>CAMZMU010000088.1:11221909-11821909 GCA_947311845.1 Poa pratensis
TGATTGCACGAGTCATGTCTGACCGAATGGGGTTTAAGGGTCGGTCAGCGGCAGGTTCTTCTGTACTAGCGGAGGAACTACAAGGTTTCCATGTGCTTCAAAACCTATTTTGACTCGATTTGACCTATATACACCTGTTAGTGTCTTTATATAAGGCATATTTTGACTAGCCGAAGTCAAGTTTTTATCCATAATGAAACTTGCACACATCGATTCATCTTCAAAAGGCTTTTTTTGTGATCGAGTTTTTTTTATCAATTAACAAATATTTTACAAGAAATTGTGGTCAGGCTATACTTGAAAACTGGGGGACAACCATGATCGGTCTGCTTCGCAACGATAATTAAGAACTGATCGATATATTGAGACAAAAATCCTGTTTTAGCACATCTTCCACGACAACCACAATGCACTAAGCTAAGCATGCAGACAAATAGGCAATTAAGTTAAGCGACACTAGCCATTGTGGTGATGTGCACCACTAGCTAATTATAAAAACAATGAAAATTTCTGGAAGGCAGCCATGCAAAACCTGTACTATCTCTTTTCAATTGGATAACCACCTCCCCTAATTGTTGCTAGGTTATTGGGCACCCCATTGCTATGTTGCAGGTTCCCCTTTTGGGCTTGCTTGAACCTTAGACTCTTTGACATTTGGACAAGCACAACAAGATGGCAACTTAAATCTTGTTAATTATTAGGGTCCAAGATCCTCCTTTATGTAAATGTGCCACTATGGATAGAAATAACAATGCACATATGTTAGAACAGGATCAAGCTATATGGATAGCTAGCTAGTAGCTGCACCGAAAAGGGTAATTGGTTTGTGCAATAATAGAGTCGTAAAGTACCTCGCTAGCTTTCGATTCTTAGCAAAAAAACTGGAGTAGTAAACTAAAGGGAGCTATTGTTTGATCAATGCTCCATTTTCCTGAAAGAATGTCAGTACGGTTCGTAGGAATATGCATGCGTGGATCTCTTGCCATATTTGCGTTTCTTGTGTTTGCTAGGCATTGCAGCCATTGCTTTAGTTTTCTTCACACTCTTCTTACATCTACTGCTTACCACGAGGCCTCAAATAAGATTAAGCTCCAGTTATCACTTATCACAGATCTAGCATTAATCGGTCGGATTCCATAAAGTGTAAGTAAAAAAAGGCCATGATGAATATGCCAAGACACGAGAAATGAAGAAATGACATACGAGTAAACTGAATGAAACGGAATGGCATCCGGTTCTTTGTGAAGTTGCATGATTGATGCATGCACGGTTCATGCTTACATAGCTTCGGATGAACACTACATGGTAGGCTTTAAAATTAAATCCACCCGTGTATCGATGATGAGCAGAGTGCTTGCATGCCATTGCCAACACCCAAGAAATCCCTAGTCTCCTCCCCCCGACGGCGTCCTTGAGGCCGGCATGGCGCGCAGCCGAGAATACGTCGTACGGCATGTTCCCGGCGGCCGCCGTGAGCTCGCTCATTGCGCTCGAGACGTTGGCATTGTGCTGGCTCGCGCCGAAAAAGAACTTGCAGCGCTCCTCATCGCGCGCGGCAGACTTGGGAGCCGTCTCAAAGGCCCCCACGACCGGCATCGAGCCGTTGTTGGACGACGTCACGGCGCCGATCTGTGCCGCCCTTTGCAGCAGCGCCGTCGCAGACATGTCGGTGGGCGGCCCGGCCGGCTTCGCGTGTTGCTGGCCGCTGAAGACGGATGGCGCACTGTCCGCCTCTCTGGAGGAGTTGGTCGTCAGCTCGCTGGCGTTCGACGACGACAGCTTGCCGCTGCCACCATTGTTCCCGTACATCCAGCTAAGCTGCGCCATGTCGAACTGAGGCGGCGCGCCGGCGGAGCTTTGCGCAAAGAGATCCGCGTACATTTGCGGCGGCATTGCCCCGCCGCTACCACCGGACGACAGGAGACCGCCAATGTGTTGCATGCCCATGGAGGCGGAGGACAGCGTGTTGTCGCCGCCCCACAACGAGGGCCCGCCGTGCCGCGCCCCGGCGGCGTCGCACTGCAGGTCCCTGACAGCGCCCGCCGCCTGGCCCAGCATCTGTCTTCCTGCAGTCGTGTTGATCAGGTGCGCGGCGGCCGGAGGCGGCAGCATCATGCTATGCGGCCTGACGGCCATCCCCGCGGGCGCGGAGCCGGCGAAGAGGTAGCCCTGCCCGGAGGCCCCGGACGCCGGCGCGCCAGAGTTAGCGGCGGTGATCCTTGCCGTCTCCTCGGCGAGCGCGTCGCAGAAGGCGCGGTGCGTGATGAAGCTGTCTCGCCTGGAGAAGAGCGTGCCGCAGTCGCAGCGGTACTCGCGGGTGCCGCAGGTCTTGGAGTGTGCCTTCCAGTCGGACTGCACGGCGTAGCGCTTGGCGCACTTGTCGCACTTCCACTTCTTCTCGCCGTGCTTGCGGCAGAAGTGCTTCTTGATCCCGGTGAGGTCCCCCAGCGCGCGGGAAGGGTTGTGGTGGACGCAGGTCTTCTCCGGGCACACGTACACGCGCTTCCGGGCTCCTTGCCGCTCCGCTGCTTGAGCTTCCATGGCAGGTTGTGGCCGCGACGGTGCAGCTGCAGGTTCTGGTCGCGTTGGAACCCCTTGCCGCAGATCTCGCACACGAACCGGTTCGTCGCCATCAGCGTCCGCGGCGACAGCGCGATCACCTCCGCCTCAGGGTCTGCACGACACAACACCATCGATCATTAGAGTCTGGAAATGGCCAAGAACAACATGCATGCAGCTAGCGTTGCGAGGGATTAATGAACTTGCCTGGTGTGCCGGGGAGGTTGCGCTTCTTCTTGGCGGGAGGAGGGGCAGGGTGCTCATGGTCATGCGACGATGGTTGCTGGTTGGTGAGAGGAGCGAAAGGGTTGGACATGGCTTCACTCGCCATTATTGTTTCTTGGTGTCTTGCTAGCTCGATCTTTGATGAGATTTGTTGTTGATCGACTGCTTGTGCTTAACACTCTTGATTTGGAGACAAAAGGGCAACTTTAATTTGTTCTTAGGTTGGTGTGGGGCATTACTCAAGCAATGTAATGTAGCTGGTGGAAGCAACAATACCAGCAGCTGGATTAATATAGGAGAGCGGCCGGAACTAGTTAGTGACACAGAGACTAGACAGAGATTAGTGTGTGTTAGAGAGAGAAAGAGCCAAATTAAAATATTTGGAGTGGTAAAAAGGTGAAGTTGAAAGGAGTGTGTGTTTAGTGTGCAGGTGACTGACTGATGTGCAATCCATGATGACACATATGATCAGGAGAAAGATATGGAAAAGGGTCATCATCAAATTAAAGGGCGGTAAAAAAAGCTGCGGCTTGGTGCCTTTGCATTTGGCATGATTAGCCCATAATGTGCTGCTCTTCCCTTTGCAAAAGAACCATATGCTGCCTCTCCGCTCCGGTCTGGACTCTGCACAACTCGCGGTGCATGGTCTACTCTGACCTGGACCCGGATACATGCACACATGCACCACCTTGTTTTTCCTCCTTGGAGAGTGTATCAAGATAGATAGTCGTCGTGGTAGTGCTGTGCTCCAAAAGCGCTTTTTGCTCTTTCTTTTACGAGAAAAAGGGCTTTTTGTTCGACCCCTCGTGGCAATATTGAGGTGACTGTTCGAGTCCTTCTTTCTCGATCAATCGTGCAGATTATTTTGAGGACCCCCTTCGTTTCAATTATTTGAGTTATATTGAGTTTGATATATGCTTGTTACATATATGATCGTGGAGAATGTCTAAGAGCGACTCAAAAGTGTAAGAGGGAGTACCTATTTATCTATATACAAATAAATAATTAGAAACATTTATCTCTCAGTCGATATTTATAATCATTACATTAAGACTTTCTCGTCCTTTATACTACCACTCTCATATTTTGTGGGTATATTAAGAAAAAGTTATTTCTCTTTCGCCCGAGAAAATAGCAAAACAATATATAAAGTATATCAAAGTTTAACAACTTAAACATTTATTCATTAAATCTTCTCTTACAGTGTAAGTCAAAACATATGGGAAATGTACTTCAAAACAGAAAGAGATCCAAGTGCTTATTCGCAATATCCTTCTGTGTACATGAGCATATGTCATTTCGTTATGATATTGGATGTACAACAAGATTATACATATGCGCAAAACTATGCAATGATATGCGACATATGCGGTGTACACAAGATTTTGCAGCTATATACTGTTCAAGTATTATTTTTTTATGTACACCGCATGTTTGAACATATCCTTTGCAATTTGTTCTAAAGGTGCACATTTTCTAATATGATAGAATCTATAAATGATTTTTACTCTAATGTGAAAATGTGAATCTGAAACCGCAAGTAAGCAAATATAGATACGAGAGAAAATATCAATTACCACTTTGCAAACTAATCATTGAACTGC
The DNA here is from genome assembly GCA_947311845.1 of Poa pratensis. NCBI lineage: Eukaryota > Viridiplantae > Streptophyta > Magnoliopsida > Poales > Poaceae > Poa > Poa pratensis. Next base: position 11,226,298 of record CAMZMU010000088.1, read on the forward strand.
TAAAAAAAGAGAAAATGAATTCTTAGAAAGAAATTTCTAAGAATTTGAATCATGCACACAAGAAATTGCTAAGGATTCGAATCTAAGATGTTACACTTCAACAAGGAAAAAAAATCCTTAGATCAAATAAAACAATCTATAAAACAAAATTTATGTTTTCCTATGCTGCAACAAAATAACATCATAAATATTACTATTTTCTTCAACATAATTCCGCATAATTAAACGTTCATGCCATATAATTTTGTGGACATTATGTAAAAAACGATACGTTATCACGGTAGTTGAGAAACGTGTGTACTACCACTTTGTTCATGTGCGTTTATGAGTAAAATCTTAGCATATACTGACCAACAACGTAGTACACTAGCAGAGTAATAACAAGAGGAATCCACTTTATCCCCATTGTTACATATGGTATATACTAAAATCCCAAATTTTGATTTGGTTAAGATTACCTCCACAAACTATTTAAAACTTTTAAATGCCCCTCTCCTACTCAATCGACTGGTTTTGACCACTCTAGCCTCAGTTTTGTCCTAGTGAGTGATGCCACCTCGGCTGTTTTTATCTCTTGCCGCTTCAACTTTCTATCTCTCCTCACTCCAAAACTTAAGTACCTATGTAAATTTGAGAGGAAATTTACCACACCTTAAAAAAACCATGCCCAATTTAATAGATTTTTTGTGCAGTTTGATATTTAAACCCAACGGCTCAAATTTCTAACTAAACCTAGACTCAGATCTTATGTCAATCTTAGCTCAGATTACAAGATTAGTTTTTTTATTTGCAATGATTGTTTCGATTGTGATATAAGAACTTTGGATTTTGACACCTTTTTTGATTTACAAGGATTTTACAATATTCTTGTGTTCAAAATTTTGCTAAAATTCATATTTTGATTCAAATTCATTCTCCATGGATTTTTTTTCAAAAATTGATTGAATTGAAATGATTTACCAAATTACCAGCTGAAATTAACATAGGTTTTGAAAGAAATTTGTTGGTTAAGTTTGAAGTATTTTTTTTGGTGTTTTAAATTCAAACTGAAAAGAAAATATAAAAACACCAGTACATCGGACATAATACATTGGCCAATATGGCAACATATTAGCTCTAATTTACATATGATTTAGGAGAAAGCTGAAAATAATTTTAGAAGCTGGGAGAGAGAAAAGCATTGATGTCATTGAAATTAGAGATAAAATAGATGACATGACACGAGTGATTATGACAATATCTGGGAAAACGTTGTAATCTGAGTCAAATCAAAGTTTAAAATGGTAATTTATGTTTATGGCTAAACTTGTCTTCTTTCAATATTTGTTGAAGCGTAGTTTAAACTGATCCTGGTTAATCTTCTCTCTTAAGGTGGGATTCTTATAGCTTTGCGGATGTGCCTAGCTAAGCTAGTAGAGTAGAATTTTCTAAAACAAAAACCAATAGCTAGGATCCTAGTGATGGTGCCATCAACCAGGGCGGAGGACCCCTAGGGCAAGGTAGGGCAGCCGCCCTACCTTGATTTTTCGCAAAAAAACTACATATATATAGGCATTTTCTTTTGTATATTCAAGTTTCTCTAATTTCTGTCCGTTCAGAAAACAATAAGGGAAAAACAGGCTAACTGGGCCAGCTCGGACTGCTTCACCCTGAAACTGGGCCTTAGCGGGCTGGAGCAGTGAGCCTCATGCGCACAAGAATCGTTTCGACCTGTTCGTTTCTTTCAGAACCCAGGTTTGACCTGTGCCGTGCGGCTGTGCGTGTTCGTTCCAGACGCTGCCGTGCTCCCGTTCCGCACCTCCGCCTCCTCCCTCCCCAGTCCCAGCTGGCCTTCTCGCCACTCCCTCCCCATTTCGACCCAAGCTCTCCCCTTCACCTGCTTCTCTCACCACGCTAGCAAGGGCGGCACCGTGGCAGGGCGGCGTCACCGGATAACGTTTCCTACAGCTTACCGCCTCATTTAGTTGGCATTACTTTTACCGGTGGCGACGGCGACAATTGAAAGGGCCTTCTCAGCCATGAAGATCATCAAAACCGAGTTGCGCAACAAGAAGTCTGATAGTTGACTTAATGATTTGATGGTGATCTAAATCGAGTGAGAGATATTCAAAAATATTGATCTTGGTGAAATTAATAAGGATTTTCAGAAGAAAGATAGAGCTTTGTCATTGGCTGGAACTTCTAGAAGGTATTAAAGTTTCATTATCGGTACATTTGTTGGTTCTATTTTGATCTAAATATGTTGTTTTTACCATTGTACCAAGTGATCATGGTTAGTACTCCCTCCATTCCATAATATAAGACGTTTTAGCTCTCACGTATATTGTCTAAACGCATGCTACAATGAGTGAACATGCACACTAAAACAAGTCTACATACATCTACATATATGTGAACATGCACACATGCTAAAACGTCATATATTGTGAAACGGAGAGAGTATAATTTAAAGTATTGATGTGCCTAGACAATTTTAGTTTTCTTACATCATTTTTTCTTCTCTTTGGAGTTCGCCCGAACTCATTTTTTTCTCGTCCTCCGCCACTGCCATCAACAGTGCCCAAGGTCAATCAAGGGAAGCAAACATACCCATGGTGACAAGGCCTCTCTTTTTCCCAAACCAGCTCCATGTTAGTTTTCTCTTCCCAAAGCCTACGAATCCACGCACACACAGCAAGGGGGCAACCAACCCAACGGGGACGACCAGCAAAAAAAGGTGAAAAATCTCTGTGAGCTTTGGAAAGGAATCTGGTGTCTCTTTAGAAAGCCAGTGGAGCCCCTCTCTAGGAGAATATCCTAGGGTTTGCAAGAGTTCATACGCTAGAGTCCAAACTGTTAGCACTAAACAAAGTCCAAAGGCCAAAAAGGTTACTCATTATCACCGTTCGTCGTGGGGGCCAGTGTTAGCGGGGCATAAATCGATCTGGGGTTAGCTAGGATCGGTCTGCTTGGACTAAAGTCAGCTCGCAACCTGACGCCCTTCCCACACTTCCAAATGTTCACCTGCCACCCCTTGTTATTTCATGATCCTGCTACTGCAGCTCGATGCGATCTTGCTTGCTTTGCTGCGGTGGTGCCCTGATCGCTTTGGGCTTCGGAAGATTTGGCACTGGCCGGTTAATCCAACACGTTGCCACTGAGTGATCACTGACTGAAAATGTCATGCTCATGACACTTTCAGTTATAACAAATTACTACGCAAACCTTTTCTAAAATTTACTATATGAACCCATGCATCCATCTTTAAATCAGCGTGTGATCGGTTGCTTTTTTACTGGATAGCTAAATCACAGCTCATCTTTCATGTCAAAGTCCGTTGCTTCTTTTGCAGAGGATCAATTTTGGAGAGTGCATTTTTTCCAATATATGATCTACTTTTGCATCTTTCGAAAAAAATGATTTACTTTTGAATACTGCACATGATACCTACATGGCTACATGTCTCAAATAAAAATATCAGCTTTAAATAAAACATATGAGTTGGAATATATAACTTCAATTAGTTACGGTTTGATTTTATTTTAATTGCCATTACGCAGACCAGAAGACACCTTCTATCACCTCACCATCACGCAGTAGTGCAGTACGTGCGTGACAAGTGAGACACGACACGACAGTGCATCAACCTGCATCTGCTAAATTTAAAATTATTGCGGTTGATTGACTGTCATAGTTGTAATCTCTATGGCCATGTTTTATAATGCATTTAGTCAGAGATTTTGAGCATGAGGTGGGCTCGGGTTGGCGCAATCTAGCTAGCTAATCTCTGACAGGCCCCTCCTTCCATGGCAAGGAATCTAAAGTGAGACAAACCCTCGAATCGTGCATGTGACTAGCTAGCTTATTGGACCAGCGTCTCAGTTACTAAGTCTAATTTGTACAGGTTAGTTGTATATATGTATGCATCGTACTTCCTCCATTCCATAATATAAGATGTTTCAGTATATGCTACTCCCTCCGTTCCAATTTAATTGACTTGTTATTCACCAAATGTGGATGTATCTAGACATGTTACAAGTATAGATACATCCACATGTGGTGGATAACAAATCAATTAAACTGGAACGGAGGGAGTACATAGGGATTGAAATGAGTGAATGTACACTACATTGAAATGCATACATATATATCCGAATTTAAAAAAGGCAAAACATATTATAATTTGGAACGGAGGGAGTTTGTGCTAAGTGTAAGTTCAACTGTTCAAGAGCATAGCATTTTTTTTTGAAAGCCTTAATCCAGCAGCTAGCTAGCATCGATCCGGTCATTCTAAACGGAACATGTTTTGTATCTTTCTGCATGTTATGTACTCCCTCCGTTCCAAATTAGATGACTTCCATTTATCTAAATGCGGATGTATCTAGACATATTACAAGTTTAGATACATCCACATTTGGACAAATAGAACTCATTTAATTTGGAACGGAGGGAGTAGCTGGTGTGAATTTATGCAGCTGTATGTGTAGTGGTACAAATCTGCATCCTACAATATATATAAACATATAATTGATGCGGACGTGTTTGAACTTGACGCTGTTCCATAGGACGTACGTGACCAGAAGCGGACGTGCATGGGATTTAAGAAAATTCTACAGAACGGAATGGACAAGAACTAATCGATCGTCTTCACATCACATGTATTCCCGGCCAACAGTCTGGTGAAATGACGTCCGAGATCGACAAAAGATGGGGATACCACGCAGGCGCGCGTGTGTAATTTTGTTGCATGACAAGCAAGCATGCATGGGAATTGGGAAGCAACATTGAAATCGATCGGGAGTGCACAAGGTATGCACCTGCATCCCAGCCGTACGATTACTGTTAGTGGGAAAAATATCAAACATACTTTCTCTATATACATAGAAAAGAATGATTTTTTTTAAAAACATGGTACAGACGCAAACACTCGCATGCACGCGTGTATACTCACCACTATAAATGCACGCACCCACACGCTGACCCTATGAACACTTCGCAAGACTGATCTGGCGACGGGCGACCCGGTCTTGAAATTGACGAAATTGCAACAGGCGTTTCGCTATCGACGTGAACGTCTCCTGCCACTTTAAAAATATTTCAATTTTGTGAGAAACATAGGTGATAAAACTGAGGTTTAAACTCATCGTACCTTTTCTATACGTATAAAAGGCTGCTATGTACACGTACAGCGTGCACGTCACCGTTTCAATAGCGTTGAGACCGCTAGATATAGATTCACATGAGGTCTGTTAATTTGGTGGCTAGATTTGTGATCACCATATGATAATTCCTGCGAGCAGCTGGTTTCCTCCGATTTCCCCCATTTCTTATTTGTACCCTAGTATCCATCTCTCTCCTCCTCGTTTTACTACTACTATACTAGGCTACTAGCTAGTGTACTGTACGGGCATATCATATGTATCGTCCGTCTTTGCAGGAGACAGAGATCAGCGGTATGCATGCATTCACGGTTTGCAGATATTCTACTTGGTGTCGTTTGCGGCGTCGCCTACCTCCTCGTCCGCTAGCTTTCGCGCACCCATGCACCATGCACGTGCCCGCCGCATCCCAAACCCCAACCAAGACTACAGTCTAGCAGCAGCTACGCTACTCTACGAGTCACACGACCACTTCAATTTTAGTATAAACTGAGCGTGTGCAGGCGATGATCTTTTGAGGGGTGTTTTATTTAATTTGATGTATAAAAATGTTAGTGCAACTAGCGATCTACTCTACATGTGCGTTGTAATTCGGCCCCTAATCCATGTACGTGCGCGCTGGGCCGGTGGAGGACCGAAGGCATCCGAGGGCCGGAATCAGCGTGTAACTAGATTCCTAGATTTTGACCTATACCTTGAGTGGAACATTTTAAATGGTTGCTATAGAATTTTAATCATCCTTTCTCGAAAAGGTAATTTTAATCGTGCACAGTTCGCCCTACTCTCGGTGTCAAGATAGCTGCTAGGGAATTAATAAAAAAAATGAATGTGTTTTTGGTCGGAATAGTTCAATGTAAGGCTCACACAACTCCTTTCTCATGAGTTTGTCGCTCAATTTTCCATATCCAAACTTAATTCATAGTGGCCTGATTCATTAAACAAAGTCAGTAAACGGAATGTATTAATATGTATAAACTAGATCAGTCCCTCCAACAATATTATAATGTATGATCTATGGAGACATGAAGCATGCACAAATTAAGTGTGAAGACGAAGAGAGAAGAAGGAACAATGTCCCGCCAAAAGGGGCCAGCGATTCACAATGGCAGTAAAACAACCACCAAACGTTCAATTTTTGTTAGCTACACATTAGTTTTGGACTTTGGCGATCGTTTGGGTGAATGCACTATCACCCCTAATCTTTCGGGAGCAACCAGAGTCGTCGTAGAAATCAGGTCATTGATTCGGATCAAGAGTCTCAAATGTCTACGCAATGTTCAAGCGATCAAACAATTCTTCCCGAGGTCTGAAACTCAAAAAGGAACATGACAGTAGAGGGAAATTTAAAGAGGAAGAGTCACGTAGAAAACAAGCGATCCAGTATGTTGTGTTTGACAACCCAATTTTTCGAAAACGTTCCCGGCCTTAACCTACACGTGCTTTCAATGGCATCCATTGGCGATGGGGGCGATCAAGAAGGATTCACTGAGGATCCTGCCCGCCCGGAGTCGCCTGGTGGCTGCGCGATCTATACAGCGGTGGGGAACAGTTGAACGAACCTTATTTTGTGGTGGAAGAAGTGAGTTCAAGTAACTGGCAGGGGCGAGCATGAAATGAGCTTGGCGTGGATGAAACTGAGCTCTTCTAGGATGAAGTGTATATGGAGGACAACGTCTTCGTCGAGCTTGATACGGAGAAGAGCTGGAAGTAGTAGCTCTGCAGTGGAAGTTGTTGGGCGCTATCTCAATCGAGGAACACACCCATATACTGAAATACAAAAGGAGCATTTTCTGGCAGTATGGCACATGCGTATGGGGGTAAATTTTATGCCGATAAAAAAAAGTGGTCCGTCATCACTTTGTACTCATGAGGTGATAAAAAACCCAACCCAACCAGGACTAGCCCTTGGTGGTATATTAATAGATAGAATCCCATCCTTGTGAGAATTTGAGAAATTCGACGGGAGTTGAACTCTGGTCGCTAGGTGCGCCATTGTGACCCTTACCACGGGGCTAGCTAATGCCCCGTTCTCCTCGTGAGGTGATCATAATCTTGCGCGGTGGTGGAGCAGGGTTTTTTTTTAGAATAGGTAGCTAAAAAATTAGCCCACAATGTAAGCTATTAAAGTTATCAATGTAAGCTATTAAAGTTCACAACAACGACAACCAAAAAAAATATTCATACTAGTGAGAATGTCTCCAGTAATAATTAGTTACATTGCAAGAACAAGTAGAAAAGTATCGTTTAACTCAAGGATCTTTGTTTAGAAGCGAGAAATTGGGTCGTTGTTTTATAGGAACTCACGCCCGAGAAAATAGCCAATGTGAATTGTTGGTATGGATCATATCAGTAAATTAAGAAGTCAGAATTGGAGAAAATAATAAGATGAGAAGAATAAAAAGAACACTCCTAAGAGCATCTCTAGCAGTCCCCTCAAAACGAGGATCCTCAAAACAGTTTTGAGGGTCGCGGAACGCACGTTTTTTGGCTCGAAACGAGGCGTGGCGGAGCAGAAACCGTAAAGCCGAACCTCAAAACAGAATATTCTGTTTTGAGGTTCGACTTTACGATTTCTGTTCCGCGCTCCTCGTTCAGAAACAGTATATACCACAACATTTCAACATAGATGATCTATTTGACATAAAACTGAATAACGAATAAATAAGAACTAAATTATAAACATTCTTATTACAACAATAGTACATTATGAATCCTCACCAATAGTTTATTACAATAAAAGTTTGAATCACACGAATTAAACAATAATGCAATACAAGAATGATGTCGAATAAAAATATTGTTTGAATCAACATGGTTCGAATGAATTAAAAAATGGCTACTGCCCATGCAGCTGCCAGGCGTGTTCAACTAGGTCTAGCTGCAGCTGGTTGTGTGTGTCCGCATCCTCTATCTCACGGTAAGTCTGAAGAAATGCTTGGATGCGATCTGGCTTTCTAGCAGGCTTCACACGGCTACCAACATTGTCATAGGACAACTCCAAGTCCAAGTCCCTTTCATCCTCTATGATCATGTTGTGAAGAATCACACAACAAATCATGATATTTTTCAGAGTTTTCTTGTCCCAAAAACGGGCGGGGCCTCGAACAATGGCAAACCTAGATTGCAAGACACCAAATGCCCTCTCTATATCCTTTCGACATGCCTCTTGAGCCCTTGCAAATTAACCTTCCTTGTTGCCTCTTGGATTTGAGATGGTCTTGACAAATGTAGTCCAACTTGGGTAAATACCATCGGCAAGATAGTACCCCTTTGTGTACTCATGCCCATTAACAGTGAAGTTGCAAGCCGGAGCATCACCACTAGCAAGCCTACGTAGTAGATGAGACCTCTGCAACACATTGATATCATTCAGCGTGCCCGGCAAAACAAAGAAGCAATGTCAAATCCATAGATCCTCAGACGCAACGGCCTCAATCACAATTGTTGCATCGCCACCCCTACCACAATAGTGCCCGTGCCATGCCTATGGGCAGTTTTTCCAAGTCCAATGCATACAGTCTATACTACCTAGCATGCCCGGCCAACCTCGCTTCTCATTTGCCGCCATCAACCTCACCGTATCTTCTTCGTTTTGTGCCTGAAGATAAATCTTGCCAAAGAGACGTATTATCACTTTGGCAAACATACGAACGGACTCGATCGTAGTATCTTCACCAATACGAAGATACTCATCGGCGTAGTCAGCCGGGACGCCATAGGCAATGACTCTCATTGCGGCGGAGATCTTCTGGTATGCGCTGAATCCCATCAAACCCGCGGCATTCCTTCGACAGGTAAAACAGCGACAATTCGCCACGCAAGCTTCTACTATCTTCACGAAAAGAGATCGGCGCATACGATACCTTCTCCGGAAGATGTGAGCCGGGTACGTCGATATTGTTGGAGATATGCCCTAGAGACAATAATAATTTAGTTATTATTTATCTCCAAGTTTATTATTAATGTTTATATCTTTATGCTATAACTGTATTGGGCACTTGGATAGCAAATACAACGTGTTCAAGAGGAAAACCTCCAATACAGGTGTAGAGATATGAACAAGTAAAAGTGTTCCTAGTCTTGTCTCTAAGACTAGCCTATCTTGTTGTTTGATGATCATGTTTTCCTGATCATGGACTTTGTATAAGTCACACAACTATAGGAGTTTATTATCGGAATGATAATACTACTGAACCGACCCATTGTATGATCTTGCTAAGAGACTAATCGACAACGATGAAGGTAGCAATTGATCATATGTTTAGTTATCATTAGCTGTATTCCTTTGCTATGAGAATATCTAGTGACCGCTTATTCGACACTCATGTTTTGATTGTTACCTAACGTCCAGCCGTAACTGAGGACCATAACGGTGGCTTTTGGTCATGAACTAGAATAATGTATTGGAACAGAGATTATTCAAGAATGGCACTTACTCCTCTAGTCGACGGAGAGATATATCCTCTAGGCCATCTCAGTATTATTATTGTCACCCAATCGTCTGGCCAGACACAGCGTGATTTATCACGGGACAATATAAATAAGGAATGAGAAAAGAGAATGATATTGGTACGAGAATTATATGTGTTATGATCGAATGGTTTGATCACACTGAGCACATTGTCTCAATCTCGAGATATCATTGGTATCATGTACGTAAGGAGATTAGCGTAAAGAGTAACACACAGATTCTGTCGTTCACTCATAAACACACGGGAGCCAGTACGGCCGTCTAGGTCTCAATGCTGGTTATTGTCTGGTAAGCTCCTGGACATGTCTTTGTGTTTACTGAACCTTTCGGGTCACACACTTAAGCTGTGCGTCAACCTTTTATTGAGAGAATAAAGTTGTAGTATTTGTGGTAATGAGATAGTGGTTTGAATTAGAGAGAAGGCGGACATCTAATGTCCCGGGGTGATGAGGAATGGTTTCTATCACCAGCGGATTTAATCCGAAGGTTTATATATGAAGGAAATTTTTATCCGGAGTATTTTGTCGGCAGACACTGGGTGTCCCGGATCATATGAAAGTGTTTCATATGATAAGTAATTAATTCAGTGAAATATTTTGTAAAAGGAAATATTCAAATAAAGAATTAATCGGACAAAATATTATTTAATTATATGTTAATTAAATATTAATTTATTTAATTAATAAATAATTATGGAAAATATTAAATAAATAAATTTATTTGGAGCCCACCAAAAGGGGGCTGCCGAGTGGGCCCGTGGGGCCCACAGGGCAACCGCACCCTAAGTGGGGCGGGTGGGCCAAACCGAGTGGGGGGGAGGGGGCTCCACCCTTTGGCCGAAACCCAGGTGGACTAGGTCCACCAGGTGGAGTCGGTTTGGGAGGAGGAGTCCTCCTCCACCTCCCAATCCGAATTGGGGTGGTGGAGGGACTCCTCCCCCCCTTTCCTTTTAGGTGGAGGCGGTTTGAGAAGGGAGGAGTCCAACTCCTCCACCCAAACCGAGTTGGAGAAGGGGGAGGACTCCTCCCCCTTCTTGGCCGACGCACCAAGGGGAGGGGCTTGCCCCTTCCCCAAGCACCCCTCCCCTTTGGCCTACTATATAAACACCCCAACCCCCATGGGTTGAGACACACAATAATTGCTCCGTGCAAATCTCTCTCTTCTAGTAGATCTCATGTGTTGAGAATCAGACGTCTCTAATCCTCTCATATAGATCTAATCTAGTTGATTAGATCTACCACCTAAGGTGGCGTTTGTCTCCTTCAACTAGCAATGTGGGACTAAACTTTAGTCCCCAACCTGCCATATAAATGGGCCATGAGATTTTAGAAATTTTAGTTGGGCCATGTGAAAAAGTTGTGATTTAATTTGGGCCATGGGCAAAGGCCCATAAAATTCCAACAGATGCTAATGATTATCATAACCATGTTTTTTTTAGATAAAGGGAATTTATTGATATCAAGAAGTACCAAACACACCCAGCCTCTGCAACAACGTATTGCCCTAACGGCTTTACGGATGCACACAGCAAAAAAAGAAAGAAGAATTACAAAAAATCAAGTCCCGCTATAGCGATCTATTCCTTGAAGAAGCAGCACTACCACCACCGAGACAACACCAGAAGTCCTGAAGTACTTGCTCACAAAACAATGCCTTCAGCAAGGTCATTGCCAGGCACAACCAATTAAGGCCAGACCTTGGATTTTCACCCTGCAAGACAAGACTTTGAACTTCTCCTGTGATGTCACCCCCACTTACGATGCCGCTGCTCCAAGTCACAAATCACCAAGCCAACTCCTCATCGCCTCCAAGACTCAAAACACCGATGCTAGATCTAAGATCTTGGCCTCCATGACATTCTCTGCCAGCACCACGGAACGAGAACATGCTCCATGATATTAACAGCCGGCAGAGCTTCGAAGCGCTCCCTGAACCCAAATGGCCAGTGAAAAACATGGGTGCGCACGACCGGTTCCACCCGGTCCAGCAATCTCCAGGCATCGCCCAGTGGAGCGCCGGCGGAGCATCCGGAACACGTCTCTTCAGCCAGATCGAAGACGCCATACAGCCGATAGATTCTCCTCTTGACGCCGGCAAGGAGCCCTAGGACCACCGCCGCTAAAACAAGCCGAACTCGCGGAGGAGGACCTCCTCAAGTTCGCTCGAGGAGCAGCCAACGACGCCGCCCCGAGTCCGGCCGCGCCGCCACAAGAGCGGCGGATCTAGGCGGAACCCTAGATCCGCGGCCAGCCACCATCACCCGCCGCCCTGGAGCGCAGGCTACAGCCGCCGCCGCCGCCGCCTGGCCGAGGATCGCCGCCCCGACCACCGCCCGCAGCTCTCCCCAACGACCCAGCCCCAGCCACATCGAAGAGAAGGCTCCGCAACCGCCACCCCCAGCACCCATGGCACCAGGGGGCGCCGCCACCGCGGCCGGCGCCGGCGGTAGCGGCGGACAGGAGGAGAGAGACAGGGGAGGGGCGCTGGAGAGTCGCTTGGGGACCCCCGGCGGCGCGCTGGGGAGCGCCGCGGGAGGGTTAGGTTCTGATGGACTCATACAGGGGAGAGAGGACGTTTTCCATAACCATGTAGGCAACTCAAAGGGGACGCATAGGAATTACACTCTTGACCGGGTGGTATGCGCCTGCTACCAATGCATCACAGGATGCGGCTGCCGCGACGAGGATGAATAACTTCCATATTGGATGGTTAGTACTGGATCTACTACTCCCTCCGGTTACTTACAATTCTTAGAGACGAAAAGTAAGAGCTCATACCCTCTGTTTCGTCAGGTTCATGCATCCTTTGGTGTATGGGGACTACCCGCCGGTAATGAGGACCAGGGTGGGCGCACGGTTGCCGGTTCTGACCGCGGAGCAGTCCAAGAAAATTTCCGGATCATTCGACTTCGTCGGCCTGAACCACTATGCAGTCTTCCGTGCACGAGCCGATGAAACCGCCTTCAATCTGAAGCGGAGGGACTACTTCGCCGACGGAGGAATTGAAGGCAAGTTAAAATTAAGCAGCTGTTTTCTCATATACACAGAGCAATTCAGTCTTGCTTACATTTTGTAACACTTTGTTGCCTTGATTCAGATCCAATCAAATACATCCTAGAGGTATGTATAAAGCAATGAAAGCAAAATATCACTTTAGTAATCACAGGGCACATTAGCTCTGCCACCGGTGATAATTTCCTTCCTTTTCTTCGGATCATAAGGTGTGCAAATTTTACTGATGTAACATGTGCAGGGCCAGAATGAGTATGCTCCTTGGGCTCTAGGGAAGCTACTGGACCACCTGAAACTCAAGTATGGCAATCCTCCCCTCATGATCCATGAAAACGGTAGGCTGCTTGACCTTGGTTGATGCCTACCTTGTCCTGTTTCCCGAAGCTGACACTGTAAATGCTTGACAGTGTAGCGTGAACTGAAAAATAATATGTTTTTGTCCTTTGTAAAACGAAATCAAAGCGCTGAAAAATATTTTCTTATGGATGGTTCAGGATACGCAGACGCCCCCAAAACCATGAGCAAGATCGAATACGAGGACGACTACAGATCAAAGACCCTACAAAATTACATGGAAATTCTATACCAGTCCATACGGCGAGTTCAACTTCCTTCACATATATACCGTCTTTATTTATCCCGATCAAAATGTCACATAAACTCATGGATTCTAGGAATCGAGAATGAATTGAACTGGGATCAAGTGATTCTTGATCTGTAGTAGCTTCTGATGTGTACTGGTTGCAGGAACGGATCAGATGTGCAGGGATACTTCGTGTGGTCGTTCGTTGACGTGTTCGAGTTCCTGTACGGCAATCTCATGCGCTATGGCCTGTGCGGCGTCGACATGAACAACAAGGAGAGGACGAGGTACATGAGGAACTCTGGTCGCTGGTACGCTACCTTCCTCAAGGGCGGTGAGCTGCGTTATGTGTCGCCGTCAGGGAAAGCCTACAACGCCACATGACTTGCGTGGCTTCTTTGATTTTCCCAGAGGAAATGTCATTTTTATTCACTTTATGATATCTGCATACGTTCATCGTAGTTCAAGCTATGAAGAGTGACTGTCGGCAGTTTCAGTTCTCTTCTCTATCTGTAAATTTGGGTGTGCAACATGTAGTTGGAAGCATATATGGTAAGGTGAAGGTATCACCTTTACCTTAGAAAAGGTCGGCTAGTAACATATTTAGATTTAGGGATGCCACGAAGACATCATAGAAATCTCTGTCAATAGGTAATCCAGCTCTAGGACTTTCCCTCTTGTAAATACACCCTCTCTTACCTTTTACTTGTCGCCATCTGTACTACAGCTCTGTGCTTGCTCAGTTCAATCTCCGCGACAAAAAAAGCCGAACGGACAGAGTATGTTGCAACCGATCTTTTTTATATGAAATAAAATAATGTTCCAGGCGCTTGTTTGGCGATATTCCATCAAAAAGTTAATTAAAATCCGAGAAAGCGCATACAGACTAAAATCCATTAAGTAGAGACAGCGCGAAATGTAAGGCATATCGGGTACAATTTACTCCCGAAGGTTTAATTATCCAAACGGTATGACTGTCAAGAAACACAAGGTCAAGTTTAATTCCAGTCTGAAATTTATAGACGAGGGATTCATCTACGTATCAGCACAGCTATTCCTTGTGGATGCGAGGCGACAATAAACCGACCAGTGGCACTAACATTAACTGGGACTATTGAATGAAGACCTAAAAGAGTGCATCAGTTTCGAGCAGGACACAGACTAAGGTACACGCATAAGGACCTCTTGATTGCATACAATACACCAGCAGTCTGGCTGTCTGGGCAAAAGTAAAGACATGTACGTAGATAAAAATGGTTGCAGCGAACAAAACAGCAACGATTCAATAGTCTTGCCAGAAGTTGAACAAAAAAATAGATGAACAACATGGACCTATGACCTATCCATCTCACTAAGTACTATTTAAATTATAAGAAAAATCTGAACCGTCAATGCAACAGAGGCAAATCGGGTTTTCGGTTTTCCTCACACCTTGGAAAACCATCAGCGTAACCCTTTCAGCAGTGCTTTTATCTCTGATGGAACAATGCCCCTTCCTTGATCATCTCGTGTCAACTCCCTGACAATTGCCATGCAAACCGACAAATAAATTCGTCATTATTATAAGGCTAACTGAGGATTGAAAGAAGTATTACCCTTCATCGGTACCAGAAGATATCTCATTCCGCCAAGGTTTCCAGCACCTCACACGAGCAAATCTAAATTTGATGCAATCCTAGTACATTGTGTTGCTCTACAAAAGATCATGATTACACGTGTGAACATTTTCAAACTCGAACTGAAACAGCACTGAATCACTGATTACCAATGAGGGGAGGGACCCTAGTTACACAACAAAAGATTTGCATGGATCTAAAAACAACTCTGCAGCATCCTGGGAGTAAAAGTAGAGTAAACACCTAAAGTGAAAGCAGTGAACGGCCTGCCACCATCACTTCCCTGCAGACCGATCAATTGATCACCTCACTAAGTGTTTTCTGAGTAGTTGTAATGTATTAAAACTCCAGATTCCGAAAGCTACTGGCCACCTGTTTAGGCCGGTATTTCCGAACATAAATAGGTGTCCAGTAGCTTTTGGACATACAACTCCAGATTCCAAAAGCATTCCAAGAATCAGTTAATGAACCAGATATGCAGTAAACATACATAATTTAACTGATGCAAGCATCATATTTAAACTCGAAGCTGCAAAAATGCTAGTCGAAAGATACTGAGGCCTAATAGATAAAGGACTCTAGTGAATCAGATAGAACTGGAAGTTGACAATTTCCTAGGAAAAAAGGTAAAACATAAAACAGAAGAGTATGAGTTCTTGCGATTTCCACAAGCACAAACCAATGTCCTACCCAATCCCAAGAACCTGTCGCCATGAACTACGCAGTATTAATTCAACTGATGTCATCCACCCTAAATCATTTATCTTAGACTAAAATATTGACCTAAATTGGAGCACTCAAGATTTACCTTATATACCGTACCTTTTAATAGAACAAGCCTTTTTCCTGTATATCTGATGATTTTGAAAACAAATAATCGTTTCTTACTTATGAGCTATAGCTTTGAACCTGGCATCACAGTAGTACCGTTCTTCCTGAAAACACCAGTGGAGGAGGCGATTTCTGGTGACCACCACAGGAACGATAGAAGAGAGGAATTAAAGATGAAAATTGAAAACCTTAGGCTCCTAGCATGCAAGCGTCTACCCAGCCTAAAAAAGGTCGTGGAACCAACACGACATCAATAACATTATGTTGGTCGTCTCCTTGTGTTAACTAACATGATTCAGTTGGGAGATACAATTGTGGAAGCACGAAAGTTTTTGGGAGAGACCATGTATGTAATTCATTAGCATATAGAATTATAGATCATCTCTACTTGCTAGTTACAGCTTCTTGAATGGCTCAGTATGCTGAATTACGTGCTTTGTGCATTTGCATTGGCACCAAGTGATCCATATTAGTAATTTTCAGGAGATGTTCTGTCAACTTGTAGAGGGTTCATTTAAGCTGCAGGCCAAGATAAGAAATGTGATGCCCCATCAAAAAAAATGAGTTTCTTCCACAAGATTCCGCAACTGAAATGTTTTATCCAAGTATACCTGACATATGTAACACCTGTAATGCCAGGAATGGTAGCTCAAATCAAAGCTTTTGCAACCTGACGAGAACACCTCACATCTGAAATTTCATGGCAAACCTGCAAAATGCTCATCTTGCAATCTGATTTCACGTGAGCCAAAATTTAAAGGCTTTCTCGTTACAAAAAGCAGAACCAGGAACAAGTTGGTTAATGCCATATTCCAGAATGACAACCTAGATTGTGACAAAATAAGTGCATACAGTGCGGCAGGAGTCATCCTTAATCTAGTAGTAACCATAGATTGCACACCCAACATGAACTAACTTAAACATCTATCATCCAGGGTCATCATAGCAACCTACACAAATGCCTCTGTACCGAAGTTACACAATGAGCTACCCAGATGTCCTCCTGGGAACTGATGATGGTTTTATAGCTTCGATCTTGCTTTTTACGCCCTTGTCCATCATGAGATGTATGTCCGTCCTCAATAGTTCATCACCCATTACATACTTTTTGGCACATAATTCCTCCAAAATTGATTTGTCTTCTTTGGTCAGCGGCAGCTCATACTTAGTGTAGAGATCATCAGCTAATGACACTCCAATCCACGTCATATCAGGAACGGTAAGACCCACATTGTCAAAAGGCATCTCGGATGATCCAAACTTGTTGGTACAAAAGAACGAAAACCCCTCTGGTTCTGGATCAACAAGCGCATATAGAGGGACAGACAGAGAATCCTTGAGTTTGCGCAAGAAAGCCCGTGTCATGATACTAGGCTGCCCATCATAGTCTGTGAGGATTACACAGCTATGTTTAAGGTGGAATTTGTTCAAAGCAAGAGTATCAAAAACATCTTTCCTCTGACTACTAGGATGAACTTGACCTGTGCACCTGGTTTGACAGTAATCTTATGCATTTCTTCAGTTATCCGGGCTCCTCCCATGCCCATGCAATGGAGCTCTTCACCATTTTCCCTTGTGAATTTTAGTGGCCCAATGACCGTGCCCGATCCAGTTCAAACAAGTTGAGAGATGGCATGGTGCACTCAAGCAGACAGCATATGTCCAGCAGGGCATCATCCACAGTCTTCTGGTCCATCTTGAAGTGCTCATCTCCGTTGCGCAGATAGTACCTGCAGATGAGACCGCCAGCAAGTAGCCGCTTCTGGACCAAGGAGAGCACAACCGTGATGACCTTGGCCCAGCGCGACGTCTTGGGGTCGCCGACCGTGCAAGAATTGACCTTGCCGCGGCGCAGGCACAGCTGCCGGAGGATGGGGTCGTACTCGTTCTGATCCAGGTCACGAGACGGAATCTGGTAGGACAACCCTTCGTGGGCAACGATGCTGTCTTCCTTGTGCTCCAGCCCCACCAGGTCCCGGATCTTGGAGAGCACCGTGGCGGCGTCGAGGTCCCTGGCGATGATGTACTTCTCGTCCAGCTCCTTGAGGGCCTGGTCGTCCACGGAATCAGGGTCGACGGCGACGCCGCGCTTGGCGAGGAAGTAGCGCAGGTCGCTCCCCTCCGCGGCGGCCTCCACAGTCGTACCCGCCACTGCGGCCATTGCTGCAAGAAATCGAACACAACCCAACCCAACTGTTCAGTGCTCAAATGTGGGAAGCTGGAACCACGAAGTGAAGGCAAGTTAAGGTTTACGAACCAAGAAGAGTGGAGGAGTCCACGAGACGGCGCTGCCGGACCCTCGCCGCCGACCGCTCGTCCGCCGCAAACGTAGGATTCTTGGGGTTTCCTGGGGTTCCTTTCCCCTCTCTCTCTCTCTCTCTCTCTCTCTCTCTCTCTCTCTCTCTCTCTCTCTCTCTCTTTGTCTTTGCCCCAGAACGAGGGAGTGGTGGGGATGAGACTCTTCGCTAGGTGCGACGAGGGAACGGCCCATGTTCTTGCTAAGCCCGGTAACTCCTTGGACAACAAGCCCATTAGAAATCCAATCGTTCGGAACAACCGTACCGGGAAATAATCCCACATCGATAGATTACAGGCATTGCGACCAGCTTATATCCCAAAGATTTGATACCAGATCGCCGAGTACGGTGGCGCGTGCTTGTAACCCAGATGACGAGGGGGCAAATGACCTTGTACATTCTCCTGCTGGGCCCGGTCGTGTCGGCCCTTTACCCAGTTACAAGCGGGGAGCAGTAACAGTACTGGCTTCTGGCCTGGTCGTGTCGGCCCTTCACCCAATTACAAGTGGGGAGAGGCCAAATGTCATTTAACTTTTTTTCTTCCACTGCACTCAAAGTTTTTATTTTTTATTTTTGAGAATTCTAATTTGCAGCTTTTTTCAATGTTTTTTGTTTATATTCTTTAGATTTTAGAAAATATATAATTAGTAGCTAACTGCTATGGTCAAATACAAAAAATGTTAATGGGTCATTTTCATGTTAACATGCGCTCAGTTTAGTGCTCAAATGTGGGAAGCTGGAACCACGAAGTAAAGGCAAGTTTAGATTTATGAACCAAAAAGAGTGGAGGAGTCCACGAGACGCAAGTTTTTATTTTTTTATTTTTGAGAATTCTAATTTGCAGTTTTTTCAATGTTTTTTGTTTATATTCTTTAGATTTTAGAAAATATATAATTAGTAGCTAACTGCTATGGTCAAATACAAAAAATGTTAATGGGTCATTTTCATGTTAACATGCGCTCAGTTTAGTGCTCAAATGTGGGAAGCTGGAACCACGAAGTAAAGGCAAGTTTAGATTTATGAACCAAAAAGAGTGGATGAGTCCACGAGACGCCGCTAACGGACACTCGCTGCTAACCACTCGTCCGCCGCAAACGGAGGGTTCTTGGGGTTTCCTAGGGCTCCTCTTCTCTTTGCCTTTGCGGCCTAAAACAAGGGAGGATGACACCTATCGCTCGTACAAACGTGGGCGGGTCAGGTCGTATTGGACCGGCCCATCAAGTATATCCCCTTTTCTCTTTTCTGTTTACAAGATTTTTCATTTCTTTTTTTGTATTTTCCTTTTTATTTCAAAAGTATCATTATTAAACAATATTGGTTCAATTTATTTTTCTATTTTCTTGTGGGATCTACAAATTAACAATATTATACGATCCAAGATTGATAATGGAATAATTCTATCACAAAAAACATGGAAACGTCAGGCAGAAAAATATAGTGGAAAAACAATGTATAATTGAATGCACACAAAAGTCTAGGACAACACAATGTAAGAAGGCACTGCCTGGAAACGAGCGAAGCACGCAATTTTGATGACATGTCATAGGAGACAATGGGAACAATTATAGGTTTCCAAGGACATGAGAATCAAATCTTAAATAGCATATATAACTAAGCAATGATCAATCTTATGTGAAAGTATGCCATGTATCAATAACATATTGTCCAGTGATTTTCCCATCTAAACACACAATATAATGTGCTTCAAAGTAACTAATGTGGACACTCCTCATTCTATATGCTCTAGAACCTGAAAACAAAAGTATACACGAACTGAACTGCAAAACGCAAACTCTATATGAAAAAAATATGTTTGTGTGAATAACACGAGACCTAAAAAAGGCACATGTATGATAGTATATAAAAAACCTGAATGATAATCTCTCCGTCTTTTTGATTGCCTTCCTTAAACATAACATGCATTAGTAACCTAATAGCAAGAATGAGAAGCCTTTTGAACTGTATTATGTAATGAGCGCATAGAACTAAAAAATATCACTGAGTATATTTAAACATAAGGTAGCAAAATTATAATCATGTCGAGAACTTGCCTGTGGCAAGATGGTTAGGAGGGTGGCTGTACCCCCCAACCCACCAGAGTTCAAACCCCAGGTTTGACGCTGGTGTTTCTCGTTTAGTCGGAATATTCTTCAGTGGGAGGCGACGTTCCCGTCGACAGCGAGGCGTCCGTGATGACTTCGTCAATCTCAAGACCTATCCGCCGACTCAGTCTCTCGGAGGTGCTCATAGGGGTAGGATGTGCGTGTGCGTTCATAGGAGTGAGTGTATGCGCGTGTATATGAGCGCCTGCGTTGTACTTTTCGAAAAAAAAATACTCATGAGAAAACGATCGCGATGCACATCGAGGAAATTGTATGTTGAATCATGCCAACCGGTTGTAGAAACATAGACCGTTTTGCGCTTGGGAAGGCGGGTTTACGGGACTGCAGCTTCCTGCAAGCCGTCTCCTTCCTCTCGCAAGTTCAGTCTCGCTCGCCAGCGCGCGATCTTCTTTCCCAAGCTCAACCCCGCCTAGAACCCTAGAGCAGGCGCAGCGGGATGGCCAAGAAGCCTGCCGTCGCGGCATCGGTCGCCGGCGACGCGGAGGCGGACGAGCGGCGGCGCCTGCGGTCGCTAGCCGTCTCCAAGGGCCTGCTGCAGCGTGGCGAGCCGGCGGCGCCGCGGGCGGCGCTCCCCACCTCCGGCGCCGTGACGCGGCTGCAGGGGCGTGACATCGTGCGGCGCGGCCAGCGCAAGAGCCGCTTCCTTTTCTCCTTCCCCGGCCTCCTCGCGCCCGCCGCCTCGGGTGGCCGCATCGGCGAGCTCGCGGACCTCGGGACCAAGAACCCCGTCCTCTACCTCGAGTTCCCACATGTACTGGACCCGCGACGAAATGCAATCAGTCGATTTTTGGAAGTTTTTTCTCGAAATTGTTGATGGAAGTTCGGATTATTTTTCTTGGTTGGTTGCAGGGGAGGATGAAGCTGCTGGGGACGCACGTGTACCCCAAGAACAAGTACCTGACGCTGCAGATGACGAAGTCCGTCAAAGGCGTCGCCTGCGAGGACGTCTTCGAGAGCATGGTTAGCTTCTCAGCTCCCACTTACTGGATGCTCATGCCGAATTGCTTAGTTGGAGCTGTCCAGTTATATTGTTGAAGGAACTAATCTGTATTTCCCTGAAAAACTAACCTGTTTTGAAATTATCTATTGGCAGATTGTGTTTTCTGAAGCCTGGTGGATTGGGACGAAAGAAGAGAATCCCGAAGAACTGAAACTTGAGTTTCCAAAAGATATGCAGAAGGTATGCGTGTGTGTGTGCATATGTGTAATTTGTTGGTGTGGTTCATAGTTTCTGTCCCTCTGATGGAATTTTGTATCGTGCATGCTTCTTCATTGTGCTAGGATGGGGCTGCAGAAGATTTTGATTTTAAAGGTGGAGCAGGCGCTGCCAGTGGTGAAGTAATCACAGTCAATAAACCTGCAAAACAGATCCGAGAACCTGGAAAGGAGATCATAGAACCCCTTACGCCAGAGTATGAATCCGATGCTGATTCTTTGGATTCAGATCGTATGGACGAGAAGGGCACACAGACTACGAGTGAAACACCTGTTAGGAAATCTGCTAGAACTGCTGGGAAAGCTTACAAGTAAATCTTTTCCCACAAAAGTAGTCTCCTGGCAGCATTATTTGCTATCATTGTCTTATTTTCTGGGAGCCACATTGTTATTTCCTGCAAAGTACTTGATAAATCCTTGGCTCTTTATACAGATACTCGGAGTTTGCTGGAGGAGATTCAGCTGACAGTGACAATGAGATAGAGGTCGCTGAGGACTTGGATGAGAAGGTAGCAGTAGAAATCTTTTTTCTGTTGTAGGTTGAGATGTATGAATACCAATGGCTTATCAATCTATTAGTCATAAGCTACCTTTGTCTTTTAACACCATCCTCTTTTCTTCTTTGCTACATCGCAAATTCTGTCGTATTTATTTCACTTTCTACATTTGAGGCAGATGAAGAGTCCAGAACTTAAGGAAGAAATCCCAAGTGAAGACATCAAAGCTGAGGATTCTTCAGCACAACCTCGTCCTATCAAGAAGGAACCACTTGTTCAGGCTACTTTGTCTACCATGTTCAAAAAAGCAGAAGAAAGAAAGGTGAAAGTGCATAGCCACTTAGATGTATAGTGTTTTATTTTGTTAAAAAACGGCCTATTTGGGTCTACGGGGGTGCACACTAGTTGTTATTATAGTATCCCCTCTGCAACAGATTACTAGTAGACATTCAGCTTTTTAGTTTTGACTGAAACTTGTGTTTGATGCATTGAAGCAATTGCACAACCACTGTTTTCTTTTGTTTAACATTATCTTTGGTGGTCTTAATATCAACAAATTTAACTTGGATGTGACAAACATGTTTCTGTTTCAGAGATCTACAAGTAGTCCTAAAGGATCTCCAGCTGCAAAAGGTTCTTCATATTCTATGTTTCTAGGTTGCGGAATTGTAATCATATTTCGTAAGAAAACTCTGATTAATAATTTGTTACTGTGTTGTAGGTCCTGCTGCTAAGAAGCAGCGTGTAATTCCAAAGGAAAAACAGTCAGCAGTGAAGAAGGAAGGTAAGTACTGTTCCAAAACCAAGTCTGTTGCTACAAGCATATTATATTACAAAAAATAGTGTGAGAACTTTTTCTAAGCTTCCAAGGCGATTCTTGGTGAAAAAGATTACGAGGGACTGCCTGGTTTAGATGGATATGTTTATTAGTGGTGCCAAGGCTGGAGAGAGAAGGCACGTAAATATAGTACACAACCAAGTCTGTTGTCACAAACATCTTATATTACAAACGTTATTGTGAGAGTTTGGTCTAAAGCTTCTGAAGGACATTTTTTGGTGGAGAAGATTAGGCATCAAACAAGCCATATGCTCTATATAGAGGAGTTTTAAGACATGAATCTACTTGACAACCATTTTTAGTGGAGAAGATTAGGCATCAAATAAGCCATAGGCTCTATATAAAGGAGTTTTAAAACTTGAATCTACTTGACAACCATTTTGCCCATGTTAAGTTTGTCATTCGTTGCCGTAAAGTCGGAATTCAGAACATATTGGAATAAAAATGGATTGCTATGCTTCGGGGTAAAGACTTTTTTAGGATACTTCTATTAGTGGTGCCAAGGTCTGGCAAAGAAGCAACTTCCGTGTTTTGAGAGGTGCTATCAGTTACTCTTTTAAAGAATAATGTGTAAAGCGGGTCTAGGATCTTTCACTAGCGGTGCCAGGGGAAGAAATCACTTTAGCTGCTTTTAGTGGTGCTTGATATGATCTTTTTTTGTCAGCGTAACTCTTGCTTTTATTTTTCCTGATAATTTTTTCCTAGTATTCATGATATATGACTGACTTGTGTATTACATGAATGTAGCAAGTGGATCTCGCAAAAAGCAAAAACCGAAGGTAATTTTTGGAACTTTAAAAATGGTTACGTTACCTTAACAGACGAGTGATTTATGGACAATGAGCCTAGATTGTTTATTTAAATGTTTTTCATTGTTTCCTTGCTGAATGCGTACCCGTGAAACTGAAGTTCTTCGCCTTTTCCATGTTATGTCACAGGTAGAGGAAGATGAAATTGAAGAGCTCTCTGATTGCTCTCAGGTAACTTAATCATCTGTGATACCGCAAAATTATTTCTTATCAAAGTTTGTTCTAGAGTAGATTACATGTTACCCGCAGACCTATGGTTGCAGTGTTCTTTTATCTGGCACCATTTTACTCTTTTCCCTTTTTGTTATAATGAACTTATTTGTGCCTCCTGGCCTATCTAATCATAATGTCATTACAGGATGACAATATAGATGATGATGGTGACGATAGCGACGAGGACTGGAATGAGTAACAATCGTGGACGAACAGTCGCACTCCCTGGCCTGCTAGTATACCATGCATGGTCTGTTCGCTCCTGGTCGAGCAATGGCCATTTTTATGTAGAATTTTTATACCATATATAACTCCATCCGTAGTTCTATATTACATCATATTAGGAGAAACCGATTAGTAGATTATTAATTTATTTGACTTGTTGTAATAGAAGTACAAATTTGACGAGATAATGTGCACTTCTTGTTTGTGCTTGTATGACACTGGAAGCTGCGTTTAGTACTCAACATGTTCCTTTTTGTTTCGTTATCCATCTATTTTTTTCTGTTCTGATATTTGAGATGGATCATATATGTTCTGATTTAGGGCGCCCTGTCTGGTCTGGATTCTTGACAAACTCTCTGTGTCTGCCAGATACAAACTGCCTAATAATGTGCAGCTTTCTGAATTTGTGTCTGCCAGATACAAACTGCCTAATAATGTGCAGCTTTCTGAATTTGGTAGCGCAAGAACACAGTAGAAACATAAATCGTAGAAGAAGGCAAGAAAACCATTATGCTATATAATTAATTAATCCAAGATTTTATTAGGTGCTGATGAATAAGCTTAAATTAGTTATGATTATGCTCCTTGGACTGTTTTTGAAGACCTTGGCAGGCAGCGTGTTTGGCAAACTCAAGGAAAGGGAATGGGGGTTTATTGGTGGGAGTTTTTTGTAGGATTAGACATGGGAAAATGATGTTTAGTCTCATTCCCCTGTTTGGTCTGTGATGAGAATTGCTAGTGGGAATTTTCGAGAGGTATTTGCCCTTGCTTATTACGTGAGTTTAGACACAATAATAATTTTTCTCCTAATTAAACGCGATTAGGGTTTCCGTTGTACCATGTCCTACAAGAAGCATGTATGCGCATGATCGAAAGTGCAAAGGATGTTCTGAAGACAAGTTGCTTCAACTTTTATTGATTTGACTAGGCTTTATCAATTTGCCACTTGGATGCCATGTAGGACTATGTGGGATCCCTATAAAATTACTCATGTCAGGATAAAGCTAGGCCCAATGTATAGAATGAGAGTGCCAAAGTTAATTCCGAAAGTGTGTTTCAGGCCTCCACAGGCAGTGGCGTAGCCAGGAATGGCTGACGCCCCGGGCCAAAAACTAAGGGACAAAAATCATTCAAAAAATTATCTAGGGATGGCACCTGTATGAGCGGCCAGTGGCGTAGCCAGGAATTTACGTACCCATGGGTAATTTTTTATCCCGTATCCTTACCCTAACAGGGTTTTTACCCGCAGGGTAAAAGGGTAATGGGTACCCATTGTCATCCTAAAATTATCCCACTTTCAATGCATACGAGAAGGTAAAATGAGTTGGATAACTAATACGAATTGGAACACGATCTTCAATTGGATAACAGAAGACAATGTATAGCAAAAATGATACAAAAGATGGTACCAAATCAAGGATTTGGTTGATCCGAGCCTCCCATGACTACATCTTCAATAGTCAAACCTTCAAATATAAATTCAAAATTCTCATCGGTGCATAAACAACAAGTAAATTAAGTAATAACAGATGCAAAATATGAAAACTTACTTCTACGGCCCACGGGCCCCAGGCTACACGGGCCATGGCCCCTTATCCTAGTTTCGTCAAAAACATTTACCCACTCAATCTGAATTCCTCGGTTCCCCGGTATCCCTGAGACGCACCGGAGTCCGCCGAAACCCTAGTGCTACGATGAAGGGATCATCGGTGGCAGGTTGTCTGACTGTGCCACTCCGTCGATGTTGCCCCTCTCCCACCGCAGAATCCACCACCTCTCGGAAGTTCCGGCGATCTACTTGAAACAGACCAATTCAAACAGGAAGAACCCCACAAGTCCAAAACGCCCATTGGAAGACCAGGAGACGGAGGAGTTCCAAAACGCCAACAGGAGGAACACCCGGAGTCCCAAAAATTCGCACCGACACAGAGCAAATCCATAGGAGCTCGACTGCTACCAGCCCGTCAACTTCAGCGCCTTGCTTGCTTGTCGTCAGCAGTTTGTGCAGGACATCAGGCAAAAGAGGTTCCGCCCTAAGAAGAAGAAGAAGAAGAAGAAGAAGAAGAAGAAGAAGAAGAAGAAGAAGAAGAAGGGTTGTGTTCTTCTCGGCTTACCTTCTTGGCTTTTTGCTGATGCCGATGATAGCCCCCTCTCCACCGCAGTCACTACTGCTGGTGCACGCGGCCTTTAATCAATTTCTTTGATTCTTTCTCATGTGCCCATAGTGTTATTCATTAGTATCATCTCATCTCTGTAACTCAATTCTCTCAATTAACATTGATTGTTTCAGAACTCTCTTACTTGACCTATGAGGACGAAGACGACGCCGAGGGCACTCTCCATGTTGCATAGGATGATAAGCATGGTGATAAAGAGTTGGTTCCATCTTGCGCAGGTAAATCAGGATGGGCTAGTTTTATAGTTTTTTTTTGGCACTGTATACTAATCATACGAAATGAATAGGATGGAAAACTTACACTCTTATGCTCATAATCTTACAGTACAAAAATACGATGTTAAAGAAGTGGACAAAATTGCTGAAAGGAGATGTGATTTGCTCACAACCTTGGTGGAGAAAAACACCGAAGAGTTTTTCAGTGGAGAGGGGATAGCAGATTATTTGCGTCCTCAACCTTTGTTAGCTCTCGACAACGTGACCCACTCATGCATATTGACCAAAACATGCTACCATCGTACATACAGGACTGATGATATCACTGAAAGTGAGTGTCTCAACTGAAGAAATATAGCATTACTCAGTTGATTTCGTCAAATAATATGAAAATGTTTATTTTCCTCCATTTCAGCTGACCCAAGCTACCGAGTGCTCGAACCTGAAAATATGGTTCAGATTTTCTCGTTGACGTTGCCCGAGACTTATCCTCATTCTGTCAGTATTTACGGAACCTTTGCCATTCGGGATGTTCTACATCCAGGTCGGAACTGTCTGTTTAAGCGCTCGAGAGATAACTCCATCACTATTCCTCCTGTAAGTGTACCCATTGTTGTTTATTTTTATGTGCTGGTGCAGTTATTATTTTACTTCCTCCGTAATTCACCATTTCCTTAATAATGTTATTATGCATCACACCTAGACAGACAAAATGTAGTACCACTTTTGTGTCAATACTGGGATTTGTTATGGTTGCTTCCAAAATTATAATTGAAGTATCTCCTACTGTGTCCTTATGGATACAAATACCTACTCCCTCTGATCCGTAAAAAGTGATGCGAGTTGTAAGTTGCAGTTGTAGGAGGCCAGCACGTTTCTGGCGACATTTTTATCGGATAGAGGAAGTATTTTCCAGCATATATTGTTGAGTAATCAATGATTTCTAATAGATATAAGTGCACATTACACGCCTTATCTTGGCGCCAAGTTTAAAGGTCAACCCTTCAGTCTAAAACCGGTTAGAACACAACCCATAACTCTTAAAACTATTTACTTAACTTCCTCTATCTATACTGGAGTGGTTTTGGCTGATGTGGCGGCAAGGTTTAAATTTGGTTTGATGACATAATGTCCATATGAACAAAATTATTTGTGTTAGCATCATAGTAATTTGGGTGAAATTATAAATGGAGAAAATAGAAACAATTAGGAATTCAGAATATGGAGAGAGTTTTAGGAAAGACCAAAAGAGAAAAACTAATCTAGGGAACCGTAAAATTAAGAAAAGCTGGAATTCGAAAAAATAATATTACAGTTCGTGTTAATCAGGAGAAAGTCTAGAATTTTTAATAATTTAACCGATTTTGTTGATGTTGGTATTTCTTTTCCCTTTCTTGTCTTGAAACTTAACATTTTTTAAATAATTTAACCGATTTCATTGATTTTGGAATTTAATTTTCCATTGTAATGTCCCATAAAGAATTGATCCATTTTCTGACTAGGTTTATCTTTTTTTTGTTTTACTTGAATGCCACATTTATAAAATTTAATGAATTTTGTTTTTTGGGGGATTTCCTTGATATTAAACAATTATTTATAAGATTTATTATCATGTGGGATGCAAACTCTAGATATGCATCTATTCCTTGAGTTTCTTTGTCCAGACTCTTGACATTAAAGAACTTGACAACCCACCACTAAGAACATTCTTTCATCCAGCTAAGCATGTACTACGTGCATCTCTCCAACACAGAAAAACAACCACCAGTTCCATCTAAACAAAGCCAAATTGCATGACCTGAGAATTTCCAGACAACCTTCTCATGATGATGTTTTCTTGCAATGGGATATGATAGTAGTTACTATTATCATTCATTGCCATCGAATAGTGACTGAGAATTTTGGATATAGGCACCGAGAGCGACATAATGTTAACTGAAATCTTATTCACATTAATAATTAAGTGAAATAATTTTTCGGTAGGTGCATCATAAATATCTTACTGGATATTTTGTTGGTTGCACACTTCTTTGGTTTTAGTGTTGAAGAATTTGGATCGTGGAATTTGGAAATTGGTTATAGACATTAGTTTTTGAAAGAACCATAAACAATTAGATTTTACTTGGAACATTATTATTGTTACTGCATATTTAATTTCTCAAGTTGTAACATTGAGTTGAAATTACAGGGGTCTAGAGTGCCTCTCTCCAGCCCTTGTCGTGGAGTATACGCGCTAACTCGCGCTCTGCTGGATGTTGATTTTCGGATAAAGCATGAAGGTGATGATGAATCGGGTGACGAGAAATTTGTTGCTGGATACTTTGAGTTGCTTGTCCATGTAAGTACGACATGAGATTTTGGCAGCGCCTTCATGATGGCATACGCAGCCACGTCTTGGATGTCGACGGCCGCTATATTGGGTGGAGCATTGCATCCACGCTAATATCATTGTCGACATTCCATATCCTTGCCACGTGACGTTCACGGCCTATTCGAGCTGTTTTGATGACGAGGTTACGATTTTCGATGACATGTGCTGTGAAGGAGAAATCTAAAGAGGTAATTGGTGAGACCCCAAGGAGGCCTCACAGAGTCTAGCGCACGTCGGCCGTCAGATCGAGCAGTTACCGCGCGATCTCACCGTGCGTTCGCTTGCTTACTTCTTTTACTGCCTGGATCATTCACTGACGGTAGGGCCAAACATCTCGGTCCCATTGCGAAGAGGCACAGAGCGTTGCATCCTCGGTGCCGCTTCCGTGCGTCTGGTAGCGCGCCGACCGTGGGTCCGGGATTGCACGTGTCCATTCCACATTTGTGCGCTGGGCTGAAAGGTGTGGAATACACGCCTCTATCGCTGTTTTGTGGGCCTATATTTTGGCTGGTCCACATTTCAGTCAGTGTGTCTGGCTCAAGGTACGGTGGAGACGTTTGTTTGTCACGGGATAATATCTGTTTGGAGGGGGTAGAATCAGGATTTCGCCTCGAAGTTGACTGAGCGTCTCAGCGTCCTCTTCGCTGTCGATTCCTCCATGGTCCGCCGGGTACATCTTCTACAGTAATGGCGCACTATTCCTGCCTTGATTGGGGAGAGGAGCTCGCATGCCTCACCTTTCTTCCGATAGGTTATGCACCTCCGTCCACCTCACTTTCTTTGCTTTTCCTCTCTCGCTGCTCTTCATTTCTTGGCTCCTCCACTCCCACCCTCACCGCACCAGCAGATCCACCTCTGCCTCACCGCCTCGCTCCACCTGCAGATCGTTGCCGTCTCACCGATTCCGGCCAAGTTTTCTCGCTATGGATTTTCTCTGCGGTGGATTCAGTTAAGGCAACGCTTTGGTTGACCTGGGATTTGATTCCTTTCCTTTCTTTCCTCTGCTTCCTTTTGGATCTTGGTACGATTTCTGTTGCAGGTTTTTCTCTCTCTTTTTGTTTGTCCATTCTCCTCTATCTCCATCTCAGATTTCGGTTTTCTTGCTTTTCAGGTTCTTTGGGTGTTGGGTGTTGGAACGTTGCTGTATTTGGCTTTTTAGGTCGTTACTTTTTGTATGTATTGGATTTCGTATTTTTGTTGTTCGGTTCTTTGTTCTTCATGCATCTTTTTTAGTTCGTTCTTGGTCCTCCACTGCCTTTTGCTTCTTCTTCGGTTCTTGCTCTTGGTGCCTTCTGTTTCTTTTGGATTTCTTATTTTTTTCGGATCTTCATTCTCCTGGTTCTTTGGTTCTTGTGCTGCTCTTTGCTTCTTCTTAGGTTCTTCCTTTCGTTTTTATTGGATTTCCCTTCTTTTTCTGATCTAGCTTCTTTGTTTGGGTTATGTTCTTTGGTTTTCTTTTCATGTCCCTTTCGTTATCCCGGTGCTCGATTTGGGGTCTCTTTTTATTCCGACTTTTTGTATTTTAGACTCATTTGCCTATGTTCCTTTTGCCTTTTTTTTGTTCTTTCTGCTCTTGATTTTATATTGCTCTGTTCTTTCCGATTTGTTTTTGCTTATTTGATCTTTTCTCTGTTCATCTTTGCTTACTGTTTTTTCGCTTTTATCTTTGATTGCTCTTCTTTTCGATTTGACCTTGGGGATTTGTTCTGGTAGTTGTTTTTTTTTTCCGTTCTTTCTTTTTTTTAAAGCTCTTTTTGTTCTCTATGATCTTAAGCTTCGCTTTTATCATTTCTTTGGGTTTTTGTCTAACACGGTTGCAGTGTTTTTCACTCTTTTTTGCAGGTTGTCACATCGTTGGAGATTCTTGCCTAAAGGTTGGTGTCGTTTCTCTGCTGGAGTTGGGAGTCTGTTGCTTTGCTGGTAAGATTTGTATGCTTATGGTGGCAGTAGGATGGCGCTATGTTCAGATGTACATGTTGGATAGCATGCGTTTTTATCCTACTTTATGCATCCTTGTGTGACGTCGTCCTAGGAATAAACTATTCTTTTCAAGTGGAAATTATTACTTGGTGAATTCTATTTATCATAGTACTGGTCTTGGTATATTGGTAGCAAATTAAGTGAACGCCAATAACTATTAGGTACACTTTTGTTGCACGAAACAGTAGGTTTCTGTGTGGGGAATTCTATTTATCATAGTACTGGTCTTGGTATATTGGTAACGAATTAAGTGAACGCCAATAACTATTAGGTACTAGCTTGTGCGGTTGTTTTTATACTAGATTGAATGTGTGCATACTTATAAATGGACCTCTCACGGCTTATTGTTTTTATTGCTTGCTGCAATTAGCTAGCTAACTGCTTAGATATTTAGTTGATATTCCTTACCATTCACATAGTATATACTAAGAATCGATATTCCCTGATGCTGGTCATCTTCAGACTGCAGTTGTGTTTTGCACAACAAATTGCATTTATGGTGAAATTTGGCTAGCTTGTGCGGTTGTGCCTACCTTTTAGTAGTTGATATGGTTCAGATGGATTATCATAGGAAATCTTCAAGTTGCTGTGCATGTAATCTTGAAAAGTTTCCTTATAACTATCTGTTTGCATCGCTCCTTTTTTCTCTCTTCTAATTATCAGAATACCTGTGGCATGTCTGTAGGCTGCCAAAGAATACATGATCAGCTTGGAGCTATTTGAACAATTTAAATCATATGAAGGCCTTTACTTCCTAGGATCCTATTTGAGCTCAAGGTAATTACTCCCTGACGTCGATATGTCTAACTGCCATATGAAACTACATTAATTCTGAGTGGATTTCGTTCATAACTTCAGTTCAGTTCATAACTTAAGTCTAACTGTTCATTATGTCATAATCTTTTCTGTATGCAGGTTGATTGCGTATTTTTATGATTTTGGTTTCACAGTGTGCTCTAGATCCAGGTCCAACTAGGTACTTCTCTTCTCTTGTGCTATTCTGGACAAAAAAGAGAGATTATCATGCATCATATTTATCCACTCTTACATTTGGTGTTTTGAAGCAGTGTGTTATCATTCGAAACATATATTTGCAAGTTAGAGTTTGTGCTTAAGTCAGTGCATAGTTGTGCTTTCCAGGCTGGAGCATATATAGAATAAGGAGCGTCCATGTAGTTACTTCGAAATTCCATGCTTATAGAATGTGATATTCCACGTGATAAATTGGATATGGTGGATCAAGTAGTACATAGTACTATTTTTCTACTTTGAAATATGCACTTGTGGTTTGATGTATATGTTAATGTTGTGCAAAGGATGTGACGAGGCCACTGTTGGTTGCCAATGTATAGGAATTTTTATCTCAGCTGAACATCTTTGCTTGATTTTTTAGTCTCCATGTCAGAAAAGATTCAGTTTCTTTGCCTCCCTTATTTCTTTCATGCCATGAATACAGACTGCTTATTTGACTGTTGGTAGTGCCTGCTAATTTTTCGATCCAAAAGTAGCTAAACTTTGATCCAGACCATTTCCCTATTTAATGAAAAATATCATTTACCTACCATTTTGTTTACATAAAACACTGCTATCTGGCTTGTGCTTACAGAATGGGATATTTAACATATAAAATTGTGGTGTTCCACGTTCCAGTGAGTCCCAAGTTTCTCTCTCTGTCTCTCTACTAATGTTGCTTCATTTCACAAGGATTATTCTTTCTTTTTTTGGTGTTTGTCATCTAAAAATGGATTTAGATCAGGTCACTATTATTTCCAGCGAGTCCCAAGTTTCTCTCTCTATCTCTCTATGATCTCACTATTAGTCCTAAAAAAACCTGTCATGGCATTTGGGATCTTGAATTCTTGACCATTTCTTTCTTCTGTTTGAGGGATTCTAAATTTATTACCAGAATTGTTGTTCTTCCAACGAGTCCATGTTCCATCATTGCAGTTTAATGTTCCACAAAAGATCAACTCGCCTTTTATGCAAACAAGTATTGTGTTATTTTTGCCTTTTCATTGTTTTGAGCTCTCTGATATCTTCGTAGTTATCCTTTTTTCTTGCTTGTGTCCTGTCCTATCCAGGTGCTCATCGCTCTATTTTTATTTGTCTATATTTTTGCCTCAAGAGATAATGTTGACTAATTGACATTTGCAGGTATGAAGCCATTCTCTATTGTGATTTAGCTTAATCTTCTCCATCGGATATCTCTCCTTCCACAGCAACGGATTGTAGGAGGTGGCATGATGCAGTGAGAGGTACAAATTATATTCTGTCTTTGGTGGTGGTTTCAGCTTCTATTGTTTTCTGAAGATTGGTGCTGCTGCTTGAGTTGTCATATGTTTTCTTGCTGGTAAATTCAAGACCTGAAGGACAAATGCGTGCTTTATGTATTGATGATACAGACAAATGTGGGGCTGAGCAATTTCTGCTTTACATATTAATAGATGTGGGCCTGGCCTATTTGTGTTTTACGTATTAACAGAGTTCTTTGCTTTTGTTGCAGGTCGTCGCATGGTTGGTGATTGTGCCTGAAGTTTGTTCCTACTGCTTGATTTGTAATCTGTTTTCTTGCTGGTAAGTTTAAGGCATGAAGGACAGATGGGTGTTTTACATATTGAGCAATTACTGTTTTACATATTAGTAGATGTGGGGTTCAGCTATGTGGGCTTTACGTATTAATGTATATGGGGCTAAGCTATGTGTGCTTTACATATCAATAGATGTGGGCTTGATCTATCTGTGCGTGTTTCCTTATACTACTTGCCTCTTTTGTTTAGTAGTTGGTACTTAGTTAGTCAACCGTCTGGCTCTACCGAGATAACACAAAATGTTGCCAGCGAGGTTAGCTAACCTTTAAATTTGAGATAGCAATGAACTACTGCAGTGTTGCTTTCTGTACTGATACAGATTATACTCATGTTGATATTGTCCTGAACAAATTCATTCAGAAGATACCAAGTGGGATACCTTTTGTTTCTCCTTGGAAAAGCCCTGGACTCCTCAAGCAGTCAGTGCGCTACATTTTCGCAGGAACAAGAGTATGTTTCTCAATACCTTTACACGATTGTCTTGGTTTGTTTTTCAACGCTGCCTCCTCACTTGACTTACATGGACATGTGGTTTCTTCTTATTAGGAAAATTTTGGAGGCCGGTGCCACGCCCCAGACCAGCCCTTGCTGCCTTTAATCGTGAAAAATGCAAGTTAGTCATCAGCTTGTGACATTCTCACGAAAAAAATGGTGCTCTGCCCATCCTTCCTCTGTTAGATGGTCCGTCTTCAGAAAACATATCTGCTACTATTATTGAGCTCTCTGATTAAGTTGCCTATGTTAGACCAAATCATGTCGATGTAAGCTTGCTTCTGTTCATTTATGTTGATCTTGTGAAAACAAATTTGTCTTACAACGCTTTGATCTTAGTACCTCCACACTTTGTTTCTAACCTTTTGCGTATTGCTATATTTAGCCCGAGGGTGCCTTCACTTCTCTTGCAACACCGCCTTCAGTCAACAAGACAACTACTCTAAGGTTCTAATAGCAACCTTCATTATGGTTTATCAATCTGCCTAACATACAAAAAAATTGCAAAAGGATATTAGAACTCACTTGAGTCTTTGCTATGGTCTTTTTGCAGGACAAGGACTGTCTTGCTTGATTCCAAAGTACGTAAGCCTATGTTCCAAGATGATGAAGACAAAGGGAAAGCAACTGATCTGGGAGACGAAATGTTAGAGAAAGCTACAGA
Organism: Poa pratensis; assembly: GCA_947311845.1. Classification (NCBI taxonomy): domain Eukaryota; kingdom Viridiplantae; phylum Streptophyta; class Magnoliopsida; order Poales; family Poaceae; genus Poa; species Poa pratensis. Next base: position 11,260,652 of record CAMZMU010000088.1, read on the forward strand.
TTTGCTGAAACCTATGAGGTACTATACTGTTCCTGATAGATTGGTCATTCCTGTGGTATGCATGAACTGAGCATGACTACTGGCTCTTTACTTCTGCATTTTGTTATTGTCTAAACTCATGTGTCCAAACTCACATATCTATTTTCAGTTGTTTGCTCCATCTATTTGCTTACAGACTATTTTTCATGCTGTCAAAGATGCCGTGGTTCATTCGGAATCAACCAGCGGTCCTACGCCATTGCCAGCTGATAAAAAGTGGGTAGTTTTTCAAGTTACACACTATTATACAAAGAAACTCATCGTTAATCCTTTTTAGTTTATTGAACACCGCCTCTTGATGGATTATCTTAATGCAGGCATAAGTCCCTGTCAACCGAAGGCATGATCATCACATCTGTCAGGAAAACCGTCTGTTAGATCATGTGGCTTCAGCTTTGATTTAGGTATAAATGATGTGTTCAAAATTCGAGATCAATTGGTTTTTCACTATGAAAATTATCCCCGGTTTAACTCATCAAGTTTTCACCAATTTAGCTTCTCAAGTACACAGCAGCTATAAATTAGTACTCACATTTGTTTCAGTCGTTGTTCAGCTGTTTTACCACCTCCACCTGTTTAGCTTCTCTGATGTTGATGATCGGTTTGCTTTTGGAAATTCATACTGCTTGAAGCGGGTGGTGTCTACCTGTTTGTGCTCAAGTCGATGAGACCCAACCAACCGCGGACCCTTATGATACAACGCTGTTGCTTGCGAGACCCGTTGTTCCTAAATTATGTTGTACTAGAATCTGTGTGACTTCTCCCATCTATATTTTGTAATAGGAGATGACAATGTTTAGTGCTAGATGAACTAGCTGCTGTTTTATCTGTCGCTTTAGCACTGTATCAAGGCATGAACTTAAATTAGCTGCCTTCTATCCTTCAAATATGCTTATGTTTCTGAGTGTCGGTTCATGTTGATGCCTATATATCTTGGACCATTCGTGTATACAACTTTAATTATACATCACTTTTGCATCAATTTGTACTCCATGTCTTCGGACTATATACTATGACCAATACATATTGTACTGAAGTCTTTTAGTAAGCTGTTTTATTGTTCCTTTTAAGTTACAGCACTCATCTTTGGATCATGTTCCTTGATATGTCTGTGCACAATGTTTTGTACAATGCCATTGCCTTTCTGAAACATGAAATTATGTGATGATCCAGATGTTGTAATTAAGAACCTACTTATCCTGTAGAATTATGGGTATGGATTATGTGTATGTAAGAGCATTATGCTTTGCTCTAAACCTATAAAGTTTTGCTATGCATAACTATTTTGTCATATTAATAATGTTTGTTATAGCGTTTTGCAAACTGAAAACCAGTGTCAACGGCGGGTGGCGCGCGGCAAGCCGCACCAAGGAATCTAGTACAGGTAAAGCATGTGGTGGCTGTGAAGTGCTCTGGACACTTGAGCTTTGCCTCAAGCTGGACGGGATGTGCTATTCGCACTCTTTGAAGGCTGGGGTCGACTCGAAACCTGTCAAATTCGGACCAGACAAAGCACTGGTGGTTTGGTCCGTCATGAACCGTCACAGATTTTGGTGGTGATCAATGGTGTTGCCTTATTGCTTGAGAATGTCCAGACACTGACTACTGGTTTGTTAGGAATGGCCATGATGCACATTGATCATCGATGGTGAACACCTTGTATCTATGTTATCTTTGAGTTAATTATCGATGGTGTTTTCTGCTGTGTTCTATGTGTTGGCAGCGTGTAGCAATGAAGAACGTTGAATATACTGATGGACAACTATCTGATAATATAGGGCTACATGTAGCCCTGGCTACAAATGTGTGGTGTTTTGTAGCCCCGGCTACATGTAGCTCTTTAGTTTGTACATTTGAAATACAAATTTAAAAGTTCTAAAAATTTATGAAAAAAATGTACATGTAGCCATGGATATATCCTACAAGTGTGTAAAATATTAATCTGAAATACGCTTGTATTCTAGGCTACACAAAAAGACAAAATTATAGATCTGGTGTTTAAAAAGTGCCCCTCGAAATATTGTCAGAATTTGTCTTTTATGGAGCCTAAAATATAATAAATTTGGATTGTAAATTTGCACATTTGTAGGATATGGTATTAGCAACATCCAGAATTATTTTTAGAATTTTTTGAAACTTTAAATATTGTTTAAAAAAATTTAAAATATAGATCTATATGTAGGCCGGGCTACAAATGCTTTTTCGTCTACTACTTACACGCTACTTCCGCTGTAGTAAACAACCCGAGTTCCACAATTCTGCATCAAGAAGGAACTAAAATGATGAACCGTCCTCACTAAGGCGAATAGAGTGATCACCTAACTTAATGTGTTTAGCTGTAATGTATTAGCTCCTGGTGCTTTTTTTTGTACTCATCAGTATAGTTGTTACATTGTGAGTGAATAATGTCAGTCAGGAATCCAGGTATTACATCAAAGCTAAAAAGAACCTATGCTGAGAGCTTCCTTTGCACTACGACGAATAAAAAGAAGCTTGAAATCGTGGAAACTAGAACAAAGGATGTTCAACTCCTGGAAGATGTGGTGCTTATTCGAAACATCAAACAAGCACTGCGAAGACTAAGGAATATTAAAACGTGATAAAAGTATAAAACACACACAACTTCAGATTCCAGATCCCAGAGCTAGCGGATGTTAGAGAGATAATTGTATATTGTAGTTTCCCTAATAGGGGATTCCCTGCATATTGACATATGTATATGTACTATATATTGTGGCCTTTGGCCCCGTGGAATAAATGTTTCTTATTCGTAACACGCGCAATGCGTGCCTTTTTTCTCTACCACGATTTCCACGTACAAATCAAGATCGACCTTCACCACCTCATGTTCCCGGCTACCGGCCCTCTCCCTGGTCGCAGCCTCTGTCCGCGACCGCTGCTTTCTCGCCGGATTTTGGTCGCCCTTGTCTCCTCCCGCTCGCCGCCGCATGGTGGAGATCCAGCCGCCGCTGCCCTGCTGCTTCCGGGTGGATCCAGGTCGCCCATGTCTGCTTCCGGCCATCCCCGAGCGGATCCAGCCTCTGCTGTTGCCGGGCTGGGTGTTGTCGGGTTCATCCTTCCTGAGCAGCTCTTCTCGGGGCGTGTTCGTGATCCGATCTCACTCGAGCATTGACCGAGTAGTTCATTTCAAAAAAAAGTTTTAAAAAAATGTCTGCATCGTCGGGCTATGTCACGATTCCTCGCTGCTTGGTGATCTTTGATGGCACGAACTATCCTGATTTCGTTGCCTTTATGCATGGTCTTCGTCTATGGGGCGTGCTTTCTGGCGAGGTCTCCTGTCCGCCATGCCCCCATTGCTCCTATGGTTCCTACTCCGCCGACGCTACCAGTCCTTGTTGCCAATGCTACTCAGGCTGACAAGGATGCAGCCAAGAGTGTGGATGATGCCGCCATTGCCGCTTATGACCGAAAGGTCCAAGAGTATTCTTACGCTCTTGAGACCTACCAGCTGGATCTGACTGCTTACACCCAGTGGATGGACGATCATGCTCATGTTGCAGTTGTTCTCACTGCAAGTGTTCTACAGCAATTTGCTTCTGAGTTTATGGGTCTCAGTACTGTCGCTGACATGTGGGCTCACCTTCGTCAGCGTCATTAGCCGTCCAGGGATGCTCTTTATCTGTCTGTGGTTCGTCAGGAGCATGCTCTTCAGCAGGGTGACTCTACCATTGATCAGTTCTACATGATCTGGTGTCAGCTTGACTCTCTTCACACTGTTGTTTGTGGTACTTGCCCGTGTTGTCAGACTGTGCGCTCTGATTTGGAATTTCAGCGCGTCTACGAGTTCTTGTCTCGGCTCCACAAGGAGTTCGAGCCCCAACATGCTCAGCTGCTTGCTCGTGGTCGTGTCCCTATCTCGTAGGTGTTGTCTGAGCTTCGTGCTGAGGAGACTCGCCTACGTGGCGTTGGGTTGCTTGAGGTTCCTTCTGTGCTTGCTGCCCATGGTACTCCTTTGTCGCCTGCTTCATCGACTCCTTCGCGGTCCACTGCTCCGCCACTTTTACCCACTCCTCAGGGTCAGGGCCAGATTTGTGGGCAGGGTCGTGGCTCTCGTCCATGCTCTCACTGCGACCTGGATGGCCACACTGTGTCTCGCTGCTTCACGAAGGAACATGATCCGCGTCAGCAGAAGGCGTTTGCTTCTCCCGGGACTCGTGCTACTTCTGGCTCGACAGGGTCTTCTCTAGCCAACTTCACCGAGCAATACATTATGCGGCTCAAGAGGATGCTCGTTGCTTCAGGTTCTTCTTCGACAGGTACTGCTAACTCTGTGACTGATTCTTCTAGCACCACGACGACCACCACCTTCTGCGCAGTCAGGTACATCCTCGTGGGTTCTGGATTCTGGAGCTTCTTTTCATATGACTTCTGATTTTTCCACTAAATCCTCTCTTCGACCTCTTGATTCTCATCTTAGTGTTCTCACTGCTGATGGTACCCCTCTCTATGTTTCTAGTCGGGGCACTCTTTCTACCTCTTCCTTTTTTGTTCCCGATATTTCTCATGTTCCTCGTCTTACCATGAACCTATTTTCTGCGAGCCATCTTACTGACTCTGGTTGTCGCGCCATTCTTGAGGCCGATTCTTGTTCTGTTCAGAATCGTCGCACTCAAGCTCTGGTTGGAGCTGGCCCTCGGTGCCATGATTCTCATGGACTTTGGGAGTTAGACCGGCTTCGTGTTCCTTCCGCTGCCACCTCGTCTGCCAGTTCTCATGCTGTCATCGCCTCTGCTACCGGCTCTTTTCAGCAGTGGCACCATCGTCTTGGTCATCTTTGTGGTTCTCGTCTGTCGTCATTAGTTCATTGTGGTCTTATGGGGGCTGTCTCAGGAGATGTTTCTTTACAGTGTCAGAATTGTAGGCTAGGAAAACAGATTTAGTTACCCTATCCTACTAGTACGTTTGTATCTCAACGTCCTTTCAACTTAGTTCACTCTTATGTGTGGGGTCCGGCTCCTTTCACTTCGAAAGGGGTCCATGGGTATTATATCATTTTATAGATGATTTTTCTCGTTACACTTGGTTGTATTTTATGTCTTATCGTAGTGAGGTTCTCTCCATATATAAGCGTTTTGCAGCCACGGTTCTTACTCAGTTCTCTACGCCTATTTGTGTGTTCTGTGCTGACTCTGCTAGTGAGTATATCTCCAAGCATTTGCGTGGTGCCCTTGCTGAGTAGGGAAATCTTGCACAGTTGTCTTGTCCTGGTGCGCATGCTCAGAATGGTGTGGCTGAGCGTAAGCATCGTCATCTTCTTGAGACTGCTCGTGTGATGATGATGCATGTAAAATGCATACATGAACTTTGCATTATTTTTACTTATATTCTAGTCATATTTGCATCATATAAGGGTTATATCACTGTTTTATAATGATTTTGGAAATATTTGATATGTTTCCTATTTTTTTATGGAATTAACCATGCGCAGGCAGAAAACCCTATTTCTATATTTTAATGTTTCAGGGACCCAAACGACGTCCAAATGACCTGGAAATTTACGAGCATCATTTTTTGGAAGGAACAAGACTTGGGGGCGAAGGAAGCGAACAAACGGAGCCCCGAGTGCCAAAAGAGGTGGGCCCACGCGGCCCCTGTACCTGGCCGCGTGGGACCCCCAACTTGGGCCTCGACGCTCCGTTGCCGTCGATCTTTCCTCCACCGACTCCGTTTTGACCTAAAAACGCCTATAAAAATTGTCCCCCGACGTTCTCTGGAAGGAGCACCGCAGAAACACAGAAACACCGAAACAGAGACCTGGAGCTGCAGATTGGAGGGGGAAAACTCCGGCGGGGCGCTGCCGGCGTGGTCTCCATCTTCTCCAACGACTTATCCACCGTCTTCATGATGAAGAGGGAGTAGTCCACCTCTGGACTATGGGTTTGTGGAAGTAACTTATGTATATCTCTCTCTCTCGAGCTTCACTAATTAGTACCGTATGAGCTGCTGAACATGATTATGGTCATCTTTGTAATACCTTTGTGGTGGATCTTTTTATGAGTTAATATATGTTTGAGATTGCAATGGTTTTGTTTCAGTTATGAAAGTAGATGCATATTATGTACCCCGTTCTTATTTACTTGTTATGATCAAGCATGTTTATGAGAGCGTGTGAGGGGGAACGTGTGCATTAGTTGGAGTAACGGGGGGTGGCTAGTGCAGTGAACGTGAGAGAAAGTTCTGCGATCCACTTGGGTATCTCTACCTTACTTTGTTACCTCACTAGGGATAAAAAGAAATACCATGCTACCGGAGATGTGGGTGTGACCATTGCCACTACTCCATGACTAGATCTAGTATGTTCTTATTTTAAATTCATGTCATGATACTTATTGCTATACTCTGAGTTATCTTAATTACCGAGGTGTTATGATTTAGTTCGCATCTTGGTGGAGTATAAGAGAGACTAATACCCAAAAGGTCTCTATGTTAGGACGTGATGCCCATATAATTATAACTTGTCATTAAACTGTTGTGTTGCAATCTCATATGTCAACTCTAGTGTTCCATTGTCTACCACTTTATTAAAGAGAGAGTGCATTTGTGAAACCATGAACCCTGGTCCATTTTTAATCATAAGAAACACCTTTCCAACCACTTTTACCACATTTCCATTTTCTGCCATTTAAAAATCCGAAAATACAAAAACACTTTTATATCTTGCATTCATCATAAAAAACCCAAAAATATCATTTATCATTGCTACCACCATCCTTGCATATTTATTTACCACCATTGCATATTTATTTCTTGTTTGCATTGCATATTATCTTGATATCATTCTCACACCTTGTGCTTGACAACCACTAGGTGAGGTTGAGGACCAAAACATTTACTTTGTTTTGTAGGTAACCAAAAGAAGGATAGGAAAGATAAATCTTCACTACTGATTCCCCGAGAGTTCGATATTAAACCCTCGAGTCACCCCTCGTGGGGAAAACACGCCTTCCACTTACTACACACTCTGCACTTGGAGTCTCAACCTAACCCATATTATTTTGACGCAGGTAACTACGTCATCGGGTATCAGATGATGATCGTTTCTTCTCTTCCGCCTCAGTTATGGGATGAGCCTGTCTCTACCTCGGCCTATCTCATTAATATCTAGCCTTTTGCCGCTCTTCAGGATGTCATTCCTCTCGAGCGACTCTATGATCGTTCTCCTTTCTATTCTATTGTAACATCCCACTATTTTGGAATGTTTGAAAATCACAAAAATTTGAAACTTTTGTTTTTATTAAAAGAAAACATTAAAATTATAATAGAAACCAAATAATAGAAGACATTTGGCATCTTCAAAAACTTTAATAGTTTAAACATCCAAGTAATCTTCAATTTCGAAATTGGAGTTTTGTATAAATTCTTTTATCCAAGGTATTTCAAAGAAACCTTCATCTCATAAAATGTTTTATTCCAACTAGTGGATTTTGAATGTTTAACTTTGACTATTTATTAAAACCTGGAACCATATTTGCAAAGTGTTTATGTTATTTAAAATATGCCTATTTCTAAAATGATTTTGGTTAAACTATATGGTATAAAAATTTATATTACCCTTGGGTGTTAAATAAACCCTACAATAATATTTACAAAAGGTTCTAAATTATTTAAAGCATGGTCTATTTTCTAAAATGGTTTTGCATCAATTATCTAATTTTGAAACATGGGTTTGAAATCTCAAAGTTGAAGGTTGTATCATTAAATTTCTATAGCTTTTATAATCCTTCTAAATCCCCAAAAGCATTTTATGGATTTAAAATTATTTCATCAACTTTCAAAACATAAAATGAATTTCATGAATAATTTTCAACAAGAAAAATGGGTATTTATATTTAAATGATTTATCAAACTCTATATAAATAAAATGTTTTGTACCAAATTATTTTATTGGGTTTATCATATTGAATGATATTACTCATACTATTTTTCTGGATTTTATTTAAGTTAAAAAAGAATCTATAAAACCCTATTTTTATAAAATGACACAAAATTGTCAAATAAGTCTTTATGGATTATTTGAATTTTTCGATTTTTTAGATATATTTGAAAAGTGTGTTTGAATATTCTAAAAGACAGATATTATTTTTACAAATTTTTAGAAACAAATTTGAAGTGATTTGGACACTTAAAACAAAAGATATAAAATATATAAGAAAAATCGGAAAAAGAAAAAGAAAAATGATGACGTCATCGCTGACTTCGTCGTCGTCTCCAACGGGCACGCACGGAAATCACGCCCGAGCCCATTGATTTTGCCCGTTTCTTCTCGAATTGATTCCGGACGTTTTACTCCACCTTTTAACGCATCGTTTGTTTCTATAAGTAGCCCTCACCTCCTCTTTCATTTCCCCCCGAAAACCCCCTCTCTAAGCCCCCAGGCTGTCCTAATTTCGTATCACCATTAGCCACCATTGTTGAGGTTCGGAGCTTTTGTTCGTCCACGAAAACTACCTCGGATATATTTGGTGTCAACACGAAAGTTGTTCGTATCATCGATACCTACCACCCCGTAAAATATCGTCCAATTCCATTCACCACAACTCCCCAATTTCGTGGTAAAACTTTTCCGATTTGAAAAAGGAATCTCAGATCTCTTCGGACACGAAGTACCAAACGCAAATCCCTTGACAGGAAGGTAGATCGGCCTATTCTCTACAACTTTCATTTTGTAAAATTTTCAATTCGATGTACGGTTTTGTCTATCTAAATCTGATATTTTTCGAAGCCATCCGGAGCACCGCCGTCGTCCGCGACCCCGCGACCGCCGTCTGCCCGCGACCGTTAGCCGCCCATGACCGCATCCACGTGTGTGTCCGCCCACGACCCGTTTTCTTAACAGAGACCTAAACCAATAATTACTAATTTATTTTGTAATTTAAACATTTAAGTGTGTGCTTAAAACCTATACATATTCTTCTAAATGGCAAACACTAAACCAAATCACATTAATTCTTTTTGCATATTGAATTATGTGATAATTCTTGATAAATTATTTTGTGAAGACTTTGTTATGCTTGGTTTGGTATGCTATGTGTTGTTGATTTGTTTGTTGTTGTGTTATTTCTATGTATAGATTGAACGGAGTGCAACGTTCCTTGTTGAAAAGAGTGTGTGAGCGACGTCAACTTCCAAAGGCAAGTGGCACATTCATAAAATTTCTACTATTTTGTCTATATGCATGATTAGTGTATTTTCCTTAAGCATGTGTAGGTGTTATTAGTATTGCTATGCTAAACTGTTTAGAGTAGCACCCCTATACTAGTTGGTCTAGAATCCTATTATAACTTGATAGAATTATTGAAATGCTATGCTAAATGTTGTTTTATGAAAAGCTAATTTCTACTAAGTAAAAATGAAACTCCTGAGTGGATTGGTTTGATAGAGGATGATTTGAGTGGAGTGGCTACTCAGGCCTACGGTGGCATGGTTGTCTTCGCCCAAGATAGTTTCTACTTACTTGAGGCCATGTTGCGTGGTAGTGTGAACCTGAGTACGCTCACTTGTGGATGGCCACCCAGGGAACAAAGGGATTTGAAGTACTCCAAGTGAAGATTGCTTCTAGTGCAGCCATTTGTCATATGGGCTCTGTCTTGATGGATTAAATTGCGTAGACTCACCTCGGCTTGACAAGCAGATGTAGAGGGATGTAGGTGGAACGGGTCAAGCCGGTGTGGGGTGGGAAAATGCTTCTGAAAAATCTCGTCTCAATCTTCTCCTTTTCCTTATCACTGTTGGAGTGTAGAGGAAAGTTTGGGCTGATTGAGTCAAATGGTGAACGTGCACAACCTCTCGAGAGTGTCAAAACTAAGTACTTAGCCGTGTCCCCGGTTACGGACAATTCTGAGCAGCTGATCAAGGACGTCAACGGAGGATCCCAACATTCCAACTTCTCAAGTAAAAATTTGATGGGTCAACAAGGGTAGAAAGGACACACAGTGTATAAGGACTTCTCCCTCAAAGACACCGGATATGCTGGGATTGTCTCATTGGAGAAAGAAAATGATTTCAAAGTATAGGAACAAGTTGGCTTTATGCAAAATAGCCTTTAAACTCCACCAGCCAAATATGCATATAGGTTATTAGAGTTATTCCACTATGAGTCCACAGAGTGTCACTTGCCAATTTCATTTTATATGGTTCTGACCCACCTTGTTGCAACATTTTTCCTGTTGCAAATTGTTCCGACGACGAGTGAGATTTCGTTTAAGGGTTTCGAGTATACAACCAACATGTTTCGCCTGTGGCACATGAAGATGATGGAGACTCACTGCTACTTTTATTTCCGCTGCTTTACTCTTTCAAAGCTAGCTTCGTGCTATGCAATTTGTAATGGATATTTTCCTAAGTACTGGATCCACGTGTAATAATTGATACTTTATTGTGATATTTCATCTTAGACTGTGTGTGCAAACGAATCGATCCAGTGATTTGCACTATACACAGGGACTTGTCAATTTTTAAGTGCAGGTCCACTACAGATGGTATCAGAGCACTGTGTTGCCTGTAGGTTCGAAACCCTAAGTTTGGATAGAAATAGGTTTGACCATAGGATTGAAAATCTATTTTTATCCAGTTTGCTAAAAACAAAACTTTTGATTTTATTTTCTTGTACTCTCATCTACTATCTACTCATGAAAATATCTTCTCTTGTTCTAGATGACCTACCTCTTTGAATCAATCAAGACATATTTGGTGATGACCATGTCCTCGAAGTATGAGTGTGATACTTCATATGAAAAGCTACGATTCAACACGAAGCACTACATGCATTGAAGACCATTGAAGAACCCAGATTAAGAGCTCAAATACTTAGAAGATTTTGAAGAGAGTTGAAGAAGAACTTGAAGCACTCAAGAAGGAGAAAGACTAGAGACCACCACTTATTTAGAACAACGACATCGGGATAGTGTATTGATCATACCGACTTAATGTTGTATGACAATACTAGATTGTTTGTTTATGTTTGAACCTGTTGCTTGATGTTTGTTAGATATTGGTTGTAAGACGATACAAGATTTCTAGACTACCAACAAAAAAATTCTTTTAAGGGTGGTAGCCCACCCATATGATCTAAACCCCGTTGCCTAAACCCGGAGATTCCAAACCCATCTAACTTCTAGCCTTCTCGAATCTCGAGGACGAGATTCTTTTTAAGGGTGGTAGTCTGTAACATCCCAATATTTTGGAATGTTTGAAAATCACAAAAATTTGAAACTTTTGTTTTTATTAAAAGAAAACATTAAAATCATAATAGAAACCAAATAATAGAAGACATTTGGCATCTTCAAAAACTTTAATAGTTTAAACATCCAAGTAATCTTCAATTTCAAAATTGGAGTTTTGTTTAAATTCTTATATCCATGGTATTTCAAAGAAACCTTCATCCCAAAAAATGTTTTATTCCAACTAGTGGATTTTGAATGTTTAACTTTGACTATTTATTAAACCCTGGAACCATATTTGCAAAGTGTTTATGTTATTTAAAGTATGCCTATTTCTAAAATGATTTTGGTTAAACTATATGGTATAAAAATTTATATTACCCTTGGGTGTTAAATAAACCCTACAATAATATTTACAAAAGGTTCTATATTATTTAAAGCATGGTCTATTTTCTAAAATGGTTTTGCATCAATTATCTGATTTTGAAACATGGGTTTGAAATCTCAAAGTTGAAGGTTGTATCTTTAAATTTCTATAGCTTTTATAATCCTTCTAAATCCCCAAAAGCATTTTATTGGTTTAAAATTATTTCATCAACTTTCAAAACATAAAATGAATTTCATGAATAATTTTCAACAAGAAAAATGGGTATTTGTATTTAAATGATTTATCAAACCCTATATAAATAAAATGTTTTGTACCAAATTATTTTATTGGGTTTATCATATTGAATGATATTACTCATACTATTTTTCTGGATTTTATTTAAGTTCAAAAAGAATCTATAAAACCCTATTTTTATAAAATTACATAAAATTGTCAAATAAGTCTTTATGCATTATTTGAATTTTTCGATTTTTTAAATATATTTGAAAAGTGTGTTTGAATATTCTAAAAGACAGATATTATTTTTACAAATTTTTAGAAACAAATTTGAAGTGATTTGGATACTTAAAACAAAAGATATAAAATATATAAGAAAAATCAGAAAAAGAAAAGAAAAAGAAAAAATGATGACGTCGTCGCTGATGTCATCGTCGTCTCCAACTGTTCGCACGGAAATCACGCCCGAGCCCATTGATTTTGCCCGTTTCTTCTCGAATTGATTGCGGACGTTTTACGTTTGTTTTTATAAGTAGCCCTCGGCCTCCTCTTTCATTTTCCCCCGATAACCCCCTCTCTAAACCCCAGGCTGTCCTAATTTCGTATCACCATTAGCCACCATTGTTGAGGTTCGGAGCTTTTGTTCGTGCACGAAAACTATCTCGGATCTATTTGGTGTCAACACGAAAGTTGTTCGTATCATCGATACCTATCACCCCGTAAAATATCGTCCAATTCCATTCACCACAACTCCCCAATTTCGTGGTCAAACTTTTCCGATTTGAAAAAGGAATCTCAGATCTCTTCGCACTCGAAGTACCAAACGCAAATCCCCTTGGCAGGAAGGTAGATCGGCCTATTCTCTATAACTTTCTTTTGTAAAATTTTCAATTCGATGTACCGTTTTGTCTATCTAAATCTGATATTTTTCGAAACCATCCAGAGCACCGCCGTCGTCCGCGACCCCGTGACCGCCATCCGCCCGCGACCGTCCGCCGCCCGTGACCGCATCCGCGTCCGTGTCCGCCGTGACCTCCCGCGACCGCGTCCGTCCGCGTCCGCCCGCGTCCGCCCGCCGGTACGGACCAATCCGATCGCTCCGATCTTTTTAAATCGTTTTAATCTTTCAGAAAATTGTTAAAACTTGTTAATTCCATATCAAATCAACCGTAATTCTGTTTTCAATGTTTTTGTAGTCTATAAATTCGTATGAACGTGTAGAATACAGTAGTATAATAAAAACTTGTATTTTAGTCGCGCACTAACTTGTTATTTACAGAAACATGTAAAACATTATTTTAGTTATATTTTTAAATCTATAAGTTCAAAATTTGTAAATAAAATATTTTTAGAAATCCCCTGACCGGTAGATTATTTTGGCTCAGTTGGTTTTTCAATTTTGAGTAGTTTAAATTTATTCAAATTGCAAATGGACGACTTGAGTAAATTTGGCATATCTTTAAATCTATAAGTCCAAATTTTTCATATAAAATAGTTTTAGAAACCTTAGGATATGTGTAATTTAATTCCTTTGTTATAAAATATTTTTGAGCATTATTTCGATCAATTAAAATCAGAGACTTAATTTGAGTATGTTTTGATATAGTTTAAATTCTATAAATCTTTTTGACCTGTTTTCTTAATAGAAAATAATCTAAATATTTGCCTCTGACCAGAGAGACCTAAACCAATAATTACTAATTTATTTTGTAATTTAAACATTTAAGTGTGTGCTTAAAACCTATACATATTCTTCTAAATGGCAAACACTAAACCAAATCACATTAATTCTTTTTGCATATTGAATTATGTGATAATTCTTGATAAATTATTTTGTGAAGACTTTGTTATGCTTGGTTTGGTATGCTATGTGTTGTTGATTTGTTTGTTGTTGTGTTATTTCTATGTATAGATTGAACGGAGTGCAACGTTCCTTGTTGAAACGAGTGTGTGAGCAACGTCAACTTCCAAAGGCAAGTGGCACATTCATAAAATTTCTACTATTTTGTCTATATGCATGATTAGTGTATTTTCCTTAAGCATGTGTAGGTGTTATTAGTATTGCTATGCTAAACTGTTTAGAGTAGCACCCCTATACTATTTGGTCTAGAATCCTATTATAACTTGATAGGATTATTGAAATGCTATGCTAAATATTGTTTTATGAAAAGCTAATTTCTACTAAGTAAATGAAACTCCTGGGTGGATTGGTTTGATAGAGGGTGATTTGAGTGGAGTGGCTACTCTGGCCTACGGTGGCATGGTTGTCTTCGCCCAAGATAGTTTCTACTTACTTGGGGCCATGTTGCGTGGTAGTGTGAACCTGAGTACACTCACTTGTGGATGGCCACCCAGGGAACAAAGGGATTTGAAGTACTCCAAGTGAAGATTGCTTCCAGTGCAGCCATTTGTCATATGGGCTCTGTCTTGATGGATTAAGTTGCGTGGACTCACCTCAGCTTGACAAGCAGATGTACAAGCCGGTGTGGGGTGGGAAAATGCTTCTGGAAAATCTCATCTCAGTCTTCTCCTTTTCCTTATTACTGCTGGAGTGTAGAGGATAGTTTGGGCTGATTGAGTCAAATGGTGAACGTGCACAACCTCTCGAGAGTGTCAAAACTAAGTATTTAGCCGTGTCCCCGGTTACGGACAATTCTGAGCAGCTGATCAAGGACGTCAACGGAGGATCCCAACATTCCAACTTCTCAAGTAAAATTTTGATGGGTTAACAAGGGTAGAAAGGACACCCAATGTATAAGGAGTTGTCTCTCAAAGACACCGGATATGCTGGGATTGTCTCATTGGAGAAAGAAAATGATTTCAAAGTATAGGAAAAAGTTGGCTTTATGCAAAATAGCCTTTGAACTCCACCAGCCAAATATGCATATAGGTTATTAGAGTTATTCCACTATGAGTCCACAGAGTGTCACTTGCCAGTTCCATTTTATATGGTTCTGACCCACCTTGTTGCAACATTTTTCTTGTTGCAGATTGTTCGGACGACGAGTGAGATTTCGTTTAAGGGTTTCGAGTATACAACCAACATGTTTCGCTTGTGGCACATGAAGATGATGGCGACTCACTGCTACTTTTATTTCCGTTGCTTTACTCTTTCAAAGCTAGCTTCGTGCTATGCAATTTGTAATGGATATTTTCCTAATTACTGGATCCACGTGTAATAATTGATACTTTGTTGTGATATTTCATCTTAGACTGTGTGTGCAAACGAATCGATCCAGCGATTTGCACTATACACAGGGACTTGCCAATTTTTAAGTGCAGGTCCGCTAAATCTATGCTTCGTTTGTTTGGCTGCATTTGCTACGTTCTCCTTGTTCCTCGTGAACGCACCAAACTAACCGCTCAGTCTGTTGAGTGTGCTTTTCTCGGATATAGTGATGCATGAGTATAAGGGCTATCGCTGATGGGATCCTGTGGCTCATCGGATGTGTATTTCCCGGAATGTGACGTTTGATGAGTCTCATCCCTTTTATATGTGCTCGACATTCTTGACCTCTACTATGGATGATCTCTCTTTTCTTACTTTTCCTGATTCTCCTCCCGCGGTCCCTCATATTTCTCCTCCTCCTCCTGTTGATCCGGTGCCATCTACACCGACGCTTTCTTCTCCTCCTTCGTTGCTGATTTCTTCACCCTCCTCACTGGTGTCTTCCCGTCTACGTCTTCTCATGTTGTTCCTTCTCACCCTACTTTTCCTTTCCACTATTCTTGTCGTCGACGTGTTGTGAGCGAGTCATCTGATGCACCTTCTACTTATGGTGCAACGTCTCAGCCAACTTATTCTCTTTGTACTCGCCTTGTCCTTCATCTGATTTCTATAATCCCGCTAGCTACAGTGTTTCTGCTGTCCCGGAGCCAACTACGTATCGTGAGACTATTCTTCATCCTGAATGGCATCTTGCCATGGCTGAGGAGATTGCTGCGCTTGAGCACACCGGTATGTGGGAGATCATTCTTCTTCCTCCTCGTGTTCGTCCTATCACCTATAAGTGATTCTATAAGGTTAAGACCCGCTCTGATGTGACCCTTGAGCATTACAAAGCTCGTCTGGTCACTCGTGGCTTTCAGCAGGAGCGTGGCCAAGATTATGATGAGTCTTTTGCTCCTGTGTCTCACATGACCACTGTTCGGACTCTTCTTGCCGTGGCATCTATTCGCCATTGGTCTGTGTCTCAGCTTGATGTTAAGAATGCCTTTCTTAATGGTGAGTTGTGTGAGGAGGTTATATGCAACCACCACCTGGGTATTCTGTTATAGATGGCATGGTCTGCCGTCTTCGCCGCTCTCTCTTTGGCCTTAAGCAAGCCCCTCGTGCATGGTTTGAGTGCTTTGCTTTCGTGGTCACGGTTGTTGGTTTCTCTTCCAGCTATCATGATCATGCGTTATTTGTTCACTGTTCTCCTCGAGGTCGCACTCTTCTTCTTCTATATGTTGATGACATGATCATCACCACTGGTGATGATCCTTAGTATATTGCGTTTGTCTAAGTGAGCAGTTTCTTATGTCGAATCTTGGTCCGCTTTGCTACTTTCTTGGGATTGAGGTTTCATCCACCACTGATGGTTTCTTTATATCACAAGAACGGTATATTCATGATCTTCTTGCTCGTACCGTTCTTACTGATGAGGGCACTATTGAGACTCCCATGAAGCTCAATATTTCTCTTCGTGCTTCTGATGGTGATCCTCTCTCTGATCTGACTCGTTATCGACATCTTGTCGAGAGTCTCATCTATATGGCTGTTACTCGCTTTATATTTCTTATTATGTCCATATTCTGGGTCAGTTTGTTTCTGCTCCCACTTCGGTTCACTATAATCACCTCCTTCGTGTTCTACGCTATCTTCGTGGAACGATCTCTCTTTGTCACTTCTTTCCTCGTTCCAGCTCGTTACAACTCCAGTTCTACTCCGATGCTATGTGGTCTAGTGATCCTTTGGATCGCTGTTCACTTTCTGCTTACTGTGTTTTCTTGGTGGTTCTCTCATTGTCTGGAAGACGAAGAAACATACCGCAGTTTCTCGTTCGAGTGTAGAGGTTGAGTTGCGAGCTATGGCTCTTTTGACTGCTGAGGTGACTTGGTTACGGTGGTTAATTGCAGATTTTGGTGTCTCCGTTACGAAACCAACTACTATATTGTCTTGACAGTAAAGGTGCTATCAGTATTGCACGTGACCCGGTGAAGCATGAGCTTACCAAGCATATTGGTGTTGATGCTTCTTTTGTCCGTGCTAGTGTGCAGGATCAGATTATTGCGCTCCAGTATGTGCCTTCAGAGTTACAGTTTGCGAACTTCACGAAGGCCTAGACTAGAGCACAGCACAGCCTTTTCCTCTCCAAATTCAGTGTTGTGGATCCACCATGAGTTTGAGGGGTTTGTTAGAGAGATAATTGTATATTATAGTTTCCCTAGTAAATAGGGGTTCCCTGCATATTGACACATGTACATGTGCTGTATATTGTGGCCTTTGCCCCTTAAATAAATGTTGCTTATTCCTAACACCGGACACCTGCTTGGTATATTGCTTCACAAAAAAGATATGGAACCCGCCCGCGAGGCGGATTTAATTATCTATCTTCCAGGTGTTTGGGTAGACAAACAAACTTATTTTGTCTTCCTATCCTTTTACAGGCCATGCAGCAAAAAAAAGCCCAGGAAGTTTGGCCGAGTTAAAAATGTTGACTACTGATAAGTAATAACCGGCATCACCTGGTATATCTCATTTAATTTAGAAGAAAAAACTATGATACCTGGTAGAGGTTGTGCAATTGAGGGGGTCTCATTTTCGCAAACAAAAATTGTGTTTGCACTGAAAAAAATCAGTAAATGGACCAGCCATACATGCACTAAGTACAAATAATCCTGCTGATGCAAATATAAATAAAGAGAACCTGAAGCTGAAAAAATCCACCAAAAATGCAAGTTGAAAAATAATGGGGTCTAATAGATAAAGGATTCTAGTGAATGAGAGAGAACTAGACGTTGACAATTTCCGCAAAACGACAGAAGATTAAGAGCTCTTGCAATTTCCCCAAGCACAAACCAGCGTGTATCAGAGAACTGTCCTACCGATCCCAAGAACCTTTGCTCCGGCCTAGCATTAATACCGACTGATTTCAACCACCGAGTCCTTAAACCCCCATAAATATTAGGGTTACTAAATTAAAATATTGACCTAATTTTCCTGAACTGGAGCACACAATTGATGCAAATGGCACAATATAAATCATTTACATTCGGCCATACCTTTTAATAGAACAAGATTTTTTTTCCTGTATATGTAATGATTTTGAAGGATAAATAATCCTTTCTTTCTAGTGAGCTAGAACTGAAGGGATGATGTTTTGCTGTGTTATCCCAACTCTGCATTTTAAATGCTTGCATCAAATAATCTGAATAAACATAGGGTCAATAATTACACTCAACAACCAACTATTTGATCTTTCAATCCCTTGTGGATATGGATTTTATTGGTAACAGTGAGGATGATGTAAGCTATCACTACAGTTCTTCCTGAAAACAACATCAACTTCTGATTTGCCATGCAATACACTACTAGCTGGTGTCATTTAATGGATTTCTCTTGTTTCCAGTGAAACAGTAGGTATGTAAACTTTACACAGAAGAGGTACCCATTCTACCACCAACGCAAAAGTGATGCGATCTTCAACTTCTCATGGCGGTGTTATCATATTAGGCGTATGCGAGTAATATTTCAAGCCACATTAAGCGATCTTTCGAAACCATCACTAGATAAGAGGTTGAGCAGGTCATTAATCTTAACATATTGTTAAAGTAAAAGGTTCTATTTCAGTGATCAATTATCAAAGGTCCCTAGTATCAAAGGTCCCTAGATAATGTCTTGAACAGTGGAAATAAATAAGAGTACATGCTACTTATTGGTGCAGGATATTCTGCTAATTGTTATTTGTTACTATTATTGCCTAAACTCAAACTGAAGCATTTCTTTGCCGCGAAGAATCTCCACTAATCTTTCTTTTTCACTGAACTAGGTCTAACTCAATCCAAAGTTTCTTTACAGAAATATGGTCTGAAGAAACATGGAGGTCGGTTCATTTTTGTCAACAGCAACAAATAACCACTATAGAAAAATAGAGTATTGTTTAAATTGATCAATACTACTAAAGATATTGCGACATAAAAGGTAATACAACTGGGAGTTGTTAACGATGGAAATGTTAGGCTCTTAGCATGCATGCAGCTACCCAGCCTAAAAAAGGTTGTGGTACCAACAATACTCAATAACATTATTCTAATCGTCTCTCAGTCGTTAATTAACATGGTTCAGTTGTGAAGTATAATTGCAGAAGCGCTGAGTTCTCGGGCAAAACTATGTACGCAATTCATTACCGTGCAGTAGATCTCTCTTGTTACTTTATAGCTTTTCTCTTTTAGTTTTGCCCACCATAAATTGTAACTTGTACAGAGGTTGCCTTAACATACATGTTTTGATCAATTTGACAGGCTTATTGGATGGCTAAATCTGATGGATTGCATGTTTTGTACATTTGTACCCAGTGATCCATTCACTAGTTTTCTGATGTTCTGTCAACTTGTAGAGGGTTCGTTTAAGCTGCAGGTCAAGAAAAGAATTTTTTACTTCCTTGAGTTCCTTCCATAAGAGTTGATAACTGAATTTTTTTTCCAAGAATACCTGACATCTGTGACCCTGGTAATGCCAGGAATGATAGCTCAAGTCAAGGCCTCACCTGAAGAGAACACCTCACCTCTGAAACTTTAATCGCAAATCTGCCAAAATGCTCACCTTGAAATCTGATTTCAGGTGAGCCAAGGCTTCCTCATATAATATAGCATAACGAAAACATAGAGTCATCCGCGATCTAACCATAGATTACACACCCAACATGAACTAACTTAATTGTCTCTCTACCAAACTACACAGATGTCTCTCTACCGAAGTTAACACAACAAACTACTTAGATGTCCTTCAGATTCTTTATTTTTTTTGCACATGTAGTCCGTAGGAGGGCACTGACGACGGTATACAGCTTCGATATTGCTTTTCAACCCCCAATAGTTCATCATCCATCACATATTTTTGGGAACATAATCCCTTCAGAATTGATATGTCTTTTTTGGTCAACGGCAGCCCATTCTCAATGTCAATGGCTTCATCCAAATAAACACCAATCCACTTGATCTCAGGAACGGTAAGACCCACATTGTCAAATGGTTTCTCTGACGACCCAAACTTGTAGGTACAAAAGATCGAAAGACCCTTTGGATTAGGATCCACAAGCGCATACACAGGGACAGACAAAGAATCCTTGAGTTTGCACAAGAAAGCCCGTGTCATGATATCTGGTTGCCCATCGCCGCCTGTGACGATCACACACTTAAATTCACGGAGGAATTGGTCACCTCGCCCCATGGCAAAATCCTCAAAAATATCATTCCTCTGGACAACTAGGATGAACTTGACCTCTGAACCTGGTTTGACAGCAATCTTATGCATTTCTTCATTTATCCAGGCTCCTCCCATACCCATGCAATAAAGCTCTTCGCCATTTTCCCTTGTGAATTGTAGTGGCCCAACGATACCGATGGCACCCGCACCCATTGGGTGTGGGTAGAGCTTAATGATACGTCTCAAACGTATCTATAATTTTTGATGTTCCATGCTTGTTTTATACCAATTGCTACATGTTTTGCATCTACTTTATATCACTTTTATACATTTTTTGGGACTAACCTATTAACAAGATGCCGAAGTGCCAGTTCCTGTTTTCTGCTGTTTTTGTATTCCAGAAAAGCTAGTCTGGAAATATTCTCGGAATTGGACGAAACTACACGGGGGTGCCAATTTTTCCAGAACACGCCTGACGGAGCGAAGGAGCAGCAGAGGAGGGCCACCAGGAGGCCACACGCACCTAGGGCGCGGGCCCCCCTTCTGCCGCGCCCTAGGATGGTGTGGGCCCCTCGGGGGTCCGCAGCCGCCACCCTTTCGCCTACTTATTCCCCCCGACGCGAAAACCCTAAGTACCTGAGCAAATATCTACGAAAAGATCCAGAGACGCCGCCGTCGTCAACCCTAGCTCGGGAGGGTTCAGAACCTCTTCCCGGCACCCTGCCGGAGAGGGGAATCGTCACCGGAGGCTTCTACATCGCCATGCCTGCCTCCGGAGTGATGCGTGAGTAGTTCATCCTTGGACTACGGGTCCATAGCAGTAGCTAGATGGTTGTCTCTCCACTTTGTGCCATCATGTTTAGATCTTGTGAGCTGCCCTACATGATCAAGATCATATTATTGTAATGCTACATGTTGTGTTTGCTGGGATCCGATGAATATTGAATATTATGTCAAGTTGATTATCAATCTATCTCATATGTTATTTAAGATCTTGCATGCTTTCCGTTACTCGTAGATGTTTTGGCCAAGTAGATGCTTGTAACTCCAAGAGAGAGTATTTATGCTAGATAGTGGGTTCATGTCTCCGTTTAACCTGGGACAGTGACAGAAAGTTCTAAGGTTGTGGATGTGTTGTTGCCACTAGGGATAACCTAACGATGCTATGTCCACGGGCATATGTGTTTGTTTACATTACGCACTTTACTTAATGCAATTATCCGTTGCTTGCAACTTAATACCAACGGGGAACTCGGATGACAACCCGGCGGTGGATTATTAGTCATAGATGCTGTTGGATAACGGTCTATGTATTATGTCGTAATGCCCAATTAAATATCATAGTAGTCAACATGTCATGTATATGCATTGTCATGCGCTCACTATTCGTCAATTGCCCAGCTGTAATTTGTTCACCCAACATGTTAGTTATCTTTTATGGAGAGACACCACTAGTGAACTGTGGAGCCCGGTCCATTCTTTTACACTGATTAAACAACCACAAACTCAAACTGTTCCTTTTTCATTCTCTGCAATTTAATACTCATTTTCCACACCATACGTTTAATCCTTTGTTTTCAGCAAGCCAGTGAGATTGACAACCTCACTGTTTCGTTGGGGCAAAGTAGTTTGATTGTGTTGTGTGCAGATTCCACGTCAACAGTCCAGACTCCCTGCGACAGCTATTTTTCTGGCGCCGTTGACAACCTTCTGAAGAGTTGCTGCTCCTACTGGTTCGATAACCTTGGTTTCTTTCTGAGGTAAAACTTGCTGCTGACTACATCATACCATCCTCTTGGGGTCTCCCAATAAACGTGTGTTTCACGTCATCAAGCTATTTTTCTGGCGACGTTGCCGGGGAGACAGCAGTCTTCTGCAAGGGGAGTTTCACGCTTCCAATCTCTTTACTTTGTTTTTGTCTTGCTTAGTTTATTTTATTTTATCTTGTTTGCTTTCAATTATCAAAAACACAAAAAAATTAGTTACTTGCATTTAGTTTATTTTCGGTTTTGTTTCTTGCTGAGTTATTATGTCTAGCTCTTTACTTGCTATCAATGGTTACTTTCCTTGAAAGTAGTCCTATGGCTGAAAACAACATGAGAGAGCTTTATAAAATTTATCTTGAGTTGGGACATGAGGTGTTTGAAGAGAAAATTAAAAAGCCTATGGAAATTTATTTGCATAACAATCATGATAGTAGCAATGTTATTAGCATACATTCTTTGAACACCATTATTGCTAATGCCATGGAAAGCTCTAAGCTTGGGGAAGCTGGTTTTGATAAAAATGATATTTTTAGTCCCCCAGCTTGGAGGAGGAAGAATGCTATACTGTTGAATGTCATGATTCTATTGAAATATCTCTTTTTGATAAATTTGAAAAAACATCCTCCTTGACTCAAGTAAAAGAGGAAATTGCAGAAAGTAAAAATGTGCTCCCTAATGTTATATATGATAATGCTCTTGATGATGGTCCTATATTGCCTAATGATATTAATTATACTACTATTGTCAAAAGTGGGTTTGATAACCCTACTGTTTTTGAGCTTAATAAAAATTATGTGTTTGTAGATCATGAAAAGCATGCTTTATGTGATAGTTATATTATTGAGTTTGTTCATGATGCTACTGAAAGTTATTATGAGAGAGGAAAATATGGTTGTAAAAGTTTTCAAGTTACTAAAACACCTCTCTTTATGTTGAAAGTTTTGAAGCTATATTTGTTTCATCTTTCTATGCTAGTTGCTTTATGCTTCAATAATTTATTTTGTTACAAGATTCCTTTGCATAGGAAGTGGGTTAGACTTAAATGTGTTTGATATTTGCCTCTTGATGCTCTCTTTTGTTTTTCAACTCTTATTCTTATGAGAGCATCATTAAAATCTTCTAGCCTAGCTAAAAGGCATTAAAAGAAAGCGCTTTTGGGAGGCAACCCATTTTATTTTTCTGCAATTTTTCTTTTATTGAGTCAAGGAGTTTGTTTACTTCTGTAGCAACTCCTTTGTATCTTTATTTTCTCGCATTGTTGTGCCAAGAGTAGCCTCTAATGTTAAGATGATGCTTAATTTTGATTGCTGCGCAGAAACAGATTTTTGCTGTTCACTGTACGAAATTCCTAAAATCACCAGATTGTTAATTAAATCTGAAATTTTTGTGCGTAATCTTTATGAATGTCTGAAACTTTCATTAGTTCAGAGTTTCTCGATCTGAGCGTCGTAAGTGCCTCGAAAAAATTCGTCTTTGCGGACTGTTCTGTTTTAGACAGATTATGCCTTTTTATTTTTGCATTCTCTCTTTTACTAGTGTTGAGTGAAATTCTTTTTTGGGTGGAAGAGCTTCACATAACATCAGTGGCTGTAGCTAATGTTTAAAGTAACAAATCATATTGCGTCTTTATAGAACATGTGAATTTTTGATTATGCACTAACCCTCTAATGAGATCTACTTTGAGTTTGGTGTGACGGAAGTTTTCAAGGGTCAAGAGAGAAGGATGATATAATAGGATCAAGAAGAGTGAAGAGCTTAAGCTTGGGGAGGCTCCCATGGATCTCCCCAGCATATTTCAAGAAGACTCAAGCGTCTAAGCTTGGGGATGCCCAAGGCATCCCCTTCTTCATCGTCAAAATTATCAGGTCATCTCTAGTGAAACTATATTTTAATTCTTTCACATCATATGTGCTTTTCTTGGAGCGTCTGTGTGCTTTTATTTTCAGTATTGCACTTTTATTTTCAATAAAGCTTGACTGGACCCTAGCATTCTTGATTGGGAGAGAGACACGCTCCGCTTTTTCATGAGAATACTCCTATTCTTCACTTATATTTGTTGAGTATTCATATCTAGCGCTGTTCAGCTTTTAGCTCTTGTTTTCATGTATCTCTTGTCAGAGCTATTAGCTTTCTTTTGTAGAAAGTACTCTCTTGCTTCACTTATATTTGTTTGGAGAGTTGATGAAATAAATTGATTGGTGTTTGGTTGGTTCAGAAAATGTTGCATGTGGTAATTGGTATAAGGAAAAACTTGCTTAATCTTGTAGATCACTAAAATGGATAACTTGATGCTTGTCAATTGTTTTGAGTTAACAAGTAGATCATGATTAAATTGTGCATCACATGAGTTAAGCCTATTAGTGAAGAACTACCGTAAAGCTTGTTGAAAATTTGGTTTGCATCGGTGGTACCTCTAAGGTCTAGATATTTTCTAATAACAGGGTTTGGTTAACAAGGAAGACGGTATGAAGTCTTATAACGTTTGCAATATGTTTGTCATATAAAACTTGGTGTACGGGTTGATATTCTTGTTTGCTTACATAACCTTGCTAGCCTAAACTCTGTACTGAGAGGGAATGCTTCTCGTGCATCCAAATCCTTGAGCCAAAATCCATGCCATTTGTGTCCACCATAACTACCTATATGTGGTATTTCCTTGCCACTCCAAGTAAATTTTTCATGTGCTACCTTTAAATTATTCAAAATGTTATTATTCCCTTTTTGTGTCAATGTTTACTAGCTCATGAGGAATTAGTGTGGTTATTCTTTATTCTATTTGTCGAGTGGACTTTTACACCTGGACTAGTGGCATATACATCCGCTTATCCAATAACTTGCAAAAAGAGCTGGCAACGGGGTGCCCAGTCCCAATTAATTACAACTTTAACCAATTAATTCTCTTCACACTTTTGCCCTGATTCATCAGTAAGCAATGACAAACAGTGAAATACCTGAATGTGTGTAAACCAAAGAGAAAGAGGGATGATCTGCCTTGCTGGTAGAAATAACGTCCTTCATGGGAGCCGCTCTTAAAAGTCCGTTCGACAGGTAGAATACTGTTCTCACCCGCTACCATTCGTTGACAATTAACAAACACCTCTCAAAAATAGATACTCCTCCATGGTATGTGATTGATGGAAGGCACCCGAGGATTCGGTTAGCCATGGCTTGTGTTAGCAAGGTTGGGAGGAGTATCAAATATTTTATGCAATCTCTATATGCTTTCAAAAACCTAAAAGCTCTAGCACATGATTTAATCCCTGCTTCCCTCTGCGAAGGGCCTTTCTTTTACTTTTATGTTGAGTCAGTTTTCCTATTCTTTCTGTCTTCCACAAGCAAACACTAGTGTCAACTTTGTTACAACATGCGTTATATGCAATGTATTGGACTTGTTATACTACTTTGTGTTGACAATATCCATGAGATAAATATGTTGAAAGTTGAAGCAAATGCTGAAACTAAATTCTTCCTTTGTGTTGATTAAATACCTTTTTTAGAAACTATTGCTTTATGAGTTAACACTTATGCAAAACTGTTTGATGCTTGTCTCGAAAGTACTATTCATGAAAACGTTTAGCTTGTGTGATTCATTGTTTACTCATTATCTATTTGGTAGCAAATTATAGACCATTGACTTGGATCACTTCATTCATTTACATGTGCCTTGCAATATTATATGATCAAGATTATGATAGTAGCATGTCACCTCAAAAATTATTTTGTTTTTATCGTTTACCTACTCGAGGACGAGTAGGAACTAAGCTTGGGGATGCTGATACGTCTCAAACGTATCTATAATTTTTGATGTTCCATGCTTGTTTTATACCAATTGCTACATGTTTTGCATCTACTTTATATCACTTTTATACATTTTTTGGGACTAACCTATTAACAAGATGCCGAAGTGCCAGTTCCTGTTTTCTGCTGTTTTTGTATTCCAGAAAAGCTAGTCTGGAAATATTCTCGGAATTGGACGAAACTACACGGGGGTGCCTATTTTTCCAGAACACGCCTGACGGAGCGAAGGAGCAGCAGAGGAGGGCCACCAGGAGGCCACACGCACCTAGGGCGCGGGCCCCCCTCTGCCGCGCCCTAGGGTGGTGTGGGCCCCTCGGGGGTCGCAGCCGCCGCCCTTTCGCCTACTTATTCCCCCCGACGCGAAAACCCTAAGTACCTGAGCAAATATCCACGAAAAGTTCCAGAGACGCCGCCGTCGTCAACCCTAGCTCGGGAGGGTTCAGAACCTCTTCCCGGCACCCTGCCGGAGAGGGGAATCGTCACCGGAGGCTTCTACATCGCCATGCCTGCCTCCGGAGTGATGCGTGAGTAGTTCATCCTTGGACTACGGGTCCATAGCAGTAGCTAGATGGTTGTCTCTCCACTTTGTGCCATCATGTTTAGATCTTGTGAGCTGCCCTACATGATCAAGATCATATTATTGTAATGCTACATGTTGTGTTTGCTGGGATCCGATGAATATTGAATATTATGTCAAGTTGATTATCAATCTATCTTATATGTTATTTAAGATCTTGCATGCTTTCCGTTACTCGTAGATGCTTTGGCCAAGTAGATGCTTGTAACTCCAAGAGAGAGTATTTATGCTAGATAGTGGGTTCATGTCTCCGTTTAACCTGGGACAGTGACAGAAAGTTCTAAGGTTGTGGATGTGCTGTTGCCACTAGGGATAACCTAACGATGCTATGTCCACGGGCATATGTGTTTGTTTACATTACGCACTTTACTTAATGCAATTATCCGTTGCTTGCAACTTAATACCAACGGGGACTCGGATGACAACCCGGCGGTGGATTATTAGTCATAGATGCTGTTGGATAACGGTCTATGTATTATGTCGTAATGCCCAATTAAATATCATAGTAGTCAACATGTCATGTATATGCATTGTCATGCGCTCACTATTCGTCAATTGCCCAGCTGTAATTTGTTCACCCAACATGTTAGTTATCTTTTATGGAGAGACACCACTAGTGAACTGTGGACCCCGGTCCATTCTTTTACACTGATTAAACAACCACAAACTGCAAACTGTTCCTTTTTCATTCTCTGCAATTTAATACTCATTTTCCACACCATACGTTTAATCCTTTGTTTTCAGCAAGCCAGTGAGATTGACAACCTCACTGTTTCGTTGGGGCAAAGTAGTTTGATTGTGTTGTGTGCAGATTCCACGTCAACAGTCCAGACTCCCTGCGACAGCTATTTTTCTGGCGCCGTTGACAACCTTCTGAAGAGTTGCTGCTCCTACTGGTTCGATAACCTTGGTTTCTTTCTGAGGGAAAACTTGCTGCTGACTACATCATACCTTCCTCTTGGGGTCTCCCAACGAACGTGTGTTTCACGTCATCACTTAACCATACCCCCGCGTCCTCGTTGTAGAAGAAAATAGATTTGTGGTCTACCCCTATTCCTCTGCGCTTTTCCGTGGTGCCGCTCACAATTTCGCATATCTGAGGCTAGGAGGTAGGGACCTTCTTATAGTGCTATTTCCAGAGAGTACATCTGTTGCACTAATAAGATTCCTAGTTTAAAACTAGTTTCCACATAGAGTCCAGATTAAACTACCAACCACGATATAGTTTATCTGTATAAAGGATTCTAACTGTGAGTCCCCGGAACACGCACTTGTGAGCAATGCGCCATGACCTTGTTTAATTTCCACTAATCATGCAGGTCATCATTAGGGCTGTAATCTGACCATGACCTAGTTCCTTCCAGTTACCAACGTACCCGGGTAGTCTTTCCAATATACGTACAGTATTTGTATTCCATTGATAACCGACCATCTTCCTTAGGCATGACAATGCGCTAAGTATATTCCAGCAAGTATATTAATTCCATGCCAAAAATAACAAAAGCAATTCCATGTGCACACACACGTACGATTCCATATGAGGTATTCCGAATATTAATAATCAAGCAATTTGAATAAAGTTCCAGGACACAAGTTTCCTACATCTCCCACTTGTCCAAAACGATCATTCAAATATCCGTAAACCCATAGCCTTAACATGCTTACCAAATACCTCCTGACTAAGAGGCTTAGTCAAGGGATCAGCAATCATATTAACACTAGGTAAAAATTCCAAACGTACTAATTTAAGTCTGTTGATAACATCACGTATATAGTGATACTTTGCCTCTATATGTTTGCTTTTGCTATGAAACCTGGGTTCTCTGGAAACCTTCAAAGTTGAAAGAAACTCCTTCAGCCACACCGCCTGATTATCGCAATACATCAAAACTGGTTTGCTTGCACTTTCAATGATCTTCAAAGTTGAAAGAAACTCCTTCAGCCACACCGCCTCTTTAACAGCTTCAGACGCAGCAATATACTCCGCCTCCATGGAAGATAACGCCACCAAATCTTGTTTCTTGCTTCTCCAAGATATTGCACCACCAGCCAATGTAAATAGATACCCAGAAGTTGATTTTCGGTAGTCCGGATCACCCTGCCAGTCAGCATCAGTATAACCCTGCAGCTGTAAATCCTTTTGGTTAAAACAGAGAGAATAATCCAGTGTCGCTTGAACATAACGAAGAGCTTGTTTAATTTGTATCCCATGCTCAATTCCTGGATTCTTTTGATATCTACTCAAAACTCCAACAGCATAGCACAAATCAGGGCGTGTAAATAACATGGCATACATCAGAGATCCCAAGGCAGAAGCATATGGAGTATTTTCCATTCTCTTCTTTTCCTCAGGAGTTTTAGGACACATTTCCTCACTGAGTTTTATTCCTGCTGATAAAGGCACTGAAGCATGCTTGCAGTTTTCCATAGAGAAACGTTTTAGTACAGATTTTAAATAATTCCTTTGAGACAAACCCAAAGTCCCATTCTTCCGATCTTTAAGTATTTCCACTCCTAAAACATAAGAAGCGTCTCCCATGTCTTTCATATCAAAAGTAGAAGAAAGCCATGTTTTAACATCTACCAACATTTCCTTATTACTAGAAGCAATAAGTATATCATCAACATATAGTGATAAGAGTGTAAAATTTCCTCCCACTATCTTAAAATAAATGCAATGGTCTCCTTCCATCATAGAAAACCCATATGATGTGATAGCATTATCAAATAAAATGTTCCATTGCCGCGAAGCTTGTTTAAGACCATATATTGATCTTTTAGCTTGCACACATTTCCCTGATTTCCTTTTTCAATAAAACCATCAGGTTGTAACATATATATCTCTTCCTCTAAATGACCATTGAGAAAAGCAGTTTTAACATCCATTTGATGCAATTCCAGATTATAATATGCTGTTAATGCAACCAATATTCGAATAGAAGTAAATTTTGCTACATGGGAGAAAGTTTCCACAAAGTCAATGCCTTCCCTTTGCGTGTACCCCTTAGCAACCAATCTGGCTTTATATTTTTCAACATTACCAGAAGCATTCAATTTCCTTTTAAATATCCATTTGGACCCAACTGGTTTCCTGTCACTAGGTAGATCAACCAATTCCCAAACCTTATTTCTTTCCATGGAGTCTAGTTCCTCACGCATGGCTTCCATCCATAATTTAGAATCAGGACAAGACATGGCATGTTTATAAGATTTTGGTTATTCCTCTAAACTAGAAGTTTTAGAGTGCACTTCCCCCATAAAAACATAATAATCATCAAGGTATGATGGTGCAGCAACATTCCTCCCACTTCTCCTAGGTAAACTAGTTGAAGGAGTATCAATATTAACTTCATTGGTAGATGGATTTTCCTGATTATTAGAATCAGTTTCAGTATTTAATTCACTGGTACCCATTGGGCCTGCTAATAATTCCACTCTCGCCCGTTTAGCACGGCGAGGTGTATCCTGATCCAGAAACACAACATCTCTACTTTCAATTAACTTTTTCTTTTCTGGATCATAAAATCTATGTCGCAGCAGTGGAACATGGGGTTCCCCTAGTGCTGCCAAAGTGGGTCCACCCCATGTGGGCCCAAGATGAAGATGGACAAGACCAAGACTCAAGTCAAGCTGGCGGGTTCACCGTCGGGACGCGCAAGACCTACGTCGACAAAGGGCTCCGGTCCTGGGGACCTGCCGGGTCCCCGAACCAAGCAAGAAGGCTAGGAAGGACCCGAGTACCCGGCAGGAGGCCAGGCTCCCTCTCGGGTACTTCCCCACGTCCCTGTGGATAAGCTCTCTACCTCACGCTGGAAGACCGCAGAAGACTTGGGAAGCAAGGCGAAGGCAGCGCGGGTGGGAAGCACAGCCCGTGGTGGTGTCAGCTCCTGTCCACCACCCCAAGGCGGACGCTCCCATCTAACCCAAAGGAGACGCTAGGCTGAGGAGAGGCCACGTCTCCTCCTAAACTAGATGAGGAGGGTCCTTCACCCCGAAGGTCCCTCATGCCCCTCACGTGACCCTGTGGCAACCCCTTAGCCTATAAAAGGAGGACCAAGGCACGGAGGAGGAGGAGAAAAGGAGGAGGAAGAACACAAGGTCGAACCAAGGCACAAGTTCAACCAGAGCAAGACTAGACTAGGGCTGCGAAGGTAGAGGGAAGGTGATCTCCTCCGGGTCATGATCTGTCCTTCTTCTACCTCCAGCCAAAACCCTTCCGGATACCCCATCTGGGAGGTTCCATTGTAAGCCACACTATGAAGAACCCATCAATCCAGACATGCAGGATTAGGGCTTTTAGCCTCCGGGCGGCCTGAACCTGGGTAGCTCCTTGTGTCCCTTTGGTTGCATGCTTTGATCGTGGAGAGGAGAGCTTGATCTAGACTCCGCCCGAGAAGACGATTCTCAGCCTCCTTCGCGCCCCGTGCCGAACCTAAAAGGGGGTATCCTATACTCCCGGTGTCCGTGCATCGAGACACGACAATCTATAACCCTTTAAACCAGATGCATAGCCAATAAATATTCCTGGAAAACTCTTAGGTTCCAGTTTAGTTCTCAATTGGCTGGGAACTCTAATCTGTGCATTACAACCCCACACCGCTAATTCCAACAATGTAGGTTTCCTCCCTTTCCATAATTCATAAGGAGTTGAGCTAACAGACTTAGAAGTAGAATGATTAAGCAAGTGAACAACAGTATGAAGAGCCTCTCCCCAAAATGATAAAGGGAGATCAGAGTATGCCATCATAGACCTAACCATGTCCATTAAAGTTCTATTCCTCCTTTCAGTCACGCCATTTTGCTGAGGAGTATACGGTAAGGTGTAATGATGAACAATTCCATTTTCCATGCAAAAATCATCTAAAATTCCTGATGTGTATTCACCACCACGATCAGTTCTAAGTACCTTTATCTTCTTATTCAGTTGATTTTCTACTTCAGCTTTAAATATCTTGAACATATCAAAACCTTCCGACTTATGCTTAATGAGATAAACATAGCCATACCTTGAGTAATCATCTATGAATGAAATGAAGTACAGTTTCTGTCCAAATGTAGGTGTAGACATTTCCTCACAAATATCCGAATGAATTATAGCAAGTGGTTCACTTGACCTTGACGCCTTGGGAAAGGGCGCCCTGGTCATCTTTCCTACGACACAAGCCTCACAAATGCCATAGTCCTCCCACTTAAATTGTAAAATTCCAGAACTAATTAACCTTTTAATTCTGTTCTTTGAGATATGACCAAGCCGAAGGTGCCAAAGGTATGACTCTGAACAATTATTTTCACCATTTATGTTCCTCACTACGGAGTTTTGTTCAGTGACCATGCAATCCATTTTATCAATATCTAGGAAATCTTCAATATAATAGAGACCATCAAATCTATTTCCTGATTGAACTAAATTTCCGTTCATCAGTATTTTTAACTTTGGCATCTCCAAATAAAACCTTAAAACCAATTGATTCCAGTCTAGAAACAGAGATCAGATTCTTTCTCATGCTAGGTGAATAGACCGTGTCTTTCAAAATTAATTTTCCTCCTTTTGGGAGTTCGAGAACATAATCACCTATACCCAGTATATCAGCTTTTGCAGTTGTTCCTAGATAAATAAATCTAGTTCCTTTCGAAATAGGTGTTAAAGAGATGAAACCAGCACTGTTCCTTGCAATATGTGAAGTGGAACCAGAGTCTACTACCCAATGATCTGAAGCAGAAGTAGTAAACAATGATTCAGAGCATACAAATAAATCACACGTACCATCAGGGGGAGAACTGTCCTTCCCATCATGACGCTTGTCTTGATGATGCTTCCTTGGCCTTTCACTTGGCTTTTATGTCTTCCTCTTTTTAGGGCAATCTTTACGAAAATGCCCAGGTTCTCCACAACCATGACACTTGAAATTCCTCTTGTCAAAATCAGAGTTTGTTCCCCTAGTAGCATGATCATCCAGCCTCTCTTGTTGTCCTTTAGATCACCACCTTGACGCCTTTTCTGCCATTGCCTCCTTTCTTCACCAAGGTGTAACTCTTGGTGAAGTGAGTGTTTAACCTTCCCTTGTGAAGACTTCCTATCTTCTTCCATGTGCAGATGATACCTCAAATTGCGCATGTTAATTACTCTCTCCGAGTGGCAGAAGTACATCTTGAATTGTTCCCAAGTGTGCGGCAGTGAGTTCAGTGCAATCATAACTTGTACTTCTTCAGAGAAAGGATAGCCAACAATTCTCAATTCCTCATTCAACACGCACAACTTGTTTAAGTGTTCATTAACAGATCCACCTTCTGTCATCTTTGTATTCAAAACTCTGTTGACCAAGCTGAGCACCCGTACCAAAGAAATTTCTCCAAAATCCTCCTCCAATCTGCTCATAATTTTATATGCAGTTTCCTCGGATTCATATTCACTAGCCAAAGAATCAGACATCGAACCAAGTATAAATATTCTTGCCTTCTTATTGTCCTTTCTCCACTCTGCCATATCTTCCTGATAATTTTCCTTTGCATCATCATCAGCGTCTTTGGCTAGTTTCTTAGGTTCAGGCTTCCCAATAATATAATCAATACTTTCAGCAGTTAACAGGAACATGAGCTTCCTCTTCCAAACAGTATAGTTTGTACCATCCAATTTGTACGATCTAAGCAACTCAGCGAAAACGCTATTGGAAGCCATTGCAGAGTTTGTCCTTATTCCAAACAGCAGCAAATCCCAAAGCAGCAGCAAAATATTACCTCAACCGTGCAGCAAAACGAGTTGGCCTGCAGACGTGGACTTGACCTTCAGACTACAAGCAAACCAGCTCGTTGGAGACAAGGGACCAGAGCGCAGCTCAGCCGCAGCAGATGGCGTCGGGGCGACGTTCTTCAGCGGGGAACGGCGGGCGGATTGGTGCGACAGGCTGGAGATTTGGTCGGCGACCGCTTCCTATAGTCTCGGCGAGAGTGGAATCGATCGATTCGAGATCGATCGAGACGATGCTCTG
The DNA here is from genome assembly GCA_947311845.1 of Poa pratensis. Classification (NCBI taxonomy): domain Eukaryota; kingdom Viridiplantae; phylum Streptophyta; class Magnoliopsida; order Poales; family Poaceae; genus Poa; species Poa pratensis. Next base: position 11,294,012 of record CAMZMU010000088.1, read on the forward strand.
TTTCGGCGAGATGACGGGCTTCCTCTCGGCGAGATGATGGGCTTCCTCTCGGCGAGATTGATTGATGGGCCTTCTGTATGCAGCGGACGGGGAGTAGGCATGCAGCGGATTCGACCTCAGATCGGAAACAGAGTCGACGATAAACTAACTGTACTCGATTCCAGTTAATCACCGTTAACCCTAAACCGTGCTCTTGATACCAATGTAGAAGAAAATAGATTTGTGGTCTACCCCCTATTCCTCTGCGCTTTTCCGTGGTGCCACTCACAATTTCGCATATCTGAGGCTAGGAGGTAGGGACCTTCTTATAGTGCTATTTTCAGAGTGTCCATCTGTTGCACTAATAAGATTCCTAGTTTAAAACTAGTTTCCACATAGAGTCCAGATTAAACTACCAACCACGATATAGTTTATCTGTATAAAGGATTCTAACTGTGAGTCCCCGGAACATGCACTTGTGAGCAATGCGCCATGACCGTGTTTAATTTCCACTAATCATGCAGGTCGTCATTAGGGCTGTAATCTAACCATGACCTAGTTCCTTCCAGTTACCAACGTACCCGGGTAGTCTTTCCAATACACGTACGGTATATTGTATTCCATTGATAACCGACCAGCTTCCTTAGGCATGACAATGCGCTAAGTATATTCCAGCAAGTATATTAATTCCATGCCAAAAATAACAAAAGCAATTCCATGTGCACACACACGTACGATTCCATATGAGGTATTCCGAATATTAATAATCAAACAATTTGAATAAAGTTGCAGGACACAAGTTTCCTACACTCGTATCTTAACCACACCCACACCCATACCCTCATCTGGGTACAAATTTATACCATACCCGTACCCGCGTGGGTATTGAAAACCCGCGGGTAACCCACCAAACAAGTCATTCATCCATAATATATAAGAAAACCATCGACATGTATGCTCATTAATCCACTGATTTGGCAAACGAATCATATATGTATGAAAATAAGCAATAAAATAACACAATGTATATGAAAATGAAAAGCAAAACAACACATTCATCCACGCGGAGCCGCCTCCGCCAGTGTCCATGGCGAGCGGCCGCGGGTGTGGCCGAGCCGGCTACCGCGTCCAGGGGAGTGTGTACGGAGAGGGCGGGATGGCGGACTGGCGGAGCCGATGGCTACCTGGTTGGGGGAAGGGCAGGGTGGTGACGAGGAGCTGGTAGGGAGATTGCCATATCGATCTAAAAATAGTGGATACTGGAGTGGAAACGACGTGGGCGAGAATTGACTGAGAATTGTGAATCAGGCAAAAATTAAGTTGCGTACGTATGGGAAATAAACGAGAATTAGATAGTTGGTTAGTGTTTCGAGTTTTTTCCCTAAAATAACGTTTTTTCCCTAAAATAACCCTATATACCATGGACCTACATGCTAAAAAAAATAGATGGGTATGTGGGTATACGGGTATGGGTACTACTTCACCATACCCGCACCCTTAATACCCACTGGGTATACACTTTTAACCATTTTTTACCCATGGGTAAAGGTTTTTACCAAACCCTTACCCTAATGGGTAAATACCCACTGGGTATGCGGGTAATGGGTACCCATTGCCATCGGTACCCAACAACCGTGCCCGGATTCAGTTCAAAGTCAAACACATTGAGAGATTGCGTCGTGCACTCAAGCAGACAACATATGTCCAGCAGGGCATCATCCACAGTCTTCTGGTCCATCTTGAAGAGCTTATCTCCATTGCGCAGATAGTAGCTGCTCATGAGATCGCCAGCAAGTAGCCGCTTCTGGACCAAGGAGAGCACAACCGTGATGACCTTGGCCCAGCGCGAGGTCTTGGGGTCGCCGACCGTGCAAGAATTGACCTTGCCACGGCGCAGGCACAGCTGCCGGAGGAGGGGTTCGTACTCGTGCTGCCGGAGGAGGGGGTCACGACACGGAAGCTGGTAGGACAAACCTTCATAGGCGACGATGCCGTCTTCCTTGTGCTCCAGCCCCAGCACGTCCTGGATCTTGGAGAGCAGGGCCGGGCCCACTGTTGTGCTGGATGTGCCGGCCGCACAGGGCCCCAAATTTTGGGGGGCCCAAGAATTTTGTATAGGCCTTTATAGATATTTGGCCTGACAGCGAAAAATATTAGGAAGCCCAGCTCTGAAACGTTTTGCACCTCCGCTGGGAACCAGAAAATGGGCCGCCTGCCTTACTTGGGCCCGAGCGACGCAGTAATGGTAGAGAAGCGAGTTGTACCTGTGTACAAGGGATCTATCAATCTTTTCCAGGAGGCAGCTAGCCAGCGACATATCTCAAGAAAAAAAATACTACGACGCGATTAGCGCTAGCAGGCAATTCACGAAACGGATTAGTTAACTTGTAGGCGAGGCCTTCGCCCGTTCCTCTTCTCGCCGGCGACGGTGTCGAGTCCTTGCAGGTAGTTGCCATTCCAGCGAGTCAGCGACTAGAGTTCCTCTACGCCTTCTTGTGCACGCGCGACGGCCAATCGGAAAACCGCGAATTGAGAGGTTATATTGAGGTAGATGAAGATCATATTGATGTTAACTTGAATAGTTCACATGTTGCAAATGTTGAAATATTGAAGATATTATTTCAAAAAATACTAAAACAATGATGACGTTCAAATAACCATTATGCACCCGTGAATTGAATAGGTATGATTTATTAAATAGCCAATTGTTATACAAGATATTATATGTCACTAGCAAACGGCCCGTGCGTTGCAACGGGGTAAAAAAATTGGATGAAAAATGACATGACCCATAGTTTAATCCAAATTGATAGACTCACGTAATTTAAACCCTTTTTTATTATTATCTCCTCCAACAGAGGACAAGTGGCGACGAAGTTCAGAGCTGGACCAGTCTACCTATTTACTGGTTCACATGTTGGAAGAATGCTTATACAGATTAAGTAAAAACTACATTTTCTGAAAGAAAAAGAGAGGGAGAGAAAGGGACCTATAAACATAAATTGTTTCATATAATTTTCTTGCCCGTGTTGGTCATATTTATTCGTTCAGCTGAAACCAAATGAAATACGCACTAAGAGACATGTTCCATTTGTTATTCTGTGAGTTGATATGCCAGTATGCCATATTTGATTCATGCCCAATTTTGCCCCCAATGCCCTTATTCAGTTAGCTGGTTGCATGCCTGCTCTTTCTGAACCTGTTAAGCAGAGACACTGGCAGGCTCGACGAAACCAAAACTGGGTTCAGACAAAGTAAATTTAGATGCTAGCTACACTGCGATTATTAGGAACAATCTAGGTGAGGCCGTTGTATCTGCCTGGGGTGCTTACACTCCTGTCCAAGTGTGGAATTAGGAGGAGCGATTGCAAATTTGAAGGGAGTAAAATATGTCATTGGTGTTATCTGAAAACCCGCTGATCACTGAATCTGCTCGGTGTTTCCCTGTTACTTGATCTGTTCATCTCATTCTCCTTGAAAACATCCTTTACAAAGCGTTTGTGTTCCGTATTAAAAGAATTCATTGCTATGCGATTCTCTTCAAATTATTCTGTTCGAGCACACTAATCTAACTAAGCAACCAATGCCATCTGGCCATCTTGCATATTAAAGTTCCCAATCTGTAACTGAGACTGAGGCTGGATTTAGCACGAACGGACCAACATATCATGGTAACGCAATCAGCTTGCATCTTAAACTACTCATTCTGTAATTGTATTTTTTTTGCTTGATACAACACAGAGACAAACATCACCGAGCTTTTCCATGCACAATGTAGAAAATAAAATATGCTCACTTTTCCATGAAACGATCTGGATATAGCTAAAAAAGGAAGCAAATCAGATCGGAAGAAAATCACATGAAGAATCCATTGAAATCGGGAGAACATGCAAAATCCATGGACAATTGAACCGATCTAAAAAAACATGCATGACCTTGTTCCATGTTCACTGGATCTACGGAGGCAGCGGACGACGAGCACAGGATGGGTCACCCGCTCATCGCCTCGATCCGCTCCGCGCTCGCCTCTGTCGCGGTGGCCTCGGCCCAGTCCGGCGGCGGCCCTGGGTTGCCTTGGTGACACTCGCCGAGGGCTGCTTGCTCGACATCACCACTGCAGGAACCTTGGCAACGCCTCCCGTGTCAGGCCGGGCTTCTTGATGAAATGGACTAATGGGCTTGCGTAATGGGCCGAGCCGAGAAGTAGAAGCTGTACTATCGCTTCGCACGACAGGCGACAGCACACGGGAGGGGGCGCACCACTTCAGCGGCGGCGGCGGAAAAGGAGAGGAAAGGCGGCCGCTTTTCCCGCACCCACCAACGCCGGCGGCAGCGCGGCAGGAAAGGTATGATTGCCTGTCCGATTGCGAAAATCATCCGCCGATTCTCGCAGTACTTGCCTTCTATGGATGTGCTTCCTTGATTTCCTGCCATTTTTCTTCATCTGCAAGTTGTGTCCTTGCTGGCGCTTAGCTCTTCTTGCTGGGATTTCTTCGGTCTAGTATCCATATTTTGCGAATTATTCGAGCGTAGGTTGCTGGAATCCATCCGAGTCCGCTTAGTTCTGGAGCTGATTAATCTAGGGGTTGGGGGTTAGGTCGTAATCAGTAGTTGGTTTAGTTGGTTCTTGTTTTGCCCCGGTTGACTGATTAGGACTAATTTATCTCTGTGCCGTTCTTCACCTTTGGATTTAATCCATGTCCCTTTCTTGGTTAACATGTAGTCAGGTGTAGCATGTACTAGTGTATTTGGAGTTTTGGACTGTACTGATGCTTCTGTCCTTGTCCTCATTGTATTTTGTCTAGGTTAACCGTGCATTATGAACAATTTGTTTAGTTGATAATGATAAAGATAGATTTTTGCTTAGAAACCATTTTGTTGTTAGAAGTTCAGGATAATGTGTTCGAATTTAACACTCACGTCATTTGAATTTGGGGATGATGTTAGGCAGGGGATTACTCAGTGAACTTGTTCTAGTTACAGTTGCAGTCAGATGTTTTAATGTCCTTACTTTTGGGTTTTTCCATTTCTCCAGTTGTGTGCCTTCATTTCCAGCATAAGCAGACATGGCAGAGAGCTTGGATGTGCCACTCGGTGACGCCAACGGAAGTGCCACTACTCAGCGTGAACAGAGTTTGGATGTGCCACTCGGTGACACCAACGGAAGTGCCACTACTCAGGGTGAACAGAGCTTGGTTGAGGCACCCAGTCGTAGCAACGGAAGCGCCACTATTCATTGTGAACAGAGCTTGGGCGTGCCACTCGGTGATGCCAACGGAACTGCCATTGTTCAGGGTGAACCTTCTTCGGATGGAGATGAGTTAATCATCGTTGATGAGATGGACTCTTTGTGGGATGATGTAAATACCATGGTTGATTTCTCAACATTCGTGACGTACTCTGTCGTCAAAGGGTTTGTAAAAGATGTACAACAAGAAGTAGTTCAGCAGATTGCTTCCAAGGACGAAGAGATAACGTTGCTGAACAAAAAGCTGCTGCAGCTGGGAAATGGCAGCTTAAGTTTGTATGAGGGCCGGGATAGAAAATATGATGAAGTTTATAGTATTCGCCAGCAGCTTGATGCCATTTCCAAGTCACTCTTGAATTCTGAGTGGGGGCTTCCAGGTTCGCAGTATAACTCTGAAGGTGCAGAAGATGTGAGTAAACAAAGAGGCAAGGAACAATACTCTAGAAATGGTCCAACAAAGGATGAAACTCCTGAAGCCTCACCTAAAGTGGCTTTTGGAGATCCGTCATATCTGAAGCACTTGGATAGGGATGCTCTGATAGCCCATTTTAATAAAGAGATGACTAGTATGAAAATGCAGCATGATACGGAAGTGCAAGGAATGACAGAACAGATATTTGAACTCAAGCGAAAACTCCTAAATAAAGAAGGATCCAACCCATGGCATTTACGGCATAACAAAGAATTTGAGCAAGTGAGGAAGAAAATTGGGGAAGTTGTGATGAGATTGGATGGGCTTCTCTTGGAGAATAATAAGAGAACCACTTCTGGCATCAAGGCAGAATCACTTGCTGGCCAACAAGACAAGAGCAATGTTGTAGATTCTGAAATCCAGCATACTGCCACTAATAATCAAGAAGCAGCATGTGCTTTTCCATCCCAGGCTTCACAGATTGCATCCATAGAGGCAGATCATGCAAAAAAATTTGGAATGTTAGAATCTGATATTGAAGACGCCAGGATTGCAGCCACCACTAGAAAAGAGATAGAAATGATTGCACTAAGAGAGTTCGTCAATGAAATAAAAATATTGTTGCATGGTAAAGAGATGGAGTATAACTTGAAGCAAGACATTTGCTCTGTCATTCAGAATGAAGCTGTAGCAGAAGCAGTGTTAAACCTCAATTCTTCGTTGTTGAAGTACAGTGAGGAAAAAAACTGCACCGAAGCGGCGTCGACTCTACAAAAGCAGGAGATTGAGAATCTGAAGTTAGCTGTTGATTCTTTCAATAAAGTAGTGAGGGAAAAAGAGGCATTTGTGTGTCAGATTGAATTGGGTGCAATGAAGGGTCATATGGATTTATTACTCAATCAACTTGATTTACTTACAGACAAAGTGGAAAAGCAAGACTCCTGTATATCTGAAAAGAACAAGGAGTTTGATATCACTGTAGGCAGGCTGGAGCAAGCTCTGCAGCATGTTCATCAAAATGAGAACAATTTGAGGGAGTTACATGATAGGTTTAGAAACGCTGGAGACTCTCTAAAGGAGCTGGAAAAACAAAATCATTATTTGCGTAACATCGTTGAAGAGAAGGAAAAGATATTCACATCAACAGTTTATAAAGAGAAGGAGTTCAAAGAACGCATGACAAGTCTTGTTGAATCTATGAGAGAGTTTGGAGATTTTGTTACGGATCAGCAAACTATCATTGCAAATAAAGTTCAGCACAGTGAATCGAGGTGCTCATTTTGCATTCTTTCAGAACTGGGTGTGCTTGTTTAATTTGTCAAAATGAGCTTATTTTATGATTACCAGTTTTTTCTTAACCAGTTATTACCATATGATTAGCTTTATAGTTCATACTACTTCAGACTATTCCTATGTTGCATTTCTGTGAATAAGGAGGTCGTCCTTTTCTTTTACAGGTTTTGCTTATTGAAAGACCAATGTAAACACCTTGCGAAAGAAGGCAATCTTTTAAAAAAGAAGGCATTGCGGTACAAAGAGATATCTGAGACAAGAGGCTCTAATCTTCAGAAAGCTGAGCTTGAGGTAACAAAGTTTCAGATCTTAACTGCTAATAATATTGTACTGTTACATGTATACTGCGTTGCCTGCAAAATGTGTGGGAGCTGAGTGATGTAATGAGTTGTGATTTCTGAATTTCTGCAGGTGGATTTACTTGGTGATGAGGTTGAGTCCTTGACGGATCTGCTTGCAAAAATTTACATTGCATTGGATCACTATTCTCCAGTTTTGCAGCACTATACTGGAGTAAGTTTCAGTTAATCTTACTCCATCCATCGTTGATGTTGTGACAAAGAGATTTGCTAAAAACACAATTCCATATAACATGGATGATATTTCAATCAGATTTTATTGGTTTGTTTCTCCTTTAATGAATTTGCTTTCTGCATTCAAGTCTTTGGCATGTCTAGGATTACCTAATGCTTCATAGCAGGCTAGTGTTTCTAGGAATTGCTGGCATCCATCCAAACAACACGATTTTCCTGCACCCTTACAAACTATGATTTTCTGGGTTCCTAACTGTACTCTCGCTTTCACAGGTTATGGAGACCTTGAACATGATCAAGAAACACATCAGCATAGCAAAGTGAAATGCCTATGCACACTTTTATCAGCTGGTCTAATGTTAACAACAGCCTTGGTTTTATTGGCCTGAAGATGGAGTCCAGACGGTGCGCGATAACTTTTGTAGATCTCCCTTGCTATAGAATCAAGGGCTAGGTAGTGCAAAGTAGCTTGCTCCCCCTCGGTAGGCCGTAGTTTTTGGTAGTCTTTGAGCACTTTGAGCATGGTTTGTCCTTGGGTTTGGCTGTGATGTGATGCTATGGGTTTTGTCACCTTCTGGTCTGCCGCAGAGGGGAGACTGTGAAACAGTTTATGCGCCAGCGGTTGTGGGTCGGTGGAGAGCGAGTTTTCAGGTGTTCGTTTTGTGGGTAAAGATAGTGTATGGTGTTTATGTGCGAGTTTGATAACCTGTGGTGGCAATATTAATATGATGAGGCATTTGTGTTCCAGGAATTTAGAATCTGCAGTTGGCTGTTGTCTAGCGCTGCACTGCCTCAAAATACCCATTTATCTTATTTTTTCAGTGTTGATGAATGTTTCTTCGAGACCATCCCTAGTATGTTTATCCTGGACATTCCCATGATTGCATTCTTCATTCCTGGGCAGCAGCTTCCAGTGAATCATGCCTTTCCCATGATGTCCACAACCAGGGTGTAAGCTTGCACGCGTTGCTGGTTCCACCTGTAGACGCATGATGGCAAGCTTTCATAAAGTTCAGGATGTTGTATTTCTTTTCTTTCTTTAAGCTTTCAACTGGAGTGCAAAAGAAAGAAGATTGCAACAGCTCCAACCTTGCGGGGGAACAACAGAGGTAAACTGAATTGAGATTCAGAGCAAGGCGTAAGAGCTGAATCGAATTAATCATTGCTCAGCCATGTTACAAATACTTTCCATCGAAAAAAAAATATGGGCAGTTTGGTCGATACTTGGACAATTGGACTTGATTCTTCCGGCTGGGTGACGTGTTCATCAGTGACGCATTACCAACTGAACAACTCGGCTCTGACGTCGACAGAAACAGTTTATCAGTTTTTCGGTCAAGTAGGCTTTAACGCTAAATTAAGAAAAACACGTCAACTCTCTAGGAGAGTTTGTTCATCATGCACGTCCAAACTAGCATTGACCTGTAGAAAGAAAACTAGGAAAAACTCTTGCACTAAAATTTCAATGTCTTTCTAAAGAATAATATTTCAGCAATTATGACTCGCTTTAACGCGAATTCTGCCGGAATCGGTAACAGCTCGAGTTGTTTTTAGGGGAAAAATAGTCTCCTGTTCCACAGAAAACCTCAAGTTTGCACAAACCAACCTAGAGAAAGAGTGGAGAGATTAACGTGTCGCGCATAGAAGTGAAAGTGAGCAAATCAGAGTCGAGAGTCAGCAAACCAACTCTGTTTGTTTGCTAGTATTTCTTCAAGGAAAGGCTACAGCACTTTCAGAATCCTGATGGCATGCAGACACATCGAGAATAAACAGACGAGAAATTCTAGAGCGAGTTGACAAATGTGCTAATGAAAATGCCAAAGACCACAGGAGAATACACGCATATATCGGAAGGAAGCTTATAACTAGGGTGGTATTAACTGATTAGAAGCAGATCGTGAGGACGGATCAGAGCCACAGGGCTCCGGCCTGCTTCAGGACCGGCACGAGCTCGCCGGCGATGTGCATGGCCATGAGCCGGTCGAGCCCGCCCACCAGCCTGCCCCCGATGAACACCGCCGGGAACGCAGCGTGGCGCGCGGACGCCGCGCCGTACGCGTCGAATATGGCGACGTCCTTATTAGCGCTGTTGTCCTTGGACGACCAGAGCGCGACGACGAGCGTGGCCGGGTCGGCGTCGTCGCCGACCTCGAGCACCGCCGGGTTCGCGCCCTGCCCCAGGAGCAGGCGCCGGCCACGTGCACCAGGCAGCAGCCTCGCCGTCCCACCACCACCACCGGCTTCTCCTCCACCGTCCTCCGCACATCGTCGGTGCTGGCGGCCACGGCCGTCAGCCGCGGTGCCGGCGCTTTAGCTTCTTGCATGTCTCTGTTCGCCGTTCCTGCCGCGTGCGCGGCGCGGCCAGTTTAGTCTGACGAGTAGTCGGAATTTGGTGTGTGGACAGTGGACTTGTGTTATGTGGGAGAGAAGTGGATGCCGATCGAGGAGTTGAGAAATATGGGTTGGGGTTAGGACAGAGGGCATAGAGCTATGGAATGTTAGGTCAGCCTCCTTGTCCTCGCATGAGGCATGACACATGGAGATTTTACTCCTTAATCTTATTAGAAAAACAACACTTTTTACGTAAGCATATACACATCACCACTTGTACTCACACACCGAAGACCGGAGTTGTTGACAGGCACATTGCACCACACTTCCACAAACATGGCTTGGACGGAATACAACCAGCAGTCCACTTGTATATCCAAACAAAGCTTGATTTTCGTCGTACTGAGTTTTGACCATTTGTAGCTACTAGTCGTCCATATCTAAAATACTAGTGCTCTGTTCTAGCAGTCTAGTCACAGTTGCTATATATTTTGAGCATCTGTCTTTCTGTTCAAAGAGACACATTTGTAATCGCTACAGATAGCTACCAAATAGTAATATGCCGAAAGAAACATGTATAAACGCTGATCTTTGACATTCAAATGGTACAGTTGTACTAGTGCAAGGTCAGCAAACTGTTGCCGTCAGACATACCACGTAGTCACGTATACTAAAAGTTCAGTAGCGGACGTCACTGGCATCATCGTCGGTTGAGAACGAAGTTGTCGTCGTCTGCATCACTTTGGTTCGGTAGTAGACTGGAGTACTAGCGAATGGTCGCCAGCGCGATACGAAGAAACGCGTTAATCTTCTCTCTCATCTGTTTCTCGTTGACTAATCCTCTTAATTTCAGTTGTACCAAATTAAGGTACAACCTCTGTATCTAGTAGACAATGTTGAGACCATTAATATGGATCGGAGGGAGTACCGAGTTACCTGTAGAAAACTTTCGTGCTGCCCAATTAAAGACACAATGTTGCTCGAGCTTATGTTAACACAGTGTATGCTAATTGAGACCATGATCCTTTCTACTCCCTCCGTTCTGAAATACTTGAATCTAAAGTGAGCATATCTAGATGTGTTTCTTGTCTAGATACACTTAGTTAAAAGTCAAGTATTTGTGAACGGAGAGAGTATCATTTAATTAAATGAGTGCTGGTCAGTGGTCACTTTGTGTGGAGACCATGTTGTTGAGTTCGTGAGTCAATCAAGCGTCAACAGCCTTATAAGTTTGAACAAATTTATCAGCAAAATTTTGAGCACTATATTACTAAATCGGTAAATCCATATCAATAGATGCGCCATAAAATGTACTCCCTCCGTTCCAATTTAATTGACTTGTTATCCATCAAATGTGGATGTATCTAGACATGTTATATGTATAGATCCATCCACATGTGCTGGATAGCAAGTCAATTAAATTGGAACGGAGGGAGTAGTTTATAGTGTTACAGATGTAACTTTTTCGTACTAACATATATCTCGATGTCTTTGTAAAGACAACCTGGATGAAGACTGCGCGGGCAGAGGGTTCGTCGATCATGACTGGATCGCTTTCGGGCAATGCGAAGGTCGATCTGGTTGGTACACCGGGGCGGCGGTCCCGGAACAGGGTGGGTTTGGTGGCAACCTGGATGAAAACTGCGTGGGCAGAGGGTTCGTCGACCATGACTGGATCGCTTTCGGGCAATGCGAAGGTCGATCTGGTTGCTACGCCGGGGCGGCGGCCCCGGAGCGGGTGGTGTGTGTTGTGTCGTTTGGTCGACTTGTGTCGTGTGGGCGGCGGGTCGCTTCGTCTGTGTGATTCTTTTGTACAATTTGTATGGTTTTTGGACCCGGTTTCCCTTATAAACTGGGTCAATTCTATTCCATCTATTCGAGCGGTGGATCGGTGGAACGACCACCTTGAGCTAAAAAAAAATGTCTTTGTAAAGAATAAAATGTCGGCAATTATGGCTCTCTTGGACTCACGAATCTTAGGAACTAGCTTTGAATTTGACATTTCTTATAGAAAGGGCCACAAACCTACAATACTTTCGGATGACATTCAGACATATTCCCCCTATATATAAAAGTTGGTGCAAACCGCGGTCAGATAGGCCGTCCACGTCGCATGAAATCCGCTGGCCGTCCGATCGCACCATCGGACGGCCTGGATGCGCTCGCGCTACTGTAGCAGATGAATTTCTTCCAATCGCACGACGACACGTCGCCCCGCACGGACTTTGGCGCATCATTTTTTCAGGAAACCCCCCGCCAAGGACCGATACGCAAATTGCAGAAATGCCAGGGGCCTACGTGCAAAATCATCCGCAGACCCCCCCCCCCCCTCTCCCCTCTCTCTCTCCCCACGCGAAGCCGAGGTCGGCGGCGGCGCCGCCGGCGCGCATCGCCGCCGCCCCGAGCCTCCCCGGCCAAATCGGAGGCCACGACGTGCTCCGCCGCGCCGCCTTCTTCATCCTCGCCGAGGACGGCGTGCCGGGACGCCCGATGGACGCCGGAATCGCCGCGTCCGATCTCGCCGTCCGCCGCCGGTCACTTCCAAATTTGAATTTCTTATTCAAATATACCCATTCGAACAAACATGATCTGACTAACTTGCCAAATAGAATAATTTTTAAAATCTGAATAGTTTTTAAAGGACAGATTCTTGAAATCCGGCCAAAATTTTAAGCGCAAACTTTCCTTCAATTTCAATAATTTTGAAATCCAAGCAACTTCTAAACATGAACATTTTCAAAATTCGATTTCACCGTATGCCGCGCTTTCCAACAGTATTGTCCATTGTAAATTCCAAAAAAAAAAAAAACTTCTCAACGATAATTTCCAGTCGACAATATTTAACCGCATCAGACAAATTAACGGGAAGGGTGCGGCGAAACAAACTTCTCAACGATAATTTCCAGACAATAATATTTAACCGCATCAGACAAATTAACGGGAAGGGTGCGGCGTGTCGCCGCGCCAAGTTGACTAGTATCGAGAATAAACAGGAAACACACATTCTAGTTAGAGTTGTCCAGTGCGCTACTAGTAATAGGAAAACCAAGACGACAGGGGAGTTCATGCAAGCTTATAACTAGGGTGGCAACTGGCGAGCACTAGTTTGCTGCAGGTCATGACGAACAGAAGAATGATCAGAGCCACAGGGCTCCTGCCTGCTTCAAGACCGGCACGAGTTCGCCGGCGATGTGCATGGTCATAAGCCGGTCCAGCCCGCTCAGCAGCCTGCCCCCGATGAACACAGCCGGGAAGGCCGGGTGGCGTGCCGCCGCCGCCGCGCCGAACACATCAACGACGACGTGCGCGCCGCCCTTGGTGCTCATCTCCTTTGACCGGACCGCGGCGACGAGGGCTGCCGGGTCGGCGTCGTCGCCGACCGAGGAGAAGGCGCCGGGCCACGTGCACCATGCAGCAACCCCGCCGCCCCACCACCACCACCGGTTTCTGCTCCACCGCCCTCCGCACGTCACTGGTACTGGCCACCGCCGCCATCAGCCTCGGTTGTGCCGGCGCCCTGGCTTCTTGCATACTCCTGCGTGCGTGCCGGTTAAGTTCGACGAGGAGTGAGGCGAGGGAGGAGGACTTTTGGTGTGTGGGCTGACTCAGAAAATATGGTTTGGGATTAGGACAGACGGCATATAGAGCCATGGAATGTTAGTTCGGCATGCACCATATGGACATGGGGATTTACTCCTTAATTTTATATCCTTTTGTAACACCCTCCTAGAGTCCCACTGAGTTCTGACCATCTGTATGACCCTTTTCTAGCAATCTAGTCACAGTTGCTCGAAATAGTTTAAGGGAAATGCATCACCTATCTACAATTCTGTTAATCTTCTGGTTAACCAAATTGAAATAAATAAATAAAGCCAGATTGTCCCACCTACGAATGGGGATTGCGTGCTAAAGCGTACACCAAGTGTTCCAGAAAGGAAAACTTGAAAGAGATATATAAAAATCCTCTCACATGTCATCCAAGACTTGCAAAGAAGTTTATCCTCCATGTCCGTGTACGAGGCCGTCCTTTGGTTCTTCTTATTGAGGTTGGCGGTGAGCCGGGTGTGCTCCTTGTCGAACTCTAGTGGCTCTTCATCAATAGAGACCCCCTCGGTTTGAGTCTCGTCCCCAGCCATGTCCTCGGCCTCTTCTCGAGTCTCGGCGTCTTCGTTGTTGTAGGCGCCTCCACCGAAGATCATGTCCTCCATGACACTGTCGAAGTAGGCCGGGTTGGCCGGCGTCTTGGGCGGCATCTTCTCAAAATCGAGTTTACGGAGTTCGGACATGCTCCCTCAGGCCGACATCGACCATGCCCTGGCCTTGCACGCATCGGAACGTCGCCGGCACTCGGAGTCACGTTGAGGTCGATAGGCGGCAACACCGGAACCGTCGGGACCGAAGAAATCTCCGGTGACGCCTTTCGCGAACCGAGACGCGACAGTGCGCTCGCGGGCTGGATGGCGGCCGAGATGTCGTCGAGAGGACGAGGAGGAGGACCATGGCTGCTTCCCTTTGGCGGACGAGACCGAGCTCGCCGCCGAGGCCACCACATCGGCGGCGAGGCCGATGCCCGCAAACGCAACGTCAAGGACCTCCCCCTTGAGCAGGAGGACAGCTCAGGCGGCGCCCTATGTGGCGATGATGTCCGGGCTCGCGCGGGCCTGGACGGCAGCGACCCTTTCCCTGTTAGCCGCCGCCGCCTTGGCGGGCTTTGCATCGGCCACGCGTTTTCTCGTCCTCTCCCTCCGGGTTGCCCTCTTGTCGAACTTCGGGAGCCGCTCCTTCTTGGGCTTCAACATGGCGGCGGTGGCCGTGGGGCTGGGCAGGCCGTGGTCGTCCATCGGCGGCGGGGGCGAGGGCGGCGGCGATCGCGGGAGGGTTTGAGGAATGGAAGAGGTAGGGAAGCGGACTTGTGTGGTTGGCGAAAGGGCCCGGAGCGGACAGGGGAGGACAAAGGGTGGTGTCCGTTTCGCCCTAAACACGGACTAAACTTGGGGCAGGCTTGGAGCGAAACGGACATGTCCGCCCTCGTCGGTCGAAGTAGCGAGAAACACGTCGATCGACGGAGGCCAAGGCTGGCTGCGAGCGAGGCGTGCGTGTCTGTCTCTATCATGGAAAAAAATAGCACGCTATTTCCCGGTTAATAGCACGATATAGCGTATTTGGAGAGCCCACGCTATATTTAGCCTAAAGTTGCCGCTACGGCGCTATTTGCCTTTTATACGCGCCAAACCAAACTAAACGTGGTAATGTTATAGCTACGCTAAAAAAATGCTTAGAAATAACGTTAGGTGATGATGATGGCAGACAATCTAGTGGTTCTTCTAGTTATTCTGAAGACGATGTTAATGATTCTGATTAAAGTTTAAAATTGTTTATCTTTTAGTTTATTACTTTTTCATGGTTTAAGCCTCATATTTGTATTTGTGCCATGGATTTTGGCATTGGCATTGGCATTTGAATATGCTTACCTAGTTATGCATGTATTGCTTCAGGACAAATTTGTATTGCTGAAATCCTTAATATTTGGGCTATTTCCTACATTTTTTGCATCACGCTATTTTACATGTAACTTCGCTATATCACGCTATATCTTGTATAGCTTTTGGAGGAGGGTCACGCTATTTTTGATAGCACGCTATTTTTTTCCTTGGTCTCTATGCATGTCTGGTCAATGGTCATGGACGTCTCGATGTGCACGTCGTGGCTGAAGGCGTGCATACGTCCACCGCTCGTGACGGCATCGACCGACCGAGCGCGCGGCGTCCGGCGGGGAGAAGGCCACCGTGTGACGGATGTCATAGATCGATGGCGATGTGGCGTGCACGCACGTCAGGTCAGTTACGCCTGACGCCGGGACGACGCAGGCACCCCGGGCTGACGGAGCGCGCGAGCGTCACACTCGCTTCAGTCACGCTTGGGTCAGCGCTAGCGGACGGCGACGCTGAGGCCGGGCTCACCTATCGTACGTCGTCGTCGTCGGCGCTGCGTGCGTGCGTTGAGTCTTTTATTTTTTTGGTATAGAATCAGGCATCGAGCCTTCTCTTGGGGAATAGTATAATCAGAGATGATGGAAGCGTCGACCTAACGCGACTTCGTTTTTTCATACGTTCGTGTCTTATCTCGCGAACTGTTATCGCAAAGTTCAAATGAGGCGAAAAGGAAATGTTAATCGACGATAAATAGTTATGTGTAAATCATTTGACAAGCCTGCCCCCGTAGCTCAGTTGGTTAGAGCGTTGGTCTTATGAGCCGAAGGTCGCGGGTTCGAGCCCCGCCGGGAGCACATTTTTTCTTACTGCCGTCTTTTCTTTTAGTCGTTAATAGGTTTAGTTCCCTTCTGGCCAAACATTCAGTTTCTTTCCGGGCAACAACCGTAGGTCACTAGTTTTCATGAACAATAGGATAGGGCCAACTAGTCGATCTCTTTCAAGACAGCAACTTGCAGCCACTAGTTTTTCATTACTACATGTAGTGACACTACTCAATCAATTGTGGTGAATTTATAACCATATACTAGCACACATCTCCAGTGCCTAAATTGTCGGATGGTCATACCTACCAGAAAATAATTTGGAAAATCAATGTCAACATTGCATTTTTTATATTGATAAGGGAAGATGAAGTTTATGTTGCAGCGTGTATAAAATTACCGTTTGTTGTTGATGCAATGATAAGCCTATGCTTTAAGAGAGTTTAGCTCAGTACATCGGTGGCAATAGTTTCATTATCTAGTGATTTGAGTTCCAACAATGATCTGGTTGCTATCTTTAGTGATTGCCCCATATTTTGCTATAGGTTATTTAAATGCCACTTTTAAACACTTCCCCTAAAGAAGTCTGGTTCCCACGACCTGGCTAGGAATATTGGGTGGCCACTTTTGGGCGTCGTCTGATTGATGGAAGAGAGAAATCGTCCGCCTCCTCCATCATTAGATCTCAGTCGTGCGATGTTTGTAACATTCCTCCCGACAAAATAACAAGTGGCTTATACTATTGCAATATGATTACAGCATTTATTTCTATAATGGTAAAAAAAATCACACATCTTGAAACATCTATGCAGCAAATTCACATCCATCATAGCAAATCCTCGATATAAAAATCAACACACATATGCAACACACGAGGACAACGTTTGCAACTGCTCACGAAAATATTTACAACATTAAAGCAACATTTGCAAAAATCACCCCGAGATCATCACAACATGTCCTAGTGTGTTCACAACAAAACGCACACGAGTTTGCAACATATGAAAAACACATATGTAACACTAAATGATTGGTGAAAACTAACCTTGTGTTGGAGACCCAACTTTGCTGGATCGGCCTTGCCGACAATGAATCCGGCTAGACTTGAACCATTTCCCTTGCTCCCACTGATACAGTACACCCTCTGGACATCAGCACGCCGAGTCCCCCCCACCTACGCCCTAGTAACAATAGCTTCGGTCAAAACTATACAGAAAAGGTAACTCTTTCCTTGCTATGTGTGAACCTAGGAAACATTGCTGGCAACAGTCTTGGGGTTCACACCTAAGCACACAAAAGGTATCTCGTTTAGCTACTATATATGCCATTCACTTATAGGGTAACACTACTCTGCAACCCGAATCATCTGACGACCATTCCCAGATCATTCGGCCGTCGGATCATGAAGGATGCAACGAGGCGCAACTCTTGGGAGCCTCCGGAACAAAGCACGGATCACGACCCAGATCATCCGGCTGGCCTAGAGTGAGGCGCAACCAGGCGTGACACATGACGCAACACTCGGGTGTCCCAAGACCAAAACCAGATCACGCCCGTCGTACGAATAATCTGGCCTGCCTGCGTGAAGAGCAGAGTTGATGCCCTTGTAACTTGATTCTTCCACCCATAGACTATCTATAGCACTTTCCCCTTTCAGCTTGGGAAGAATAGAGATGATCCAAACCCTAGAGCTATGTCCCCAAATTTTGAGGGAATCCAAGACCCCAAGACCTTTCCTCTAGAGTTCTAAATGGATAAAGCATGGAATTTTGCGGGATCAAGTGCACACCGACATTTCCAGTATGGAATTTTGCGGGATTCAACTTGGATCCTTCTCGCAAAAAGAATCAATAAAGGTCCCCTGAGATGGCTTTCCGTAAAAAAATTCTTATTGGAGAAAAATATACTCCCTCCATTCCACAATATAAGATGTTTAGGTGTTACACATGTTGTTTAGATTCGGACTAAAATATGTGGACATAAGAGCAACTCTAACAGTTGCCCTATATTAGGAATAGGAGGGCTGTTTCTGGGTATAGGGCACCTGTTTTAGCGTTTTAGGGCACGAAAACTTTTTCTGCTTTACCAGCTGCCCTATAATAGGGCATCTCCTCTCCAATAGCTGCCCTATTTTAGGGCATACATAGCCAATTCAAAACTAAATTTGAGCCGAATTTAAGATAGTTTTACGACATTTCATACATAAACTTCGACAAACTGACCCAAATTTAAAAGTTCAACCTAATAAACTTCGAACCTAGACCTAAACTAGTGGCCCTAGCCAATGCCTTCCAGTCGACACCGGAATCGTCATCGGAATCAAAGTCCGATAAACCGGACTCGTCGGAAGAATCCTCGATATTGATCACCGGAGTCGATGATGTAGACGGGCCAGCCTCCGTCTTCGGCTTCTTCGCGCCCCGGCTCGCGAAGAACTCCTCCTCCGCCTTCACGAGCTCGGGTTCTCCCGCCGGAACTTCTCCATCGCCGCCTCATCTGCATGCGCGGCCCGAAGCTGGCGGCATGCCTGTCGGTCTTCCTCCTCAATGGCGCGGCAAACCACGCGAAAATCTGGAGCCATGGCCGTGGCATCCTCGACGGTCTCGACGTCGGAGAAATTCATCTCTGACATCGGCCGGCCGTACTGCCACGCGACGACGTCGTAGGCGCGCGCGGGGAAGGTGCCGAGCCACATCCTCGTGTGGTCCACCGTGATCTCCGCCACGGCGCGGAAGCCCGTCGAGCTGCGGACCGACGGCGGCGCGTTGCTCCTCCCGTCGCGGCACGGCCACAGCGAGCCGCGACTGCTGCTGGCACCGGAGCCGCGGTTTCGGTGCGGCCACATCGGTGCGGCGGCGGCCAAATCCGAAGCAGGGAAGGCCGCGGCAGAGGGTGGGGGCGTCGGTGGGGTAGGGGTGGTGGGGGAGGTGGCGGCGGCGGCGGATCTACGTCTGAGCAGCTGATTCACGCGCGGGGGCGGCGGGGAGGGGAAAATGAAAGCGGCTGGACCGCGCGTGCGGAAATGGAATGGATAGGGCACCACATACCAAATTTTGGGCCAGCCCTATTATAGGGCACCACATAGGGCAGCTGTTGGAGCTCGTTTTTTTGCCCTCTGGTGCCCTATAAAACCGTTTTTAGGGTGCATCTCCTAATAAAGGGCAGCTGTTAGAGTTGCTCTAAACACTACAACATGTGTAGATACATAGGTGTACATGTAAATCACCACTAATCTTAAAAGACAGAGAGAGGGGTGATCCAAATGATCCTGGCCACACAAAGATTAATCAAACGGTTATAGGCTAATCCGTGATTAACGCGACGGAGTACTGAGCGCGGAACGCAGCGGAGCGAGAAATCAATCGATCGATCTGCTAGCTCTCACCTCATCACCGATTGAAAACCGCCATCACCGTCGCCCCCTACGCGCTCGGCCGCCGCCTGCATACCCCACCCGACCGGCAACGACAACTGACGCCCCGCCGGCCCCCACACTCCACGCGCTCGACGCGCTCGCCAACCCGCCCGCCCGCCCGCCGGACTACCTGCCAGACGCGCCGCCGGCCCCCACACTCCACGCGCTCGCCAACCCGCCCGCCCGCCGGACCACCTGCCAGACGCGCCGCCCTCATCCCGACAACTACCGACGCCCCCGACGACTGCCGACGCAGCCACAACGCGCGCGCGCCCGCTGCCTGCACGACGACTGGTTCCGACGACACCGCTGGCCGCGCCGCCGGCCTGCCTCCGGAAACACACGGCCGCCCCCGGACGGGTATATTTACATTCTGTAGCATTCGTCAAACTGCATCAACATTGAATTTACTGCATCATCATCACGATTGAAATTACTGAATACCTTCCTCCCTGTCACCAATTGCATCCTTGATTTATTGATTGATTTGCTTATCATCCTTAATTTTTAGTTTTGTTGTTAACTCAAAAAATCTGGGTCTCTTAATTTGTTCATCATCAATTATTACAGGAAGCTGATTTCAGTGACGTATTTGCATACAGAGCTATTCCCTAATTAAACTAAATGATTTTTTACCCCCAATGTAATAATTAGCAGGGACGCACTATTGTTCACTAATTGGAAAAAACAAGTATGTCATCTTCCAACCATAATCCATTCGATGACATAACCAACGGAAAGAAACAAGGTAACTACCAACAATTTGCAAGGAGGCACTACTCAGGTCCTAATTGGGTCATATATGCCTAACATAAGTATCGCATCGATGCAGATCCTAAAGAGGCTAAGAGGCAGAGAGATAGGGAGTATTATGCAAAAAATAAAGATAAGATTTTAAGTCGCCAGCGCCAATCACGTGAGCTTAAAAAACAGTCATTGGCGACCGACGAAAACACTATATGTGCAGGAGGTGATGTTTTCTAAACTCACAACCATTTCGCATGCCAGATTTATAAATGAAATACTGATTTTTCTGTGATTCCGAAGATAATTAACAATAAACTTACGAAAGCATATGTGCAGATCCTAAAGAGATCAAAAGGCAGAAGGATAGGGAGTATTATGCAAACAATAAAGATGAAATTTTAAAGCGCCAACGCCTATCACGACAGCTTAAGAATCAGTCATCGGCTTCTGTTGACCAAAATATCTTATGTGATATAACACCTACTGGACAAAGCGGAGTCACCCAACTGCAATGCAGAACACCTGCAGGAGGTCATTTATTTTATATTTATACTTGCAACATATATGTTTCTCAATGTCAACCTGAAATACTGATTATTTATAAAACATGTATTGCATATTTCCATATATAGGAATAATGATGATTTCATCTCCAATGCATTTGTAGGTGTTAATGGTGTGGATGTATCTCAACCATCGGCGCCTTCCCGTCGTACCCCATTGAGCAACGTAACCAACACACATACAAATGGTACACTCGGTAAGAACCTTCAACACTCACACCTCAGTTCTCACTGATTGTTTACTTATACTACGTACCAAATATCTTACCTTCAACAAGCTATATGTTTCTCATTGTCTACTTTAGGTATTGGGGATATTGGATCTGCATATTCTAGCATTACCAGGGATCTTCACACGTCACGTGTCAACTCAACTATGCTTGTCGATGATGATAGTGATTGGCTACATAGAAATGATACTTACACGCGCGATATGAGAACCCTCGAAGAACTGCAAAACGTACCTACATGTTTAGGGTTGCATGAGCAAGACAACTTCATTGCAAACATCGCACATCAAGAGAAGAAACGACAACGTGATTCTTCTGAGAAGACAAAGCAACTAAAGCGGGAACGATACTCATTGATGCCAGATGAAAAGAGGGACGTGCGGTTGCACAAGAATCGTGAGTATAAAAAATGCGTACGCCAAAACAGAACAGTATGCCGCAATGATTCTGAATCTGCGGGTGTTGCCACACCTATGATACAATCAGGTATTTTGGGCCCCCCGTATACTATATAATAATGTTTATATCGTTCAGTTCTCGCCATGATATTGTCCTCATACTTATTCTATTTTCTTTTCTTGTGATAAAGACTCTGATCCTACAGGGATTTTTGAGCCAGATGAACATGGAGCTTGGTTACAAGGTAAATTGGACCAATTAGTTTACATTCTCATAAAACCTTCATGTATCAAATGTTACAAGGGAGTCTTCTAATATTTCTCATGTACTCCTGCAGGGATATCCAACATGGAGAACCGCCATGGCTCATCTTCTAATCAGATTCGACAGGGTATCATAAAACATGGTGGTCAAGGGTGGTATGCTAGATTGACGCCTCAACAAAAGGCAGATTATTTACAGACGCAACGCATTGCCCGCGAAGAAAAAAAGGCTGCAAATCATACCGGTGTTAATTCTGTGGACGTGTCTCATATATCGCCCACTACTGTAGCTAATTCATTACGTACCCCGTTTAGCAACATAACCAACACACAAACAAATGGTACAAACAGCAGATTTTATTCAGTTTCTAATAATAGAAGACTATGCTTGATGCCTTAATTATTTCATGTGTGCCTACATAAAAAATTTGCAGGTGTAAACAGGGTTACTATTGATCACAAGCATAAGGGTGTTAGTTCCGTGAAGGGTCTCAGAGATTGGCAACAAATGTTACAGGGATTTTTGAGCCAACTGAACACTATGCTGCATCGGAAGGTAAAATGGAGTAACTACTCATGCCACATTTTTAAGGGAGCCTTTTTAGTGGAGATAATAATGCAAGCAGTAAACTTTTTTTGGGAGCCTGAAGATGCAGTACGTTATTGGTTGTTGTTTCATTTAGTTGATACATATTTACCTGTACAGATTTGTCATTGTATTAAAATATTACTTCTGAGATTTCTTGTGTTCAAACAGGTGATGAAGATTCCGATACTACATGCAAGGAAAGGACTCATATCCTATCTATAGGAGGAGACGTGATGGTCCTGTAGTGAAGGTCAGAAGAGCTGATCTGGATAATAGATGGGTTGTCC
This sequence comes from Poa pratensis, assembly GCA_947311845.1. Taxonomy (NCBI): domain Eukaryota; kingdom Viridiplantae; phylum Streptophyta; class Magnoliopsida; order Poales; family Poaceae; genus Poa; species Poa pratensis. The sequence goes on from CAMZMU010000088.1 coordinate 11,316,554, forward strand.
CATACAACCCTGGTCTACTTATGCGGTACAATTGTCACATCAATGTTGAAGCTTGCTCTAGCATCAAGGCAGTTAAGTATTTATTCAAGTATATCTATAAAGGACATGATCGAGCGTCATTCTCAGTCGACCCAACAGCTGATGTAGATGGTGGAGTAATCAATGAGATTAAACAGTACAGAGATGCTAGATTCGTGGGGCCACAAGAGTCTATCTACAGGATTTGTGCTTTTCCAATGTTCGGTATCTCTCCTTCTGTTCTCCAACTTCAGCTCCATTTGGAAAATATGCAGACTATTGCATTCAAAGAGGGCGATAGTCTACAGGATGTCGTCAGCATGCCCTCTTCTTCGAGTACCATGCTCACTGAATATTTCAAGATGAACCAGGTGGACTCTGGCGCGAGGAACTTGTTGTACAAAGAGTTCCCGGAGTTCTATAGGTGGATTAAGGGTAACAAGAAGTGGCAGCGAAGAAAACTATGGGGGCGGGGGCAGGTTGGAAGAATTGTGTATGCGAATCCTGCTGAAGGTGAGAGGTACTTCTTGAGAGTGCTCATGCATCATGTCAGAGGTGCAACATCATTTGAGGATTTGAGAACTGTGCATGGCCAGCGGTGCTCTACTTTTAGAGAATCGTGTGAGCAAAGAGGTCTGATAGAGACTGACAAGTCCCTTGATGGCTGCTTGACCGAATCTGCTACTTTCCAGATGCCATATGCTCTAAGAAGGCCTTTTGCAACAATTCTGGTCTTTTGCGAGGTGACCAAAATCCGATCATTGTGGGAGAAGCACCTAGAGGCAATGTCTGAGGACTACCGTCGTAGCCAATCCAACCAGGCCGCAGTAGAGCAGATGGTCCTTAGAGACATTAGGGATCTGGTGCATTCGATGGGGAAGGATATAAAAAGTTATGGCCTCCCGGATTTGGATCCTGTTGACGACGAGTGTTCCAGCGGTCACTACAGAGAGGTTCAGGAGGAGTTGTCGGTCAGTTATGACAAAGACGACGTAAATTTGTTTACAACTCTTAACACAGAGCAGCGTGCTGGTTTTGATGAAATCCTCATGTCGTCAACAACAATAGCCGGATTTTCTTTGTCGATGGTCCGGGTGGCACGGGAAAGACGTACCTATACAAGGCCCTCCTTGCTAAGGTTCGTTCCCTGGGGAAAATAGCTATTGCAACTGCACCATCTGGTATAGCAGCATCGATCATGCCGGTGGACGCACCGCCCACTCCAGGTTCAAAATTCCAATTAGGCCCACCGACAGCAGCACGTGCAATTTCACCAAGGAGAGTGGTACCGCAAAGCTGCTTGGTTGGGCATCTTTGATAATCTGGGACGAAGTTGCCATGACGAAGCGTCAAACAGTGGAGACACTTGATAGGTCCCTACAGGACATCATGGAATGTGATTTGCCATTTGGTGGGAAAGTCGTAGTGTTTGGAGGAGATTTTAGACAGGTCCTTCCCGTGGTGACCCGTGGGACGAGAGCGCAGATCACTGACGCCACGCTACAGAGATCTTATTTATGGGAGAAGGTTAGGAAGATACGCCTCAAGCGTAATATGAGGGCACAGGCCGACCCGTGGTTCTCCAGTTACCTCTTGAGAATTGGTGAAGGGACAGAAGAGACGATCGGTGCTGATTACGTACGTCTTCCAGATGACATTGTCATTCCTTATGCTCCCACTAAAGAACCAGTCAATAAGCTTATCGAAGATATCTTCCCATCGCTTCATGAGAATGCCGCGTCGGGGTCCTACATGAGCTCACGTGCCATTCTTTCAACCAAGAATGAATATGTGGACGATCTGAATAAAAAGATGATCGATAGGTTTCCTGGCCGAGAAAAGATATATTATAGTTTTGACTCCGTGGAGGATGATGCACACAACAACTACACAATTGACTATCTAAACTCCATCACTCCAAATGGTTTGCCCCCGCATGTCCTGAAACTCAAAGTTAATTGTCGTGTCATTCTTCTCCGAAATCTCGACCCTCACAACGGGTTGTGCAATGGAACAAGATTGATGATTAGAGCATTCCAAGATAATGCAATCGATGCCTAGATTGTTGGTGGACAACATGCTGGATGTAGAGTGTTCATACCGAGGATCCCTTTGTCGCCCTCGGAGGACATTTCACTTCCTTTCAAGTTCAAGAGGAAACAGTTCCCGATCCGGTTGAGTTTTGCCATGACCATTAACAAAGCCCAGGGTCAAACGATTCCAAATGTTGGTATTTACCTCCCGGAGCCGGTGTTCTCGCATGGCCAGCTTTATGTTGCGCTGTCCAGGGGTGTGTCAAGGCAAACCACTCGGATTTTGGCCAAGCCAAATAAAGACATTGATCACACGGGAAAAAGCACAAAAAACATTGTGTACAGGGATGTGTTGCAGGGATGAAACGGGTTTATTATTCCTTCACGCCGGTATGTCTTAATCTGTTATAGTACTATCTTCATGATTGCTGAACTATTAACTCTTCTAATGTTCTAAAGCATAAATTTAAGATCTAGAGTTTAATTAGATTATAATCGGTAAAATAGAGTGGTCTTTCTGTTATATTAAACCAGTCATTTCTTGTCATATTTTATCAGACATTTACAGTGCGGCATATCTCCTGGAATAGACCATGTGCTCATATCATTCGGATGTACTTGCCTATTTTTTTTGCAATGAATCAGCTTCTAAATTTTTACATAATCGTGCCCCTCTTCTGATTGCTCCCTCGCTTGTGCAGCAGGTTCTCAACCCACTTGTGAATGCTTTTCAGGTCATAAAGCTCTCTGATTTTGGCACCCAAGGAGCTGATTCTAGGAAGTCTGCAGAGCAGGCTGTGAAGGTGAGAATTTCGTACTGACTTCATGTTTCTAAGACAGTCAAGGCGGTTGTGTTAGCAGAACTGATATTATAGCTAGAATAGGCTAATAAATGATCTGCACTACTTAAATGATCAGATGTGTTTATACACTGATTCACATCGACATAACAAGAGATGCAGCTGAATTTGAAACATGTTATACTGTGGTTATTTCAGTACTGCAACTGAATTCCTGTAGATATGCAAAATATGGCATGTCAAATTCACTATCATCAATATTGTTGATGGCAGGCGGTATTCCATGGTACGAGAGCGAGAGTTACAAGAAGCTGATCGCCGAAATTGAAGCTCAGCCAAGCGTCGCAGTTCACAAGATTCTGAAGTCCTACTTGCACAAGATCTACAAGAGGCAGAAGTAGTCTGCCTCTTGGACCAGGGAGCTGTTGCACTATCTGCATGCTTGATAGATGGCCTAGAGCGATGTCCATTTATGATTTATTACTGGTTCATGTTGTATGTCGCGCCTTGCTTTGCTCCCGATAATAATGATGCAAGGCACTATTTCGGGTTTGATAAACCGCTTGCTGTAGAGACATGTTGATATTTATGTAATTTGCATCCTACTCTATTCTTTGGACTATGTATTTTCCACTATGATATCAGATCTGGAAAGCTTCAACTATGTATCTTCCATTATTTGCCAATTTCATATATTCACTTTATTCCGTTTCAGAAAATTGATGTGACTTTCATTTTTGGGTCCTAACATGGAACCATCTTTTGACAATTTCGTATATTCACAAAAAATGGCGGTGTCTGATTCGGTCATCATGGGAAATGGGAGTACATTGAAATGTGTAGACTCTGAATCAAAATTGGTCACGCAACTAATTGCCATACAAGGCCGTCCATGGCTGTGTGGCTGATGGAAAAATTTCCCTTTGTAAACCAAAATATGTCACTTCGAGTGGCCAAAAAATAATAACTGATAAGATTATAATCCATATATAGACTGCAGAATGTATATAATTTTTTGTGTATTTTCAACATACAAAATACGTGCATTGCACGTGCACGATTACTAGTGTGAAAAAAAAAGATAAAACTTCTTATATTGTGGAACGGAGGGAGTACATTTTTTTTTTTTTGCCTTGTTTCAAAGGAAAAACCTTCTCTTTTTCCGGGGAAGGGATTTTCTCCCTTTCCAAACTGCAGCACCCGTTCGAGCCCGCTGTACGAAGTTCCTTGAGCGGCCCGTTTCATCACGAATCTGGTTCGTGCACGCCAAGTCGCCAAACAAGGCCCACGTGACCGCGCCCCAGGATAAACCCTAGCCCTCCTTCCATCCGCGCTACATCCGCAGCCTCCTCCCCCGTCTCCGTCGCCGTCGCCGTCGCATTGCTGGCTCCCGGTTTCCTCCCCGCCCTGAGGCTGCTGCGGCTCCCCGGCGTGCGCGCCGTCGTCAGGTACCCGTCCTATCTCGCTCCCCGCCCATCCGTGCGGTTTGATTGGTAGAACAGCAGAACTGCGCCGCCGCATCTATAGATTCGTCGCCAGAGTTGCTCGTCGTGTCCGGATTGCGCAGATTTGGGCTTAGGTTGCGCCCAACTCGTGCTGGCGCGGCGAATTCCCGATTTTGGCCGTGTGGTCAGTGCTTAGTTCTGTAGGCAAAGCGGCGGCCTCGAGGGTCAGTGATCTGATCACGAATTTCATACTGGTCGAGTACTTGGGGAGCTATGATTTTTACCTGTCGGATGATGTAGCTTTGGGGCAGACAGATCGATGTTGAAACTTTCTTCTAGTTGTGGGGTCATAATTGGCCCGAAGTGATGCGTAGCTTCTGTACCTTGATCTGCAGTAAGTCGATTGGGTCTACTTGCTTTTCTAGTTCAGAAGGACAAGGACTTCGATTTTCAGAAAAATTCCAAGTTTGAACAACCAAGTGTGTGTGTTGAGCCGTAGAGGTTAGTGTAGCACTGCAGCTATTATGAATGTGTGCATACGAGCTGTGTGTTCCAGGTTACTTTTGTTACTCTCCCCATGAAGATTAGGTACTAGTTGGTAGTCCATTGGGAAAGGTAGTGATGTTGGAGGATTGTCGTGTTTGCGATTTCATTTTTGATTGATGTCCCATATAAGAACTTCTTGTTTCTTTTGTCGTCTTATTGCGGTGCCATGGAGCATGGATATAGTGTGCATTTAGTATTTTTTGTTTATTTTGTTTAATACGCAGATCGGCTCACTCTAGCTTGAATAATGCATGCTTCTGAATTTTTGATTTTAAGTAAATATATGTAAGATTTTAGTCAGGGGTTTTCTCTTCATTAGTTAAAGATATTAGATTTTGAAGGCTGATTTTGCTAGATGTCTTGATGTTTTGCTTATGTTCTGGTATTATTGTCCTGTTACTTGATTAGCTTCATATTAATGGTCCTATCCAGTAGTTTATTAGCTTTGCTTGAAGCGAGATGTTCATAGATTGCACCACTAATTCTTCGAATATAATTTTTTTTTTATCTACGATATAAGAATGTATCATTTAGTCCTGAATTTGAGTTAAATTAAATCCAGTGGCTTGCACTTTGACACATGCCTTTTGTTGATCTCTCAGGAAAATGTCATCAAATACTGAAGGAGTCAAGAGTCATGCACGTAGAGACCTTTTGCTGAAGATCCAATCGGATGCTCAAACATGTTGGGAGGAGAGCAAGGTTTTTCAGGCTGAACCTGGCAATAAACTTCCAGGCCCTGGGGAAAAATTCTTCGGCAACTTTCCGTACCCTTACATGAATGGCTTACTGCACTTGGGTCACGCTTTCTCATTGTCCAAGCTTGAGTTCGGTGCTGCATACCACAGACTCCGTGGTGCAAATGTCCTTTTGCCGTTTGGTTTTCATTGTACTGGTATGCCCATCAAGGCCTCAGCTGATAAGCTTGCTAGGGAGATTCAACAGTATGGAAATCCTCCAGTGTTTCCTGCAGCAGAGGATGATTCAAGTGCTGAAGTGGCAGAGGATAGCCAGGCTGACCAGGCTGCTTCTGTTGCGCCGGATAAATTTAAGAGCAAGAAATCTAAGGCTGCTGCAAAGACTGGCATGCAGAAGTTCCAGTGGGAGATCATGAGGGGCTTTGGTTTGTCAGATGAAGAAATCGCCAAATTTCAGGATCCTTCTCACTGGTTGACCTACTTCCCTCCGTTGGCAAAGGAAGATCTTAAGGCTTTTGGCCTGGGTTGTGATTGGAGGCGCTCATTCATAACCACTGATATGAATCCTTACTATGATGCTTTTGTTCGCTGGCAGATGAGGAAGCTGAAGAAAATGGGCAAAATTGTTAAGGATATGAGGTACACGATCTACTCTCCATTGGATGGCCAACCCTGTGCTGATCATGATAGGGCATCAGGTGAAGGTGTGCAGCCACAAGAGTATGTGTTGATTAAGATGAAGGTGATCCCACCGTTTCCTCCCAAGTTGAAGGCCTTGGAAGGAAAGAATGTTTATCTGGCAGCTGCTACATTGAGACCTGAGACAATGTATGGGCAAACAAACTGTTGGGTACTGCCTGATGGGAAGTATGGGGCCTTTGAGATCAATGAAACTGATGTCTTCATTGTGACAGCAAGGTCTGCTCTTAATCTTGCATATCAGCATTTATCCAGGGTCCCAGAAAAGCCTACCTGCTTGGCTGAGCTTGCTGGCAGCGATTTGATTGGTCTGCCATTAAGGTCTCCTCTTTCCTTCAATGAAATCATATATGCGCTTCCCATGCTTACTATCTTGACAGATAAGGGTACTGGCATTGTGACTAGTGTGCCAAGTGATTCGCCAGATGATTACATGGCACTGCAAGATTTAATCACAAAGCCGGCTTTGAGAACAAAGTTTGGTGTCAAAGATGAGTGGGTTCTTCCATTCAATATCATACCAATAATCAACATTCCTGAGTTTGGGGATAAGTCAGCTGAGAAGGTGTGCCTTGATCTTAAGATTAAGAGCCAGAATGACAAGGAGAAGCTTGCTGAAGCAAAAAGGATGACATATCTAAAGGATTTACAGATGGAGTGATGATTGTTGGGGAGTATGATGGCAGAAAGGTTCAAGATGCGAAGCCACTGATAAAGAACAAGCTTCTGGGAGAAGGCTCTGCTGTATTGTATAGTGAGCCTGAGAAGAAAGTCATGTCGAGATCCGGCGATGAGTGTGTCGTAGCTCTTACAGATCAGTGGTACATAACTTATGGTGAAACTGAATGGAAGCAGAAGGCCGTCAAGTGTTTGGAAAATATGAATACATTCTCAGCTGAAACCCGCAACGGATTTGAACACACGTTGGGCTGGCTGAATCAGTGGGCATGTTCACGTTCTTTTGGCCTAGGTACCGCATTCCATGGGATGAGCAGTTCCTGGTAGAATCTCTTTCCGATTCAACCCTGTACATGGCTTATTACACCATTGCACATCTTCTGCAAAATGGTAACATGTATGGACAAGAAATATCTTCTGTCAAGCCTGAAGAAATGACAGATGAAGTATGGGAACATGTGTTCTGTGATGGTCCAGCGCCGAAGAGCGACATCTCTCCTGCCTCTTGAGCAGAATGAAGCAAGAATTTGAGTATTGGTACCCCTTTGATATCCGGGTATCTGGTAAGGACCTTATCCAGAACCATTGACATTCAGCATTTACAACCATACAGCACTTGTTCCAGAGCATCACTGGCCTCGTGGCTTCCGATGCAATGGGCATCTTATGCTCAACTCTGAGAAGATGTCCAAGTCCACGGGGAACTTCCGAACTCTTCGGGAGGCCATAGAAGAATTCTCTTCGGATGCCACTAGGTTTGCTCTTGCTGATGCTGGCGATGGTATGGATGATGCAAACTTTGTTTTTGAAACTGCAATGCTGCTATTTTGAGGCTTACAAAGGAAATTGCATGGATGGAAGAAGTTATAGCTGCTGAATCCTCTCTGAGAGGCGGTCCTCCGTCTACTTATGCTGATCATGTGTTTGCCAATGAGATCAACATTGCTGTAAAAAACTGAGAAGAGCTACAACGCCTTCATGTTCAGAGATGCCCTGAAGTCTGGGTTCTATGACCTACAGCTGGCTAGAGACGAGTACAGGCTTTCTTGTGGATCGGCGGGCATGAACCGTGAGTTGTTGGGGCGGTTTATGGATGTGCAGACCAGGCTTATCACCCCGATCTGCCCACACTATGCTGAGCATGTGTGGCAAAAGATCCTGAAGAAGGAAGGTTTTGCAATAAAAGCTGGCTGGCCAGTTGCAGGCACCCCGGATCCTACTCTAAGAAGTGCGAACAAATATTTACAGGACTCCATTGTTTTAATGAGGAAGCTGCTTCAGAAGCAAGAGTCTGGTTCCAAGAAACCCAAGAAGGGAGCTGCACCTCCTCCAGCAGAAAGCAAGCTCACTGTTGGCCTGATCTACGTCAATGAGCACTACGATGGATGGAAAGAGCAATGTTTGAGGGTGCTTCAGTCAAATTTTGACAGCGAAGCACGGTCCTTTGCCCCTGACGAGGAGATTAACGAAGCCTGAAGAACTGCTTCATCGACCGCGAAACAAACTTCAAACAGGTCCAGAAGCTCTGCATGCCTTTCATCAGGTTCAAGAAAGATGAAGCAAGAACGTTGGTCCCCAGGCTCTGAATTTGAAGCTTCCTTTTGGCGAGATGGACGTGCTTGAGGGGAACCTGGAGCTGATCAGGAGGCAGTTGGGGCTCGAGCATGTCGAGGTCTTGTCGGCATTCGATGCAGCTGCTCGTGCCAAAGCTGGAAGGCACGGTCCTGTGCTGGACAAGAATCCGCCTTCCCCTGGCGAGCCGGTCGCGATATTCATGAGCAAGGAGGAGTTTGGAGCCCAAAATTAGGCTCAGGTTACACTAGTAAGGAGGAGTATTTCTCTGTTAACAGAATCTCATTGAGATGCTCTATCTTGTTTCTTTTTCGACGGTTACAAGTTATACATTAGGTTGGACCTTTTACAATACCTGCATTGTTTTTTGAAGAACTGCCTCTGTGAACAGCAGCTTGTTGAGATGCAGGTTATTCCAGTTTGATGCTGTCTCCTGCTGAGGGAATTCACAAAACTGTTTTCTGTTGTTTATTTTGTGGACGTGTCTGAGAGTTGTTTCGTCTCATTTCTAGTTTGATTTACCAAAGTTGACGCCTTTACCTTTGCTTTCCTAATGCTTATTTGCTTATATAACATGTTTGAACTGAAATGTTGAGTGAACATGCCTAGCTGTTGTTCTGTCAGTTCTCATGTACGCTGCCTGCCTGCCCGAATGTAGTTGTCGTGAGGTCATGTATATAATGCTTGTTCGTAATGTTACTGGATGCAAACAATGTATCATGCTAGTTCGTAATGTCGTGAGGTCACTTGGATGATTTGAAATTTGAAGTTTCTTTTGGCGAGAAGACTTGGTTTTGCATCCCCAGGGCTTGTATACATTTGCCAGAAATTTCACATCATCCAAGTGCTGCAATTGCTTTTGCTGTCCGTGCCATGTCAGCCTGGGAATGGTGCGGCTTCATTTGGTTAGTTCCGTGCGGATTTGTGTTTGGTTTGTTCTGGGTTGGGCCGTAATGGATGGAACGGAAAAACGGTGCGGTGCGGTGCGGGTCCAGCAAAATTACGGTGCGGTGCGGTGCAGCGCGGCTTGATCTTGAGCAGGTCGAACCCGCGGGTTCAACCCGCACCTTTGGCCCGACGCGGCACCAAAGAGGCTAAGTCCTTCGTCCCCGACCCCGACTCACGTGAGCTCTTCTGACCCTTGCTCCCCTGTGCTAGCTGCTAATTTGTTTGTATGGAGTTAGAGCCTGCTGCCCGTCCATGGGGGAGAGCAACCTTTCTTTCTGTTACTACTCAGATGAGATAAGCTTTTGATCCACTATTCGGGGAAAATTAGTGAAACAAGGATCTAACCTTGTTTTTGTGGTCATTCGGAGGTACAATAGATAGATTTGGGTGTCTGCTTTCTCTTTAGTTGCAGTAGTTACTCGGGTGAAATTAGCTGAATTACTTGTGATTTCTGATGCTTTAGCATCTAGTGTGTTTCTTGCAGCTAAGATGGTTTCAGGAATTGTTCGGTTCTTGTAGAATTAATCCCCTAGAGTGCTTTAAACTTCTTGATTTGTGGTGCTAGTGGTTACCATTGCAGGAAAATATTATTTCGAGAACTTTAATTAGAGTACTACAGAGTCAGGAGTAAATTTCAGTTTACACATGCATGCTCATACTAATAAATTGCAGTTTGTAATGTCATCATAGAATTCATAGAATACTGCCCACGCACATTAGTTTCAGAGAAGCTCATGTACTGCTGTAGCATATCTTCAGGTCCAAGCTTAGCAGGAAGTGCAAGCTCAGCATGAGGTCCAAGCTCAGGACATGATGCTTAGATCGTCCACATGCCCTGTCCTTGATTCAGATTCACCAGTCTTTGTACATGCTTCGAATGGTTAGTACAAATACATATCAGATGCGTTTCAGTTTCTACTAGTAGTTGCTGGGTCATTTCCTGATGTCCACTAGTAGTTGCTGGTACATTATTCAGACTTCAGTCATTTGTCTCACTGGTAATCTTGGCTGGACCAAATAAAGTATTATTGATTTCTGTGTATATATGTATATCTTGGCAAGTTTGAGTCTAAACTTGGTACTGTGTGTTATTTGCTAATTTATACACATGCTCTGTCCTTGATTCAGATGGTTAGTACAAATACATATCAAATGTGTTTCATTTTCTACTAGTAGTTGCTGGGTCATTATTCAGATATTATTCATTGTCTCGCTAGGGATTTTGTGCATCTGTTTAGCAAGCTGTACTCGTTTCTAGGCACTTGGTTCTTCTTGAATGCAAATAAGATTTTGTACTCAAGTTTAGGACTGCTGTAGCTTTCGTACTCAAGTTTAGCACTATTGTAGCTTTGCTTTGTACAGGGTTTAGTTGAACTGTACCTTGATAAACAATTTTAAAGCTTTTTGAACAAACTCGATGTTGGTTTTTGCAGGAAAGCTCATGAATGTTGTAGTCCAACAACGATGAAATGGTGATGATGAAGATTGACTGCCATTACTACCCACTAGAATGTTGCTATTGTGTTTCCATTTTGTTCATTAAAACCTGCCCTGTATGGAGAAATTCTACTTGTTCTGTTCAGCTGTGTTTCCATTAGATTTTCATTATGGGCTTATTTTATATTTAACTTGTGTCGAGATGTCCGTTATTTTTTGGTAATCTGGTATATATATATATATATTGGTAATCTGATATATATATATATATTTTTTCTGGTGTACATAAAATTCACACTGACCAGTCTATGTACTGTTCATGTCTGTATATGGCGAGCAGCCATGGATCGACTAGTCGTCAGATTTTTTTTTTTGAGTCATCGACTTTTATTTTTGATCTTAGGAAAAATAATTTTCACAAACGAGCTAGCTGATAGAGCAGGCAGCGTCCAGCGCAGGAGCGCAGCTATGCAGAAACCACGGGCTGAACCCGCGGGTTCGATCCGCAATTTCCGTCCGGTGCAATGCGGGTGCGGCCGGAAACTTGACGCGGTGCGGTGCAGTGCGGGAATACGAAGTTGATTTTTGGTGTGGGCCGGACTGGGGTATTGATACAATAGTAATCGGTGTGGGGCGGATGAGGGGCGGGATTCGGCCCATTCCCAGGCGCCATGCAACCTATTTCTTTTTTTTTTAAGGGACCATGCAACCTATTTCTTTTTTTTTTTTTGAGATTTCCAAGACTTAGTACATCTGTAGTATCTGAACTCACGCACAACGCACTCCACACACACACAACACCACACGCACGCCACCTGTGCGCAAGCTAGACCTAAGCAGACTATACTAAGACTATGAGCCTTCCGCGAGTCTAGATCTTCCGGGAAACCCCTGCGGTGGTGGGCACACCACAATACCAGTGTCGAACCGCGGTGGAAATGGCTCAGTACAACACTGTTCACAGTGAACACTGTGAACACTGTTCACGTGAACAGTGTCGCACAGGGTGAGGCAACCCAGAATTCGCTCCTGGGAGTCGAACCTGGGCGGTTGGCCGGCCACTGCCGTGCACAACCAACGCGCCACTGGCACGTCCTCCATGCAACCTATTTCTGAGATGTGTCTCAGTCACGGTGTTCTCTGTTCTGCTCAGCAAATGATGTCACTGTAACAATGCAAACTTCCAACACCCTGTGCTTCTGTCTGATCTACCACCGACTCTTCTCTGCACTCGATCACGAGTTAGGTTCTCTTGCTGCCCATTTGTATTGCCCGCTCTCATTGAGATGCACTCTTGTTTTCCAACATACTAAAACGTATTTCCGCGCAAGTGGTGAGATTGCAGACCAGAGACAATCTGCTGTTGTGGAGTCAGCTCTTTTCAGGTTATCCATTCCGTTCCAGGGCCGACAAGCAAGTTTGGCTAAAGAAGGGCCTTATGTACTAGCTAGCTGGCACAGCGTGTGGTAGTAAGATTTTCTGATGAAAAAAGAAAGACAATTCCAATCACAATGTACATGACACTGTCAACAGAATCTACAAAACTCCGATGTTTTTAGATAAAATTCTGGGACGACTACAAATTAGCCTATGATTAAGTACAAGAATTATCATTTGTTAAAAATATAAGGATGCTTCCTCCAAAAGTCTGGTCCCATGTCTACGTGGGCTACTGCGGCATCCCACCACTCTCTTGCAACATCTCCGCCAGCCTCTACCTCTACAAATTCTTCCACCTGCAGCCATTTGCACTGTAAGCTGTTGACAAACAAACTGAAGAGAACCATCTTCTGCTCCAACAGAAAAAGAAAGAAATATTGCTGCTCATAGCGGTATCCCTCCCAGGCACTCTTAGATGCACTTCTTTTGTAGACGACATGGAATTGATTTTTACAAATTATTACGGACAAGGAGCAAATGCCAGAACACTTCTTTTTCCAGTTATACTTATTTTGATCCTTTCGGTAATGTAATCCTTTCTTATTAAACATCGCTATATTGCCATCTTCTTAATAAAAGTGGCAGCACTTGAAAACAATTCTTGGATGACGGACAAAATACCTTTTGACGGTAAGCACATGAACCCTTTCGGAACATAGCCGGTTCATTGTTGTAGTTCATTTTAAATCGCTGAAAAAGCAACTCGTTCTTGTCCTTTGATAATGTGCCCTTCAGAGAATGCTAAAGACTTTAGAGATTGCAGATAACTAAAGAATGAATTAGGATAATGGAAAAAATTACGTAAAAATCCTATATGATGAAAGAAGACCTTCAGTATCTCATTAGCATTGTTTTCGATTTCTCCAGATTTCAGTAACATCCAAAAGCATGTATTGTATTGGTTCCTGTTGTGACCTGCAAATTAGCGTGTAAAACGAGTCAGCTCATTTTCTTCTATGATTTGTTCCAACAGCGAGAAGAGTCAAGCCCTTGCAACAGGAAAATGATACATGGACATTGATAGGATAAGTATTCCATCAAAGCATAGAGCTATACGAGCAGAAAAATCAATGCATTCATACTGCTGCAGCTGAGCATATGGATTCCGATATTACATACTGTACTACCATAAACAAATTCATAAATATTTTCGATTAGCTAAGATATGGTCTTGTAGGAGGAATAACTCACATTCTGCTTGCCTCCAGGACAAATAATCACAAACGATCTTTGGTTTTGGGTAACAGAGAACTTCTGCATCGAAGTGTGGTGGCTGCAGTAATTCTTTACCGGGGAAATATTCTTTCCACTTCATCATGTAAAAGGAAGTGAAACATGATGAACATGAAGAAATGATTAATCTGCAAAAGAGGTTGCATATATGATCAAAGGCTTGATCAGTACAGAGGGGCGTGTTATTCTCTCCCCTCCTCTACAGTACAGAGGGGCGACTCGCGAGCGACTCGAAGGTTCGAGGTCTCGCCGGCGAGCCCGCCGCTCCCCTCCGCCTCCGGTCGCCGATCTGGCACCGGGAGGTGGGGGGGAGCTCCGGCTTCGTGCGTGCGTGTAGATAGGGTCCTTTATTAGGTGTGCGTGCCCGCCGGCGGCAGTGAAGACGGTGGCGCTGCGGCCGGTCTGATGGGTGTGGTCCTCCCCCTCCTGTCCCCGTTTCGGCGTCGCCTGCGACGCCGGGGAGGCCGTGGAGGTTCTTCGTCGGGTGCTCGGCTCTGCGTTTGCTTCTCCGGCCGACCGAGGCGGTGAGGGGAGGAGCGGGCGGTGCTTCGAGTTCTCGTTTTGTTGGCGGTGGTGTGGGTGGTCTCCTGCGGTGTTTCAGCTCCGGCCGGCCGTGGTGGCGAGGGGAGCGGCGCCGGGGGACGGGTGGTGGCTGGCGGTGGTGGGCCTGGACGGCGTCTCGGCGGCTGGAAGAGGGGTGGTGCTGTGGGAGTGGCGTTGGGGCCGTGGGCGTTCATCGAGACAAGGTGCCGTCGCGCGGCGGCGGTCGAGTTCTGCGGTCATCTTCAAGGCGGAGCGGCGCTCTCTCCACGGCGGCGTGTGGTACGGCGACGACGGCGCTGTCTAGGCTTCTTGGGAGAAGACGAAGGATCTGATTGGAATTTCTTCAGGGTGCTCAGGGTGCTTTGTGCAATTTGCAGGGTCCGTTTGTAATTTTCTTTTCTCTTTGGACTTCCTTGTAACTTGTACTGGGTACTCTGTTTATATGAATTGGATCCTTTCCTCAAAAAAAAAAAAAAAAAAAAAAAGGCTTGATCAGTTGAAAAGCATGTACTGTAGGAATTCATAAAACTAATAACTACCTCTCATCTCTCTGGTACAATTCAGTGTTCTCCTGGAATACAAAGCTGCAACAATAGCGAATAATTAAAAATGATCATCTGCAACAAAGGTTCAGGTCTGCAATCAAACAAACATAAAAAAGACTGTCTAAATTGAAGCGTGCTGCATTTAAGCTTTGCTGGCTCGCTCACTTACAACTTCAACATGATCCCTTATATTGCCAATATATTCAATTGAAATTACTATTGTTAACAAGCGGAAGATCGTGCTATGTGGAAAAACATAATTTTGTTTTTATGTGTCTTTTGTAGTCTTCTCCATGAAAAAGCTATTCTGAATGAATATAACATACCTGTACTCGTTGCTAAAACCATAGCCAAAGATAATATCTGGAAATTGCTCCATCATCAGAGAAGCAGAAGCGTTCATCAATCTTAAAGCAGTCTCATCATTTGGCTTGTCAAATGAATGGATCATCGAGAATCTGGGGAAAAATGAATTCTCCGTGTTGATAAGAATATACAATTATCTAGATGATATTGCAGCATGTGTTTAAGTAAATAGGAGACTAAGAGTCCTCACTGATCAAATTGGCAGGCGCTGATACGAACAACGGTCCAATTAGAACATGGAAGCCTATGGACGTTGTCGAACTTCTTCACATACTCGTATCTATATTTTTCTTCCCCCCAGAGACAAAGTTAGACTGATATTGTATACAAAGTTGATAGGAGCTGGACTGGAAGCATACCTAAAACTAGAATGATTCAACTAACCTTCTCGAAGAATGTATTGATGTTTGTCCCAAAATTCAGGCCCTATGATATCAAAATTTGACACTGTAATTACCAGCCGGGTTCTTATTATGGGATTCCCGTAGTCGTCTGTTTTCACCTTTGTTTCGACCTACAGTAATATGTATAACTTTTCAGTTTGCAAAAGTGCACCTAAATGGGTTTATTGACCTTAACTAAAAGTTAAGGAAAATAGGTGCCACAAAATACCATTAGTCAACAATCATAATCTTCGATCATATCACACAAGGAAATGACATAAAATGGTAGCTAAGGAGTTTCAATTATCCCTACAAACCAAAGTATATATAAAAAATACCCAGAAGAGAAATAAGAAATGATAGAAATATCTCTAGGAATATGACTAGAAGCTATCATGGTCATCAGTATATATCATGCAAATAATAATTTTGCGAGAGAATGTAAAATACTTCGCTGAGAATGAGCAGGAACATTAATAATGATGAACTCGTGAATGCTTGATAGCATTACCTTATCTCGATATACACTGGATCCTTTCCGGAACATAGCCGGTTCATCATTATAGTTGACTTGGAACTTTTGTAAAAGCAACTCGTTCTTGTCCTTAGAAAATGTTCCCTGAAGAAAATAGGCGGTTAACAAAAAAGAAAAAATGAGTCCTGCAAATGTTCCTTAGAAGAAAATTGACGGTTCACAAAAAAAGAAAAATGATTCATAAAATGCTACAAAAGAGAAATATAACCCTAAATTTAAATGACCTTTAATGTTTGTTGAGCTTCCTTTTCAGTTTTTCCAGACTTCACCAACATCCAGAAGCATGTATTGTACTGATTATTTATATGACCTGAAAAACACACACAAAATTAAATATGTTAATCTTCATCCATTAAATCAATTAGAAAACTGATTAGCCAAGCAATCGGACACAAAAATCTCATTAAAGCGACGCATACATACACCATATTTATTATATTTAGTTTATGTTGCTGAAGCTTCATATAAAATAAAAGTAAATTAACATACATGGCATGTTTTTATTGTCAATGACATCAAAACATAAAATTGCACGGTATAAGTATCTGATTATACTAGGAAAAGGTCGATTTTAGTTCAAGAAGCTTACAGTCCACTTGTCTCCATGCCAAATAATCACGAATAGTCTTCATATTTGGATAGCATACAACTCGCCCATCAAAATATGGAGGCTCGCTCAAATCATTATTAGGAAAGAAATCTTTCCACTTCATCACGTACATAGATGTGAAGTAAGAAACACATAAAGAGAGAATCTTGCTGCATATATTGGTAGAGAAGTCAATCATTATGATATTGTATAATTGAATTGTTCAAATAGTTTTCGGTATGGTATAATCCTAAAATACTAAGTGAAGAAGTGAACAGATACCTTTCCCGCCTTTGATAGAATTCTGTGTCCTCTCTGAAAATAAAACTGCAAAATAAGAAGAAATATAAGAAAAGGAGATTATTAGCCTATGCATTTGAAAACAGAGTTCCCACAACAGTATGTGCATATAATTTTCTTTTGACAACCAATCTACAAACAATTTTATAACTAACTTTCATAAGAATATGTTATACCTGTACTCATCGCTAACACCATAGGCAAACACTATATCAGGGAATTTCTCGAGCAAAGAAGTGGCACAAGCGTTCATCAGTCTTAAAGCATTCTCATCATTTGGTTTCTCAAAGGCATGCATCTTCGAGAATCTAACAAAAGAAGACTGAAATTAGTGGACGCTGTACAGAACAACAAATATAACTATTTCTAATCTGGAGCAACAGTTATCCCCATATTTGCATACTGTAACCTTCTTTGCCTGTTCCCCACATATTAATGCTCAAATACAGTGGTACACGAAGTAGGCTAAGAGCTAAGATGGCTAGATGGTGGATGAAGTTGCTTAACCACTAGTAACCATGTCAGTGTATATAGCTAGGAAGTGAGCATCATAAAACTAGAGCCATCAGTTAATGGTTATAGACTATCCAATATTATAGAAAGCAACAGTCACTCAACATGGCTGTAGAAAAATGAAGAAACACAGATATAAATTAGTTCCACGTTGCCCTCTCGGGAGGAAGAGATGAGCTATACCTGTGGAAATGGCAGCCATCGATGCGGACGACGATCCAGTTGGAGGCCGGGAGGCGGCGGTCAAACTCAAACTCCCTCTTCACATACT
Organism: Poa pratensis; assembly: GCA_947311845.1. Lineage (NCBI taxonomy): Eukaryota > Viridiplantae > Streptophyta > Magnoliopsida > Poales > Poaceae > Poa > Poa pratensis. The sequence goes on from CAMZMU010000088.1 coordinate 11,334,146, forward strand.
CATACTCGCTATTGGCCATCACCGGACGCCACAAGACACCTGTTCTTGGCGCTATACCTACAGAAAATCATAGAAAGGGTCGGTTCAGATATTAGCACTTCAGTGAAATCTACATTGGATGCTTGTCACTAGAGGATTGTCGGACTATGTACATATTTTCCATAAAAACAAGCTAATTGCTCTGTCAGCATTCTAAAGGTGGGATGATGGGGAATGTACTTTACTCCATTCTAGCAAGAGCAGCAGGGTTGACCACGACGGCACGACCACATAACCATACTTCCCTTTCCCTGAAATTATAACAGAGAAGGAACATCTTCTCTCCACGGGCAGCAAATAAAATCGAACACCGGTTGCTCGAGAACCATGCTCACTGAGGACAACAGGTAAGAATGAGACAGCGGAGTCAGGAACTGCACACCCATAACTCAGAAGTAAAATGAGAGCAGACGCAGACACCGCTGGCATTTGATCTGAGAGACCACGACCAGTAACAAACCGTGCCCAAATTATCAGGATATACAGCATACTGACACTAGGAACCAACAATAGGACATCGCAGTTTGACATGTAGACGTATCGAACTAGCTAGCAGCTTAAGGGCTTCAATGAATTAGCATCCTATACGTTTTTTTTCTTTGTCTAGAGTGTTAACTGAAGCAGCAGGCATAGCAAAATTGACGACAGTTAGTAAATTATTACAGGCCAAGACCGGGTGGGCCAGCGCCCAGCGATATAGTTGAGGGCAGTGAAGGCCGGCGGCCGGTCTAGAGCGCTTCGAATCCGGAGCCGGCGTCCGTTGTTGCCACGAACCGAGGGTCTTCGCCCGATCGATTCAGATATGGAAAAAGGGAATAGAAAGAGGCGAGAGAGGCAGTTACCTTAGCTGGAAGCTGCGGCTGCGACGGGAGGGAGGCCGGCGCTCGGCAACCGCCGGAGAGAAGCCGCGGCGGGCGCGCAGCTGAAGGAAGGGGAGAGCTAGTCGGCGGCGGTGTCAAGACCCTGCTAGCATCTGAAACTTGCTGCAGTCTATATTTGAAACAGAGGAGAAGGCGTATTTCCGAAAGCCGCTTCCGTTGCAGTACGGACTACGGAATCCAAAACGGGCCGTGGGCTGGGCTGGGCTGGGCCTCCGTTGCGGTTGATGGTAACCAGTTGCAGCTTCACAAAGTGGAGAGAGCACGGGGCAGCGCCAGCGACGGCGCCCAGGTTAAGGTTTCGGAGGGCGGCAACACAAAATCATCCCCCATATCCATCCCTCCGGTCCGGCGAGCGGGCGGGCGAAGGAGGCAGACGAGTCGAGTCGAGCAAAGGCAGGCGCCGGTGGGATGTTGATTGACGATCCCCTGGATTTCGAGGGGGAAGACGACCCCCTCCGCTCCGCGCCGCGCCCCACCAAGAGGTAGTAACTACTCCCGCGACGCCGTGCTTTTCCTCTTCGTTTTCGAATCCATTCCAGCCCGGCTTTCGTTTTCGCCGGTAGGTTTCGGCGGGGACATGTGGATGGCGGGGTTCGATTAGGTTTTATTTTCTGAAGATTTATATGGATTTTTGTATGTGAAACCTGGCGCCTGCTGAAGTTTTCACTTTCAGCAGTCGGGGCTTTAGGGTTTTTTTTCTCCTAGGAATTTTAGGGTTTAATGCTTCTGGTAGAGGATGAGGATACCGGATGGGATTTTTCTTATTTGAGTAATTTGTTATAGGTTGCTTGATCGGTCATGATAATTAGAATGATTGTAGCAGTACCACTCGGAACACATGCATCAATCATTGAATCTAAGCACTTGTACTATTATTAGCACTCCCTCCTTCACTAATGTAAGGCATTGGACCTACCATTTCAATTTTGACTACATACATACTAAAATGAGTGAATATATGTACAAAATAAGTCTAGATACATTTGAATCAAGAAAATGCTAAAATGCCATACATTAGTGAACGGAGGGAGTAGCAGGAAAATTTTCAGCCACAGGAAGGAAATGATGGACTAAGCTCGAGAAAAGGCAAATCAGGCGTCTTGTGAACACACACAGTACCCAATTATTTTGATGTGTTGGTCGCAATTGTTTATTTATTTTGTTGTGTGCACGACAGTGGAAAAGCACATTTGTAAGTCGTTAGCTGGGAGAATGCATGGTGAAATTTTACCACTGAACTATCGGTGTTATGACCGTTATAGGGATTTAGCAACCACTCATCAAAATCAATGCTCTTTGCAGGAAGAAGGTTATCGGGCTGGATGATCTCTTAGTGGATTACTTTGCAACCGGCAAGGATGAGCTCAAAGCTTCTGCTGCTAAGTCTAAGGGCCGCCCCAAAGGATACAATTCAGACGAGGAGGACAAGGAGGTCACGGAGAAGGAGATTAACTTCTGCAAATTTGTCGATGAGTGTGAGGAAAAGGTAATTGTCAAACAAACAATATGTCTTTGTAGATTGGGTTCTGTTTTTAAATATATATATCTTTCTGTATTTGAAGGCGAAAGCGCTGGATCCTGGAGGTGATGTACCCCAATGGGGTCAGCAAGTTTTCGGCTCTCAGGTCAAATGGCCCTACCTTAATTCAATTTATTATGAGTGCTAGTTCAGTGTGTTTTATTTCTACTACTAAAGTATCTTCACGAATTGTACTTACAGAAACCACCCTCAATTCTTAATGGCACGGGAGTTGAAAATTGCCAACTTTTGCAATCATTCTCTGAAGATGAGCATTTAGGTTTTGATATAGACATTGGACAAGGTTAGTTCTGTTGCTCTCTTATTTAACAAAATATGCACAGTATTGCTTTGCCTGCGGTTAACCCTTCTGCTTTCTCATTGTGACACTATGGCTATGGTCATTTGTCTTGTACCTAGTTATGTTTGGTTCCAGGTTTGGTTTTGCCTTTTCTAAATGTTATTTGTGCAGGAGAGGGCTTTTTAGAAGGCCTGCTGATGGATGGATGGCTTTTGAAGTTGGTCCTCTTATATGGTTCTGTTGAAGACTCTATAGCATCATGGACACTAACAAAGTGTAAGAATTGGTTTCTATCCTTACTTTAGTTCAAAATTCTTCTTTTATATTGCACCATATGCTTATCACTGTTAGCGACCAGTGCTTTACTCATCCAATAAGAAGTTGCAAGATTCCGCATCTGAATTTTGGGATAATCTCCTTTCCCTGACTGAGGTAACTGAATAAAATTAGTTCTTTCGAGTTTTTTATTCTATGTTTGGCTTCTACATGTAACTTTTGGTTGATTGCAGGATGATAAACCATTGGTCAACTTTGGATATTTTCCAAGCTACTCAATTTTAAAGGGTGCTATACTTAACTATGGATATCTACATGATGATCCTTGTACTAAAACTTCCACCTCTGATACTGCTGCTGGAGGTTAGTTACATACATGTTTGTCTTTCTTTATTACCCAGTTATCATCAGTGCAACGCATCGATTTTGAGTCATCGATTTTGGTAGTTGTGACGGTGTACATTCTGGGAATTTCATTTTCTGTTATTTCTCAGCAGAAAAATCGAAAATAAATGTTTTGGTTATTCATGACCAGACACTTCTGATGGTGGTCCACCTCAAAACATCACTGCATGGTTAAGAGTTGTGTCTGCTTGCTGCAAAATCAGGTAACTGGGAAATTTGATATAGTTAGTACACTTTAGTTGGCTGTTTGTGCTTGTGATTCACTTACAAAATACAAGATGAAAGTTCCCATATAGCTATTCACTGTAACGTTTTATCTGCTATGAAATTCAAGATTGTAAGGCATAGTTTCATGTGCTCTTTGTTTGCAAATCTTCCCAATATCTAGGATAAGGTATCTATATTTTGTTCCTGCCTGATGTTTCTGCCTACTCCCAGTATGATGTAAAGCTATGCCTTGTGGGGAGCTTGTCAGCTGTCACTTCTGTAGTCATGATAACATGTAGGCTTATTCTTGCATAATGTATGAGAATAGATTTTTTGACTTCTGAAGTGACATTTGTTATCTATGTGTGCATTTAGTCCTTGGGAAAAGTATAGACATATGTGACGTTAACCAATATTTGTAGTAGTTCTGTCATTCTTTCTGTTTCAATGGTCTTTTTTTGCGAATGAATGGTCTATTTGTTTACTCTGCAGAAAAATGCGTCCTATCTTCTCATCCTCTGAAGCAGAAGATCTCCTTGTTACTGTTATTTCCCTCTTTTTGGACCGTCAACTTGAAGGGCTGCTGCTTGTTTTGGGAGACTGCCTGAATTCACTTGTCTTGTATTTCAATACGAGTGAATGGGAAAGTAGCTGTCTCAATGTGGCTGAGTCAATTTCTAAGAGGTAAAAGTTCCAGAGAGGCCTTATAAATATGTAGCCAGTACTATTTTGATCGTATATCCATGTCCAATCAGAGAAATGCTGGAGTAGTTAAACTAGATCCTAAATAAATAAGTTAGATACTGACTAGCAATGACTACTTGACAAGTATGTCAACAATGAATCTCTTTTGCTCGGTTTGTGCCAATGTTTAGGGCTTATGCTTCTTCTCTATTGCATACATGTCATGCAAAGACAGTTAAGCTGCATGTACACCATCACTTCATGGTATTGTTTGGAAGAAGCTTTTTCTTGAGTTGTTCCCATGGTTTTTTCTCCTATGGTGTTTGCCTCTCTGAATACCATTTCACAATGTTGCAGAGTCAGGATGGATCTTAACTGCTTAAGGATTGTTGACTGCATCACTGGAACCAATGACCGTAGCAAGTTCCTAAGGAGCCAGCTGGCCCTTCAGTTGCTCAAAATTAGCTCCGAACTCAAAGTAAGCACGATCGTGTGTTGTCACTATGAATTGCCTTTTGGCTAGAGCGCTGACTGCATGTCTTGTGCATTTAGGTGGCAAATGTTGAGAAGATCTTGAAGTCGGTCACATCCATAAACGTGAAGGAGAAAGAATGCAACTTCTTCAAGCTGTTCATGTACCTAGTCCTGATGGACAACTTGCTCTTCTCGAGTGACGCTTTTAGAAATAAGCCTGCGATAATTGAAGCTTGGCGTACTTTTCTACAGAACTGTTCGACCCAGATCGGATGCACAGACTGGAGGTTCTACGCGTCGAAGGTACCAAGATCTTTGCTTTGGTTGGGTAAAAATGCATCTTTTTTCTTCTCCCCTATTGCTCATGATCATATTATTCGACGCAGGTCCGAAACAAGGCTATCTTCTGCAAGGTGCAATCTCGAGAAAACCTGCTGGTAATGGCAGCATCTCTGCTCTGTGATCTGGACCAACTGAAGTGCTGCTGCTGGAAGGCACGAGAACCTATGTTCCAACTAACTGGCACGAATAGTGAGCATGGGCCGGGTGAAACCTTCAGGTGACATTCAGCGTAGGAATTGTAGGCGCATTTTGTGGGCAGAGTGCTACCAGCTTTGCCATGGTGCCAGATGGCGGTTGGCTGACAGCACCCTCAGCCCGTGTATATAGCATAGCATGCTCCTATTCCCCACCCATAGAAGGAAGACTTTTCAGTATTTTGTAGGTGACTAGTGAACGTGCACGTGCAACGCACGTCTCATAATTTATTATAATATAAACACGTTTTTAAGTCTATATTTGTTTCATTCCGTTATTTTACCAAGCCATTTAAATATAGTTCATAATATAAAACTGAAATCGGATTGAATACCTCTTGAGAAGTTTTTAACTCATTTGAGTTAGCAATGGTGATATAGGCAAACGGTGTTTGTTATTTTTCGGGGTTGTTGATATAATTTATCTTTTATTCGCTTGACACATGTGAACTACACAGAAAAGAGCATAATAATTAGTCAAATTAAGTGATATAATCGATGATGATGATGAATTGAATGAAAAATACTTAGACCATGTATATAGTTATTTTTAAATATGAATGTAGTTTTTACTTGTTCCCCATTATAATAGCTGTTAGCCCCGTTTGGTTTACATATTAAAAAACAATATACGTTGACATGTACAAAAACCGGGTTATGTTTTTTCAACAATAGAATTTGGCCAGGTAAACAAAACAGCCATTCACCCAAACACGGGGAACACATTTAGCTGAAAAAAACTGTCTGGTCACTGTTTTTCTTCCAGTCTTCTCGATCCCCTTTCAATGTCTTCCTCCTCCCTTCCTATTACTTAGGCTCATTTTAAATCATAGCCAGCACATTTTCCGCAACGCTTGTGGTCGCCATACCACTCGCCTATGCCCCTAACATTTATCCATGTCGGTAAAGGTTCAGCAAAATATTTATAGAAGTACAGAGTAGAGGACAAACCTGATCAAATAAAAAAAAAGTACGTAATTCCAAATGGCCAATTTCTTGAGCTGCTGCACCCTTCAACCCTGTATTCTGAGACTATGTGAATTGCATCCTCAAACTATCCAAATTGTTCACTTTAGAGCCTCAGGTGGTTTCAGAACTATTTTTCGACTGATGTTCACACCACGTGTCCGCAAGGGCTACAACAAGGTCTTAAGGGTATGTTTGGATGGTGACCAAAGCCCACCATACCAATTTTTTGTCATGGGCAAAAAATCGTCACTTGCTTGGATGATTGCCAAGCCAACTCTAGTTCACTTTTCCTGCCAACAACGGCCCAAACTTGGCAACCAAAACCTCAACCAATATATTGGCTTAGCCAAACTTTTGATGGGGCCGGCTGGGGCTTAAAGCAGCATACCATAAATTACAGATATTAGGTACTGCCAAACTTCTGGACAGATCTATATAGAATTCAGTGATGAATGGCTAACTTAGTTCCGCAGGTATTCTGGAATCATGTCAACTCCAACTCTGCATCCCCATAGTATTTCTAGACTTTAACACTCAAGAATCCCTGCACATAATATTATGAAGTATACAATTATTTGCGTCTGAAAAGGTGCTAACAGCGATTCGGGTATCAAATGTTCAGCGCTGGTACTATTGTTTGGCACATTAGCAATGTAGTACTATTCAGTTCTTGGCATGCATATATAATAGGAAAAGATAACTGGTGATGAATTCGACTCACAATGAATTTGGCGGCCCCAAAGAGTAAGTAATACCTTGTAAAGCCTGAAATTACCACATAGCATTAAATAGTGTTCTGCAGTAGCTCTGAAAGGAATTAATTTTAACATAATAATGAATACAAGACATGCAATATCTATACCAAAGGCACCTTCGGTCTGAACAAGCTTCAGAAGTCTATTAGTCAGGCATCGAGCAAAGCTGTGTCTGGATTCGAACCTTGACGGCTTCCATGGGGCAGAGAGCTATATCTGCAATCACCTCAGCGGAATATTTAACAGTCAAGAGTGATTTCCTTACCTAATGATTATTTCCTGAACATTATGTCCCATATTGAACACAGGAGCGTAAAATTCAGATTAAACCACCTTATCAGCACAGTTTCATAACAGAAAGAAGTTTCATAATTCGGATGCAGTTATTTAACTTGCCACTAAAAGGCTTTGAGCTTAGGTAGGTGGCTTGAGCACTAAGGAAGAAACTTCCAATAACAGAACAAATTTCCAATAATGTCAACATTATGTGTGAGATAATTTTATTTGGAACACCGTAAATAATGCAAAATACCTAAAATCTTGAAGCACATTTTAATCTTATAGAAATTGGCTGTAAGCCACAGTTACAAAAGAATAATTAAACAATGGATTGCTACTCAGGCTATATATAATTTTTATTAGCACTTGCAGAGCTAAGTAAGTTGCATAGAAAATTAGAGAACATAGACTATGCAATAACTAAAGAAACCATGGGCATCAAGATGGTAAGTGTTTGTTTGGGCTTTTGGCTTTGGCTTTTGAACTTTCCTAGAGTCTGGATGCATGTAAATTCTTCTCTTGTGGTATCCATGGTCATTAGATGTACTCACCAGGATCTGTACGTTGTAAACTCAATCGACGGAATATATAAACCAAAATCTTAGCAATGCTTGGACAACATATTCCTAAATTAGACGTGAAGGAGCAAGAATGCTTGTTACCTGTATGAGCTCCAAGTCTGTCAGTAGACACAAACATAGACTGCAGGCCAATGCTGCGACAGATGTCTGCTCAAGCTTTTCCTACTCCATACAATTTCTTCAACCAATACAACTCTTTCATAGCGAACGATCGTTGGCAGCAGTGAGCTGGCATTTTCTGAACTCACCGCAGTTCCAGCGTGCATATCTTCGGCAGCAGGTTTCATACCTTCAGGAGCAGAGATGTCCTTAACTCCTCTGGCAACGATGTAAAATCAGATCGGGAGCAGCAGCAACAACAACATCTAGCTAGCGACCAGACGATTAATCAAAAAAAAAAAAAATAGATCGGGAGCATTAGCCGCTAGCTAGATGCAAACCAGATCGGGAGCTCGCCGGAGTTACCTGCAAACCAGATTCCTGCAAACCAGATTGGAATGACCCCGGGCGTGGCTGCGAGGAACCGGTATGGCCGCGTCAGCTTCGCGCTTGGGTGCGGCTGCAAGGACCCCAAGGCCGCCTCGTCGCCGCGCTCTGGCACGGAGGCGTCATCGCGAAGGGCTATGACGGACCCGTTGGGGTCGGCGTCGACTAGCAAGCTCACCGTGCCTCCACCTCCTCCTCCTTCCTGTGGGAGGATGCCTAGGCCGACGGCGAGGTGATTGAGTTCAAGTTGAGCTATTGCTCGCCGCCGGCGGAACTCGCCGGAGCATCTGGGATGGCCGGCTCGGGAAGGAATCAGTAGGGGACGCTGAGGGGGACTCTGTTCTGGTAAGCGGAGGAGCCGGGAGGAACCGGAGTTGGACGGAATCGACCGGTGAGGTCGGCGGCAGAAAGGGGATCGAGGAGAAGCTATAAAACCTCAGCGTAGACGCGATGGAGACGATAGATGCGTCTGGATACCGTTTCGGGATTTGAGCTACGATTTGGATCGTTGATCAAAATGAACGTCTCAGATTTAATGTATCAACATAGCACAATACAAGTTTGCTCTTTTAATAGTAGTATAGATGGATGCCACTTGATGATTAGTTTGGAAGCATGGACTTTTACCAAGTAGTAGTATGTTATACCCTTGTTTGCTAGTCGTACGTTCTACCCTTGTTTTAATACTGTGAACTTGCAACAAAATCTGTCTGTCACTGCCAGCTTTGCCTACCATATCCATTAACTGGGAAATCTGGAATGAGCTGAGTCAGTGTTGCATCTCAGCGCCTACCGTTGTAGAATGCTCTTGGGGATCTACAATGTCAGAAGAAAAATGAAGATGGCTAGACGGCCGCCGCGATCATCGCCGGGCCACAGCCGTGCCGTCAGGTATCAGCGCCTGATGCTGCATATGCTGGCCGGTTGGATCGCATTGGATCTCGCACGTTAACTGACCAGATTCCGAACATAGTTTTTGGGGTGGCCTGCTGGTGGCACATCACATGGGATGCGGTGCCAGGTATGCGTCGCCATGCTCTCCTGCTATACTACATTATTGCCTCGCCCACTGGCGCTCCTGGTTACGTGCACGTATTACTAATTACTCACTATATGAAAGACGTACAAATCGGCGGCCTCTCCGCGGCCGAGTCACTGTAGAAATTGAACAGTAGAACCGTGCCATTTTTTGCAAAAAAGTCCCTCCACTTTTCGTGCCCTGCAGCTTCTCCGGTGGCCGGGGCTCGCCCGTACCCGGCGACGTTGTGGCTCCGCTCGGCGGAGCAGCGTGCAGCGGAGTGAATCTCGTGCGCTGCTCTATCGAGCGTGGCCTGTGCGCCGCCTCCGTGCGGACGGAACGCCCACAGCCAGGAACGAGCGGCCGCCCGGCCCGTTCCCGCAGTCGCCGCTGCTCCTCTCCCTCACCTCCTCTACGCACGCCGCCGCCAGCCTATCTTCTGTGATGCAACCGGAGGAGCACGACTTCTACTCTACAAGGTACATCCCCAAATTCCTATCCATGCTCTCCTCATGGTTGACTGCTGCCGGCTGCTCTTCTCTCCTCATGCTAGATCCGGTTCCCCTTTGCCTCCTCCTCCTCCTCCTCCTCCTCCTCTCTCTCTCTCTCTCTCTCTCTCTCTCTCTCTCTCTCTCATAAAGCTGCTCTGCAGGAAGGTCACGAGGAGGAGTGTGGAATCTTAATCTCCAGCACGAGATCAGGACGCCGCACACACCGTTGTGCCTCTTCCTACTCGAGGCTGAGGTAAAAATTGCCCCTGTTCAGAGTCGCACAACAACTTTGTTCGTATCTGCAGATCCGTTTTAAGATGATTCATACAAGGTGTTCGATGAAAATCCTTGCTAAGATTGATATAGTATAGTTATTACGGGAAGGATTTCAGTCCATACATATTTCATTTATATACTCTCATCATTATTTATGAGGCATGCCATCGTACAGTCACATATCTATGTTCAGCTCCACCTCCTTTTAGTTCAGCCAATTGGAGGGGAAACAATATCCAAGATCTGATGTTTTCAACGTACATACAATCGTTTCCTTCATATTCTTCAGGCATACATCTGATAAATAAATTATAAATATGTACACTGCATATAGCAAGCTACAATTTCAGAAATACCAAGAGTTTATGAACATACTTAACAATGATTTCGACATATTTTCTTTGAGGCGACAATCAAAAAAAATTGTGATGCTATCAACTGATTCATTAAAGTTATGCATTATGGCAAGTACCTTATGCTATTGTCTTACTGTATTCAGTTTTCCAATACATAGCTGCATACTTCATCCAGTCCTATCGTATTAAAATTCTTCAGACATGACAAAGTTTACTGCACCTAATGGTTCAGTATCATATAGTCTTGCTTTCCTACACAACATTTCTCATAATGCCCTGACTATTTCTGTGGTTTAGGTGCTCTTCTACCACGATGGAGATGGCCATCACCGCAGGTTTCTGTTAATTCCAAGTGCAGTTTGAGCATAGAGGAGGATAGCTATGCACTGATTTTGCCCTGCAAAAGGAAGAACAAAGCATGAGGAAAAGGCAAGGTAGTGAAAAAAAACTTGGATCCCCTTTCTTTTGTTCCTTCTAAGGCGATGTTAGGATGTGATAGTGGGAGTCCTATGTTGGTGCCCTGTTTTCATATGGACTGGTTTGTTTCCTTCATCGATCAATCAAGCATGTTTTGAAAAAATAGTTATATCTAATAAAGATCATTGCTCCTAATCGCTAGCCCCTAAAGTAAATAGCCAGTTAAGCGATTTCTCAGTTAACTGTAGGGTGAACATGCGGCCAATTTGCTCTATTTAATTATTAATTAACCCAGATAGTAGAACATGCACTAGGTTTGTCTTTGTTTCATGCCTGTATTCGCCACTTTCGCCACTTGGATCCTATAAACCAAGACAATTTCTTTTACTAGACGAGCAGGTAATCCGTCGCTTGGAGAGTTGGGTGGACTTTTCCGTACTCTTGAAACTTGATTTGCTCCTACTTTCTTCTGCCATCGTTAATTCACTCTGAGAATATGCTCTACATTTTGTGCAGAAACCAGCTGTGTGCTGAGAATGTTAATAAATTTAAAGTTATGTTTCAGGAAGGAAGTTTAGTGCTCTACTGATGCTACTCAATCCTAGGTAGATCATTTTCTAATATATCAAAATGTTCAGAAAATTTTAATCTGTCTACTGGTATCAAAATGTTCAGAAGGAATTAGTATTTATGTTTATCTTCCTTCTACTCCAATTGATTTAATGAACACGGTTCTTTTAATTCTTGGTACCTGATCATTTATTTACATTTAAAAGAGATGGATCACCCTTGAAGTCTCAAGATCTATCAAGCTTAATTCTTTTTCAAGCTTAATAAAATGCAGTAGCAGCAGCAGCAGAAATCAAGCTAGAGTTCCACACTTACATGGAGAAATGCTTTCCTTTTTAGTACAAAGAATTGATTCTGATGTATTTGGTTGGTGATTCATTACTTGCATGGTTCATTCGTGTTGTTGTGATATACTAAACGAATAATTTTTACGGTGATATATAGAACCGTGTTAACTTTTTCCTTGGCGGACAGTCGTTAGCCCTCTCGCCACACCCTTCGTAGCAGCCGAGTACAAATGCGACATGGACAAGACCGTCGTCTATTCACCTTCTTCTCATCTGGCAATAATTATAACGTCTAAAGGTACATGTACACACCCTTTCAGTTTTATTAATTCATCCCCTGCACAAGTTTTACCTAAGTCTTGATCCGACTTATTGCATTATATTTCAGGCTGTAGCCGCTGCGCCAAATTCAATTATCCGGATTAAACACGGAAACAACCCGAGAACGCAATATGTCAGTCCAGGTGCCATCTTTTCTGAGTTTCTACCTATCTCATTGTCTTCTTTACACTTTGGCTCAATTTATTTTTTATTGTTTGGAATATAGTAGTATGATTATTATTTCAGTTAAGAAGAATATGATCCGTCCAAGTAACTTCCAGATTTATACACGTGCCTATTATTTCCCTATGTAGGACAATATGATAGAATCATAGAAGGCTGAAAGCCCATGCTGGTCGTGCAGCTTTTCTTCAACATGTGTGTCAGAGATCAACTTTCTAATGTATGCAACTGGCTTCTTTTCTGAGAAAGTTTATACCCACCTCTTCATTTTTCAACTATGGGAATTGAACATGCATTCATTTCTTGTGTGAGAGTTTGAGAAAGACTTGATTATTAAGGTTTTGTTTCAGTCACTTATTGCTCTGCTGCTGTTTGGGGATTTTGATTGCAACATATATGTGTTGTTTTGGTGCCTCTCAGAAGATGCATTATATGACGCCTCCTCTTGCCAACTACAGCAAGCTTAACTGTCATTACTGAATTTACAAATATTTGTTCAAATATTAAGGATGCTAGGCAAGCAAGATGTTTCTAATCTTTGAATCCTCCAACGTAACCTAAATTTATCTTATATATTTACATTAAGTTATACAACCTTTCCAGACTTCTCAATATCATGTCTAATAGATTTTATGATCTTTCTTTCAAGATCCCAAGACAGACTCCGCAACTGTTCTACGTACGTAAATTAAATTAGCTTCCTGTAGTATGAGTGTTAAAAGGATTTTTCTGTACTGGTTGCTTTGTTCTATGGAAAAGGGCTCAAGGCTACGATATTTTTTAATACAGCACATTCATTAAGATTTTCTTGCAATTATAACTCAGAAATCCATGTTCATTCCGTAATTTTCTGGTAACTGTATTTTTTTTTCAGTCGCAATCCATTATATAAGATTAAATCTGATGGGATTAAAATGCTAACAAAGCCATGTTGATAGCTTGACAAATTTGCAGGATCTGCTCTGGGTTTTCATGACGCTTGACTAAGAAGTGCTTTGGTGGGATAGCAATATAGTCAGTTCACAGTCACAGTTCTGGCTGCAAGCGATACTTACAAATTTATAGTAAGTATCTCCAAATTATTCATTTGAGATGAATATGTAATGTTAGTCTTTCCTATAGTAAACATGTGAGCTCATATATAAACTGAAGGTTGTGAATTCACTACATGATAGAGCGCTATACCAATGCCGCTCTAAATTTAAACATGACACCAAACATCAAATAGAATAACTCCATGGTTGACGATGTGCTCATAGATTAGTAGTTTCTTTTGAACCGTGTTATGCTAACTAATGGAAGAAGTTCTAAATTTTGAGAGGACAAATGCAAGGAAGGCACAAACATGCTAGATAGAAAGAAAGATACTCCATGACACTCCTGCAGTAACGTATGCAGCTCATTCTCAATATAAAAACAGATTATTAGCATCATGTTATCATTTTAGTACTTGGAAGTTCTAAATTTTGCGACTTATATATTTGCTTGGAGCTACCATCCTTGGACCATCCATTTGATATTTATGTTTAGTATTTACAAGATAAATTTTTTCTTTTGCAGCTGGATAATGCTCTTTTATTTGCATTGTCTGAAGCTTGGTGTAGAAAGATCACGTACCTTAGAGAATACAAAAAACAACTGAAAGCTTTATGAACGGTTGGCACCTTGGAAGCAGACTCATATGACCTTCTTCCTGCTACTGCAAAAATATATCTCAGATCTTATTTTAAGCCTGATGCCAACGCTGAGTAAATGTAGTACATCTTTAACACCATCAAAGGTATTAAAAGTTATTCGCATTAAATACAAGGTACGGTATTACATGACTGACTTATATCTCGGAGGCATGCTTTCACGGTTATACTGATTTTTGTTCTGCTATGAACCTTTCTTCTGTTATCGCTATATAAATCTTAATAATTTAGTGCTATATATTCTGCAAGATTTTCTCCAGTTATTCTATCTGTCCTCCACGTTAACTATTATTTTTCTGTTTTCAGTGAGAGCTCTGTATTAGTTGATTCAAAGTTGAGTTTGGTCTTTTTTCGCTGGTGTATATGGTACTGTCTGCAAGAAAGTGCTGCTATGTTCAGGTTCTTGATCAACAACGTTTCCGCTCTTTTCCTAATTTTACTGTAGTATAGTACAAGATGTTATTTACTTTTGTTACATGGATATGAGAGATGCATACTAATACTACTGATAGTTTATTGCAATGACAATGTCATAAGGTGTGATGCTGAGCCATATAAAGTGACTGGAGCTAACAACATCTCATGTATTGCATATTTAGCATTTTCTTCTCCTAAGCTACGATGTGATATGTTTTTTCCATCCATGTATGCACGAATCTGAGCTCCAATGCTATTTAGTTGAGTGCATATATGCAAGAAACTTGATAAGCAATGACGAACTACTAGAATCACATGTCGTTTCATTGACAAGAGTTTTCCTTATTGTGCAGCTGAAATTAATGATGTCACCATGTTTCTTCTATGCCACATGATACAAACAAAGAGTCACGGATGAACAAAAAAAAGGTTGCTTTCTGGCTGATGCATAGATGTACTTCTAGGTAAATTGTTGCCAAGATGTTTATTTTGATTGAACTCGGTCAATGTTCCATTGATGGTTGTGACCAAATATTTGTAGTCTCTCATGGTCAGTTGTGGTATTCTTGCATGTTTAAAGAGGGTGTTTCAGAAAATTGTAGGGTCGTAGGGAGGGGTAATGGAGCAGAAGCGAGGAACACACAAAGATTAAGGAGACAGAGAGAAATCATGGAGGAAAACACCCATACTAAATGTGAAGTACTTCTTTCTTGCCTTCTTCCCTGTTAATTAAGTTTCTGGGCATCGATTACATATGTTTGGGATGGTCAGCTGTAACTTATCCGAAATGAAGATAGCATGTTTTCTACCCGCACCATCGATAGCGGCCGACCATGAAAGCAGCTCGAACAAGACCGTCGCTCAATCAATGTCCTTGCATCCAGCAACAATGAGAACATCTGAAAGCATAGGTATGCACACTTTCAGTTCCGTCAATATATTTCTTACACAAATTTTGTATAGCTTCTAATGCAACTCATTGCAACACATTTCAGACTAAAGCCTTTGTTAGCCAAGTATGGATCATATCTGATCTTTTTTGTGATGACGATGTGGCCACCGTATTGATCATTCCACTGCCTCTATGATGTTGATCTGGCCAGTATGTTGTTTAGACCGGCAGCAAGTTCTTATTTTTTGAACCTTTTGTAGATGAATTACATGCAACAATCTGACGGCACATCACCAAACCTACTTACAAGATTTATTATGCCACTAAAACAGGAGAACAAACCATACACAAAATTTCTCCTAAAGGGCGCGGCGTGCCGCCGCGCTGAATTCCACTAGTAACTATATAAAAGCTGCGCCGTTTCGCGGCCTGGGAGCGCTCCACTTACTGTAGATGCTACAGTTCATACTGTAGAATTGAAACAGTGTTCTACAGTTCGTGGTGGGGCCCGCGCGTCAGCGACACAGCGCGCTGCGGATTTTTGCAGAGAAGCACACGGGGGGGCGAAAATTCCATGTCCTTCACAGAAAATTCGCCGCGAGGGGCCTTTTTGCAATTACGCGAAACGTCTGGTTCTTCTTCGTAAAATTACCACAATTCCCCACCAGCCCCTCTCCTCTCTCGCGACCGGCGCCGAGCTCGCCGCGGACGCCGACGCCTGGCGCCGCCGCAGCACGTCTCCGCGCTCCAATCGAAGGCCACGGCGCGGTCCGCCGTCGCCGCCGCTCCGTCCTGGACGAGCTCCGCGTCCCGGGACGCCTCATCGGCGGCGGAATCGCCAGTGCTGTCCCGAGGTTCCTCCGCCGCTTCCGCCGCGGTTCCACGCCGCCGCGACCGCCCCGGCGACCAAAACGGGGCGGCGCCGCCACCCCCGGCTTGCCCGCATCCGCGCGAGTCGAACGCGCCCAGCCGCGCGGCCCAGGACGCGCCGTAGCGCCGCCGGCGACCTCACTGCCGCCGCGGCAGCTTCAGCCGCCGTGCACGTCACCGTGACGTGTCGGCATGGCTGGGCTGGCCGGACGAGCCGTTTTTGGGCTGCGTCGGCCCTTTTTTTTTACAATTTCTTTTCTGTTTTACCTTTCTGTTTCCTATTTTTTTTCAGCTTTACAAATACATCGAGTATATAAAAATGTGACAAACGTGTCAGCACTAACATGAACAAAAAACAACGGCTAAGTTCACATTTAGAAATAATGTAACATTTAAAAAAAATGTTCGACTAGATGAATATTCCGATAAAATGCAAATTTATTTCCTTTGACTAGGTCTTAATTTTAAACTGAATTTAATAAATTATCATACAAAATCGAAATATATGGAAAAAGTGCACTTTTTGACTACTGCTACTATTTATTATACTTTTTAAAGGAAACATCGTTTTTTCGATTTTGACAACGTATTTCCTTCGATTATTAGGTTAGATTAAATATTTAACACAAAACACAAACATATCATAGCGATTCGAATTACAGTTGATATTCACAAATAATATCACTAAAATCCCTCTAATTATGCAGAAATATTTGAAAGTAATATGCACTCTCTCTAATTATATGAAATTCAATTGAATAAGTGTGCATTACCCACGTATGGACTTCAACTAACTACTGATAAAAAAAATAGAAACATTTTCCAACCATTTCGATTTTAGATACTTCAACTAACTACTGACCAAATGAAATTCTTCGAACTTTTAACAAGTTAGAATCAACAGTTCAGAAACTTTGGTAAAAAAACAAAAAAAAAACTTCAATATTCAACTTTAACAAGCTAAAATCACCATATTTATACAACTTACATAAATAAAATCTTCAAAATTCCTTTTTCAAAAAACTTTTAATTCTTTTTTTATTATTCCCAAAAACATCTGCAATTTCAAGACACGAATTTAAATCAGACCAAATGAAATTGTTCGAACTTTTAACAAGTTAAAATCAACATTTCAGAAACTTTGGTACCAAAAAAAAAAAACTTCAACATTCAGCTTTAGCAAGCTAAAATCAACATATTTATACAACTTACATAAATAAAATCTTCAATATCGAATTTTCAAAAATCCGAGCAATTTCTAAACACAGATTATCTTTGCATTTCAAAAACTTTCATCTCTCTGCAATTTTTAAATACCACTATTTCAAAATTTTATTTTGGTACCAAAGTTAAAATCAACATTTCAGAAACTTTGGTACCAAAAAAAAAAAAAAAAACTTCAATATTCAACTTTAGCAAGCTAAAGTCAACATATTTATACAACTTACATGAATAAAATCTTCAATATTGAATTTTCAAAAATCCGAGCAATTTCTAAACACAGATTATCTTTGCATTTCAAAAACTTTCATCTCTCTGCAATTTTTAAATACCACTATTTTCAAAATTTTATTTTCAGCCCCACATACGCGCCATTAAAATATAAAATACATATCCAAATACGCAAATTATATATTCGTTTAACTAAATGCTCTCATAATGCACACCTCCTAATTACGAAGCAGAAAAAAAATAGTAATGCTATCATATAAACATAACCAAACATTTAAATTTACTAACTATTCGAAGATACCCTACCATTTTCAGGAACAAAAAAAATAAAACAAGTACCATTCGAATATAATTTAAACACATTTTCTTCAGTTACATTTAAAAATTCGTACCAACATACAAACGTACTTGAATATTTCAATTTGCTACGTATTTCGATATTCTCTAATGCAACTACAAATTAATTCAAAGTAGCTTACTTTTTAATTTTTTTTGGTAAACAACAAAATAACCAGTCCAAATATTTGGAACAATTTCCAAATCATGAAAATATTTTCATGAATATCCTCACAGCAATAAATGCTGATTATTTATGCCGGACAAAAAAAAATACTTACACATTCCACAACCTTTAATATCTTTCGAACCTGCTCATTTTACTAACGCAATTTATTTTAATCTTAAAAACACCCCAACTTCAACAATTTCAAAAAACTAATCAATTTTTAGCTGCAAGCTTCTTTCAATTTCTGTAATAAAAGAGTAGAACCAACAGAAAAAAATACTATAAATACCCATCGCCAAAGCATAAAAAAATATATGAAAATAGTAGAGAAAAAAAAAGGATCACCTATTTTCCACAAAAGACAAATAAATTCGAACAATTCAAATTGCCCTACATGTGCACAATTTTATGAAAAAAACAATCATATTTCACCATTCCAACTCAAATTACAAATATCCTTCAATTATAATATTACTGAATTTCCTTCAATTATACTGTTCAATTTAATAGATGTTCAACTTGAACTTAACTCCCTCTAATTATGTGGTCAAATTTAAATAATGCTTCATTCCATTCACATTTAAAGAAATCAAAATTTTGTTTCCTCTAAAGATTGATTCAATTTAATAGATGTTAACACAACATATTTCCTCTAACCAACAAGCTAAATAACATATTTACGGCGAAATAGACACATAACATTTAAACACAACCAGAATACATTATCTCTAATTATGGTGGTTCGTATGAAAATAATGGCAAAATAAAGCCATATTGAACCATTCAAATTTGTTTAACATATTTGCAAGTAATACAACTTAAATCCCTCTAATTATGTAGTTACATTTAAAAAATTTACTGTTTACATGAATATTTTCATAAAGTAAAAACACGTCTACTCTAATTATGAATTGCTTCCAAATTGAATTCCACCTAACTACATTATACAAATTAGAACAACCACATTCCCTTACAATATATATACCGCAAATAAAAAAACAAACAAATTATTACAGCATATCCTCATCAAAGGCGCGTCGTGTCGCTGCGCTAAATTCAACTATCTAAATATTTGAATATTCTACAAAAATATATAAAAAAATGTTCGAATGAATTACTATCTACTCAGAACAGAATAAAAAACATGTTTGCAAATTGTAATTTCGCCAACATTTTAGCGACTTTTCCTGATATTCCACAAAATATGACAAGAATGCTCCCAAAAAATAACCGCAGCATACTTATAGCGAATTACAAATATATTTCAACATTTCAATTTCGCCAACGTTTCTGACATCATACAAACAAACTCACAAAAAACTCACAAAATATGACAAGAGTACTCATAAAAGATGCTACCTATTCATGACAAAATCAAAATTTTGTTTCCTCTAAAGATTAATTCAATTTAATAGATGTTAACACAACATATTTCATCTAACCAACAAGCTAAATAACATATTTACGGCGAAATAGACACATAATATTTAAACATAACCAGAATATATTATCTCTAATTATGGTGGTTCGTATGAAAATAATGGCAAAATAAAGCCATATTGAACCATTCAAATTTGTTTAACATATTTCCAAGTAATACAACTTAAATCCCTCTAATTATGTAGTTACATTTAAAAAAATTATTGTTTACATGAATACTTTCATAAAATACAAACACGTCTACTCTAATTATGAATTGCTTCCAAATTGAATTCCACCTAACTACATTATACAAATTAGAACAACCACATTCCCTTACAATATATATACCGCAAATAAAAAAACAAACAAATTATTACAGCATATCCTCATCAAAGGCGCGTCGTGTCGCCGCGCTAAATTCAACTATCTAAATATTTGAATATTCTACAAAATATATAAAAAAAATGTTCGAATGAATTACTATCTACTCATAATAGAATAAAAAACATGTTTGCAAATTGTAATTTCGCCAACATTTTAGCGACTTTTCCTGATATTCCACAAAATATGACAAGAATGCTCCCAAAAAATAACCACAACATACTTATAGCGAATTACAAATATATTTCAGCATTTCAATTTCGCCAACGTTTCTAACATCATACAAACAAACTCACAAAAAACTCACAAAATATGACAAGAGTACTCATAAAAGATGCTACCTATTCATGACAAAATAAAAACATGTTCCAACATACCGATTTAGCTAACATTTTGGTTAAAAAAAATATATATATATACTGCAGAAAAAAAAAAATCAAGGGCGTGCCGTGACGGCACGCCAAATTCCACTAGTCTACCCAAAATTGCTCCGGACTTGCGTCTATCAGGTCAGGAGTGTTTTCACTCTGGAATTGTTACCACTTCTGTCTATCTGTGGTGCCATGAACCCGGACGGAACCTGAAGAGCTGATCCCCAGAATTTGCGACCAAAGATGGAAAGAGTTTTGGTCAGTTGCGCCGAAGAAGCAACTACAGTTGTCGCCTTGCTCCGCTTGCAGCGCGGGTGGAAATTCCGTAGTAATTGCCGGCAGACCGAGCCATTTTGTGTCCGGCACCCGGAAGGCCCCCCCTCCCGACTGCCACCTACCCAAGCACCGGGCCGTCTCGCCTGGTGGCCTTCCCGTGCCATCACTGCCCGAGACAGAACCTGAAGAGCTCATCTCCAGAATTTGCGACAAATGTAGAAGGAGTTTTGGTCACTTGCGACGAATAAGCAACTGCAGCTGTCGGCTTGCCCTGTTTGTAACGTGGATGGAAATTCGGTACTGACCGGCAAATTTATACTACTAGGTAAGTAACCGTCCGCTCTCTCATCAACTAGCTGCTATTGTCCTCACAATAGGGGCCTATCGCCTATGATCCATTTGGTTCTCAGGTATCAGTTCAATTTCCATTGGAAACCGGAAGAAAATAGACGCAAATAGCAATGGCTGGATCAAAAGAATGTGATGATTTACACAGATTTTTATTTCAGAAATCAACAGGGCAGAGCACTGAACGTCTACCTAAATATTTTATCAGTGTGAGATTCTTGGTGCAGGGCAAAAGTAACAAAATTTGGAGTATATCACTGTATCATCAGACCGACGATGTAGCTAGTGTTTTTTATCTCGAATCTCTGCCGGTTGTAGTGCAGGTGCAGTTTGCGTAGGCAGGGCGAAAGCAATGTCGATGGAGGCAGAGTACGACGGCGGCCATTTAACACTCCTGTCGGGCGTTGCACGCGACGGCCTGCGCCCACATCCGAATCTGGTCCTTCATCTCCGCCGCGGAGCTCGCGGGCCTGATCGCCGACGCCGACCGCGCGCCGTGCTGCCACGCCTCCGACAGGTAGGGCCGCCGCACGACCCCGTCGCCCGCGTTGCTGGCGTCGCCGACGATGCCGATGCCGTTCGCGTCGTCGTTGTCGCTGGCGCTGCCGGAGCCGGAGCCGGAGCTCTTGGCCTTGAGGCCCGGGAGCACGTCCGCCAGGTTCTCCCGCAGCTCCTCCTGGTCGAACACGAAGCCCAGGTCCTTGAACCCCTGCACCTCGATCGACTCCAGCGCGCTCGAGCTCTTCCACTTCTTGTCCTGGAACTCGCTCTTGGCACGGGCGAGGGACGGATGATGCTGGTTCGCGCCGAACGATCGGAGCTCGCACCGCGGCTGGCCACGCTCTGCTCGGCTGCCGCTGCCTGTCGTCCTCGGCGAGTCGGCGTCCGGTCAGGCTGCAATCAAAGAACCAGCAAGTCAGCTCGTCGGACGCTAGCCCCAGAACTCAGAGCATTCGATCGATCATGCTCGATCGGTTGCTACGGCGATGCAGGGGATCGATTGATACAATGGATGTATGGAGGACGTACCTTGATGGGCGTGTGCGAGCGGCAGTGGCTCTCGAACGTGCTGTGCGAGTGCCTGAGCCTGGGCAGGCTGGGCGTGGACCTGGTGGCCGCGCCGGCGGCCGTCTCCTGGCCGTGCTCGCGGCCGTACGACGGGAACGGCGTGGACGGCGCCCGGTGCAGTAGCGGCGACGAGCCGCGGCCTTCTTCCTTGGCGATCCTGGTGCGCAGGACGCCCTCGTAAATCTTGCTCCAGTTCATGTCATCGTCCTCCACCTCGGCTGGCGTTGCCTGATCGCCAGCGCCAGCATCCTCCTCCACCAGCTCCTCGTCCTTGGACTGCTGCTCCATCCCGATGCGCGGCGACGGGAGCGACGGCGTCCGGAGGAGGAGCCTCCGTCCCCCGGACGCGTCGTGGAACCGGGACTTGCTCCCCTGCAGCTGGTCGTCGGCGCCGGCGCTCTTGGTCCGCCCAGCCGAGGACGTGGACGGCGACTTGGGCAGCAGCGGCGGCCTACTTGCCCCCTTGCCGTCGTTCCTGCCGCCGCCCAGGGAGTTGCTGAAGAACCAGAAGTCGTCGAGCATGTCCAGCGCCGGAACCTCCTCCTCCGCCTTCTTTCCCCGGCCGCCATGCCTCCTCCTGTCGAGGTCGGCTTCCCGCGGTGACGATGACAAGAAGCTCATGCCTGCCTGCATGGCGCGGAACAGGGAGACGAAGATGCCCGCTGCCCGCTGCCTTTTTGGATTGGCCTAGCTCGCGCTCGGGTGGGTGCGGTGAGGTGGCGTGGCGCTCCGATAGAGAGAGCGAGCGAGCGAGCGATTGTCTTGTCTGGTAGAGAGCGGAGCAGCAAGCAGCTCGAGGTGGAGAAGGATGGATGGGCGCCGCCACTTTGGGTGTGTTTGGTAGCCCGGCTGCCCTCAGAAAATCTCCTTCCACCCCGTTTTTTCTTGTTTGGTAGCCTGTGTCGTGCCTCCTCGCCCCGGCTCACCTCGCCCCGAAATGGCTCTCAGCCCTGCCCGACAGAGAAGCTCAGATCGAGCTTCGCTCCTCGGCAGGGCTGAGCTCGCCCGGAAATCGACCCGCGCCCCGCACGTGGGCCGTCCGCCCCAACAGGGGTCAACTCTCCCCACCCTCATTTCCCCCCAACCTCTCTCTCTCACCCAACTCCTCTCCCACCGCGGCCTCACCTCCTCTCGATTCACCGCCGCCACCTACTCGACGCCGGCCTCCGCCGCCTCCTCCTCGACGCCGGCCGCCTCCGCCACGCCCGTCCCCGCCGCCTAGGTCTCCTCCGCCGTCGGGCCCTTCTCCTCCGGCCTCGCCACCAAGCTCCACAGCCAGCGCCGCGACGAGCACGGAGGAGCGCCGCCACGGCCGGCCAGCGCCTCTACCAGCACGTAGGAGCGCCGCCACGGAAGGCCAGGGCCTCAACCAGCACGGAGGAGCGCCGCCACGGCCGGCCAGGGGCTCGACCAGCACGGAGGACGGCCGCCATGGCCAGCGTCTCCATGCCCAGCGCCGGCCAGGACCTGATTGCTTTTTTCGTTTTGTACCAGGGACCTGATCGCTTTTTATTTTCTATTTAGGGACCTGTTTGCTATTAGTTTTTAACTCAGCCCAGCTCACCTCATACAACACACCAAACAAGAGCTCAGATCAGTACTGCTGGGCTCATACAACCTACCAAACAGCGCATGGTGGAACACATTTGTATGGGGTTAGCCTAGCTGGACTGAGCTTGTATGAGGTGAGATAGACCATACGGGCTCCTAAACACACCCTTTGTTGTTTTCTCGTGTCGGGCTTGGGGTTTTGTTGCGGTGGCTCGCCGGGCGGGGCCCCGCGCGCGGGGGACGGGGAATTCTTTCTTCTTCCTTCCGCCAGTTGTGGGTGGCGAATTGGGGGTGGGGCCGGGTGACACGTCGGCTTGATGATTGCGTTATGCTCGCACCGCACATGACTGATTGGAGTGATAAGAGCGCTGCTATACGTACGACCTTTTGCATCCGATTCCTGTACGATACTACTTACGTGGCAACGAGCTCGCCTCGCGCGGAGCAAGGGCGTGCTGGGCTTTGGGCTGGACTGCAATTTGGGATCGCACCAGCTCTCCTGTTGGTAAGCCCTAGCTTTCAAATAACACGTTTGCTTTAATTTTTTACCTTATTCTTTTACATCATGCCCGGACAGAGTGTTCTAATCATTGGCTTGTTGGCTGGACATGAAAGTTGGATGTGCGATCAAGCTTAGTTCACTTCATTTACACTTACAAGTGTTTTGGAGTATCTCTAACAGATCTTGTAAAGTTTTATACTACAAAAACTTGTGCCACGTGTCGAGCCACGTTAGCACAGACACCGGAAAAATTGATACTGATAATAATAATAAAAAACTTAGAACCCATTTTGGCAATCGCCCCTAGCCCGCATCCGCGTGTGGAGCTCTTGCCGTCACCTCCTTGCGGCGTTGTGTCGTCCCGCGGTCGCCGCCATCCACTAAGACCTGGCGTTCCGCATTTCCACGCCCACCCGCCTTTCGTTCGTCTTCCAATAGGACAAAAGCATCTCCCATCAGGGAGACGAGGAGGTCGACGATGAGTTCAGCTCTCCACACAACATAGGGGATGACCGAAATCGACCTTGAATGGGTGACGAAGAGGAAGGGAGGTTCTCGAGCTAAAAAATCACTCCCATCAACCATCCAGATGTTTAGTTCACCGAAAAACTTGAACCCATAATTGGGGATACGAGATATATGAGCCTTATTTTAAGTCTCAACTTAAAAAAAAAAAACGGATCGACCAAATTTTTGGGTTCCAATTGGATATTTTTTGCTCAAACCCTGATAATTACTGTTATTTTACTGTTTTGCCTTTTTTTTTACAATATTTGCTAGAGATGCTCTTATAGCAAATGCTACAAACAAAGTTTATAAAAGGATACAGATTGGCTGAATTTCAAAAAAAAAAAAAGGATACAGATTGGCTGGGCATGCTTGTGCATATGCAAAAGTTGGTGAGTTCGATCAGAATTCAGTAGCCAGGAAAGCCATCAATTTTGGAAAGACCAAAGTATTTAGCAAGAATAATAATTGGGGCAAAGATGGGAGTCGTGGACAGATTTTTTTTTTTGAGAAAAGGTGGACAGATTCTTACTGATTCGGTAGTATTGTCAGTTTGGGCTGGACTTGGCACCTAGGGGCCCAAACCGGCCGTAATTAGCACGAGGTGAAGGAAGTGTCGTACAGGGATCGTACGTGAAGTGTCGTACGTGAAGCAATTCCGCATGTTTTTTTCTGCGCGGTGTGTAGCCATGTCTCTGCTCATCGGCTTCCCAGCCAGCAGCTCCTCCGTGCCCTAGCTCCATCGGCTTCCCGGCGAGATCAGTTCAATCTGGAGCAGAGGTGCATGTGTCGACGTGTGATGGCAACAGCGGCAGCGGTGGAAACCTGATCCAGCACGGGGAGTGGTACCCGTAGAAGCCCCGTGGTACCCGTAGAAGCAGAAGCGGTCGTGTGGCAGGCGGTGGGACAGCTGTGTCTCAGGATGTAAGTGGGCAGCTCGTTGGACTTTATGGTCACGCCACTTCAGCCGCGTAAAAATAAATGGGATTATACGGCAGTCGCATATGATTTGGTGGGAATTAAATGGTTTTCGTGGTGCCGCTGTAGGCATAAGCTGCTAGACAGAGCCTCCTACACGCGCAGTTGTAGCTCGCTACGCCGACGCAGTCATCGCGTTGGAGGCATTAGGCCAGCTCTTTCTCATCTCCTGTACGCATAAGTTCGGTACATTGGAATAAAAAAACGGATTTGCTAATTCTCAATCGATTGAGAATTAGCTTAGCGCTCAATCTACTTCCTAACCACTCAATTTTATGTTGAGATTCGTACTGTTTAGTTTGTTTGTCCCGTCAACACGTACGCGCAGACTACACGCTCAGAGGACAGAGGATCTATCGATCAATTAGCTTGATGGGCTTTTTTATTTTTCTTCCTTGTCCACAGATTTGGGCCAAGTTTGTATGATGGGCCATTTTCATTTTTCTTCTTTGTCTACAGTTTTGTTGATTGGATTTTTTTCTGTGTTTCGTTGATTTTCGTAGATTGCTTTACTGATGTTTTGCCGGCGCTTGTGTCTGCTGTATTATCTTTTTCAGTTGTAATGTTTCATTTTTTATTTTTCGTTCGTCGACATTGTTTTTCTTTTTTATTTTATTTTCCTTTTAAATCTTTATCTTTATCTCTTTTTCTTTTTTATTATTATTTCTTCACCAACTATTCTTTTAATAATTAACGACATACATGTCTATATTGAATAGAATATTATTAAGATTGTAGATGCCTTCTGTGGTTCATCTTTTTAATATTTTTCAAAGGTTGATCCGGTTTGTTTGTCCTATTATAGGAAATCTCCAACACAAACTTTGTAGTATTAAACTATTTCTATTCCAGGATTGCTAATTATCGCCTACGAGGTAGAGGTCGGTCACGTAATCCGTTGGATGATTGTTTTAATTCGTGCTGGTATAGGTGCAACTAAAACTTTTTCTTCACTTGCATATTGGTTGCAACATGAAATTTTCCGGTTGACCATGGTTGCGACTGGATATTTTTTACAATTACAGTATGGTTTCAACCGACTTTTTCTTCCGTGGCATATTTCTTGCAAGCGATTTTTGTTTTTTTTTTGCACATATTAAATTTTAGGTGTATACCAAGGTGAAACCAAAAATTTCTTGTAAGACATGGGTGACATCATTCGACCGAGATTAAATTAGTTGTCGGGTCTAACGATAGCTAGTCACCCGCTTTTATATACAGATCAGCTAATTCGTCGCCTGAGATTTATAGATTATTAGCAGTTGACTGTCCAACCGCTAGATACTATGTGCAGTTTCGTAAATTTTGTTTTTTCGTTTTCTATTGTTTTGCATAGGCTGCTAGCATGCCCAGGATAGCCCGGTAACATAAGAGAGCGAGAGGGGAACATGGGCTTAGCCGTCCATTTAATTGATGGTTGATTGTAACTGAGCGTGTCTTTATGTTAGGAAATAGCTATTGTGAGTTTGTTCCTTTTTCAACGGGAATACATGTTGGGTTGTACGTCCTCTTTGAACCTTTTTATTTCTTGGGCCGTTATTGTTTTTTTCTTATAATTATTCCTATAGCTAGTTACCTGTACAACATGGGTAAAACACCATTTTTCACCATAGAACTATTGTTTTTAGTTAAATTTTTTCATCTTTTCTCGGTTTCTTACATTTTTGATTTCAGATTTTAAGTGCGGTGTTTTTATATGTTTTCATTAATGGACTTTTAAACTTTGAATTTTTTTCCTTTTTTTCATGTCATTTTAGGCCTTATTATGTCTTGCTATTTTGTACCATTATGTGTTTATCTATAAATGAATAATAAATTGCTCCTACGGATTTACTTTGTTGAGAGGAATTAACATAGTTTTGTCCACCCTTCACATGCCTTTTTTTGTACGGACTAGGTAGCAGCTTGATCTTTTAATCAGTTTTAGACTTGTTGCAGCTTCATTTGCAACTGAGATTTCCTTGAGGACGCTCCAGTTCCAACTGCACTTGCAACTAACTTTTTTTTTCTTTTTTGTCCCAGTTACAACTGCACTTGTAATTGACATTTTTTACATCATGCCATCAGTTTGCAACTGAGATTGCTTTTTATTTTTCACAATTGCAACAACACTTGCAACTAAGGATGTTTTTCCTTCGGAGGGATCGATGCCCTAGTTGCAACTGAGATTTTTTTCTATATTTTTCCCAATTGCAACTGCACTTGCAACTAAGATTTTTTTTCTTTTTTTGTCCAATTGCAACTGCACTTGCAACTAAGATTATGTTTACATTTTTCCCATAATGTTTCTCGAGAATGCCCCATTTGCAACTTTACTTGCAATATTGATTTTCTTTCTTTTGTGCCAGTTCCAATAGCACTTGCAATTGAGATTGTTTTAGTTTTTGTCCCTAATTGCAACTGCACTTGCAACTGAGATTTTCTCGACAATGACCCAGATGCAACTGCACTTGCAACTAAGATATTTTCAATTTTTTCCCAGTTGCAACTGCACTTGCAATTGAGATTTCCTCGAGGATGCTCCAGGTGCAACTGTGTTTTTTTCTATTTTCGTCCCAATTGCAACTCCACTTGCAACTGAGATTTTTTCAACGATGCTGCTAGTTGCAACTGTACTTGCAACTCAGGTTTTTTTGAACCCAGTTACAACTACACTTGCAACTGAAATTTTCTTGAGAGATGCCCCAGTTGCAACTGCACTTGCAAGTGAGTTTTTTTTCCCAGTTGTAACTGCACTTGCAACTGAGATTTTCTCGAGGATGCTCCAGTTGCAACTGAGATTTTCTCGAGAAATGCCCTAGTTACAACTTCACTTGCAACTGAGATTTTTGGTCACACATAGATTGTAGATGAGATTTCCGCTTTAAGCAATTAAAAGAACAGAGAGAAACAACTAGGAATCATCATGCTGACACCATTCAACAGAGAAATGATTCATTCATAGTCGACTAAGAACTAGTCACACCGTTCATAAACTCCAAAAAAATGTTTGCACTTCCATTATGATTCTAGAATTACACATTTATTTTTTGTGTCTAATTTCTTTTTAGTGAATCTTCTGCGATTAAAAAGAAGAGATGCACAATTTTGTCCGCACGTGCCTCCTTGTGTTTTCTAGAATATTGTTGTCCCATATTTGGGCTATGCTTTGCTCGTAAACCTATAAAAAGAGTTCATAAGTTTTCGTGAAAATATTCACGAAGGTTAATAATATTATTCGAGCGTTTAAATAATTGTTAATGTAGTTCAAACTAAATGCTCTCATGTTTAAAAGTTGTTCGCAGTTTCAGAAAATTATTCACGTAGTCAAACAACAAATGTCTTTTTTTTTATCCCATGAACATTTTCTTAAATTCATAAACCTTTTTTCGACAAGTGAACATTTTGTTTTAAATACATGAACATTTTTTGTCGAACCCCTGAAGGCTTTTAGATGGCTGAGCATTTTCCAAAATATGTGAACAATTTTTTAATGGTCAAACATTTTATTTGTTACCGGCAAACATTTGTTTCTCAAAATGATTATTTTTTAGCAATTATTAAACTAAATATAATAATTTTACTTTCTCAATAATTAAAAAACTGAACTATTGCTTATTTTTTAGATCAAGAAAAACGAACCACACCAGTTTTTTGTGTTTTTCTACAACACCAATACCGGCTCCTTTTTCCTTTTTCTTGAGTGTAAAGATTCACATAAAAAAAAGAGGAGTACCATCCATGCCAGCTCATGAGGAAGCACGTTGTCTACATGGGCCAGTGGCTACCTAGGTTTCGCATGGACTGTGCAGCGTGAGCGAGGCGAGGAGACACCAACAACACGTACACGTCAATTTAACGGTTCAAAAGAAAAACTGGTTGATCGGACCTAAATCCTAAATCGCTGGAAATAAACAGGTGACGTCAGTTCGATTGAGAATTAAGGTAATTCTCAATCGACTGAGCACTAGTCACACCCAAAAGTTATGCGCAGACTAAAAAGAATCGGAGGGAGTACATGCGAGTGTGGGTAAAACCTAAAACATTTTATATTAAAACATAGATAGTAGCTACTTACTACTATGTACCTCCTTTCGAAACATAAGATGTTTCAGTTTTCTGTTCCTGATTCTGATATGTCTATACACATTTTACTGTGTAGAATCACTCATTTCAGTCTGCGTGTACATTTTATAATTTTGGAACATGGCGCGCCTAACAACAAGCGCTAACTTCAAATCAACCATGTTGTTTTATGTTGATCCAAATTCATAAAGATAGAGACTAACTTCGGAGCGAAGCGGAGGCCCGTCGCCAGAGTCGGACTGCAGCCGACTTAGGGTTTTGCACCACCATATATACCTCTTTTAAGCCGCCGGTTTGGGATAAGTCGCATGTTGTAAATCCCCGGCGTTTGTAACCTCACCTTATATAGTGAAGTATTGCCGGCTGGCGCCCGTGGTTTTTCTCCTCCATTGTTAGAGCGTTTTTCCACGTTAAATCTCGTGATCCCATTGGTTTGATCTTCCGCTTTCTTCATCGTTTCTTTACTATCGTTTATAACAAACCATGATCAGTTGAACAATATATCTATGCAAAATTGTTTTGATCACACAATCTTCATGAGGATATAACTCTTGAAGCTCCCAAAGAGATTGCCATATGCAGATTTACCAACCATGGTGCTTCCAAGGAGTTGGAGCACACACAAGGTCAGTCTGTCCGGGAAAATTCAAACCATGTAACTATGGAGCATAAGTTATGTTTGTTAGTAGATCTTATGGGTCTGGACGTTGGATTAACAAAGTTGGTGGATTGTTCTTTGACATTATCGAGATAGAAATCATGCGGTGGAGAGCATTTGTGATTTCTGAATTGATCTTATAGAATAATAGGTTGCTTGCATATTTAATGGCATCATGTGGTGGAGGGCGGCATAGTCAGTGTAAGAGCAAGTATAATAAGGTCCAGTCAGCACGTTGTAAGAATTTAAATAATATATGTGCGCTTACATGGAGCAGAGAGAATAGCAGAGAGAGTGCAAGCGGGCTCTCATGCAAGAGCCAGCTGCAGCACATGCTGCTAAGTACTATGTGAAAGTGGAAGGTGGGCCAACTATTAATAAATTAGTCCATATTTATAACCAACTATTATACTTGTTGGCTATTAGATTGGCTATAGATGACATGACACCATCTTATATCCAACAACCAGCTACACAATTGTACTTGCTCTAAACAACCGGACCCACGACCATTGTGAATTAACATTAGAGTACAGAATATCTATATATGACACGGGCACAGCTGGAGTAGTGGATCGACCCATACAGACATATCTATTTCCTCGAACGACTTGCACGAGAGGCCGGCCGGTGCGACGAACGAAACATTTGGCGTGTACTATCACATTCGTCCACGATTAATCGTACAGTCTCTCGTTAGTCTTTTCGCAGACATCTAAAGATAACATCCTTGGGGGTGCCAGCCCGTTCACCAGAGCTCAGGCATTCCTGACCGTCCTATAGAAACTTGATGCGATCCTGGCCGTCCGATCGCGTGGTGATTTTTTTTTACAGTTGTTGGGTCCACCGGTCATTGACTTCGTGGGTGGAAAACTCGGTACAGAATGCTCTCTTCGCAGCGACTGGCCACATTGAGCCGTCCGATCAGAGAACCAAAACCCGCCTCCATCCCAGCCGTTCATTTTTTCACCGCGTGAACAAAACCCCCGCAGAAACCCTAGCCGCCTCCTCATTCGCGCTCGGCCCCCATGCCTCTCCACGCCCAATCCCCTCGCTCCTCTCCTTCCCCAATCCCCTTCTCCTTCCAGGTCGAGCTCCCGTGCACGGGCGGGCGGCGGCGGCGGCCAGGCAAGGCAGGACGGTGACGGCCGGGCAGAGCGGTGGCTGGACACGGCGGCGGCCGGGCAGAGCGGTGGCTCGGCATGGCGGCGGCGACCGGGCAGAGCGGTGGCTCGGCATGGCGGCGGCGACCGGGCAGAGAGGTGGCTCGGCATGGCGGCGTGGCCGGGCAGGGGCAGGGCAGCGAGCTCGACTAGGGTGCTGGGCCGCCGTGAGCGCGCCGTCGTCTAGGAGCCTCCGCTGCATCTCGCCGAGAAGACAGCATCGCCGGCCGCTGGCACCGCCGTCGGGAGGAGCAGCTGGTGGAGCTGCAGGTTTATGAACTCTGCCCCGAGCAACCAACCCGTCTTCTTCTTTGTGTTTGGATCAGGTTTGTGCCAGAACGACCACTCCATCTCCTGCACTTTTGATTTCCTGGTCAGATCAGACGTGCTGATGTTGTTCTTCCGATTTCTGTACAGCGATTCAATGGATCTGGGTTTGGGAGAGAAGTTGAGGGACCCGGCTGGTCCAGGTACTGGCCGCCATGGAGCGTTCACCTTCTCTTACTCCACTCTTTTTTTATTTCACAGCTACCTGGTCGGTCCTGTTCTTCTGAGATTTTGCTGCTATCTGAAGCATGGAAATATTATCTATTGCTTCAAAGTTAGATGAGTAAAAAAGTTCGAACAAAAAATATAATGCACGGGCTAATAGATTCTCTCTTCGACTCATGCTGTGGTGGGAACCAGAAAAAACTTTTGATAGGCAGGCTGTTTTAGATATGAAAAGATTTAGGATTTTCTGAAGAGGTTAGCCTTCTTCAAATACAAATTGTATCATGTTTGTTAGCTTAGATTTGTAACACATGTGCAAGTCAGTCTTCTTTTCTTTAAGACAGAACAATGAGCTGAAGGATGTTTCTTTTTCTATAATTCTTCGGGTAGTTGATTTTGATTAAGAATTGCATGTATTTATCTAAATATTAGGAATAGCTGACATAAGGAATTTCATGTTTAGTTAAGATAAATGCATTCTCATTATCTTCTTCACAGTAATTAATATTTGATGCTTTGCTTAGGTTTGGTTGTGTGTCTTTTCTTTCATGGCTTACCGACCTTTTGCCCTTTTGTAGGTTCCAGGATTGTTCGTTGGTTTCTTGCTGTTCTTTCTTTGTGAAAATTGCCATTGTTCAGGATGTGAGTACATGAGCTTACGGTTTCTGTTCGTGTACATGACTCCCATTTGTTGCTATTTTCTGTGCTTATCTAATGATTTATTTTGCCAGGGTAGGATTTCAGACACTTCATTTCCTGGATGGTTGCTGGTACAGGTCGTCAGAAAATATGAAATATGGTATGTTAGAAATCGTCGACATTGTCCTCGCATGTATCACACAGGTTGTTTTCCCAGGTTGTTTAATATGCAATAGTTGATTCAGAACCTACCGGTGCTCCTCCAGGCCTGTCAATTTACAAAATTTATATAGCACCTAATTATCTGGACTCTTATGCATCAGTCAATTTTCTATGGATTTAAAACAACCACTTTGATTTTCCGAACTTGCATTGCAAATAGCTATCCTTTGCTTTTCAGGCCTTTTACCTTCTTTTACCAGATATTTTCACTTTTAGGGTGTTGTTATGATGAGTTGGCGACCTCCCTAATTTTATGACTGACTTGGGCTATTGTCCGATTGAGTGTGATTTACAGGAGCAGGACCATGATAATATATCTCAGTATAGGGAAGCTTATAAAGTCTTCCATCTTAAGCTTATGAAGTATTCTATCATAAGCTTCAGTTTTCCTGGAGTACTGCAAGGCTGAGATGATGCAGATTTCCTTCATTTTCAGAACAAGTTATGTTGCTTCAGGTAGCTACCTTTTCTTTAAGATATTCTCCTTTGCGAAAGAAGCAGATTTTCTATGATCATTTGTTATGGAGGAGCCATTTTCACTATGCTGATCGCACTTCTCATGTAGATTCCTCTTACGATTCTTTTTTAGAGAGTACATCCGTCCAAGAAAACAATTGTTACAAAGTTTAGCTTTAAGTGGTTTCGAAATTCCTACAATTTCTGCTGGAAAAAATACCATGTACATGGTGCAACATAATATATCATTATATCCAGCAAAATTGTATGCTTTCCTGACTGTTTTTCTTTCTTACGAAACTGCAGGACTAATCTTTTCTGAATTTAATACTTCAAAAAGATGGTCATCGTGTTGTTTCATGTACTGTCTTATATAGTATATACAGAATGTTCCATGACTGCATTTTTCTATTACATTTTGTTTGCCAATAAATGCTAAACTGAATGATATCTTGCTATTTTCATTGTAACCACATATTGTTGAGCTTATTTCCATTTCTTCTCTCTTTCAATTTCTTAATTTATATCATTGATTTGCATCTTGGGTCAGCTACGTTTTGGTGCACTTCCGCTGCGGTTATGAATACTTCAAACTTTTGCATCCTGTTTTTCTTGCACTATTGATGAAAAGAGGCACAGATCTGGGGATACTAAGTCATGTGGTGAGAAGCGGTTCTTGCAGACCATTTTCAATCTGGCCATAGAGCTGAGCGGCGAAGATGTGGTGATAAAGAATCCAGAAGCCGGACCTCCTCTCACTCTATCCAGAAATTCTACGAGGCAGCAGCCGGACCTCCTCTCACTCTGCTGCTTCGTGGACGGATGTACTGGGAGGAGGAGGACGCAGATACAGAGATGGAGTGGTGGGGTAGAAGAGAGGGCGAGGGAGGGAGAAGGAAAGACCTCTGGTGGCTCGCCGTACCTACTGCCTCCCTGCACAACCAGAGCATGACGGTGAGCTTCATCTCTCTGGATTTCCCCTTTTTCATTTTCGATTTGTTTCGCAGGTATATCTTGCAGTCAATAAACGCTGCATCTTTGGCCTCTCTTTGATGTGTGCCCTGGCCATGCTCTTTCCACAGGTCCTGGCTGTTGATTTTCTGTGTGCAAAATAAGTAGATCTGTTGTTAGCATGTTGATTTTCTGTTTGCAAATTAAGTAGATCTCGTGGCTTTGCCCTGCTGTGTTTCAGATTTATTGTGTTGGAAAACTGAGCATATTTAATGGCGATTCAGTGCTTACTGTTGAAAAAACATAGTTACTTATTACCCTGTTTGATCATTACAGAGTGCCTACAAGCAAGCTAAGCAATATTCCTATGCAAGCAACAAGTGCTGCCAGTTTGCAAATTCATCAGATGCTATTCCCTTCAATCAATGCAATTATTAAATGAGTTGTGAAGATCTCAAAATGCCATTCTGAAGTTTCTTCCATTTGTATTTTCTTTTTGATAGTTGTGCCACTGTTCTACAATTTGACACATATTGTGCTATGTTTTTCTTTTTTTGGGTTAGTTGCCTGCTTCATAGGTTGTATTGGTTCCACTTTGTTTTCATTTAAGAAATACCCATGGATGACCTTCTTTTGGGAACCTTGGTTTGATGCTCTGCTCCTTACTGAGTTTGCTACGCAAATTGATGATTCCTACGAAAATGAATAATAATTTAGTTCTCACATGTGATTTCCCTCTTCCAAACTTCCACCATGCATTTAGCTTTTGGTAATCAATGAATATGTTGTTTTTGTACGAGCAATTTATTGACACATATGTTAACTGTGACACGTATCATGACAGTATGTTTTGTTAGTGGAACAATATCCGTGAAGGTCATGAGCTGGTCGTATCATGGCGTGCCTCGATGTTGTGGTGTATGGTGTGGAGAAATTTTCGCCAAGATCTCCATCTTTCTCCTGATCTCCTCTTGGTGTTGTATTAGGAGTCTGGTTAAAAGTTTGCTTTTATTCCTAAGTGAGTTTTTCTAATCAGCAAGATTATCGGATGAGTTTAAAAGTTTGTCGCCATATGCCATCTCGCTGTTAGCGCCTGCTGATCTACATGTTCTCACATCTCCGTCTCTCTCGAAGTTCACACATGAACACCTTCTAGCTATATCTTGGCTTCAAATTTTTCTCTTTTTGTACCCATATTTAATTTTTGTTTCTCTTTTCTGTGAATAGAAAATTCTTTCTCTTCTGAAGATGGCTATGGAGTACATAATGTGCCTGGTTCCAATTACAGTGCTGGAAATAAGAACATGTTCTTTTCTTTTCAAAAAGAGCAGTTGAAGGATGGTCATATTACCACATGGAGAAGCATATGTTGTTGTGATGTGCAAGTCCAGAATTGATTCAGGATTCGTTCCGGTGAGTTTCATCTGTTAATACATGTTTTTTCTTCGGTCCCGATTGTGTAGGCACGTATCTAAGCTGATATATATGTATCTGTGATGCCTCCCATATCTTGCTATTGCAAACCTATATCTTTGCTTTATTTCTATGCTAGACTTAGGATTTTGATTTTGTATTGTCCAATTAAGAAGAGTGAAAATTCAGATTCGGATGTTGCTACATAATACTTATTAGCACCATAAATTATGATTTTGATGGTAAGCTTGCAGGTGTTCAACTTGATGATTATTGTTGTACTGCCTCTGTAGTTATGATATGTTCCACGGCGATAATTTTGACGTCCCCAAGGTTTTAGGATCTGAAATGGATGTACATGCATTATAGTTCACTTCGATCTGGTCCATGCTATGTTTGAATATCAGTGGGTAAGGGTAGGAGGGAGATGGAGTCAGGAACAGAGGATCCATAATTACTATCAATTATCATGTATCTTGAAAAGAGGATATACAATGTATAATGAATGTATTAACTGTAAATGATGGTACTACGATATTGCAAAATAAGATTTAGTAAATGTAGCATGGGTAGGCCTTTTGCTATTCTTATATGATTGACATGAGAATTCTATTAGTGAACAGAGGTAGGAAATGCAAACTTTCTACTCTGTTTCATGACCTGGTCAAAGGGTGCAGAATGATCTTTTGGTCTGTTGGAACAATAGCTCAATTAATTAGGATGTCTCTGCGACCAATGAATTAGCAAGACCATGAAACATTGTGACCTGCCTTGGTGGGTTGGAATGTTTGAAGAGTTTTTTTATTTTCTTTTGGGGATTGCAAACTGTTATTTCAAATATTTCCTGCAGTGCCTTAGCAAAGAAGTATTTAGTCAACATATTTATTTTCAAGTGGTATGTGGTGATCACTTGGTTGCCATTATTGCCCCGGTAGCTGCGTTCAAGGAAATATCCTTCCATCAATCTATTTGAGTGTTATCGAAACAGGATTGCGATTCTCACAAACTGAGCTTTACTTGGCATAGTTATTGTTAAGATCAATGCTTTATTTAACAATTAAATATTTTGTCTTTTATGTTCTCTAAATTTTATACTCTCTATCAATAATTTTTATCTTCCTGCAGTTTAGCTTTGAGATGCCCAAGATTAAATAGCAGAATAAACAGATGAACAACTTATGTATATATCTGCTGACTTGCAGGGGGAGGATCACACTCCTTCTGTGACTAAGAACCCAGTATAGAAGCGCCTGCACTATACATCAACTTCTCCATGCCTTTCCTATCCATTTTTGTATAGGTAATTCCTTCTTTGTGTCTATTCATAGGAAGGTCTGACTGCTTACAAATTCACCAATTATATACAGCTGTGTTTCAATATTCTGTGCAAAATTGAAGTGGGCCTTTTCGTCTTACTAGCATATGATGGTATTCTCGCTTTTTTTTGGCATGAATGGAAACTTGGTCACGTGAGATGAATGATGCAGCTAATGAGCCACTTTATCAGTTAATGACTATAACTCTGTGGTTAAAGTTCAAAGCATGTGTACATTCAAACTGTATGCGATTCATTGATATATGAGATTCCTTTGAGCCTGATACTCATGCTTCCTTTTTGTTTTGCATTTTCCAAAATATGTGTAGTATTACACCCAAGAATTATATAGATGTAAATGTTAAAGAAAGAGTCATATAAATTTGGAGAGCAGCGCAAGAATAAAATAAATTGCATGATGTAGAGTGCATATGTATTATTGTCGCTGAATGCTGATAGCACAATTCATGCTCAGATAAGCATCTACCTGGACGACCACCAAGCACCATAGATGAATCCTTTTAGATTATGTACTTTTCTTTCGGTGCTGGAAGAATGTTTGTTCCCTCTGAGCTTTTGAATATTTTGGATGTGAAAACAATGAATGGACGTGCTTTGTTGCATCTTATTATATAAAATAATGTCCAAGCTAGAATATTGCTTCTAAAGCTTTTGTATTTAACATAATGGGAATCACAGTTGCTATGTAATCTAGCTGCTCTCTTTTACGATTACCAAATGGTGTATATTATTTGACGATTTGCAGCTTCAGCTAAACAATTATTTCTACTCAACTTATGCCTTTTTTCAGAACCTTGACTGCTTGTGTGTTAGTGGGTATAACCTGATCCTAAACTATGATATGTGTTTCTGTTAGCAGTTTTCACCAAGTAAATTATTTTCCGTGTAACCTTGATGCTAGACATAGGATCATATGCGTCGATGCTCACTAACAATACAAGGTTACAGAAATGCTCCCGAAAATAAGGTTTGGTTTTGTTGGAGATCGATCTGACATTTGCGTCGATGTTCAATTGTTTAAATAGGACACATACCTGATTACATATATGCTCATCTTCATCAGGAATTACATATATGCGGCGCCACCTGGTTTTTTTAAAGGGGATCATCAGGGGTTTAACATGTATGTGTTTTTAGATGACATGAAGATAGTTTTCTAGGAAAACCTATTTGTTATGGTTTTCTCAGGCAGAATTAGATCAATTGCATATGCCAAGAGAGTTATCAAGAATTAGATCAATTGCATATGCCAAGATAGTTTTCTAGGCAAACCTATTTGAACTACCTCAACGTTTAGTGTCTTTCTTTGGTTGCAGTTTGGGAATATTAATGTTTGTTGCTTCTGTGAATTAGATTCAGTTTAAGTGCATGGGCCCTTTTATTTCTGTGTAGTCCGTGTTCACGACTTTGCTTGCCCTTGCCGACCACGTCACCGTCCCTTCTCTGCATTTCTTTTATTCTCGCCTTTCTTTGTCTTTCTTTCTGGTCGTCATATGATGCCTGGTACCTATTTCATTTACAGGTGTATCGCAGGATTTGTGGGGGTCAGTTGTTGCTTTCGTTAAGGTTCGTCGCCTTCCGCTCGGTCGATAGTGACGAAATGTATGACACGTGGTGATTTTGACTACAGGGTTTCATTCTGGAAGGAGGTACCATCATGCCTTTTAAAATCTTGATCACCTAGGTTCAGTGTTATATTTAAATTATGTTTTCCTATAGAGGGTACATACTTTCTTACTTTTCCTACGCAGGTTGGCCATACGTGCTCGTCTCCAAAGTCTCAGCAATAATGTTATTCTGCTTCTACCGTCATCTTGGCACACCGATGTCTATGTATATCTTCTATAGTACCTGTGCTAATAATGTAATTCGTGCTGATCAAACGTTTGTGCGTACACTGTCGAGTTTGACAAACTCTTAAGTCATCTGTGTCCACTATGTTGTTATCCTTCTGCTTGGGGATTCTGTATTTTGTTTCTCCATTTCTAAAGAAGGCTGAGATTTAATTAGGTGATACCAAATATTAAATATCTGCCTAATTTTTAATCAGTGGGGACATTCACCAGATTCTCGAAAGGCTCGGCACAAATCTATACAGAACTAAAACTACAGTTCTGATAGAAGGTGGACAACTCCAAACACCTGAAGAAAAGTGCACAGAACCTGTTATCGATAGATTATTTGTTCACTCCTCAGATAGCTCGGTGCCGGTCTGAGTAAGTTGAGACCTGTGACGTTTAATTTTTTTGTCGTCTGAGATTTCCTAAAACTGAACTAGGTGTGCTTTACCATTGCTTTTATCTTCCTGCTGTTTAAGACTTTGATTGTTTGATGTTCTTATTACTCATTTCATATGATTTGGAAGATACACTTTCAAATCTATATAACTGTGATCAAATTCATATGGATATAAATATATTTTAAATGATCTGTATAAATGGTGGTAACCACGGGCAAGAAATTCAAAGAAGCAACAAGCGCCGCGCGGCGAGCCGCGCCGTTCGAATCTAGTTACGTACAATTTCCTACATTGAAGAAGTCTAAGAAAAATCAACTCTGTACACGGAGCAAGCCGTTGGAAGAAGCTAGCTATGCAGGGGTGAGAGACCTACCCTTATGCTAGCAGGTGTCACAGAACACGGGTAAAATCCCATTTCCTTTCTATTTCTTGTACCTTTTTTTAGTGTGTGACACCCCTAACTCTAGGTAAAAAATCTGTATGTCTCATACAATGACACGGGGTTTATTTTTCTCTGGGTCCGCCCCTTAGCTATCCCGAAGTACTACTCAACTTTCGATTACACTGTATTTTCCTTTACAAGTTATGCGTTGTGTCCCGAAGTTAAAGAGGTGAGTAGGTTTTTTTCAATGCTATACGGTTAGAAAAAAAATGAATTCTGAAGCTGGCGGAAGGCGAAGAAGGTCAGAGCTGGTGTGTCGTTGCCCACGTTGTGTGTAGTCACCTGAACCGGACTTCCTCCCTTCTTGCATCGCCGGCCAGGGCCCCGGCCAGCACGCACACTAAGTACGTGTCCCCATTGATTAAGCAATTACAATGTGTGTATATTCTTTTCTTTAAAATATGTGTCGGTTCTTTCTTTAAATATAACCACAAATATTTCAATTTAACCACAAATATTTTTTTAAAGAAAAAATGTGAGAGCAGCACAGATTTTAAAACTTTAGGCCACCAAATTCTGTGGCGCATCCCTATGCTGATGCGCCACAGAATAATACATTTCTGTGGCGCACCCACACTAGTAGGAAAAAGGCTATAGGTGGATCCACATTCTGTGGCGCACCTGTGGCGCATCAGCTGTGGTGCGCCACAGATATCTGTGGCGCATAGATGCCACAGGCGCCACTGAATAAGCTCATTCTGTGGCGCATGCAGTTTCATGCGCCACAGAAATAATGTGGGCCCCACCACCCACGTTTGAAATCGATGCCCACCACCTCCTTCTGTGGCGCATGTGCCTGGATGCGCCACAGAAACTCATGCGCCACAGAAATAATGTGGGCCCCGCCCCCAATGATTGGGGTGATGCACTTTCTGTGGCGCATTGACCTGCATGCGCCACATAAATGATGTTTTCTGTGGCGCATGCAACTTGGTGCGCCACAGAAAATAGCATTTCTATGCCGCATGCAGGTCCATGCGCCACAGATATAGTTTCCAGATCTATAAAATGAGCTTGTCGGCGGTGTGTGTATGGCCGGATGTTTGTTGTAGGTGAAGCGCTTGTCGGCGGGCGGTTTGCACGATGGCGAGACGATGTTTATACATGCATGAAGCTTTGTGTTGCTTTTTGTCGTTGCTTGCACCGGCGTGGTGCATGGATGTTTGCCGAAATGTTGATTCATTTCCATTTCGGCAAATTTTGGTCTGCCCACCAGGACGCACCTCGGCAGGCTCGAGGGATTTGGTCACCGCGAGGGCTACCGCTCACTCTTTGTCGACGTTCATGGTCGAAAAGACGACTTCGACAGGGCTCACCGGGTCGCGCTACAACACTTACAATTGATCGAACCTTGGGTGGAAGAGCACACAAGCTTAATCGACCAGAATTACATCGACCTGGGCCGGCCGAGGAAGAAGGGAGACGTAACCAGAGAGCACAACTCCAGCTTCACGCGTTGGTTCAAGAAAAGGCAACTGGTTCAATCAGCGAGCATACCGCCATCTACGGAAGATGAAAAACTCATATTCACCTTATCACAGGGCCCCGGGCACAACGTAAGGACCTATCAGGCGTACGCCATCAACGCTTACAGATTCTACACCGAGGAAAAGGACAAGGATAGTGAGTATCAAAACTCAGGAGTAACTATGCTATCCTACGCCGATGACGAGGCTACTGTCAGGGAAAGATTCTTCGGAAGGATCGAGGAGATATGGGAGCTCAACTACTGTGGATAGTCGGTGCCAATGTTCCGTGTGAGATGGGCCAAGGACGTCGTCAAAGAAGGCCGGTATTTCACCACCATGGTAATACCCGATGCCAAATCGAAGAACGCCTCCGCGAAAAATGAGCCATGGGTACTCGCTAGCCAAGTTGAGCAATGCTTCTTCATTACCGACCCCTCAAAGCCTAGCCGTGTTGTCGTGAGGAGGGGCAAGAGGAGCATCATCGGAATGGAAGGAGACGCCAACGAGAAAGACTTGGACAAGAACGGCGATCCGAAGATCGAGGAGGAATTCGACAAGTAATTCGACATGCCAACTACTAGCAAAGACACAAGGAAGACCTCCCTACCTACTAAAGGTTGTCCGTTCACGCGAAGAAATCTCAAGTTGCCCGGCCTAACGTATTCAACCGCCAAGAAAGGAAAGAAGAGAAGCTAGCTCGGAACCGGCCGGGACGAAGAAGACTTTTTTTATTTACTAGCTAAATGCCCGTGCGTTGCAACGGGAGAGAAAAACGTGTCGTTAAGGCATCCAAACCACTCAGCGCAATGCATATCTGGATCACTTTTTGCCTTGAGTTATCTTTTCAATACTTGCATTTCCAATCATTTTTCTCTCAATATATAACTACTTCGCGTCTATAAGATATAGTTGATATTTAACGGAGCAAGAATGCAGAGTCTGAACGTGGCAGGGATAAGAAGGTTGTTGCAAAGGCTGACCTTGAATTTGCATGTGAAGGGCAAGTAGGCTATCAAACAGGGACAGACCACTCGCAAGGGAACAAGAAATACACCAAGAATTCTGCTAAATATTTTTTGTAAAAGTTGAGTCTAGATGAAATGTACCTAATATTGATGAATACTCTATCTTATATCTACAGATTTGTTTGAAGTAAAAATAATGAAAAATAAACAGCCGATAGAGGATGAACTACATGTCCACTCAGTTTATCAGATGTGTTTATGTTCAAATATATGGTTTGGTCCTGGCAATTGAGTTCAGCTGCTTCACTTGGACCAGCTAGACATGACAACAATTCATCAGCTGAAGGAAAAAAAACCACAGAAGAATCAATGCCGACCAAGTACCCTACTTCTAATGTTATTCTTCGCATTTGCCATAGGTTGCACCCAGCCCCATTACTTGTATCGTGCATGCTTCTTTGCTGTTGGAATGGAATCTTAGGTAAACCACAAGATTGTACACGTAGAAGCGATATAAGAGAAATTAGTGGGACACAAGGGTAATGCGACCCATTTTCAGCTTCCTGGTAACATTTATGGAGCCTATTTGCTGCTTCTAGCCTTACATAGCTTTCCAAACCATCGCGAATCTTCGGCTTTGCTGACTCTAGCCATACTCCTGCTGAGGTTGTGCATGGAGCCTTGATTTCTTATCATACTGGTGGGCCTGGATTGCTTGTTGAGCATTATCATGGGGATAGAACTTGGTTCTTGTTGTTTTGTTTGCCTCGTCGATCGCTCTTTCCTTATCAATTCCGGCCTCCTGAACTGGCCTCTTTCAACATGGCGAGTAAGTTCTGGTTTTGCTGCATCTGAATGGTTTGAGGGCCTCCTACCATTATTTTCCCTCTTATTTCCAAGGCATGCATCATTGTTATGTCTTAAATCTGTCAAAATATACTGTTAATTATCATATAATCTATATAATGAAATAAGCAAGGGAAAACTAAGAAATTCAAGTAGTTGTAGTCACTTCCATCTTCATGCATTTTCGCAAGGAAGTTCAGGTTGGACAGGCGACCCGGCAAAATAATAATGGAAGCTAATTAGACTGTTATTCAACACTAAATCATTCAAATAGCAGGGGTGAATATATTAGTACCTAAGAGAGTTGAATGGAAGTACTCTCAGGTGCACAGAATGCTCCTTCATCTGAAGGTGGAGAAGGAATGACTTCTTCTTCATCATCCACAACCGAAGAGTTTGATGTGCATGGGGAGTTGTTCCAGTTTTAAAAGTTCATATTAAGCTAAGAGGGGAGTATTCACTAAGAAAGTAATGGATTCAAATGAAACATTAGGCAAATTCAGCTCATTTACCTGCAAGTTCCCCATCAGTAGTACTGACCGACTCATCAACCAAGACTTTCCAACCTTTGAAACACCACAAAATTGGAGGTCACCATCACGGGACATCACTCTATTGCAGAAACAGGAACATGTGGCGAGCAGATGACATGTAAAGGAAAAAAAAACTGAGAACGCACCATATATAAGCGAAACAGAAGGTATCCCGTATCTTGAAGATTTTCAAGTGGAACAGATCGACCTCTCCATTTTTGTGGTCGAAAAATGTAAATAAGCCACAATAGATTCCAAACATTACCTCTGGAACTGAATTGCGCCATTGCGGGAAGTAGTAGTTTTCCTTCACGTATCGGAATAAGAACATCAGCATCTTCAAAAAAAGATATTGCTCTTGCCTTCAGACTCAAATAGATTTTCATATAAATAAGAACATCCATGAATTGTTGTGACAATAATTGACCCTTTTCCCTTATTCAATGCACACCATTTGATACCGATAATTGACCTTTTTACTGCTCTACAGAAAAACTTATAGCCTGTGGAGTTAAGAAGATACTACTATCAGTTAGCATCAGCTTCTTCCTACGACCAGCCCTGATAGTTTAGTCTGCTCTTTCCTTTGATCTCTGTACATGTGGCTATTCATAATTGTGTGTAATTCGAAGACAAAAAATAATGCCTTGCCTCTAAGATTCCACGCATGCAGCTCTACCTCAAGGAATAGTGCCATGTTTGTTCGCGAAGCAGTATAATGTCATACAGATATCCTAAGAACTGGGTAAGTTAATCTCCTACCATTCTAATAAGCTAATACAAATAATAAGCAGCTTACAATGGAATAAGTAGTGCTGGCCCACCTCCTTGAACGACTCGGGAGGCGCTGTTTCGAAGAACAGAGTCAGGAACTCAAGGTCAGGGGCTTGCCGGAGGATCGTCCACGTCGCCGCGAAGGGGTTGGCGTCATCGTCGTCTTGCAGTACATGTCCGTTCAGCTGGAGGTGGCGGAGGCTCGCGAACGCTGGGAGGTTCACGGAGCAGGAGCCCATGCGAGCGGCGCAGAGTTCCAGGCGTT
Organism: Poa pratensis; assembly: GCA_947311845.1. Lineage (NCBI taxonomy): Eukaryota > Viridiplantae > Streptophyta > Magnoliopsida > Poales > Poaceae > Poa > Poa pratensis. Next base: position 11,378,619 of record CAMZMU010000088.1, read on the forward strand.
CTGTGGTTGACGCGAACGGCTGCAGGAACGAGCCGAGCGCGGCGAGCTCATCCTCCGACGTGGCCTCCTTCTCCAGGCACACGCAGACGTCGACCTTGCACGTTGTGATGGACGGCAATCCGCCGCGCAAGGTGAGGAACGAGTTGCCGGGGACGGCGCCACGGTACTCGAAGAACTGGAGCTCCGACGCATCGGCGGTGACGGTGGCAAGCTTGTGGCGGCACCGAAGGACGAGCCTGCGGAGGCATGTGTTGTCGAGCAGGGAGAGCGCCGTCACGCTGCCACATGCCTCAAGCATCAAGTCGGCGAGGCGCGGGCAGCCGGAGATGAGCCTCTGCACATGCTCATCCGCGTCAGGGACGTGGGCGAGGCGGAGCGCCTCGAGCGACGGCAGCCTGACGGCCGCTGGCGGGGAGACACTGCAGGAGCCGAGGCGTAGAGATCGCAGCGCCGCGCATGAGAAGAGCCCCATTCATGAGAAGAGCCCTCTGCCCCATGGGAAGGCAGAGGGTGGCTGTGCCGTAACCTGCGCTGGACGCCGGCGGCTTGGTTCGTGGTCGCCCTTGTTCTGCTCCTCGCTGCGCGTACCTGCAGAGAGAAGTGAGATTGAGAGAGAGGAGACACCGAGCAGAGAGTGGGGACAGGGATAGGAGAGGGGAGGGGCGGCGGCGGCGCCGTACATGAGAAGGTCGCCGGAGGCTCGGGTGGTGGTCGCCCCTGTCCTCTGCAAGTTGAAGGTCGCCGGGGCGCGGAGGAGGAGTGATGGACCTTGGTGCGGTCGCAGTCGAAGACGCGCGAGAGGCAGCGCGGAACCCCTGCTAATCAAGTTGAAGGGGGACGCGCGCCCGGGGCAAGGTGGAGGAGGCTAGCGGTGGCGGCGCTGGTGTGGTGGCGGGGGCGGTCACGCCCGTGTGGTTGAGCCCGGCGGCGGCCAGGGAGAGGAAGAGGAAGGGATTGACCGGATTTTGTTGGGCTCGGCCCATTTGGTCGCACGCAAGAGAGAAGTGCGAGGGGAAGGAAACATACGTGGAGAAAAAACAAAGCGAGGCTTGACGAAGGGACACTTCGTTCTTTTTAGATAGTATATAAGGGATAAGGGATAAGGGATTAATTTGTGTGTCTGTGAGACAAGCATATATATGTATATCATGAATAGAATAATGGTCTACTAACAATTGTGTGTATATTCTTTTCTTTAAAATGTGTGTATGTTCTTTATTTAAATATAACTAAAATATATTTTTTAAAAGAATAACAAATGTGTATAGTGTTCTTTTTTCAAATTTAACCAAAAATATTTTTTTTAAAGAAAAAAATGTGAGACAGCCAGGATTCGAATCTGACTGCCCCAAGTTTTTGTGATTGTCATACAACCATTTGGCTATGTTTGTGTTAGTGTCATATAACTGCCAGCGTCCTCTATTAACAGTACTAGACACGAAAGTCTGTGGCGCATCCCTTTCTAGATGCGCCACAGAATTAGAGAATTCTGTGGCGCACCCAGGCTGGGATGCGCCACAGAATCTCACATTTCTGTGGCGCACCCAGGCGGGGATGCGCCACAGAATTTGTCTGCCCCACTTACATGTGGGGCCCTCCCTGCGCCGGCCTCTCTATTCCAAAAATCCCCAAATTCAAGAGAACACGCGCCGCGCTCTCGACCTGCACCGCGCGCTCCGGCCGCCCTCTCGCCGTCAACGTCTCCCCATCGCCCTCACCGTCGACGCCTGCTCTCCCCGTTCTCTCGCCGTCGACGCCTGCTCCGGCCACCCTCGCCGTCGATGCCTGCACCTCCACCCCACCCGCAACCGCCGCGTTCGAGGAGGACGCGTCCGAGGCCTCGACGCCGTCCCTTTCCTCTTTGCCACTGCGACCCCGCCCTCCTCCAGCCCCTCGCCAGGTACCCCCACCAGCGCTCCCCCGCCCCAACTCCCTCGCCAGCCCCTCCCTCCTCCAGCTCCCACGCTAGCCCCTGTGCAGCCGTGCTCGCCAGCCCCTGTGCAGCCGTGCTCGCCAACTGCTCGATCAAATGCTGCAATGAACCCCAGCATGCTTTTGATGGAGTGTTCTGCTGGGTTTTTTGAGTAGCTTCACCCCAGCAATTGGTAGACCATGAACTGCTTTTTTACATGCTTTTTTACATGTTTTTGAGTAGCAGTAGAATATGAACACTAATGTTTGTGTTAATGCCTAGCTAGGTGTTGTTTGCTGCTGCTAATTGCTGATTTTGCTGCTAGTTGCTGCTAGGTGCATACATGCCTAGGTGTTGTTTGCTGCTAGTAGAAATGTGAGTATATAGGTTAGTTGCTAGGTTAGTGCTAGGTTAGTGCTAGTTGCTGCTAGGTTAGTGTTAGGTTAGTTGCTAGGTTAGTGTCAGTTGCTGCTAGGTTAGTGTTAGGTTAGTACATGAAAATTAATAAGAAACTATTTTAAACATACTTCAAACTTGATTTAAATAGGCTGATAAGATGGACTAGATTTAAACATGTTGCTGCAACTAAATTGTTGTGCCTAACTTGGTAATTTTTTTTGGTTGTACAGGTGCAGAGGTGTATGTGTGTGCTAGGCAAGAAGACGCCCTTGGAATCGAGATTTGTGAAATATTTGCAGGTACCCCGAGAGGCCCTTGGAAGAGGTGCTTGTGTGTGCTTGTGTGTGCTTGTGCGTGCTTGTGTTCTGTGCTACCACGACCATCGTGTCGTGGTTGTTTGTGCTCCGACCATCGTGTCGTGGAGATGTCGGCCGGAGATGTGGATATTTTTGTGAAATGCTTGCAGGTACCCCGAGAGGCCCTTGAGATTGCCGGAACTGTCGGAGAATGACTCCCACGAAACAGGGGTAGCCACACTCACGAAGAGAGTTCGTGTAAGGGGCTGAACACGTTGGTCAAACAACCCTCAACCTGCACGGCGACGGTGCTTGTCGAGCATGAGGAGGGACATCACTGCAGAGATGGACACAGGCCCGTACCCAGGTTCACGGCCCTCGTGGAGGTAAAAGCGCTACTCCTGCTTGTCTGTATTGCTGCTTGCAGAGGTTACAATGCAGCGAGCTTGCCGAAGGCTCGTTGGTGGCAATGGTGTGTTCTGGGAGAAGGAGAGGCGGAGGTCCTCTTCTTCCTTGAGCTAGAGTAGCTAAGCTAGGGTGAGAGTGTGAGTTGAGCGATCCCCTGCTACGGTGGAGCACCGGCTCCTTTTATAGGCGCCCCGGGCCTCTTCCCTGTCTTTGCAGTGGAAGGGCTACCACATGGCGACAACGAGGGGAGAGCGGTGCACCGCAGCGCAGCAGTCCATGGACGCGGTCCACGGGCGCGAAAGCTGAGGCCGGTGGCAGGGAGACCACCGGCCACGCAGGACGGCCAGCGGAGCTGCAGAGTAACGTGGCGGAGCCCACGCTGACGTTTTCCTTGGAGCGTAGCGCCGGCCGGTCCCCTTATCACCAAAGAGGAAGTTCTTGTAGTCCGGTTTGCATGGCGCAGCTTTGTTGACTGCTTTATTCACCGGAATGGCAACTGCGGCCCTGCCGTCACCGCGCGCAGGGGCGCGCGTCACTCTGTGGCCGCGGCAGAGCCCATGTGCGCTCTGCAGAGGTGGCGTGGCAGCGAAGGAACCCTCCCGAGGGCTCGGGATGCCCTGTGGAGGATTCGGCGTTGACTTCTCCTCAGGGGAGGTTATCTTTGAAGAGGGGGCAGCCTTGTAGGGGCTCCGTAGGCCCCTGCTGCTTCCTCAGGCCTTCGCGAGGCAGTCTCGCCTCGCAGGCTCTTCAGGCTCGTAGACCTGGTACTTAGCGGAATTCACCCTCCGCGTGGCGAGGGTTGTAGAGGCCTGGCCCAGCAGACCCTGGTTCTCACTGGGCCGACAGTAGCCCCCGGGCCCATGATGGGCACGACGCGGTCCAGCGGACGCAGGCGAAGCGTCATGGGCCCAAAGTGTCCGGCCGGCCCGAGACACGTGGAGGGCAGTTGCTGCGTCTCGGCGGCTTCTCCGGAGGAGATGGGCGTCGTGGCGGGCCCCACCACGCCTGGGTAACCGTCCAGGGGTGGAATAAAGGCCTGCGCGGAGCGTTTGTGCAGAAGTTACTGCACCATCTCCCTCCTGTCTTTTCGCTCTCAATTCCTGCGCTCCACTGCTCCGGCGATTTTCTCCGTCCTTCGAGTTCTTCCACCGCCCCTCCTTCGGCAGCCATGGGTCCCAAGAAGGGCAAGGCGGTGATGGAGGAGGACCCTGCTGGGGCGCAGCAGGCAGAAGAGTTCGCGCCGGCGCTGGTGGGTACTCGCATTACGGCGGAGGCGCTGGACAGGTTCCGGCCTTTGGCGGCCGGCAAGAACAACGAGCACGACGCCACCGTGCTCAAGGCGGCGCGCCTCGGGAGGTTCCCGGTGGGATGTACCCCATTTTCCTCCAGACCCTGTTCGCGGGCCTGGTGCCGCCGTTTTCCCCTTTCTTCGAGGAAGTTCTTGTCTCCTACCAAATCCAACTTCTGCATCTCCACCCAAATTCCGTCTTGATCCTCGCCATCTTCGCGTATCTCTGCGAGGCGTATCTGGGGTGATGCCCTCCGTGGCCTTCTTCCGGAGCTTCTACGCGCTCCGCAACATGGCGCCCGGCGAGCGGTCCGGGTGCATGTCCTTCCGCATCGCGGACGGGATGGGCGGCGTCTACATCCCCATGTCCTGGGATGGTGACAAGCCCGTGACGCGGGTGACGAAGAAGGTGGACGACTTCCGCCAGCGCTGGCTCCTCGTGTACACCAAGACGCGGAGCACCTTCTTCGACATCCCTGAAGTGCCGCCGCTGAAGAACTCCAACTGGTCCAGCGAGGACTTCTCCAGCCCAAAGATTGTCGACCTGGTGGCGCGCATGAAGCTCGTCCGCGAGGCTGGACTCACGGGGCAGATGGTGGCTGAGGACTTCGTGAGGCGCCGCATTGCTCCACTCCAGGCGCACACGAAGCCCATGTGGATGTATTCAGGCCCGGCGGACCCGATGCGGTTGCACGGCAGCTCCTACACTCCTGACTCCGTTGCCTCCATCATGGGAGCCCTCTTCACCGCGCCTCAGATTCCCATGCCGAGCACCGAACTCCTGAGGCCCATCCACATGCTCCCTCCGAAGCGGCGCCTCGCGCTTCTGGAGCTGATGCCGGAGTTCACTCCTGAGGGCCTGGTGGGAGAGGTGGCGAAGAAGGACGCGGCGCCTGCGGTGGAGGAGGACTGGCTCTTGGACTCTCCTGCCGCGTCTGGCGCTGACGCGGGCGCGGCGCCTGGAGGTGCAGATCCCTCTTCAGGAGAGGCGAGCTCTTCGAAGCCTGCGGCTCCTGTGGAGGAGATCCTGGAGATCTCGTCCAGCGGGATGAGGACTACACGATGGCCCCTTCTCGCCGGGCCACGGAGGAGGAAGAAGATAGCGGCCCTGAGGCCGCGGCGAAGAGGTGCGAGCCCCGCTCCAAGGCCGTCCACGACAGGGCCGCCAGGAGCCTGGAGCGCACCCCTGTCAAGAGGAAGGCCGAGGCTGCCCTTGAGGAGCCTAGCGCCAAAGCCGCGTCGTCGGGGCTGCGGCGCTCGGCCAACACGGTGTGGGTGGATTCCCGCGCCAAGCCATCTGGGTAAGAGCCGACTTCTTGCTCTGCCTTTTCTTGCGGAGAATCTTTGCTCTCCTCTTGAGGATCCTATTTTCTTGCTCTTCAGGGATTTGGTTCAAGCGAAATGCCGCAGGCTCCGCAAGGCCGCAGACGTGCGGAGTGCTGCAACGACAACAAGTGAGGGGCCTGTGGGGCCCCTAGCTGAAGAGACCGCTGAGCCTGTGGTGGTAGGCGCCACAGAGCCAGCAGCAGATGAAGTCGCAAGGCTTGTTGAGACTGCGCCTCAGGCTGAGGCGCCGGGCTCGCCTCCTCCTGCGGAGGAGCGCCTTGTGGTGGAGACGGCAGAGAAAGCGCCCTCGCCGCCGCGCCCCGATGACCCGCAGGAGCAGCAGGAGGCACCCGCCACCGAGGCGGCGGGAAGTGGCACGCCGGCGCCGGAAGGCGCCGCTGACGAGATGGACGAGGACGTCCTTCCGCCGCCACCACCGCACGCGGAGCCTGAGGGGGCGGCAGCCTCTCCTGAGGCCGTAGCAGATGCGGCTGCCGTGGACCTGACGGTGGTTGGGCAGCCGGACACCGCCCCCGAGGCGCAGGAGGAGTCGCCGCTGGTAGGTGAGGGCGCTGGAGACCACGGAGCAGGAGGTGGAGAGGGCTCGCCTCCGAGCCCCCAGGCTAGAGTTGACCCCAGCCCAAGCTTGGCGTCCTCAGGCCCTGAACCTAGCGGGGATGTGGAGGCGTCTGCACCTCAAGGAAGCTCGTGGGCTCTGGTCCTGGGCGGCAGGGACTGGAGTAGTGCTCGCCGCGCCCCTCCTTTCGGCTGGTCAGGAGCGCGCTGGACGGGCTGGAGGCCCAACTTGCCCTGGAGGAGGCCGAGCTCGCCAGGCAATACGACGACCTCGACAAGGCCAAGGCCCGCCTCTTTGAGACCGTGGAGCGCTGCCGCCGCACCAACGAGTCCATGCAGGCGCAACGCGAGGAGCGCTGCGCTTTTCCCAGGAGGTCCAGGACAGCGTGGTGCGCGAGGCTGAAGAGACCCTGGGGCCCATCCGCGAGGAGCGCGAGGCCGCGGCCAAAGACCGCGAGGAGGCCATCGCAGAGCGTCAAGCTGCAGCCTCAGAGCGCGCGGCCCTGGCCACTCAGCGCCAGGATCTTGCTGACCGCGAGGCGAAGATTATCGAAGATTCTGAGGCCGTGCGGAAGTCCTTGGACAAACACCGCCTGTCCCTGGAAGCTCGTGAGCAAGCCTTGGCGACGCGCGAGGCGGAGATCTTGCCGCGCGAGGAGCAGCTGGAGCAGGCCTGGAGGGAGCTGAACACGGAGCGGGAGGCTCTCGAGTCTCGTGAAAGCAGTCTGGCCGAGGCCATGGGCAAGCATGACGAGGCGGTGGCGCGGCACCTGGAGTCCGTGGAGAAGACCAACAAGAAACTCGCCAAGAAGAAGGAGGAAGCTGAGCAGGAAGTCGCCGCCAAGCTGAAGGAGCACCGCGCGGCCATTACCCAAGCGGTCTCCTCTGACTACGCTGAGAAATTCAAGAGGCAGGAGGAGCGCTTCAAGAAGAGGCATAAGGAGGACGATACCCGCATCCGCCAGTTGGGGGAGCTGAATGCCACTCTGAAATCCCAGGTGAAGCGCGCCACGGATAGCCGTCGCCGCGCTGAAGAGGCTCGCGAGCTTGTTCAACAGGACCTTGCCTCTCTGATGGCTGATATGCAGGAGTTGAACGCGCAGGTGGGCCCCGTTGTGGCGCGTGTCGAAGAGGCTGAACAGAGTGCGCGGGCGGCTCAAGTCTTGACGCAGCAGCGGAACGCATGTTCCAGTCGTTGGTGTCTCGCGGGAATGCTTTCGCCCGGGCGCTGGGAGTGGAGCCCCCTGCAGTTCCTGCTCATGGGAACTCCGACGCCGCCGCATATCTAGCCTTCTTCGACAAGCTCTTCTCCGCGCTTGAGGGCTCTGTGGAGGGCCTCGACGACGTCGTCGACGAGGAGTGCCACAAGCCCTTGACGGTGGCGATCGACCGCGTCTTCTCCAACCTCCGGCGCCTCCATCCTGGCTTCGACTTTGAGTCCGTGACCGAGCCTATCGAGGATGACCAGGCCGTGAGCTTCTCCAACTCGGTGCGGGACGAGACCAACGACTACGTCAGCCGCTTCAAGAGGGTCGAGGCGGAGCAGGCCCCTGTCGAGGAGGAGGACGCCGAAGAGGAGGCAGAGGAGGACGATGATGCCGGCGATGAAGCCTAGGTTGCCCCTGCAGCAAGACGCGCCTGTGGCGCAGTTATCTTTGTCTCAAGACTTAACTTGCTTTTATGATGGTCTGTAAGACACTTCGATGTGCTACTATGTGTGTGTGCCCCTCGATGGGCCCTTTACCCCTGTTCCATGCCTTTGTTTCGCTCTACGTCGTCAGGACCCAACTCTTCGCGCTATGACTCCGCCGCTACGGTATGCCAGAGCAATGACTCAGCAAGGCCGGGGGGTGTTTAAGGCTTAGAGAGGTAAGGACTCTCGAGTCGCGGTGCTCAGAGGCCCCCCTTTGACGCTCAAGCAGTCCATGGAGTGTGAGGGAAAAAACCGCTCGAGGGACAACAAATACTCGTGAACGAGAGGAGTAACTCTTGAGGAGCACGCGCTAGACTTAGCTTTGTGAGGTCTTGGCCTCGTGGAGGGTACTGGCTTCCCTTGTGGTGCGCTTTTCCTTTTAAGGCCGGAGTGCGGCTTCACGAGCTTGGGGGATTCTTGTTTCCTGTGTAGGTTAAGGAGGCAAGCCCAAAGCGAGAGTCATGGCAGTAAAACCTCATGCGCGCTTATAGGTTTCCTCATGGGTGCCTCGCGAGGAGAGTAAGTACCAAAGGTCCTTAGGTGAGGTGGCAGGTTTGGGAGCAAGCCCTTGGGCCAGAGCTCTTTGGTGAGGTAACAGGCGTGAGAGCGTGCTCACGTGTTAGAGCTCGGACCTTTGGGTTTTGCGGTGCTGCTGGGATGCTCCCGAGGCACAGTCACCGTACTCAGCCCCCGCTCGCGAGGTGCGCAAGGGGAAAAATATGAGCGCGAATGAAAACACATTAACGGAAACTAAAACTCACCCCAAAATATTACATAGCGGCGCCGTAGCGCAATGTTTCACTGGAAACGAATGGTTCATTACACTTGGACTTGCCAAGATGAAGTTTTCCATGTCGAGGCATGGGGACCACATTCAGTGGCTGAGACTCTTCACGGCCTGCGGCGGCACGTACGAGGAGAGCTCAGAGGGGCTGGCCCTCGAGAGGAGAAGCTTTTGTGAAGCTTGGAGGTGAAGTTGTGCGCTTCCCTCTAGAGACAAAAAATGTCTGGCGTGACTTGATCACGGGTAGAACTTGCGTAGATGCGCGATGTTCCATGGGTTCTTGACCGGATGCCGTCCTCCGTTCGAGGCGCACCGCGCCGGCCTGGCGATGTGAGCGACCCTGTAGGGGCCTTCCCACATGGGCGAGAGCTTGTGGAGACCTTCCCTGGAGAGGATTCTCCTGAGGACAGGTCGCCTGTCTCGAGAGTGCGCGGACGTATGTGGCGGCTGTGGTAGCGTCGCAGGTCTTGCTGGTACTTGGCTGCCCTGAGGCGGCACGGCGGCGCAGCCCGTCAAGGAGCAGCAGGTCGTCGTTGTGGAGGTCTCTTGATCATCCTCATTGAAGGCAAGGACCCGTGGGATCCATGCTTGATCTCTGTGGGGAGGACTGCTTCGGCTCCATACACGAGGGCAAATGGCGTCTCACCAGTGGGCTTCGTGGGGTTCGTGCGGATGGACCAGAGCACGGACGGGAGCTCATCGATCCAGCCCTTGCCGTAGCCCTTGAGGCGGTTGAAGCTTCTTGTCTTGAGGCCCTTGAGGACCTCAGCATTTGCTCGCTCGGCTTGGCCGTTGCTCTGTGGGTGAGCCACCGAGGCGAAGCAGAGCTTGGTGCCGAGGCTCTCGCAGTAGGCCCTGAAGATGCCGCTGGTGAACTGTGAGCCATTGTCGGTGATGATGCGGTTTGGCACACCAAAACGGCAGACCAGGCCTCTGATGAACTTCACTGCTGCCCTGGCCGGTATGCTGCGCACCGCTTCAACCTCTGCCCACTTGGTGAACTTGTCGACAGCCACGAAGAGGAAACGGTAGCCCCCTTGCGATCTCGGGAAGGGCCCAAGATGTCCAGCCCCCAGACCGCGAAAGGCCAGGAGAGCGGGATGGTTTGGAGTCCAGCGCTGATGGACTTGCTTGGCGTGGAACTGGCATGCGTCGCAAGACTGGACGATGGTGGTGGCATCTTGAAGCACTTGGGGCCAGTAGAAACCGCTCCTGAAGACCTTGCCAGCAAGGGTGCGTGCAGAGGAATGGTGGCCGCACTCTCCACTGTGAATATCTCTGATCAGCATGCGACCTTCCTCTGGAGGGACGCACTTGAGTGCAATTCCATTTGGGCGCTTGCGGTACAGGTCTCCCTCGAGGATATAGTAGGACTTGGCTTGTCGAGCGACTCGCTCCGCTTCCGCGTCTTCATCAGGAAGGATTCCTTTCGTCAAGTAATCCTTGAGCTCGTCGACCCAGCCTGTCTCTTGATGCACCATAGTCATCAGCAGGCGCTCCCCTGAGGATGGACCGCAGTTGGGTGCTCCACCTGCAGGAGGTGGCGGGAGTGCTTCGCCTGCGCTTGTGGCTGGTGCTTCTTGTGGCTATTTATAGACGCCTTGGAGAGCCTTTCTTCAAAAACGCCTGCCGCCTGGGCCTCCCTTCGTGAGGCTCGCTTGGCGATGTCATCTGCCTCCTGGTTCTCCTTCCGCGGGATATGCATGAGTTCCATGCCTCTGAAGTGCTTCTCGAGCTTGCGGACCTCTTCAAGGTAAGGCCCATGTGGCTGTCTTTAGGCGTGTAGCTCTTGTTGGAGAAGTTAACCAGGAGCTGGGAATCACCCTTGATGAGTAAGCGTTGACGCCAAGGGCGATTGCCGCTCTGAGCCCGGCGAGGAGGCCTTCATACTCGGCGATGTTGTTGGAGATCTTGTCTATTGTGAAGCACAGCTGGACGGCATAGTAGAGCTTGTCGCCTTTTGGTGAGGTCAGGACGATGCCAGCTCCTCCATTCCGGCAGGCGAAGGCTCCGTCGAAGTGCATGGTCCAGTGGCTTGGCATGGTGTCTCCAGAGGGCGCGAGCTCTTCTTCACGAGGCTCGTCAGGGGTTGGATCTGTCCACTCAGCGACAAAATCTGCCAGTGCTCTTCCCTTTATGACTCTTGTGGTGTCAAAACGCAGGTTGAACGGTTGCAGCTCGATGTTCCACCCTGCGACGCGGTCAGTGGCGTTGGGGTTGCGCAAGATTTGCTCCAGAGGGAATGATGTGACGACCGTGATGGGGTGGCCCTGGAAGTAATGGCGCAGTTTCCTGGAGGCGATGAGGAGCGCGAGGAGGAGCTTCTGCTGCATTGGGTACCGCTCGCGAGCATCTCGTAGCACAGTGCTAACAAAGTACACGGGATGCTCGACGAGGGTTGTCGTTGGAGCTGCAGCGTCAGCCCCCTGGGGAGACTCCTCAGGCCCTGAGGCGAGGTTTCCTTGTGGAGGAGTCTCGGCAGGGACGCTTGAGGTAGACTCGACTTGAGGCTGTGGGCATGGCGTTGGGCTTGGAGAGGCTGCTTCCTTGTCGGGAGGCTCTGGACTTGGCGTGGCAGTGCTCTTTTGGGGAGTACTGGCTCTTCTCTTTCTGCCACCAGGACGGCGCTTGCGGTTTGCGGAGTGGCTGAAAGGTACAGCTTTAGGTGCTCGCCTGTCCTGGGGGCTACCATAACTGGTGCGCTGGCCAAGTACTTCTTCAGGTCCTCAAACGCCTTGTCTGCCTCTGGAGTCCACTTGAAGGTGCCTGACTTCTTCATGATCTTGAAGAAAGGCAGAGCCCTCTCGCCGAACTTGGAGATGAAACGGCCCAAGCTGGCCATGCACCCTGCTAGGCGCTGCATGTCCTTGAGGCGACGAGACGGCTGCATGTCTTCTATAGCCTTGATCTTGTCAGGGTTTGCTTCTATGCCACGGTGAGACACGAGGAACCCGAGGAGCTTGCCTGATGGCACCCCAAAACGCACTTGGCGGGGTTTAGCTTGATGTTCACCTTGCGCAGGCTGGCGAAGGTTTCCTCGAGATCCTTCAAGAGAGTGTCTCCCTCGCGAGACTTGACCACAATGTCGTCAACATAAGCTTCTGCATTTCTTCCCATCTGAGCCCCCAAGGCGATCCTCATGAGCCTCTGGAAGGTGGCGCCGGCATTCTTCAGGCCGAAGGGCATGCAAGTGTAGCAATACACGCCACAGGGGTGAGGAATGCTGTTTTCTCCTCGTCTTCCTTAGCCATTTTGATCTGGTGGTAGCCTGAGAAGGCATCCAGAAAACAGAGGAGATCACAGCCGGCGGTGGAGTCCACAATCTGGTCTATCCTTGGCATGGGGTATGGATCCTTGGGGCAGGCTTGTTTACGTCGTGTAGTCGATGCAGGCGGCCTCCTCCATTGGGTTTTGGGACAACCACACCGTTGGAGAGCCAAGTGGGGTGGGCAACTTCTCGAATGATGTCTGCTGCTTTTAGCTTCTCTACTTCTTTGATGATGAATGCTTGCTTCTCGGGGGCTTGTTTCCGCGCTTTCTGCTTTACAGGGCGTGCGTTTGGACACACGGCTAAGTGGTGCTCGATCACCTCCCTTGGTACACCGGACATTTCTGACGGAGTCCATGCGAACATGTCAGAATTTGCCCGAAGGAAGGCGACGAGCGCGCTTTCCTATTTGGGAGGCAAGCCAGCGCCTATGGTGACGCTAGCCCCCGAGCCCTCAGCCCCGAGCCACTGGTGCTCAGCGACACCTTCTTTGTAGATGCTGCTCTTGAGAGAACACTGCTTCTTCTTCTTGGGCCTCTCGAGAGGCTCCATGTCCTCGTCAGCGGGGAATGCCATGGCAGCGGCCTTGTAGGCGATCTCGACAGCGCGCGTGGCGTCCTGTACGTGACCACGGATGGTGATGGTGCCACCGCTGCCAGGGATCTTGACCATGTTGTAGGCGTGGTGCGTGACGGCCATGAACTTCGCGAGGGCGGGGTAGCCGAGGATGGCGTTGTAGGGCAGGCCAATGTGCGCGACGTCGAAGTCGATTAGCTCGGTGCGGTAGTTCTCCTGCGTGCCAAAGTGACCGCGAGCCTCACTTGCCCCAGAGGCGAGATTGAGCCGCTGGTGACCCCTGTGAAGGGCCTGGAGGGCATCAGCCACTCGTAGGGCACTTGAAGCGTCTCGAAGGTTCGACAGAGATGACGTTCAGGCCTGCACCCCATCAATGAGCGTCTTGCCGACGGCGATGTTGTTGATGGTGGGGGTGCACACCAGCGGGAGGGTGCCAACAGTCTTGGTCGACTTGGGGTGGTCCTTGGCATCGAAGGCGATGGTGTACTGGGACCACTTGAGGGGTCGGGACGTCTCGATCCCAGGAAGCGCAGCATTGAGCTCACGGGCGAACTGCTTGAACTGATTGTTGGACTTGGGCGCTTGGGACCCGCCGAGGATGCATGCCATAGCTCCCCTAGGAGCCTGGTAGCCCCCGGCTCCTCGTCAGGGAGGTTGTTGTTCTTTTCAGTGGCGTTCGCCTGAGCCCCCTGAGGCCTCTGGTAGTTGCCTTTGCGTCCGCCCTTGCGGTAGCCACGGCCTCTGCCGCGGCCACCGCTGCCTTCTTCCTGCTCGCGCTTCTTGCTGAGCTGCTTGAGGTCGTAGCAGTTCTCTGTCGCGTGGCCGCGCCTGTTGTGGTAGATGCAGAAGGGGCGGTTGTCCACCTTTTTCTCGCCAGCCTCAGGAGAGTCCTCGCGGGCATGCTTGGCGTCAGGCTCAGCTGCCAGAACAGCGGTAGGCTTGCGCTTGGTCTCGTCACGCTTCTTGTGGGCCTTGGACCCTTCGGGAGGGTCGTCTGCAGAGGCCACCTTGGTGAAGAGTAAGCCCTCTTCAGCCTTGGCGCACTTGTCTGCGATGTCGAACAGCTTCACGACAGAGGAGAGGGTGTCGTGGATGCCGAGCTTCTCGAGCATCCTGCGGTTGGTGACGCCCTCTCTGAAGGCAGCTATGACGTGCGAGTCCGGGATGTTGGGGATTTTGTTGCGGACTTGGCTGAAGCGCTGGATGTACTTGCGGAGAGTCTCGCCAGACTTCTGGCGTACAGCGCGCAGGTCGTTGTAGGTGAGGGCGCGCTCGTACGTGCCCTTGAAGTTCGCGACGAACTGCTGCAGAGGTCTCCCACGAGTCGATGGAGTCCTCAGGGAGGTTCAGGAGCCACGACAGGCGGAGTCCTGAGGGCGTGGAGAACCAGTTTGCCATGACTTGTCGTCTCCTCCTGCAGCCTGATGGAGGTGGTGTAGAGCTGCAGGAACTCGATGGGGTTGTTCGTGCCGTCGTAGCCCTTGGGGAGGTCAGGCCTGAACTTCTGCGGCCAACGACGCGACGCAAGTTGCGGGTGAAGGCCGCGCAGCCTGTGGCGTACGTGGCTATGCCGCCCTGAAGTGCCTGCGGTTCTGGCGCCCGGCCTGGCCGATTTCCTCGACGATGCGCTTCTGGAGGTCCCGCTGGCGCTCCATCTCCACCCGCGCGTCCGGCGGAGTCCGCTGCACGATTTGGCAATCGTGCGTGAGGACGCGTGAGAGGCGGCCTTGTGCGCGCTGCCGGAGGCGGTCCAGGCGGAGGCGGAGGCGGAGGCGGAGGCACTCCATGCGCGGTGGTCCCTGCGCGCCCGGAGTTGTGGTGCACCAGGGAGCGCGACGCCGCTGGAGCCGCACGCGGCGTGGCAGCGATGTCGACGAGGTGCTGGAGGCGGCCAAGCCAGTTGTCGTGCGCCTCGGTGGTGGGGCGGTAGCGGAAGAGCTCCGCTGCCATGAGCAGCGCGGTGTTTGGGTTGGGCGCCGGGCGTCCCTGAGTGGACGCGCTTTGGCGCTGGACGGATGCGAGGACTCAGCGTCCTCGCTGTGCTCGTGGTCGACATCCTCGTCGTAGCGGTCGCCGTGGTGACCGTCGTCGTCCTCGGGGTGCTCCACGCACGGCTCCGCGGTGTTGCGCCCTGACGCACGGTTGGTGCGTGGGCGGCCGCGGGGCCTGTGGTGTGGACGGCGGGCTCGGTCTCAGCTCTGCCTGACGCGCGCCGGTTAGCGCGTGTTGCGCGAGTGTCCGCCATGGCGCAGAGGTCGATGAAGGTTGAAGACGCGCCTCAGCCCCTACCTGGCGCGCCAATTGTCGGAGAATGACTCCCACGAAACAGGGGTAGCCACACTCACGAAGAGAGTTCGTGTAAGGGGCTGAACACGTTGGTCAAACAATCCTCAACCTGCACGGCGACGGTGCTCGTCGAGCATGAGGAGGGACATCACTGCAGAGATGGACACAGGCCCGTACCAGGTTCACGGCCCTCGTGGAGGTAAAACCGCTACTCCTGCTTGTCTGTATTGCTGCTTGCAGAGGTTACAATGCAGCGAGCTTGCCGAAGGCTCGTTGGTGGCAATGGTGTGTTCTGGGAGAAGGAGAGGTGGAGGTCCTCTTCTTCCTTGAGCTAGAGTAGCTAAGCTAGGGTGAGAGTGTGAGTTGAGCGATCCCCTGCTACGGTGGAGCACCGGCTCCTTTTATAGGCGCCCCGGGCCTCTTCCCTGTCTTTGCAGTGGAAGGGCTACCACATGGCGACAACGAGGGGGAGCGCGGTGCACCGCAGCGCAGCAGTCCATGGACGCGGTCCACGGGCGCGAAAGCTGAGGCCGGTGGCAGGGAGACCACCGGCCACGCAGGACGGCCAGCGGAGCTGCAGAGTAACGTGGCGGAGCCCACGCTGACGTTTTCCTTGGAGCGTAGCGCGGCCGGTCCCCTTATCACCAAAGAGGAAGTTCTTGTAGTCCGGTTTGCATGGCGCAGCTTTGTTGACTGCTTTATTCACCGGAATGGCAACTGCGGCCCTGCCGTCACCGCGCGCAGGGCGCGCGCGTCACTCTGTGGCCGCGGCAGAGCCCATGTGCGCTCTGCAGAGGTGGCGTGGCAGCGAAGGAACCCTCCCGAGGGCTCGGGATGCCCTCTGGAGGATTCGGCGTTGACTTCTCCTCAGGGGAGGTTATCTTTGAAGAGGGGGCAGCCTTGTAGGGGCTCCGTAGGCCACTGCTGCTTCCTCAGGCCTTCGCGAGGCAGTCTCGCCTCGCAGGCTCTTCAGGCTCGTAGACCTGGTACTTAGCGGAATTCACCCTCCGCGTGGCGAGGGTTGTAGAGGCCTAGCCCAGCAGACCCTGGTTCTCACTGGGCCGACAGGAACGTCGATTAACTTCCGTTCCGGCAAATTCGGGTACTCCATATGTCCCTTTTTTAGCAAAGGTCATGCCAAAAAATTTCGTGAATTTTGGCATGACTTTGCTAAAAATAGGACATATGGGGTATTGCGACTAATGCATGGGCCGGGGTATCTTAGTACTTAATTAAGTGATTTTTTTCTTATATTTGGTGTACTAACTTTTTGCCTCTTTTTAATGCAGTGCAAACATGTCAGAGCCCGGCCCTTCTAAGCACATGAGCGTCGAAAAAGAACCTAGAGACGCCAACAAGTCGTTCTGGGCTATGTCCCAGGAGTTGGAGGATGAAAGTGCATGTGTTGCCCCATGCGTGGTTTTGGTAATTAATGACAATCCTTATGCACTAATGTTTGTATTGAGTTATTCTTGTAGGTTTGTCCATTGGCATCGCTTGAACTCCATGTGTTGGATTCGATCAAGAAGATGAATAGATTCAAGGTTGATCAAGACTATGTGCAAAGAAGGGAATCGGATTATCCGGTCCTAGCTGACTCGGATTATCCGATACAAGTTGATCAACACACAAAGCTAAATGATATACCATGTAGTATCATGTGATCCAATGGTATGGTAAGAAATTGTCCATATAGCTTTGTGAACTAACCCATTATGTGTGTGTGGCATTCCTTTGTTGGGGTTAGGTTTCACTCCATGGGCTTGCATCAAAAGGAAGATTTCTTATAGCTCATAGAGGATGACGTCAAGGTGTGATCGTCATCAAGGTTGTGATGTGCAAGTTCAAGATGGACATCTAGAAGATATCATATGCTTGAAGCTTGCAACCCATTTGGAGATAATGGTCAAGTGAAGATGTTCCTAAGAGAGCCACTCCCATCTTGGTGTATGGGGGAGCGATATATGAGTTTTCACCAAGCAAAGCGCAATCAAGAAAGGTGGTCCACTTGAAGGAGTCAAGATCGTCATCATCTAGCTCAAGTGGAATGCGCAAGGCAAAGGTATGATCTTGATAGGGTTTCTATTTTACCGGTCTCATGGTGTTAGTGGGAGACCGGGTTATAGGATAGATGCCGTACTATCAAGAGGGGCTCTCAAGTGAGTAACTTGATCGCATCTTTGTGGAGAGCTCAAACCTTTGCATTCTTGGCATATCATCTTTCTTGGTTCTTATTTGGTTCTTCTCCTTGTTGGGTTTTGGTGCTTGTCGTGATCCTCATGACAAGCCCAAGTTCTTCGAAAATGGATTTTGTTTGGAAAACTTGTTCGTTCGCGGCGTTGGAAATATTACCGGTCCACCTTCGAGTTAGGGTCCACACCTTCCCATGTGTGGTATCCCCTCTATATTTGTGACCCTTAATATTTCGATTCTCCAGTTTACTTGTTCGTTCTCGGCGTTGGAAATATTGCCTTTTTGTAGGCATTCTCCTTGTCGTTACCTTTCCAACAAAATTGGTTTCACCTCATTTGGAGTTCGTATGAGAAAGTTCTTGCAGATTTAGTTCTGCTGTTTCTGTCGAGTTTTGCTCTTACAGAGGAATCGGATTATCCGGTCATTCTGACTCGGATTATCCGATTCTCCAGTTTCCTCGATTTCGGCTAAGGACTTTGGAAGCTTTGCGTACTGATGCTTTTCGGAATATCCGATATAGGTCCAATCGGATTATCCGATACAGTCGGATTATCCGACGTGACTTTTATCGGAATATCCGACTTCCCTGTCAACAAGTTTTGTGGCGTACTGAAGTTGTTCGGAATATCCGGTATAGGTCCAATCGGATTATCCGATACAGTCGGATAATCCGACTATGACTTATACCGGAATATCCGATCCCTGGCTGCAACGGCTCTTTTTCTGGGAGGGGTATAAATACCCCTCCACCCTCCTCCAGCCAGGAGCTCTGCCCAGCACGTTTTACATTCTCTCTCCTCCATTGTTGCAAGCTCAAAACTACAAGATCTCCCAATCCCTCCACCCAAACTCGTTGATCTTTGGAGGATTGAAGGAGAAGACCTAGATCTACATTTCCACCGAGCCGTTTCTCCTCTAAGTGAGTGGAACCCTTTCGATCTAGTTCTTGAAGTTCCATTTGTCGTGTTCTTCTTTGTTCTTCCTCTCTTCTCCCCCACAAGCATTTGTTGCTTTTGGTGGGATTTGGGAATGAAGGACTTGAGCACTTCTTGTGTTCTTGCCTTTGCTTTTGTGCATAGGCTTGCGTTTGCTTTTGTGCATAGGTTTGCTCTCTCCACGAGGATTCGTGGAAGTGAAGATTGTGAGCTCGTTACTCTTGGGTCGTTGGACCCTAGACGGTGTTCTTGTGACCTTTTGTGGTCATCGCCTTTTGTGGCGAGTGGCGCATTTTGTGGCGTTGCGAGGCCTTTTGTGGCCGCTTGGGAGCTCCCAATCATTTTGTGGGTTGTGCCTCAAGTTTGTTGTAAGGGACTCGATTTCCGGCCAAAAGGAAATCAATAGTGGGAGGTGAACCGAGCTTTTGTGCGAGGTTCATCGGAGAATAGAGTGAGGCCATTTGTGGCGTCTTGAGTTTGAAGCTCACACCCCTCCAACGAGACGTACTCCCTAAGAAGGAGGAACTCGGGAATACATCGTCTTCTCCACGTGCCTCGGTTATTTCTATACCCGAGCTCTTTACTTATGCAATTTACATTGTGATAGCCTTCGTGCTTGAAGTTATATATCTTGCTATCACTTTGTTGGTTATCTTGCTTAGCATAAGTTGCTGGTGCACATAGGTGACCTAGTTTATTTAGGTTGTTGGCTTGTTAATTTAAACACCTAGTTTTATTCTGCAATTAGCAAGCCTAAACCGGAAAAGTTTTTAAACGCCTATTCATCCCCCCTCTAGGCGACATCCTTGTCCTTTCAGAGGAGTTGGAGGAGGTGGAGGCCGCCGAAGCTGCTAGTGATGGCGACCATGGCGACGATGAAGCCGAAACCACCGATGGAGCTGCTAGTGGCGGCCATGAGGATGACGCCACCACCACCGAAGGCGGCAACCACACGGATGGCGGTGGTGGCAGTAACCCGACCGCTCCGAAGCAGAAGAAGCCAAGGAGGGATCGGACACCGCAAGCGCTCGCCAACGTCACGGACGTGTTCACTGAGGTCACGCCAAGTGGCTTACCAGTGGAGCCTAAGCACCTTGCCAAAGGGTACGGCATGCAACTTGGGTGCATCCTCCGGGAAAGCGTGTCGATCAACACGAAGGACCTCAGAAGGAAGGACAATGAGGCTTTGGTCGCAAACCTCCTCCAGAAGCTTCACCAACGATACACGTTCCCGGAGCCGTTCAACAAAAAGGTGGACAGTTTAGCCATCACGAAGAAGAGCACCGCCTTGAGCAGTTGGAAATCCCGGTGAAGAAGAAGATCGATAATGGTGAGTGCTGGGAGAAGATAAGTGCCAAAGAGCCGATGCTCGACGAAGAAGAGTTTGAGGCATTCAAGTTGTACTTGAAATCTGAGGAGGCTAATAAATAGACCAAGTGGGGGAAGGATATGCGAGACCTGAACATAGGTAACCACCATTTGGGAAGCGGCGGTTACCGAGGAAAACAACCCATTTGGGACAAGGAGGATGCCGAGGTTGCACGTATGGGCAAAGAGAACCCGTGGCTCAAAATCACGGACGAGCAGGTTAGGAACTTTGTCCGGTCCCGCTACTATCTGAACAAGGCGACGGGGGGAATTCGTCACCGACGATGACGATGTGAGGTATTCGAGAAAGTGCTGGTAAGGAATTTAATTACCGCGGATATCTCAAAGTCCATTGCGTTGATCTAATTAGATAACGAAGTCATATTCTAAATGGGTTCACCTAAATTTCCTTTGTCTGCACAGGAGGACGAGTTGAAGGCTGACGATGAGGCCGGCCCATCGTCCCAGGGGTCGACGGAGCCGTGGACATGACCTTCAACAGGGCGATGAACGTTTACAAGGAAAGGACAAGTCGGCGCCGCCGACGTCAGCTGGTCGTGTGTCCGGCTTTGGTACGAGCATGAAGTTCCTCCAGTACTACAGCACGGACACCGAGACGAGAAAGGAGATTAGGAAGTCGAGTAAGGATAAAGAGGCGGTGGAGCTAAAGAAGAAGGTGGAGTCACTACAGCAGGAGAAAGTGGACTCCACCACGGTGGACAAGTTAGTGGAGCAGAAGCTCCGGGCGATCTTACCCCCTGGGTTCATGGAGGGGTTAGCTGCCTGGAATGCGGGAGGTCGACAGGGCCGATACACGTGCCCAGCTTCGCCGGCAGCACCTCCAGCCATAACGTGTCGCCGGACCTGGTGACCCCGCCACCCAACACCGCGGCGTAGCAACCACTCCATTTGGTCCCACCGGCGCCCCCTACCGCGAAAGATACCGAGGTGCTGCCGGTGGCGGCGGTGATCAATGATAATGCACACGAGCGGCCGGAGAATGATAGGCCGGCCGCCGGCACCGGAGCCCTTGTCTCGACAATTGCCAAGCTCAACGCCATCACCAAGGTAACTAATTAGTTAGTCCGCGACATCTTTTATAACTATGCGCCTTTGATGACTGCCATGTCTCATGATCACTACTAGGAAATAGGCTATCAGTGGCACACCTTTTTGGAATTCTGTGGCGCACGGTGGGTGCGCCACAGTTATCACGCCACTAAATTGTGATTCTGTGGCGCACCCCAGATGCGCCACAGAAAACCACAATTCTGTGGCGCACCACTACCCAATGCGCCACAGATTTTATTTTGGATTTTAAAAAAGGGCGGCCAGATCTAGATCTGGATTCTCAAAATATTCAAAAAAATTCAGAAAATGAAAAAAATTTAAAACCCTAAATATTTGAATTTTTTGAACATTTTTAACACTCCAAGTGTATCTCAAATGATGACTTCCCAGTAGGTCACCCATCCTTAGATTGCTCCAACCCAAGCACGCTTAACTTCTAAGTTCTATTCAATCCAGCTACCCTTATTATTATTATTGATAATAGTATCATATCAACTCTCTTAGCCCTTGTCTATGTGTATATATGTGTGTAGTTTATGTGTGGTATGTGTATATATGTGTCTTCAAAAAAATCAAAAACTTCAAAAGTTTCAAAAAGGAAGTTCAAAAATCCAAAGAAATTCAAAAAATTCAAAAAATCCCAAAAAAATTCAAAAATTCAAAAAATCCCAAAAAATTCAAAAAATCTAGAAAACTTCAAAAAATCCAAAAATTCAACAAATCCAAAAAAATTGAAATTTTATTATTATTTTTATTTTATTTTGTAGAAAAAAAATCTTCTTTTTGAAATAACTTTTTACTCTTTTGAAATTTCCCGAATCTGAGAAATGTTCACCGGGTAATCCCGGGTGAAATCGAGCTCCTTTTTTCTCACGATTTTTTTGACATATTAAACGCATTTTTTCGACGTCGTATGCAAAAAAGGTCAAAATTCATATTTTAAAATTTATATACCAACTAGACACTAAAACCTAGCTACATCTGAAATGATTTTATTTTTTGAACATTTTAGCATTTTCTTTTATTGTTTGCAAAGCTAAAAAGGCGATCCACGGGGGGGGGGGGGTGGGGATCTGATTTAAAAAAAAAATCGGTGACGCATGGGGCTGGTGCGCCACAGAATTGCTGATTTCTGTGGCGCATGTTGTACGTGCGCCACAGAAAGGCACATTTCTGTGGCGCACCTCCTACATGCGCCATAGAAAGGCACATTTTTGTGGCGCATGTGGTTTCCGTGCGCCACAGAATTCCAAATTTCTGTGGCGCATGCAAAACAATGCGCCACAGAAATTTTTTCTGTGGCGCATGGGTATTTGGTGCGCCGCAAAAAGTGATTCCACCTATAGCTAGTTTCCTAGTAGTGGATGCTCAACATGTGTTGACTCCCAGGACATGCCTTGCATACTCCTGCATACGGTGGGGGCCGGCGGCGAGTCGAAGGAAGTCGCAGAGGGCACTCTCATACAACCTTTGACCCGCGATATGCACAATGTTAGAATGAGCGAGGCCGTGATGAAGGTCAGGTTGACTATGGTAGTGCCGGAGTTTCGTGACATCGACCCCCCCATGCAACCTCCGGGAGCCGATGAACACTTGGTCCTTGGAGAATGCCCAAGTGGGTCCTCGAATGGCCGAAGACCCAGATTCTTCTTGGGGGGGGGGGGGGGTCAGGCGCACCACCGGTGCCACCACGAAGCTCCGACCCCGATCGTTCGGCCCTTGAGGCCGCCACGATCAAAACTTGTTGTGAAGGAACCGGCGCCAGAAGCAGCCGTCGCCACCACCCGAAAGGAAACGCCGGTCATCGCCACCACCCGGAAGGAGCCGCCGGTCGTCGCCTCCACCAACCGCCACAAACAACTGTTGGGGACGTCTGAACCGCAACCGTCCAAAGACAAAGCCGTTCCACCTCAACTTGGTGGCAACAACGACGATGATGACGATAATGTCGACGTCGATGGCTTCATCAACACTGGCGCCAGCAAAGATTTGTTCATGCCTCCTGTACATATGGATGAGGAACCATTCCGCGCTCACCACGGTCAACCTGCTCGTCCCAGTACATGCACGCAACACCTGACCTTCCATGATTTATCTCAAGACACGCCTCCGGAGGCCTGGCACAATCTCAACTGGCTAACGTTTTCAGCCCTGGCACAATCTTCAAGTCCGTTCACGAGGGAGTGCAATCCCAGAGATGAAGAAGAAGAAGCACAAGAACAGAAGTAGGCCAGGCGCCTCTGCGAGCCAGCCAGCTCCTAAGACTATCCGGGGTCATGAAGACATGGTACCACCCCGTGCGGATGGCTTGACCCGACTTCATGAAGATGGTAAACCGATACTGCCTCCGGAGCTGCTCTGCCTCGCACAAGGACCCATGCACACTTTGCATGAAAGTATCTTGATGCTAGAGGGCATCCTTCTTAAAGACGCGAATCCAAATTACCCGGTGTTCACGGCCCAGGTGCCAAGGACTTGGACTTCGTCCATGAAGCCCGGCGGATCTGTTCTTCATAGCTTTCGAGGACGTCTTCAAGCTGTTTCACTCTAGACGGCTGGACTATAACATGGTCCGCCTATACGCGCTCAATATGGCGATGAAGATCAGGAAAGATAATACCCCGTACGTCGCGGTAGTGGATCCCTACTACATGCGTGACAGCCAGCTGGTGGAAGGATCAAGGACATGGACCATGGCGAAGGAGTACCTCCAGAGGTTCATGCTGACCAACAAGACGAAGAACACCCTTCTTCTGCCTTTCTTTCCTGAGTAAGTACACATCCGCTCGCCGCCATCGTATCTTATGCTTTCTTATCGATTTCTTCCATTGCCGATCCTTTCCAACATTCCGTTTCAATTGTGTGTTGACCAGGGACAAGTATTGCATACTCATTGTCCTAAGACCGAGCTGGTTCATTGCCACTTATTTTGACTCGGGGAGTTTGGATAGGAAGAAGACTACACCAGAATAAAGGTTGTTCTAGAGGAGGCTCTCGAGGGCTATGCCCAAAAGGGAGGCCCTTCGAAAAGAAGGGGGAATCTTTCACAAATGACAAGAAACACCGGTTCAGGCATGGGACCGAGTTCCATTGCATCAAGTAGCAGCCTGGCAGCGTGAAGGAGGCCTTCTACGTCCTCCATAACATTAAAGGGTTGGTCCGGGATGCAGAAAAAACGAGGATGCCATTAGTCTCTCAGAATGGACCAAATCTGCGGGGGATATCACCGATGATGAGCTTAGAGAAGACTTCCATTGCATCCAGATGCATCTATCGCAAATCATCGTTGAAGATGTAAGTAGAAAGCGGGGTCCCTCCACAACGCCAGAGGTAGGACGATGTATTATAAAGAAAGACTTGTCTCACTCGCAACAAGTGCTTCTTTATTTTCTTTATTATAGACTTATCCACTTTGATGAATAAATCATACTCTATTTATATTACTAACCAATATATATCCCAATCCATCTCCAGGGTTGTGCCAGAGGGACATCGAAGAACGCCTAGAGGCTCAGCAGGACACCAGGACGTGGATGACGAAGGAGATGTATAAACCGTTCCGGCGCCGCTCAAGAAGTAGACTCCATGATCGTGCTCCCGCTATTGCTCACCATCATCGCCGATGTACTCTATTTGATCCAAGTTTAGGCGGTGAACTTCATTGTAACATGTGACATGATCGATGAAGTTTTGTATAGACTTGTGTAAAAATTTGGAACTTTTCACTATATGTATGTATCTCGGGCTCTAAGTAATGTGATGACATATACCATGTTAAATATATTACTGTTTCTATTATATCTGTATAAATCCTGTATATATACCTGTATTTCCTGTAATATACCTATATTTATACAGTAGGCAGCAACAAATCGAAAATACCTGTAATGTATTCTGTGGCGCATGTTTTTTTTTTCTGTGGCGCATTTAGTTCTGTGGCGCATGGATTGGAGATGCGCCACTGAAACTATTTCTGTGGCGCACTGGTCTTGGTGCGCCACAGAAACGTGGTCTTTCTGTGGCGCACCCTGGGATGCGCCACAGAAATATAATTTAGTGGCGTGATATCTGTGGCGCACACACCATGCGCCACAGAAAGGAAAAATGGGTGCGCCACAGATATCCTTTTTCCTACTAGTGCGAGGAGGATGCGCCACAGAAATATTTGACTTAGCCGTTTTAGGCGTGTCGATCCGCCGCCCAAATTCAACCACACCACACAGTACTCACCCGCGCGCGTCTCGCTCTCGATCCACTCGCCGTCGCCGGCCGCCCAACTCGCGCCGCCGGCCGCCGTAACCCGTCCGCCGCCGCGCCGTAACCCGTCCACCGGCTGCCGACCGTCTCTCCGTCGCGACCATCGCCGGCCGCTCTCACCGCGCGCGCCGCCGCCTCGGACCAGCCATCCTCGACGCCGCGAAGGACCTCGACGCCACCGCCCTCGACACCTCCATCCCTCCCGAGGTGCTGCTCCATCCCCATCCCTCCCTCTCCCGCCCGCACGTCCCTCCTTCCCCTCCACCTTGCACATGAGGTGTTTGTTAAAATGCCAAACCTAAAATTTACTTGTAGTTTCTTATGCAAATTTAGATATGTGTTGTTATGCAAACTAGTTGCAACTAGGAGCAACTAGGAGCATGCTCTAGATAGTATTCACATTTGTCATGTGTGCTCCATATGTGTTTCTTATGCAAATTTACTTATAGTTCATCATGTGTGCTTTTTATGCAATTGGTGTAGAAACAAAAGAAATATGTGTTATGCAATTGCTTGCTGCTAGTTGCATTAAGTTGTTACAAGTACTTGCTGCTAGTTGCTGCTAGTTGAGATGAAAATTTTCACAAATTTTGCTAAGTGTTAAATATGGTCACTGTTTAAACATACCTTTAAAACTGACTTGAATTAAGGTGTTAGAAGTTTTGAAAAAATTATTTTTGAGCTTTATCATGAAGTAATAACTTAGTGCAAGAGATCCATGAAGGCACATTGTAAATAGGATCAAGATTTGATAATTTCGTAAGCCTCCAAAGTTGGTACTTTTAACTTTCTGAAGATGCATTTTTAGTTGGAATTTGCAAGATTTTATATTTTCTAGAGAAGTAACAGTCAAGAAATACATGTAGACAAGTTTTGCATTGGTTCATCCATGAAGACATGTTTTTTTAGCTCATGATCATTTTCTTTTTTTTGGTTGTACAGGTGCAGAGGTGCTTGTGTGTGCTAGACAAGAAGACGCCCTTGGAATCGATTTGTGAAATATTTGCAGGTACCTCGAGAGGTGTGCAGAGGTGCTTGTGTTCTGTGCTACCACGACCATCGTGTCGTGGTTGTTTGTATTCCGACCATCGTGTCGTGTATGTGCAGATGTTGCCGGCCGGAGATGCCGGCAACATGATTTGTGAAATGTCTGCAGGTACCCATGAGGCCTTGAGTTTGCCGAAATGTCGATTAACTTCCGTTCCGGCAAATTAGGGTACTCCATATGTCCCTTTTTT
The DNA here is from genome assembly GCA_947311845.1 of Poa pratensis. Classification (NCBI taxonomy): domain Eukaryota; kingdom Viridiplantae; phylum Streptophyta; class Magnoliopsida; order Poales; family Poaceae; genus Poa; species Poa pratensis. Next base: position 11,404,493 of record CAMZMU010000088.1, read on the forward strand.
AGCAAAGGTCATGGCGAAATTTTTTGTGAATTTTGGCATGACTTTGCTAAAATAGGACATATGATTTGTGAAATGTCTGCAGGTACCCATAAGGCCTTGAGTTTGCCGGAACGTCGATTAACTTCCGTTCCGGCAAATTTGGGTACTCCATATGTCCCTTTTTTAGCAAAGGTCATGCCGAAATTTTTCGTGAATTTTGGCATGACTTTGCTAAAAATAGGACATATGGGGTATTGCGACTAATGCATGGGCCGGGGTATCTTATTACTTAATTAAGTGATTTTTTTCTTATATTTGTTGTACTAACTTTTTGCCTCTTTTTAATGCAGTGCAAACATGTCGGAAGCCGGCACTTCTAAGCACATGAGCGTCGAAGAAGAAGCTAGACATGCCAACAAGTCGTTCTGGCAGCTGTCCCAGGAGATGGAGGAGGTGGAGGCCGCCGATGCCGACAATGAGCAAGAGGACGGGAGGAGGACGCCGAAACCACAGATGGAGCTGCTAGTGGCGGTCATGAGGATGACACCACCACCACCGATGGTGGCGACCACACGGATGGTGCTACTGGTAGCAACCGACCGCTGAGAAGCGGAAGAAGCCAAGGAGGGATCGGACACCGCAAGCGCTCGACAACGTCACAGACGTGTTCACCAAGGTCACGCCAAGTGGCCTACCAGTGGAGCCGGAAAAGCTTGCCAAAGGGTACATCATGCAACTAGGGTGCATCGTCCGGGAAAGCAGGTCGATCAACATGAAGGACCTCAGAAGCAAGGGCAATGAGGCTTTGGTCGAAAACCTCCTCATGAAGCTTCACCAACGATACATGTTCCCGCTTCGTTCAACAAAAAGGTGGACAGTTTCGCCATTACGAAGATGAGCACCGCCTTGAGTAGCTGGAAATTCTGGTGAAGAAGAAGATCAATAAGGGTTACAGCTGGGAGGAGATAAGTGCCAAAGACCCGACGCTCGACAAAGAAGAGTTCGAGATATTCAAGGAGTCCTTATAGTCTGAGGAGGCTAAAAAATGGATCCAGTGGGGGAAGGATATGCGGGACCAGAACATAGGTAACCACCGTTTGGGAAGCGGCGCCTACCGAGGAAAACGGCCCGTTTGGAACAAGGAGGATGCCATTGTTGCAAAACTGGGAAAAGAGAACCGTGGCACAAAATCACGGACGAGCAAGTGAGGAACTTTGTCCAGTCCCGCTACTATCTGAACCGGCGGGGGAATTCGTTACCAACGATGAAGATGTGAGGAAATTCGAGAAATTGCTGGTAAGGAATTTAATTTCCGCGGATATCTCAAAGTCCATTGCTTTGATCTAATTAGATAACGAATCCATATATTTCTACATGGGTTCACCTTAAGTTCCTTTGTCTGCATGAGGCGGAGTTGAAGGCTGAAGCTGAGGATGGCCCGTCGTCCCAGGAGTCGACGGAGCCGTGGGACACGACTTTCAACAAGGCGATGAACGCTTACAAGGATAGGGAGGACAAGTCGAAGCCGCCGACGTCAGCTGGCCGTGTGTCCGGCTTTGGTACGAGCATGAAGTTCCTACAGTACTACTCATATGACCCGGAGAAAAGAAAGGAGAGGAGGAAGATGAAGAGGGATAATACCGCCGAGGTTGTGGAGCTGAGGAAGAAGATGGAGTCACTAGAGCAGCAAAAAGTGGACTCCAGCACACTGGACAAGTTAGTGGACGAGAGGATCCGGACGATCATACCCCCTGGGTTGCTGGAGGGGTTAGCTGCTTGGAATGCGGGAGGTCAACATGGGCCCATACACGTGCCCAGCTTCAGCGGCAGCAACTCAACCATGAACCAGGCCGTGTCGCCGGACCTGGTGACCCCAATGCCGCGCTACAGCCGCCGGTCCCTTTTGTCGCACTGACACCCCTCCCGCGAAAGATACCGAGGCGCCACCACCCGAGCGGCTGGAGGAGAATGTTAGGCCGGCCGCCGACACCGGCGCCCTTGTCTCGACATTAGCCGAGATCAACGCCATCGACAAGGTAACTAATTAATTACTTAGTCCGCGTCATCTTCTATAACTCTGCCTTTTATGACTGCCACCTCATGATGCCCAACATTTGTTCACAAAAGGACACGCCTTGCATACTCCTGCATAGGATGGTACCCGACGGCGAGTTGAAGGAAGTTGCTGAGGGCATGCTCATACAACCAATGTGCCGTGATATCCACAACACTAGAATGAGCGAGGCCGTGATGAGGGTCAGGGTGACTGAGGTAGTGCCTGAGTTTAGTGCCATCGACCCCCCATGAAACCTCCGGGAGCCGAGGAGCACATGCTCCTTGGAAATTGCCCCAAGTGGGTCCTGGAATGGCCGAAGACCCAAATTCGTCTTGGGGGGCAGGGGGTTCTTCAGGGGTTAAGGCGCCGCTCACCGGCGCCACCTCTAAACTCCGGCGCCCGATCGTTCGGCCCTCGAAGCCGCCACGAAAACCTGTTGGGAAGGAACCGGCGCCACAAGCAGCAGTCACCACCACCCAGAAGGAACCGGCGCCACAAGCAGTAGTCGCCACCACCCGGAAGGAACCGCCGGTCGTTGCCACCACCAGCGCCACCAAAGACTGTTGGGAATGTCTGTACCGCAACAACCGTCCGAAGCTAAAGGCGTTGCACCTCAACTTGATGGCAACGACGATGATGATGATAATATCGACGCCAATGGCTTCCTCAACACGGGCGCGAGCAAAGATTTGTACATGCCTGCTATGGATGAGGAACCCTTCCACGGTCACGGTGATCTACCCAGTCGTCCCACACATGCCAGCGCCTGCGTTTTTCTCAAAACACGCCTTCGGCGGCCGACGATCAAGCTCCAGACAAACCATGTAACATTTTCAGCCCTGGCACACTCTAACAGACGGTTTACGTGGGGTTCACTGCACCCCCACCATCCCTAGAGGATGAACAAGAAGCATAAGAAGAGAAGTAGGCGAGGTGCCTCTGCGAGCCAGCCAGCTCCTAAGGTTATGCGGGTCATGAAGACAAGATATCACCCCGTGCGGATGGCTTGACCCGAGTTCATGAAGCTAGACAACCGATACTGCCTCCGGAGCTGCGCCACCTCGCAGAAGGACCCATGCACTATTTGCATCAAGCTATCTTGACGCTAGAGGGCATCCTTCTTAAAGACAAGGATCCAAATTACCCGGTGTTCACGGTCCAGGTGCCAAAGGACGTGGACTACGTTACTGAAGCCCCCGCCGATCTATTCTTCATAGCGTTCGAGGACGTCTTCAACCTTTTTCACTCTAGACGACCGGACTATAACTTCGTCCGCCTATACGCGATCAATATGGCGAGGAAGATCAAGAGAGATGATACCCCGTACGTCATGGTAGTGGATCCCTACTACATGCGTGACAGCCAGCTGGTGGAAGGATCAAGGACACGGACCATGGCCACGGAGTACCTCCAGAGGTTCATGCTGAACAACAAGAGGAAGAACAGCCTTCTTCTGCCTTTCTTTCCCGAGTAAGTACACATCCGCTCGCCGCCGTATTATCTTATGCTTTCTTATAGATTTCTTCCGTTGTTGATCCGTTCCACTGCATTTCTTCTGACCAGGGACAAGTACTGCATACTCATCGTCCTAAGCCCGAGGTGGTACATGGCCACTTATTTTGACTCGGGGAGTTCGAGCAAGAAGAAAGACTACACCAGAATAAAGGGTGTTCTCGATGAGGCTCTTGAGGGCTATGATGCATGATGGCGGTGAATCACACGCTCGTTGGGAGACCCCAAGAGGAAGGTATGATGCAGTTCAGCAGCAAGTTTTCCCTCAGTATGAAACCAAGGTTATCGAACCAGTAGGAGCAACAACTCTTCTGAAGGTTGTCAACGGCGAAATATGATGCGGCGCAACACCAGGGATTCCGGCGCTGACGTGGAACCTGCACACAACACAATCAACTACTTTGCCCCAACAAAACAGTGAGGTTGTCAATCTCACCGGCTTGCTGAAAACAAAGGATTAAACGTATGGTGTGGAAAATGAGTATTAAATTGCAGAGAATGAAAATGGAACAGTTTGCAGTTTGTGGTTGTTTAATCAGTGTAAAAGAATGGACCGGGGTCCACAGTTCACTAGTGGTGTCTCTCCATAAAAGATAACTAAAATGTTGGGTGAACAAATTACAGCTGGGCAATTGACAAATAGTGAGCGCATGACAATGCATATACATGACATGATGATTACTATGGTATTTAATTGGGTATTACGACATAATACATAGACCGTTATCCAACAGCGTCTATGACTAATAATCCACCGCCAGGTTGTCATCCGAGTCCCCCGTTGGTATTAAGTTGCGAGCAACGAATAATTGCATTAAGTAAAGTGTGTAATGTAAACAAACACATATGCCCGTGGACATATCATCGTTAGGTTACCCCTAGTGGCAACAGCACATCCACAATCTTAGAATTTGCTGTCACTCTCCCAGATTACTGGAGGCATGAACCCACCATCTAGCATAAATACTCTCTCTTGGAGTTACAAGCATCTGATACCCTCAAGTATAGGGGATCGCTGAAGTCTTCGTTGGGAAGTATTACCCAAATTTATAGTTCGACACGATGGGAACACAAGAATACCAATAAGACCTTGGCAATTGAGGCGTCACTCTCAACCACACATGTATATCAATAAACTTGCAGCAATGGTAGTGATGGCAGCAGTATGATTCAAGTAGCAAATAAAACAGCAGTAGTGAACAAGGACTTCCCAGTTTTCACCAGAAAGATGAAAGCGTAACTCAGTGACTTAAAACGTAGGCATGAGGTGATAGCGGGCTGTTGCATGAATGAGATTGATCATATAATGAGGAACAACTAGTAATGGGGCTTAACTCTAACTCCGATATATGTAGGTATGTGTTCCGTAAATAGTTGTGCGTAGTAACCAAGAGAATTTGCACAACATCTATTGTCCTACTTGCCCATTTCACCGGGGCCAACTTGGAACTACAGGTAATTAAGGTCTACCCTTTCGAATAGCCCGGACCAATGCATTAACACTCCATGAACACATAGAATCCTCAAACTAAAACATCTCCCCCTTGTTTTCCCTACATGTCACTTTTAGGGTTCGCAGGTTCAACATAATAGCAGGTGATACACTTTGCAGATAAATACCAAACTCAATTATATGATGGGGCGAACTAAGTTCAGTACTGAAACCATGCCACTCGCGCCCTAGTAGCAAGCATTAAGCATAGCATAAGTGCATCAACACAATACAAAAGTATCCTCAAGATAAACCCCTAAAATCTCGGATAACGGGCATCATTACATGATCAATCTCATCCAATCCCATCCACCTCATATGCCTACAGCGGACTACTCACACATGGCGATGGTGAGGGAGCTCATGGTCGATGGAGATGAAGGCGGTGAAGATGGCGGTGAAGACGGTCTCCAAATCCCTCCTCCGGGGGAGAATCCTGGAGCAATCTGTCTCCGAAAACGAAGATCGTGATGGTGGCGGCGCTCTGTTTCGCGAAAACTCTTCTCCTCCTAGGGCACCCACTTTTTCGTATATATGAGGGAGTCCGCCAAAGCTGAAGTGGAGGCGGTGCTCGAGGCCCCAATTGGGTGGGCCCACGCGGCCAGGTACAGTGGCCGCGTGGGGCCCCCTCTTTTGGGCCTCCGACGCTTCCTCGTGTCCATCCTTTGCACTTTGTCCTCCTTTCCCATAAAAAATGACGTGGTATTTTTCCTAGATTTAATTTCCTGCAAAAACAACCAGAAATGAGACTTTGCTAAAAACAGCGTCAGATTCAGCAGTTTTATTCAAATATGGGAAGATTCCGGAGCAAATTATGAAGCAAAGTGCTTGGAAAAGTAGATGCATTTTAGGTGCATCAGCATCTACTTGGCCAAAGCATCTATGAGTAACGGAAAGCATGCAAGATATTAAATAACATAGGGCATAGATTGATAATCAACTTGACATAGTATTCAATATTCATCGGATCCCAGCAAACACAACATGTAGCATTACAATAATATGATCTTGATCATGTAGGGCAGCTCACAAGATCTAAACATGATGGCACAAAGTGGAGAGACAACCATCTAGCTACTGCTATGGACCCGTAGTCCAAGGATGAACTACTCACGCATCACTCCGGAGGCAGGCATGGCGATGTAGAAGCCTCCGGTGACGATTCCCCTCTCCGGCAGGGTGCCGGGAAGAGGTTCTGAACCCTCCCGAGCTAGGGTTGACGGCGGCGGCGTCTCTGGAACTTTTCGTGGATATTTGCTCAGGCACTTAGGGTTTTCGCGTCGGGGGGAATAAGTAGGCGAAAGGGCGGCGGCTGACGACCCCCGAGGGGCCCACACCACCCCAGGGCGCGGCAGAGGGGGGCCCGCGCCCTGGTGGCGTGTGGCCCCTCCTGGCTCTCCTCTGCTCTCCTTTGGTCCTTCAGGTGTGTTCTGGTAAAATAGGGATCCCCGTGAAGTTTCGTCCAATTCCGAGAATATTTCCAGACTAGCTTTTCTGGAATACAAAAACAGCAGAAAACAGGAACTGGCACTTCGGCATCTTGTTAATAGGTTAGTCCCAAAAAATGTATAAAAGTGATATAAAGTAGATGCAAAACATGTAGCAATTGGTATAAAACAAGCATGGAACATCAAAAATTATAGATACGTTTGAGACGTATCAGCATCCCCAAGCTTAGTTCCTACTCGTCCTCGAGTAGGTAAACGATAAAAACAAAATAATTTTTGAGGTGACATGCTACATCATAATCTTGATCATATAATATTGCAAGGCACATGTAAATGAATGAAGTGATCCAAGTCAATGGTCTATAATTTGCTACCAAATAGATAATGAGTAAACAATGAATCACACAAGCTAAACGTTTTCATGAATAGTACTTTCGAGACAAGCATCAAACAGTTTTGCATAAGTGTTAACTCATAAAGCAATAGTTTCTAATAAAAGGTATTTAATCAACACAAAGGAAGAATTAAGTTTCAGCATTTGCTTCAACTTTCAACATATTTATCTCATGGATATTGTCAACACAAAGTAGTATAACAAGTCCAATACAGCATATAACGCATGTTGTAACAAAGTTGACACTAGTGTTTGCTTGTGGAAGACAGAAAGAATAGGAAAACTGACTCAACATAAAAGTAAAAGAAAGGCCCTTCGCAGAGGGAAGCAGGGATTAAGTCATGTGCTAGAGCTTTTAGGTTTTTGAAAGCATATAGAGATTGCATAAAATATTTGATACTCCTCCCAACCTTGCTAACACAAGCCATGGCTAACCGAATCCTCGGGTGCCTTCCATCAATCACATACCATGGAGGAGTATCTATTTTTGAGAGGTGTTTGTTAATTGTCAACGAATGGTAGCGGGTGAGAACAGTATTCTACCTGTCAAACGGACTTTTAAGAGCGGCTCCCATGAAGGACGTTATTTCTACCAGCAAGGCAGATCATCCCTCTTTCTCTTTGGTTTACACACATTCAGGTATTTCACTGTTTGTCATTGCTTACTGATGAATCAGGGCAAAAGTGTGAAGAGAATTAATTGGTTAAAGTTGTAATTAATTGGGACTGGGCACCCCGTTGCCAGCTCTTTTTGCAATTAGGGATAAGCGGATGTATATGCCACTAGTCCAGGTGTAAAAGTCCATTCGACAAATAGAATAAAGAATAACCACACTAATTCCTCATGAGCTAGTAAACATTGACACAAAAAGGGAATAATAACATTTTGAATAATTTAAAGGTAGCACATGAAAAATTTACTTGGAGTGGCAAGGAAATACCACATATAGGTAGTTATGGTGGACACAAATGGCATGGATTTTGGCTCAAGGATTTGGATGCACGAGAAGCATTCCCTCTCAGTACAGAGTTTAGGCTAGCAAGGTTATGTAAGCAAACAAGAATATCAACCCGTACACCAAGTTTTATATGACAAACATATTGCAAACGTTATAAGACTTCATACCGTCTTCCTTGTTAACCAAACCCTGTTATTAGAAAATATCTAGACCTTAGAGATACCACCGATGCAAACCAAATTTTCAACAAGCTTTACGGTAGTTCTTCACTAATAGGCTTAACTCATGTGATGCAAAATTTAATCATGATCTACTTGTTAACTCAAAACAATTGACAAGCATCAAGTTATCCAAATTAGTGATCTACAAGATTAAGCAAGTTTTTCCTTATACCAATTACCACATGCAACATTTTCTGAACCAACCAAACACCAATCAATTTATTTAATCAACTCTCCAAACAAATATAAGTGAAGCAAGAGAGTACTTTCTAAAAGAAAGCTAATAGCTCTGACAAGAGATACATGAAAACAAGAGCTAAAAGCTGAACAGCGCTAGATATGAATACTCAACAAATATAAGTGAAGAATAGGAGTATTCTCATGAAAAAGCGGAGCGTGTCTCTCTCCCAATCAAGAATGCTAGGGTCCAGTCAAGCTTTATTGAAAATAAAATGCAATACTGAAAATAAAAGCACACAGACGCTCCAAGAAAAGCACATATGATGTGAAAGAATTAAAATATAGTTTCACTAGAGATGACCTGATAATTTTGACGATGAAGAAGGGGATGCCTTGGGCATCCCCAAGCTTAGACGCTTGAGTCTTCTTGAAATATGCTGGGGAGATCCATGGGAGCCTCCCCAAGCTTAAGCTCTTCACTCTTCTTGATCCTATTATATCATCCTTCTCTCTTGACCCTTGAAAACTTCCGTCACACCAAACTCAAAGCAAATCTCATTAGAGGGTTAGTGCACAATCAAAAACTCACATGTTCTATAAAGACGCAATATGACTTGTTAATTTAGACATTACACTAGTAGGGAAGTGCCTTTCTATGGAACGCCTGTTTGTGGCGCACCAGTTGTGCCGTGCGCCACAGAAACACTTTAGTGGCGCACCCATCGAAGTGCGCCACAAAATATTGTGGCGCATGTGCCAAATAATGCGCCACAGAATCAAGGTGGGTCCCGCCTCCACAAATATCTGGAGATGTTTCTATGGCGGACTGTACTGGGTGTGCCACAAAAACACGACTTTCTGTGGCGCACGGAAAACGATGCGCCATAGAAATGTGGTGGCCCCTCTCCAATGATTGCCTACGTGTTTGTTTTGTGGCGCATGTGTATGGATGCGCCACAAAAACACGACTTTCTGTGGCGCACTGTGATGTATGCGCCACAGAATTCCTTGACTTAGCAGTTTTTTAGCCATTTCTCTTCCCCAAATTCCCCAATTCGCATCCACGCGACGCGCCGTCCTCGCGCCGCAACCCTAGCGCCACTGTCGTCGTCTCTTCTTCCTCCTCCACGGCCCGCCCCGCGCCCAACCCTAGCTAGCCCGCCGCCGCCTCTTCTTCCTCCTCCACGGCCCGCCCCGCGTCTTCCTCCTCCACTGCCCGCCCCGCGCCCAACCCTAGCGCCGCTCCCGCACGACATCCCCGCTCGGCCGCCGCCCGGTCTTGAACACCGCCGCCGGCTCCTCGACGTCGGCAACAACGCCACCTCGCCGACCTCACAGGTAATCCATTCATTCATCCTATGTTAATTCATCCTATGTTTTCTTGCTAGTTTAATTAATCCTATGTTAATTCCTCCCTAGCAACCGAAATTAGTTGCTGCAAGCCTATGTTGGTGCTAGAATTTACTTGTTTAATTAGTTCCTCCCTAGTTTAATTAGTTGATTATTTAGTTTCTGCAATCATATCATGCATCATATGTTTTCTTGCTTGATTAATTAGTAGCTTGCTTGATTATATTTTGTGTGATGCTTGAGATTTAGAAACATGTATATTGTTAGTTGCCGCTCCCTGAAATCTCTGCTAGGTTTCAACTAAAAATAATTTGCATTTTTAACTGTCTTGAAGATGCATTTTTAACTGTCTTGAAGATGCTAACATTCAGTCACATTATGCACAACTAGACTAAATGCTTCAACTAATCTCCTCCCCTGATCTTTTTATTCATCTTTTTATCCATATTGTTGTACATCTTCTTTTTATCCTTTTACCCATGTTCTTGTATATGTACTATAGGCCGATGATTTAAACTATGTCATGTTAAAGGGAAAAGAGTATCTACAATACCTTGTACTATATACAATTTGAGTGCTTGTATTAGAACATGGTCTTGTATGTACTCTTTTTGCCTTGTTTTGACAATGATATATGAGGCTTCTATTGTATTACACCGATGACTCTGATTCACAGTATAGCAATCAGTCTTGGTGAGATATTGAAAGAACCCAAGTGCATATGTTCTAATACAAAAGGATTCGATTAATTCCCATGAGCATTCTTGCTTCCATGCATCTCCGAATGTAGATACTCTATATTCTGAAAACTTGAAGCAGCTGAGTAGTATTTGTCGATTTAAACCTTCATATGCTCATATTAGTTAGTTAACCAATATTAGATGGCATTTTTAATTAACTAATGCATTATTTTGCCGTATGCAGGAAATTTAGAAGAACCTCCACGTTCTTTCAGGTGAGATGTGGATGTGGTGATGCTGTGTATGTGTGTGAGATGTGGATGTGGTATTGTGTTTGTCGTGCATGTGAGATGTGGTATTGTGTTTGTTGCCGGCCGGAGATGTGTTGTTCTGATGTTGTTGGCCGGCCGGCGACGCCGGCCAACCTGATTTGTGAAATATATGCAGGTACCCCGAGACCCTTGAGTTTGCCGGAACGTCGATTAATTTCCGTTACGGCAAATTCGGGTACTCCATATGTCCCTTTTTTAGTAAAGGTCATGCCAATTTTTTTCGTGAATTTTGGCATGACTTTGCTAAAAATAGGACATATGATTTGTGAAATGTCTGCACGTACCCATGAGGCCCTTGAGTTTGCCGGAACGTCGATTAACTTCCGTTCCAGCAAATTCGGGTACTCCATATGTCCCTTTTTTAGCAAAGGTCATGCCAAATTTTTTCGTGAATTTTGGCATGACTTTGCTAAAAATAGGACATATAGTTGTGTAGCTTAGATTGTAGATAATTTTAGTTGTGAGAGTTCCTTATTTACTTACAAATTGTGTTTTTAGTTTATTGTTCTCGGCGACGATGTCACTGTTGGACCAGAGTGGCGATGTCCGCGACTGGACTCCGCCGGGCTGGCACTGGGAGGTGCAACCTTCCGGGACGCGTATCTTGGTGAGGGATCCGGGTGACGTCGTCGACCCGGATCTTCTTTGGTGGCGGTCGCGTGGGCCATGCTCGGTGCAGAGGGAGCCGGCCCCCGAGGAGGTGGTACGTCGCCGTATCAGGGAGGAGGACCAGCACGTCCGTCGCTACATGTATTGGTTGGATAGGCGGTACAACAATGGATGGTCGTTTCTTCAGAGGGTTCCTCATCACGTGAGCTATGTCCCTGTGAGGGTTCCTTATCTTTGGATGTGCAGCACCCGCGGCTCAGCACCCCGCGGCTCAGGACCCGGTCGAAGTTAGTTTGAGAGTTTCATGCATGGGAGAGATATATGTATTAGTGATATTATTCGCGATGTATTAGGGTTAAATAAACATGGACCAAATTATTCATGTGATCAAGATGTATTAGTTATACTTTTGCATATTTGATCAATGTCCCTACATGCATGAATATAATTTTGGCATGACTTTGCTAAAAATAATTTTAGTTCTGTTCATTGGTTTATATTATGTAATTTCCACATTGTGTAGTTTGTAGTATATAGTCGTGTAGTTTTTTGATTCTAATGAATTTATTTTTAATATGTTTTAGTTTCACGGAATGGACGGGTTTAAGGGTGTGAGGGAGTCCTACAGGAAGAAGCTTCATCGGTACGTGTATGGATGTCAGATCCATATCAACAAGAGGAAGCACTGGGCTGGGCAGTTTGATACTCCGGAGGAGGCGGCGCGCGCCTATGATTATTTCGCCGTACACGAGTACGGTGATAAGAAGAAATATAAGGATCTGAACTACCCAGCGGATCGCCACCGTGTGGATGAGTTCAAACCGGAGGGGATCAGAGAGGTGGAAATGGCCATGGAGAAGGAGCACCGGCAGGCTGAAGCGCAGATCGCACGTCGCAACGCATGCCCCCAGGACGACCCGTATGTGAGGCATCTCCTGCAGAACGAGCCAAACTTGATGTCCTACCAGCAGTTCGGCGCTAGTCCTTTTGACGGTGCTGGTCCTTCGTACGGCACCGGTCCTTCCCACGGCGCCGGTCCTACTGACGACGACATCACTTCTGTTGGGATATGGGCGAAGGAGGAGGAGGAGCAGCAGGAGGAGGAGGACTGAGAGAAGGACTGGGATTCCGACTCTGAGCAGCGGCGGCAGAAGCGGCAGCAGGAGCGGCACCAGGAGTTTGAGGAGCAGCAGCAGCGGCGGCACCAGGAGTGGCTGGAGTCGGAGCAGCAGCTACGGCGGATGTTCGGGCCGCCGAACCCCGATGCTTATCACCACAGCGACCCTAGGCACTGGGTCTAGGTGAATAGGCGGGACGGCGTACCTCCGTTCCGCACTTCTTCGGGTCAGCCGTGGGGGAGCAAGGACACTGATGACCCCGCAGATCCGATGTTCTTGGCCAAGATGAATGATCCTAGGGACGACGACCCATAGATCCGATGTAGACTGATGTTTCCACTGTATTTGGTTAAGACTAATGTTTTATTTTCATGCATATGCCAATGTTAAATGCATATGCTTGTACTACGACTTATCCCAATGCATATGCCAATGTTAAATGCATATGCTTGTACTATATATGTATGTATCTCGGGCTCTAAGTGGTGATGTACATATTTATCTGTCTGTTTTAATACTGTGTCAAAATATATTACTGTTTCTATTATTTTCTGTAAAAATTCTGTAATATACCTGTATTATTGTCAAATACAGCAAATAATCGATAATACAGCAAATAATTTATAATATATACGGCAAATAATTTAGTGGCGCACGGTAAATAATTTTGTGGCGCACCATATTCTGTGGCGCACGAACAAAGTGCGCCACAGATACATTATTTTCAAATACAGCAAATAATCGAAATTCTTTCTGTGGCGCATGGACAGTAATTTAGTGGCGCACTCTGGAGGTGCGCCACAGAATTGTATACTTTCTGTGGCGCACGGTTCCGTGCGCCACACAAATAATATTTTTGTGGCGAGAATTCTGTGGCGCACCGACCATGCGCCACAGAAACAGTTTTTGGTGCGCCACAGAAAGGCACTTCCCTACTAGTGTTAGCTACTGCCACTGATGTTATGTGAAGCTCTTCCACCAAAAAAAGAATTTCACTCAACACTAGTAAAAGAGAGAATGCAAAATAAGAAGACATAATCTGTTTAAAACAGAACAGTCCGCAAAGACGAATTTGTTTGAGGCACTTACGATGCTCAGATCGAAAAACTTTGAACTAATGAAAGATTTAGACATTCATAAATATTACGCACAATAATTTTCAGATTTAATTAACTATCTGGTGATTTTAGGAATTTCGTACAGTGAACAGCAAAAATCTGTTTCTGCGCAGCAATCAAAACTTAGCATCATCTTAACATTAGAGGCTACTCTTGGCACAACAATGCGAGAAAGTAAAGATACAAATGAGTTGCTACAGAAGTAAACAACACCTTGACTGATAAAAACTGAAAACAAATAGATAAATGGTTGCCTCCCTAAAGCGCTTTCTTTAATGCCTTTTAGCTAGGCTAGAAGATTTTAATGATGCTCTCATAAGAATAAGAGTTGAAAGCAAAAGAGCATCAAGAGGCAAATATCAAACACATTTAAGTCTAACCCACTTCCTATGCAAAGGAATCTTGTAATAAAATAAATTACTGAAGCATAAAGCAACTAGCATAGAAAGATGAAATAAATGCAACTTCAAAACTTTCAACCTAAAGAGAGGTGTTTTAGTAATTTGAAAACTTTTACAACCATATTTTCCTCTCTCATAATAACTTTCAGTAGCATCATGAACAAACTCAACAATATAACTATCACAAAAAGCATGCTTTTCATGATCTACAAACACATAATTTTTATTAAGCTAAAAAATAGTGGGGTTATCAAACCCACTTTTGACAATAATAGTATAATTAGTATCATTAGGCAATATAGGACCATCGTCAAGAGCATTATCATATATAACATTAGGGAGCACATTTTTACTTTCTGCAATTTCCTTTTCTTGAGTCAAGGTGTTGTCTACTTCAAATTTATCAAAAGAAGATATTTCAATAGAATCATGAAATTCAACAATATAGCACTCTTCCTCCTTAGGTAGGCATGGAGGGCAATCAAATAATGTAAGAGTTAAAGAGTTACTATCTTTAGGAGGTAGATCCTCCTTTTGTTCATCAATCTCCTCCTCTTTTTCATCCAATGAGGTTTCAGTTTCTGCAATTTCTTCTCCCACAGGTTCCTGAAAGGTAGCAAGTTGTTCTGGAGAATAAGTTTTCTCAAGAAATTCAGTGATATAAGGATTATCATTGTAATATTCAAGACAATAACCAAGTATAGCATAATTCTCAGTTTTACAAGGAGCATCATCATTTTGAATATAACCAGCAATTTCATAGGCACCCTTGAAAACAACAAATTCTTCAATTTGTTCAAGATTATCAAAGTCATAGTTTCCTTTAGCATAAGCAGCCAAGGTTTCATTATCATTATAATCACATTGAAAAGGGAGGTGTTTATGCCTTCTACAACAAAGAGATTCATTAAAGCAGTAGGATTCATCATAAGTAGAGCACAAGTTTCTAGCAAAACAATTCAATTTATATATTTGTACCCATAAGTGTTTCACTTTTTGAGACAAGCGGTATTCCTTATAATAATTTTGTTGTTCCTCCGTGAACCCACTTAGCCAACAAGATTTTGTTTCCATTGATAGCAAGTAAATAACTAGACATAATAACAAACCGAAATAAACTAGATGCAAGTAACTAATTTTTTTATTTTTTTGATAATTGAAAGCAAACAAGATAAAATAAAATAAACTAAGCAAGACAAAAACAAAGTAAAGAGATTGGAAGCATGAAACTCCCCTTGCAGAAATGCTTCTACTCCCCGGCAACGGCGCCAGAAAATTTTGATGCTTGATGGCGGTGAATCACACGCTCGTTGGGAGACCCCAAGAGGAAAGTATGATGCAGTTCAGCAGCAAGTTTTCCCTCAGTATGAAACCAAGGTTATCGAACCAGTAGGAGCAACAACTCTTCTGAAGGTTGTCAACGGCGAAATATGATGCGGCGCAACACCAGGGATTCCGGCGCTGACGTGGAACCTGCACACAACACAATCAAACTACTTTGCCCCAACGAAACAGTGAGGTTGTCAATCTCACCGGCTTGCTGAAAACAAAGGATTAAACGTATGGTGTGGAAAATGAGTATTAAATTGCAGAGAATGAAAATGGAACAGTTTGCAGTTTGTGGTTGTTTAATCAGTGTAAAAGAATGGACCGGGGTCCACAGTTCACTAGTGGTGTCTCTCCATAAAAGATAACTAACATGTTGGGTGAACAAATTACAGCTGGGCAATTGACAAATAGTGAGCGCATGACAATGCATATACATGACATGATGATTACTATGGTATTTAATTGGTCATTACGACATAATACATAGACCGTTATCCAGCAGCGTCTATGACTAATAATCCACCGCCGGGTTGTCATCCGAGTCCCCCGTTGGTATTAAGTTGCGAGCAACGGATAATTGCATTAAGTAAAGTGCGTAATGTAAACAAACACATCTGCCCGTGGACATAGCATCGTTAGGTTACCCCTAGTGGCAACAGCACATCCACAATCTTAGAAGTTGCTGTCTGATGACGTGAATCACACGTTCGTTGGGAGACCCCAAGAGGAAGGTATGATCCAGTTCAGCAGCAAGTTTTCCCTCAGTATGAAACCAAGGTTATCGAACTAGTAGGAGCAGCAACTCTTTAGAAGGTTGTCAACGGCGCCAGAACAATAGCTGTTGCAGGGAGTCTGGACTGTTGACTTGGAATCTGCACACAACACAATCAAAATACTTTGTCCCAACGAAACAGGAAGGTTGTCAATCTCCCCGGCTTGCTGAAAACAAAGGATTAAACGTATGGTGTGGAAAACAGTAGTAAATTGCAGAAAGTAAAAGAGAACAATTGTTTGCAGTTGGTGGTTTAATCAATGTAAAAGAATGGACCGGGGTCCACAGTTCACTAGTGGTGTCTCTCCATAATAGATAACTAACATGTTGGGTAAATAAATTACAGCTGGGCAATTGACAAATAGTGAGCGCATGACAATGCATAAATATGACATGATGATTACTATGGTATTTAATTGGGCATTACGACATAATACATAGACCGTTATCTAACAGCGTCTATGACTAATAATCCACCGCCGGGTTGTCATCCGAGTTCCCCGTTGGTATTAAGTTGCAAGCAACGGATAATCGCATTAAGTAAACCGCGTAATGTAAACAAACACATATGCCCGTGGACATAGCATCGTTAGGTTATCCCTAGTGGCAACAGCACATCCACAACCTTAGAACTTTTTGTCACTGTCCCAGATTAAACGGAGGCATGAACCCACTATCTAGCATAAATACTCTCTCTTGGAGTTACAAGCATCTACTTGGCCAAAGCATCTATGAGTAACGGAAAGCATGCAAGATCATAAATAACATAGGGCATAGATTGATAATCAACTTGACATAGTATTCAATATTCATCGGATCCCAGCAAACACAACATGTAGCATTACAATAATATGATCTTGATCATGTAGGACAGCTCACAAGATCTAAACATGATGGCACAAAGTGGAGAGACAACCATCTAGCTACTGCTATGGACCCGTAGTCCAAGGATGAACTACTCACGCATCACTCCGGAGGCAGGCATGGCGATGTAGAAGCCTCCGATGACGATTCCCCTCTCCGGCAGGGTGCCGGGAAGAGGTTCTGGACCATCCCGAGCTAGGGTTGACGGCGGCGGCGTCTCTGGAACTTTTCGTGGATATTGGCTCCGGCACTTAGGGTTATTTTCTCGGGGGAATAAGTAGGCGAAAGGGCGGCGGCTGGAGGCCACCGTGGGGCCCACACGCACCCAGGGCGCGCCTGAGGGGGGCCCCGTGCCCTGGCCACGTGTGGGGCCCACGTGGCTCTCCTCTGTTGATCCTTTGGTCCATCTGATGTATTCTGGTAAAATAGGGATGCCCGTGAAGTTTCGTCCAATTCCGAGAATATTTCCAGACTAGCTTTTCTAGAATACAAAAACAGCAGAAAACAGGAACTGGCGCTTCGGCATCTTGTTAATAGGTTAGTCCCAAAAAATGTATAAAAGTGCCATAAAGTAGATGCAAAACATGTAGCAATTGGTATAAAACAAGCATGGAACATCAAATATTATAGATACGTTGGAGATGTATCACTGTCACTCTCCCAGATTACTGGAGGCATGAACCCACCATCTAGCATAAATACTCTCTCTTGGAGTTACAAGCATCTACTTGGCCAAAGCATCTACGAGTAACGGAAAGCATGGAAGATCTTAAATAACATAGGGCATAGATTGATAATCAACTTGACATAGTATTCAATATTCATTGGATCTCAGCAAACACAACATGTAGCATTACAATAATATGATCTTGATCATGTAGGGCAGCTCACCAGATCTAAACATGATGGCATAAAGTGGAGAGACAACCATCTAGCTACTGCTATGGACCTGTAGTCCAAGGATGAACTACTCACGCATCACTTCGGAGGCAGGCATGGCGATGTAGAAGCCTCCGGTGACGATTCCCCTCTCCGGCAGGGTGCCAGGAAGAGGTTCTGGACCCTCCCGAGCTAGGGTTGACGGCGGCGGCATCTCTGGAACTTTTCGTGGATATTGGCTCAGGCACTTAGGGTTTTTGCATCGGGGGATTAAGTAGGCGAAAGGGCGGCGGCTGAAGACCCCCGAGGGGCCCACACCACCCCAGGGTGCGGCAGAGGTGGGGCCCGCGCCCTGATGGCGTGTGGCCACCTCCTGGCTCTCCTCTGCTGCTCCTTTGGTCCTTCAGGTGTGTTCTGGTAAAATAGGGATCCCCGTGAAGTTTCGTCCAATTCCGAGAATATTTCCAGACTAGCTTTTCTGGAATACAAAAACAGCAGAAAACAGGAACTGGCACTTCGGCATCTTGTTAATAGGTTAGTCCCAAAAAATGTATAAAAGTGACATAAAGTAGATGCAAAACATGTAGCAATTGGTATAAAACAAGCATGGAACATCAAAAATTATAGATACGTTTGAGACGTATCAGGCTATGCCCAAAAGGGAGGACACTTTGAAAAAGGACAGACGAAGGGGGAATGTCTCACGAATGACAACAAACATCGGTCCAGGCATGGGACCCAGTTCGATAGCATGAAGCAGAAGCATGGCAGCGTGAAGGATGCCTTCTACGTCCTCCATCACATGAAAGGGTTTGTCCGGGATGCACTGAAAACAAAGTTGCCATCTAGTCTCCGAGAATGGCCCAACTTTGCGGGGGAAATCACCGATGATAAGCTTAGAGAAGACTTCCATCTCATCCAGATGGAGTTTTCGCAAATCATCTACGACGATGTTGTGACATCAGGGGGGCCTTCAACAAAGCCAATGGTAGGATAAATCATGTATACTCGCAACAAGTGCTTCTTTATTTTCTTTACTATAGACTTATCATACTCAATCTATTTATATTATTAAAACTGATAATGCTTGAGGTGGTATCAGAACAGTCTCGTGTTTAGCTCCTGTAATTCACAGCGCAGTTTGAATCAATACCATCTCGTGTTGTCAACTGCACTGACAAAGAATCGCTGTGAAGTATCCAGTAAAATTTATATGCATGTTCTCCCACTGCACTGTCTACACATTTACCTAGTAACATGTACTACTGCACTTTTCATCCAAGTCATGCATTCCCTGAACTAGTGCATGAATTATATTTGAGTGATAATTAATCAATATTGACTGAGAACTTCATAAACATGTTCAACAATGAACTAAGTTGTTCTCTTGTAGTTGCATCTTAGGATTTATGAATTTCATAAACTAGTGCAACTCTTCAGTGAGAATACACCTCTATGGTTCGAATTCTTGTGTCTAATGATCTGATATTTGTTGCATGACATGCACTTTGCCATGCATATTCAATTGAGATATACCATATTTGTTGTTGTTACGTCTATAAATCTATTTTATGACATGAGTAACAAGCATCTACTTGGCCAAAGCATCTATGAGTAACGGAAAGCATGCAAGATCATAAATAACATAGGGCATAGATTGATAATCAACTTGACATAGTATTCAATATTCATCGGATCCCAGCAAACACAACATGTAGCATTACAATAATATGATCTTGATCATGTAGGACAGCTCACAAGATCTAAACATGATGGCACAAAGTGGAGAGACAACTATCTAGCTACTGCTATGGACCCGTAGTCCAAGGATGAACTACTCACGCATCACTCCGGAGGCAGGCATGGCGATGTAGAAGCCTCCGGTGACGATTCCCCTCTCCGGCAGGGTGCCGGGAAGAGGTTCTGGACCCTCCCGAGCTAGGGTTGACGGCGGCGGCGTCTCTGGAACTTTCGTGGATATTGGCTCCGGCACTTAGGGTTATTTTCTCGGGGGAATAAGTAGGCGAAAGGGCGGCGACTGGAGGCCACCGTGGGGCCCACATGCACCCAGGGCGCGCCTGAGGGGGGCCCCGTGCCCTGGCCACGTGTGGGGCCCACGTGGCTCTCCTATGTTGATCCTTTGGTCCATCTGATGTATTCTGGTAAAATAGGGATGCCCGTGAAGTTTCGTCCAATTCCGAGAATATTTCCATACTAGCTTTTCTGGAATACAAAAACAGCAGAAAACAGGAACTGGCACTTCGGCATCTTGTTAATAGGTTAGTCCCAAAAAATGTATAAAAGTG
Organism: Poa pratensis; assembly: GCA_947311845.1. Taxonomy (NCBI): domain Eukaryota; kingdom Viridiplantae; phylum Streptophyta; class Magnoliopsida; order Poales; family Poaceae; genus Poa; species Poa pratensis. Next base: position 11,424,492 of record CAMZMU010000088.1, read on the forward strand.
CCATAAAGTAGATGCAAAACATGTAGCAATTGGTATAAAACAAGCATGGAACATCAAAAATTATAGATACGTTGGAGACGTATCACTGTCACTCTCCCAGATTACTGGAGGCATGAACCCACCATCTAGCATAAATACTCTCTCTTGGAGTTACAAGTATCTACTTGGCCAAAGCATCTACGAGTAACGGAAAGCATGGAAGATCTTAAATAACATAGGGCATAGATTGATAATCAACTTGACATAGTATTCAATATTCATCGGATCTCAGCAAACACAACATGTAGCATTACAATAATATGATCTTGATCATGTAGGGCAGCTCACCAGATCTAAACATGATGGCATAAAGTGGAGATACAACCATCTAGCTACTGCTATGGACCTGTAGTCCAAGGATGAACTACTCACGCATCACTTCGGAGGCAGGCATGGCGATGTAGAAGCCTCCGGTGACGATTCCCCTCTCCGGCAGGGTGCCAGGAAGAGGTTCTGGACCCTCCCGAGCTAGGGTTGACGGCGGCGGCGTCTCTGGAACTTTTCGTGGATATTGGCTCAGGCACTTAGGGTTTTTGCATCGGGGGGATTAAGTAGGCGAAAGGGCGGCGGCTGAAGACCCCCGAGGGGCCCACACCACCCTGGTGGCGTGTGGCCGCGCCCTGGTGGCGTGTGGCCACCTCCTGGCTCTCCTCTGCTGCTCCTTTGGTCCTTCAGGTGTGTTCTGGTAAAATAGGGATCCCGTGAAGTTTTGTCCAATTCCGAGAATATTTCCAGACTAGCTTTTCTGGAATACAAAAACAGCAGAAAACAGGAACTGGCACTTCGGCATCTCGTTAATAGGTTAGTCCCAAAAAATGTATAAAAGTGACATAAAGTAGATGCAAAACATGTAGCAATTGGTATAAAACAAGCATGGAACATCAAAAATTATAGATACGTTTTTGACGTATCAGGCTATGTTGGGGTTATACCAACTAGGGGTATCACCAACATGGCAAATCCGGCTAGTCCCGGATGGTCCGCAGTGGTGGTGAATGCTTTGCCTGCCGGGCGGCCCAGATGGCCGGCAACTCAAGGTAGGCGGATGCCGGCAAGACGGAGGCCCAAGACCGAAGCCCGTGAAGCTAGCAAGACATAGGCGGTAGGCGGCATACTTGCCGGATAGGTTTAGGACTCTGTAGTCTTGTCGGATACGTAACAACCTTGTACCCCTGCATCTGGCCGCCTATATAAGCCGGACCAGGGACGCCTTTAGGGCAGATTCAACACTCATTGTAACCTGTAACACGGCTATTGCCATTATAGTGAGTTATAGCAGCACGTAGGGTCTCGCCACCGTAGCGAGATCTGAAGCTGGGTAAACCGCCGTGTACAATCCCGACCTCGACGACGTCCACCTTCTTGCCCTACGTTCACCCTTGGCTAGAGGACCCCCGTCTCCTGTCTACGATGCCGATACGACGACAGTTGGCGCCCACCGTGGGGCCTAAGGCGTCAGGCGTCACGTTCCAGGCGGGAACGATTGGCGGCATCGGCGACACCATCGCCATTGGCTGCACTGCGCGGGTCGGATCTACCGGCTACGTTCAGGATGACGGAACCTGGGTGCCGGCAAAAGATGGCCTCATCGCCTACACCCTGGTTCCCATTGGCGGCTTCGAGTTCTTCATGGGCTTCACCCCGGAGGCGCTAGGGTTCCCCAGGAACCACACCGTTTTCGGGCCCACCCGCCACCCGGAGATCGACTACTCGCAAGACGGATCTGAATCTGCCTCCTCCGCGGAGTCCGCGGATTCAGATCTCCACTTCTGTGGTGTTGCCGGACTGGGATCCGACTCCCAGCCGGATAGCAATGATCCTGAATCCATCCTTCCTGCACTCCAGGACGATGCGATGTCAGATGCCGGATCCAGAGATACTGTTCAAGTCAACGTAGACTCTGATTCCGATGGAGAATCTGTTAGCATGTTCGAGCAAAAGGTTCAAAAGTGCTTCCACGCACCAGAATCGCAGCCATCTGAGGTGGCAAGCTCAACTATGCAACAGGCTTTCATGGCTGGTGCCACCAAAGTAGTCCGACAAAAGCAACAGATCCCGTTGTTGACGGCACTCCGACTGCCACCTTGCCGGACAAGGAGCCCCCGCCGGCTCCCATGAAGAAGACGCATCTGGAGCGAGGCGGATGCAGCAAAGATGCCCTTGCGATGCAGAGAAGGAAACTTTGGCGGATGTCCTGAACACGCCGTTAACGAGCAAACCTCGCTGGCTGACCTGGAAAAACTCCGATCGGTTCTCGTCAACCAAACCAGGAGCCTTCAGGAGCAACACGAGGAGGTCATGAATTTGCTGAAGGAAGCAAAGGCGGAGCAAGCTCAGCTCACCGCCAAAAGGAACCTCTTCACCACCACTCCGGTGGCAAAACCGCCAAAGAAGAGCACACTGCAGAACAAGGATCCGCCTCCCAAGGAGTTCACATCCCCTGCTCAGAGGCTTGGTTTTAACTGGGCATCGGCTCCACAGCGTAAGGACAAAAACGGAGATATTGTGCTCAGCACACCTGTCCTTAACACTGCGGCCGCCTTGGACATCCTCAACAACGATGACTACGACAAGGACGAGAAGATCTACTATGCCTCTACTCTAGCCTACAAGGCTTTGGAGCAGCAGGCACGTGCTGATTCTCACGCCAGTCAGGCGGACGCACGAGGTGGAAAGCTGGAGTCAAAGTCCAACGCCTGCATGGCTGCCGCTGGCGGCAACCCCAACGACCCATCCGGCTCCAGTAGCCATGGCAAGGGGAAAGACAAAGGCAAGGACAAGGAGCCTCGCAAATCGCCGCCTCCCAGGAGACATCGCGATGAGGCATCCCACACCGGCAAAAGGCAACAAGACCCACCACCTCCGCCGCCTAGAAGGGAAGGCGGGAGCAGAGACAACCAGCAGCCGCCAAGGAGTGGCGGCAACCGTGACGATCCCCTCCGCCAAGGAGGAGCAGGGACCGCACCAGATCCCCACCGCCACCGCCTAGGCGAGAAGGCGGGAGTCAGGGAACAACAATGAGCCTCGGCATAGCCGGGCAGCGCAGGACGAGCCTCGTGGTGACTGAACCAACAGACAGCTCGGTCCAGAAGACGCACGTCATCGTCTAAATGACATTCAGGCTGGAAAGGAGGAATCATACCTCGGCCCCGCGTGCTTCGGCAACGCCATCAGCAATATCCGCATACCTCGTGACATGACATCAGTGTCAAAAAGTTGCCTGAGGTATAACGGAGCTGACAAACCCAACTCTTGGTTGTCGGATTATGCGTTGGCTGTCGAAATTGCCGGGGGCAATGGCTTAGTTGCCGCACGTTTTCTGCCCCTCATGCTGGAGGGCACAGCCAGAAGCTGGATTGAAAACTTGCCGGAAAAATCTGTTCACAGTTGGCTGGATATGGAGCGGGTTTTCACCCAACACTTCCAGGGCACGTACAAGCGCCCAAAGACATATACAGATTTAACGCACTGTGTGCAAAGGCCAGACGAAACCGCGTCCGCCTTTCTGGCAAGGTGGATTCAGACAAAGGCAAGCTGTGAAAACGTCGACGACAACCAGGCAATCCATGCCTTCACCACATGCTTGTTGAAGGGCTCCAGTCTCCGACACAAGCTTGTCCGCATGCAAGTCAAGGATCTTGGAGTCATGCTTGAAGTTGCCGCCATGTACGCTCAGGCGGATGACGATGCACGAGATGGCGAAGGTGCCCCTGATTTGGCACCAAGCAAGCGTGCTAGTTATAAGCGAAAGCTCCCAGTGAAGATAAAGCTGGACCATCCAATGAGGTCGCCACCGCCTTTGAAGGCAAAGGCGGCAAGCGCAAGTGGAAAAATAAGAACAAGGGCAAGGATGCTGGTCCTAGCAAGACCCGCATGTCATACGAAGAAGCAAAATTGCTGCCTTGTCCGATCCACGCGCATCTTGGCAAGGTTAACCACACACTGGGTGAATGCCGCTTCATTGATGACTTCAAGAAAGACCCCGACGTTGGCTGGAAGCCGAAAAAGGCTAAAAAGGCGGAAAAAGCAAAGAAGGAAGACGACGATGAGGCTGTTTCCATGTCAGAGGACGAGGACCCCAAGCCACCTCGCAAGGATAAAAAGTTCCCCAAGGTACACGAGCAACTCGTGTGTTTCCTAGGCACTCCCTCTGCGAAGGAAGAGAAGGCGGAACTACGTGAGCTTAACGCCACGGTGCCAGATGTTCCCCAGTATCTGAATTGGTCTGAAGCTCCAATTACATGGAACAGGGACGATCACCCTGACCGTGTGCCGCATCCCGGCAAGTACGCCCTCGTTGTCGACCCAATTGTCGCCAACTTCAAACTGACCAAGGTGTTGATGGACGGAGGCAGCAGCCTCAACCTTTACGAAGACACCTTGAAGCGCATGAACTTGACGGAAAGCCAACTTGACTACAGCAAGGTCACGTTTCACGGCATTGTGCCGGGAAGGCAAGCCAAGTCTAAGGGAAGCATCAAACTTGAGGTTACCTTTGGAACCGAAGAAAATTACCGCACAGAGTATATTCGGTTCGAGGTAGTCCCCTTCAAGAGTGCTTACCATGCCATCTTTGGACGGCCTGCTTTCGCCAAGTTCATGGCGAGGCCATGTTACATCTACAGCAAGTTGAAGATGCCTGGACCCAACGGTACTATTACCGTCAACGGCAACTTCAAAAAGGCAAAAGAGTGCGAACGTGGCAATGCCGCCTTCGCCGAAGCTGTCCTCCACGCAGAGGAGCTAGCCATGCTGAGAAAGGAAACTGATACGTCAAAGTTGCCGGAAAAAGTGCAAACTGCCGAACCAAAGCAGTCCTTCAAGGCCTCTGATGACACAAAGAAGGTGGATCTGGTCAAAGGTGATAGCTCCAAGCAAGTCACCATCGGATCCGGCTTAGATGACAAATAGGAAAGCGCGCTCGTCGAGTTCCTCCGTGAGAACGGGGACATCTTTGCATGGTCATCTGCCGACATGCCGGGTGTTCCCAGGGAACTTGCCGAGCACTCTCTTAATGTCTACAAAGGAGCCAAGCCTGTCAAGCAAGGAATTAGGCGCTTTGGGGAGAAGAAGCGGCAAGCTATTGGCAAGGAGATCATCAAGTTGCAGGAGGCAAAGTTTATTAGGGAGGTAGTGCATACTGATTGGTTGGCAAATCCTGTACTTGTTCCAAAACCTAATAAAGAGCTGAGGATGTGTATCGATTATACCGGTTTGAACAGGTGTTGTCCTAAGGACCACTTTGCTTTACCACGTATAGATCAGGTCATAGACTCCACAGCCGGCTCCGAGCTGCTGTGCTTTTTGGATGCGTACTCCGGGTACCACCAAATTAAAATGCGGGAATCAGACCAACTAAAACAGCGTTCACCACGCCCTACGGAACCTTCTGCTACATTACGATGCCCTTCGGCCTAAAAAATGCCGGCGCTACGTATCAGCGGTGCATGCAAAGATGCCTTAACGAACAAATTGGCCGCAATGTTCACGTCTACATTGACGACATTGCCGTCATGTCTCGGAAAAAGGCGGATTTGCTGAAGACCTTCGAGAAACCTTCGACAACCTCGGGTGTATAGGATGAAACTCAATCCAAACAAGTGCGTGTTTGGAGTTCCTGCCGGCAAGTTGCTTGGCTTTATCGTTTCCGAACGAGGAATTGAGGTCAACCCGGAGAAAATCAAGGCAATTCTCAACATATCCAGGCCAACTTGCCTGAAGGACGTGCAGCGCCTTGCCGGCTCCGCGCTGCCGTCAGTCGTTTCATTAGCCGTCTTGGTGAAAAGGCTATGCCTCTTTACCGGCTATTGAGGAAATCCGACAACTTTGAGTGGACAGACGAAGCAGATGCCGCCTTGCAACAGCTAAAGGTAGCATTAACGACTGCCCAATTTTGGCAGCACCTCGTCCAGAGGAGCCAATGCTGCTATATATCGCTGCAACCAACTTGGTTATCAGCGCAGTTATGGTTGTGGAACGCAAGGGGAGAGGCAGATGTATGAACAGCGCCCGTCTACTTCATCAGTGAAGTTTTTTCCGCCTCGAAGCAGCGTTATCCGCATTACCAGAAGCTGGCATATGGTGTTTTTTACGCCGCCAGGAAGTTGAGACATTACTTCCAGGAACATTCAATAACTGTGGTGAGCAAAGCACCTCTGGGAGATATAATAAACAATGCGGATGCAACTGGCAGAGTTGCCAAATGGGGCATTGAACTTGCCGCCTTTGACATCACGTATAAACCCAGAAATGCTATTAAGTCTCAAGCCTTAGCAGATTTTGTCGCAGATTGGACAGAAGCCATGGATGAAATACCTCTCCCTGAAACAGAGTACTGGATCATGCACTTTGACGGATCAAAGATGCTTCAGGGCTCGGGGGCTGGGTTGTGTGAGAAATCCCAAGGGAGACAAGCTCAGCTATGTGCTACAAATTCATTTCAAAGCAACCAACAATGTTGCCGAATATGAAGCACTTCTACATGGTTTACATATTGCCAAGGAACTTGGCGTCCAGCGCGTTCTCTGCTATGGTGATTCAGACCTGGTTGCGCAACAGATACGTGGTACATGGGATGCCAAAAGTGCAACAATGGCGGCATATCGCGCTGCTGTTGATGAATTTGCCAAGTGCTTCCTAGGATATGAGGTCCGCCACATCCCAAGGCCGAAAACGAGGCGGCAGACACTTGCCAGATTGGGATCTGAGCGCAAAAAGGTACCAAAGGATGTTTTCCTGGAACATCTCCACAACCGTCAATAAAAGGAGCTGACCTTCTTGATCCAGAGGCGGCAGAACCAGTGGAAGAGGCCAGCTATGCCGTCTACTTGGTAAAGCCGGACTGGACAACCCCATACTTGAATTTCCTGGTCAACCAAGAGTTGCCGGAAGATGAGGTGTTGCGACGGCAAATTGTAGAAGAGCCAAGGCATTCACAATAATCAAAGGTGAACTGTACAAGCGTAGTACTACTGGAGTCTACCAACGTTGCATTTCACCAGAGGAAGGCAGAAACTTGCTGGATGAGATACATGCCGGAGTTTGTGGACATCATGCTTCGTCCCGCTCTATTGTATCAAAAGCTTTCCGGCAAGGTTTTTATTGGTTGACAGCCAAGGAGGACGCGAAGATATCGTCAAACGCTGCAAGGGCTGCCAACTATATGCCACAACCTCACATGCCGGCTCAAGAGCTGAAAACAATACCCATCACTTGGCCTTTTGCGGTCTGGGGCTTGGACATGGTTGGTCCGTTTAAGACGGCACCTGGGGGCTACACGCACTTGCTGTAGCGGTAGACAAATTCACCAAATGGGTTGAAGCTAAACCTATTAAAAAGCTTGATGGCGCCACAGCCGCCAACTTTCTGTGGGGCATAATCTCTCGGTTCGGGGTGCCACATAGCATTATCACCGACAATGGCACGAACTTATCGCAAGGCGAAGTTGAGGAATACTGCAACCAACATGGCATCCGGCTGGATTTGGCTTCCGTAGCACATCCCCAGGCAAATGGTCAAGTAGAGCGTACAAATGGCTTGGTTCTGCAAGGAATCAAACCTCGTCTCGAAGTACCTTTGCACAGGGCAGCTGGGGCTTGGGTTGAAGAGTTGCAATCTGTCCTTTGGAGTTTGCGTACAACACCAAACAGATCAACCAAGTTTACTCCTTTCTTCTTAGTCTATGGCGCTGAAGCAGTACTGCCATCCGACATGATGTTTGACTCCCCCAGAATTCAAGCCTACGTCGAAGAAGACGCAGAAGATGCAAGACAGGACGGCCTTGATCTACTTGACGAAGAACGTGACGTTGCCATTGCACGATCCGCCATCTATCAGCAGAATTTGCGCCGGTATCATAGTCGAAGAGTGCGACAACGTAGTTTTAGAGTAGGTGACCTGGTCCTCCGCCTAATCCAGGATAGGAAAGGCTTGCATAAGTTATCCCCTCCATGGGAAGGGCCCTTTGTGGTCAGCAAAGTACTGCTCAATGGTTCCTATTACTTGATGGACATACGTGACGGCTACAAGAAGAAGCGAGGACGTAAGCGGAAGCGAAGGTTGACGACAAGTATGAAACCAAGCGTCCATGGAACATTGAGCAGCTACGTCCCTTTTACACTTAGCAATTTCTGATTGTAATAAGTATTATATGATTATGAAATAAAAGTCTGTGGTTTGCTCAGTCCGCTAGAGATCATGCCATCTTTTGTCTTTTCTTGCAATCATATATCTATCATGTCAAAAGTTACCAAAATTTTCGCTCAGTGCTAATGGTTCCAACTTTTTTGGCATTTGCCGTCTGCCGGCTAAAATTAAGCAAACAACCTTTGCACCGCCTAATATGACTATCTGTTTGTTTGTGTGTGGGTCGCCTAGTAGTATGTCGTTGGCACCAACATGCCGGCTTTAGTCTCTGTGTCTAAACTAATTGGTATTGCACCTGGTTGGCACAGCTGAAGTAACTGAGATGAGGTTCCGCCAACATATGAAACGTTAAGCATGCAACACAGATACATTTTTAAGGCGGGCCACTTAAATAAGACTACCGCCAAGTGTAGCATAAAAGTTGGCCCAACAAAAGTTATTTACATCCAGATAGAATAAGACAAGTTTTTATGCGTCAACAGATTAACGCATTGTGCTTGTTGCTTTGTTCGCAGGAAATCTAAGGAGTTGCCGCCTTGGTCGGTGCCGTCTCGGGGGCTTGGGGGCTGACGCCGGCATTTGCGTGCCGGCTCCGCCATCCTTGGGGCTGCCTTGTTCAGCTTCCCCCTCGCCGCCTGTAACGTCCTCGCCGGCAACTGAAGAACTTCCGTCTGCGCAAGGTGCGGGTCTGGGTGCTCCTTGTAGAAGACGCGGAGATCCACCATGTTGGCCACACGAGTGGCGTAGCCAGCAACAGAAGCCATCACTTCCTTGGAGTCAATGGCATCGCCATTTTCATCCTCAGTGGGCATGAATTCTGTCACCTGATGCATGTCCGCCTCGGCGTACCAGGCCTTGCACAGGGAGAGGGCAACTTTGGCGGCGCCACGGGCAGCTGAGCGCAGCATGCCCTCACGCTCGTTGGCCGCTTTCCTCAGAAGCTCGGCATCGCGTCAAGGTCAACTGGATCACTGCCTTCGCGCGGGTAGAACTTGGCGGCGAACGCTCGTCCCGCGCTGATAACGTCGGTGATCAGCTCACCAACTTTCAGTACACGCGCAAGGCGGGGCGAGTTGTCCTCCATGTCGCTCAAGTTTGCCGGGGCTGCAAGGAGAAATTACAAAGTTAAACACAAGCTGGCAAGAATTTCAAAAGCATACAACAAATGAACGGGCAGAAATTTACCAAGGACGTGGTCATGGACGGCGTTGATTTCATCCAAGTGGTTGGCCAGAGTCTCCTCGGCAAGTTGCACCGCCTTGGCGTGATTCTCTTGCTGAAGCTTCGAGTTCTTGGTCACCTCGGCAAGACTGTCGGTCAGATTTTGGATCTGCTCCGTCAACTTGCTGCAGGCGGTGGCGTGGGCCATAGCCCGCTCCTCCAGCTCCTTGGCGTGATCCGCCTTCAGTTTCATAACCTCTTGGGCAAGATCTGCAGCTTCGTTCATCAAAGCTTGCATGTTAGTGGAGTTCTTGAGGATATCTTGGGCAGTGTTTAACAATTCTACAAAAACAAAAAAAAAGAGGAAAAAAGCTCCGGCTAAAGTACTTGTCGGGCAATTCGGGAAAACTTGACGGATGAGAAGAAGGCAAAGAAGCTCTAACCTTCATCCTTCTTGCGTGCTTCTTCGAAGCTCGCAAGTTGGGCATTCTTCAGCTCCAGTTCTTGCTGGAGGTCCCGGCACTCCCTGTTCTTGTTCTCCGCAGCAGTGAAGAGATCGCGGTTGGAGGCCAAGGTAGCCTGCAAGAACATAGACAGGAAGGTTATATTTTGCAAATCATAGTAAACGGACCACTCCGCCGGCTAAACCACTGCTTTAGCCGACAAAGTAGTCGGGGACTGCAACTATGTATTGTCATACCTCAAGCTGTCCTTGGAGAGTGTCTTGGAGCGCCCTCATGTGCTTGTACCAATTTTTGGTTCCATCGCACATGCTCTGTAGCGTGTGGCGGGCATCCATGGTGTCCTCGCCAACTGCAGGATTGGGTGGCAAGGACGATCCGCCAAGTTTTGCCTTGGCAGCCTCCGCCGTCTCTTTCTTCACGGCCATGATCCGAGCGGCATCATTAGCCGTAGCTCCAGCCGATCGTAGGGGTGTGCTGGCAGCAAGTTTCAAGGTAGGCAACTCAAGTTTCCGTAGATGGCCGGCAACTCAAGGTAGGCGGATGCCGGCAAGACGGAGGCCCAAGACCGAAGCCCGTGAAGCTAGCAAGACATAGGCGGTAGGCGGCATACTTGCCGGATAGGTTTAGGACTCTGTAGTCTTGTCGGATATGTAACAACCTTGTACCCCTGCGTCTGGCCGCCTATATAAGCCGGACCAGGGACGCCTTTAGGGCAGATTCAACACTCATTGTAACCTGTAACACGGCTATTGCCATTATAGTGAGTTATAGCAGCACGTAGGGTCTCGCCACCGTAGCGAGATCTGAAGCTGGGTAAACCGCCGTGTACAATCCCGACCTCGACGACGTCCACCTTCTTGCCCTATGTTCACCCTCGGCTAGAGGACCCCCGTCTCCTATCTACGATGCCGATACGACGACAGGCTACGCCCAAAAGGGAGGACACTTTGAAAAAGGACAGACGAAGGGGGAATGTCTCACGAATGACAACAAACATCGGTTCAGGCATGGGACCCAGTTCGATTGCATGAAGCAGAAGCATGGCAGCGTGAAGGATGCCTTCTACGTCCTCCATCACATGAAAGGGTTTGTCCGGGATGCACTGAAAACAAAGTTGCCATCTAGTCTCCGAGAATGGACCAAATTTGCGGGGGAAATCACCGATGATAAGCTTAGAGAAGACTTCCATCTCATCCAGATGGAGTTGTCGCAAATCATCTACGACGATGTTGTGACATCAGGGGGGCCTTCAACAAAGCCAATGGTAGGATAAATCATGTATACTCGCAACAAGTGCTTCTTTATTTTCTTTACTATAGACTTATCATACTCAATCTATTTATATTATTAAAACTGATAATGCTTGAGGTGGTATCAGAACAGTCTCGTGTTTAGCTCCTGTAATTCACAGCGCAGTTTGAATCAATACCATCTCGTGTTGTCAACTGCACTGACAAAGATTCGCTGTGAAGTATCCAGTAAAATTTATATGCATGTTCTCCCACTGCACTGTCTACACATTTACCTAGTAACATGTACTACTGCACTTTTCATCCAAGTCATGCATTCCCTGAACTAGTGCATGAATTATATTTGAGTGATAATTAATCAATATTGACTGAGAACTTCATAAACATGTTCAACAATGAACTAAGTTGTTCTCTTGTAGTTGCATCTCAGGATTTATGAATTTCATAAACTAGTGCAACTCTTCAGTGAGAATACACCTCTATGGTTCGAATTCTTGTGTCTAATGATCTGATATTTGTTGCATGACCTGCACTTTGCCATGCATATTCAATTGAGATATACCATATTTGTTGTTGTTACGTCTATAAATCTATTTTATGACATGACTTCACGTAGCATTGCTTGTATCAATACTATATTCAACAAAAGAAGAGGAATGGTTTCATCTTTTGATATCCTATTGATGCATTCTTCCAGTGATACTTTGTAATGTATTAAGTTTATTCTCAAATTTATTGCCTATTTTCTTACTTGCCTCTCTTTGACATGTTTGCTCCTTTTGGATATTCAGGCTATTTGCATTAGTCATGGTGATGGCAACGCTTTTCTCCCTCTCAAAGGATGGCATCGAGATGCAGTTTGCGGCTAACCATGTCGGTATGGCTACAAACTCACATAGTCGCATCTACTTTTTACTAGCTGATGCTGAACCATTTACATACCCTTACTTAGAGCGCTTCATCTGAACAGTGTAGTGGTGTCACTATTGTTCTTCTAGTTGCATTCCTTAGACAGTGAGGTCAGTGTTTCAATCTTCAGAGTTTGAATGTTTAATTTTGTCCTGTCTTAACTAAAGTACTAATAGTGTCTTATATCTCAACCTTGTCTGCCTGGCCCTTCTGAACCAAATCATAACCAATAATATTTGCTCCACATATGGCATACTTATATTTTAAACTTCTGCTTGATGTAAATTTTGCTATCAGTTCTCAGTTTTGATGCCTCTGGTTGATGCAGGTACACATGATTGTTGTTGAGGACATGGTCTCCTTTTTGGCGTGCCCAAGTATGTGGTGGTGCTCGCCTACATATATGGTTACCGACGAGCTGCAGTTCAGGTGGGTGCTCCAGCTCTACCTTGCGATTTCTTTCAGTGAAGCCTACATTTCGTGTATGCTACTTATCGTTCGATTTGCTCCATTATCTTTCCTGATGTGCTTCTACATATATGTTGGTGATCTGCTTTAACCGTGCAAGTACTTGATATTCCATTCTGTTCATGTAGGTGAAGGGAACTTCCAATATCCTAGAGTATTTGAAGATCATGTTGACGACTTCTTCCCATGTTGAAGATCATGTTCCAGGGCATCCAAGAGTAGCTAGCTTCGTTTGTGGTAGTGTGGAATATTGTATGGTTATCTTGTTGAAGCTTAAAGTTCCTGTGTATGCAATATTCAAATGTTATACTTGTTGTGATGTGAACAAGCGTTTGGAGTTTCTATGCACTCTATCTGTTCTGACCACATTATTGGAATAAACTGATTTTGTCTGTTATTTGAAGATTTTCATATGTTTTCGCTCTCCTTTCTGTTTGATATATATATTTCCTATTAATAAGCTATAAAAAATTTAGAACCTGACAATTGGGACCCACTGCCCTTGAAAATATCTGACAATTGGGACCCATATGAAAACTGGAGCTGATAATAGGCCGAAAATTGAAATTAATTGGACTGCAAAAAGGCTTGGCCCAGAAAATGAAAAGGCTGTAATATTGGGCTTGGCCCATGTAGATGACCAAAATTAACAGAAAATAAAAAGTAAATTGGCTGAATTGTTGGGCTCGGCCCATGTAAATCACCAAAGTGGACTGGGCTGATTCTGATTTACGACCATTTATTTGGTCACAATTTTTCCACGTCAGCTCTGCCACGTTGGATCTGACGTGGACTGGCTAGATTGCCCATGACCAAAATAATTGGTCACAAAACTTATGACCTTTTATTTTGGTCACAACCGTCTATGACTAATCCCGTCACATAATGCCATTTGTGACGCTCATCTTTTAACCAATTGATTTTCGTCACAAAAAGGTCATAAATGACAGAACATGACCATTTTTGTGACCAATATCGAGGGTAAGTTAGCATATTTCTTGTAGTGTCTGGCCAACGCGGACGCGTGCGAGCTCCAGAAAGGGACAAAATCGTGGTCACGGTCATGGCGCGGAGGCCGGGAGAGAGGCAGGAGAACCGCGCGGTATGGCCTCTGCGTTGGCGAGTTTAACAATTGATATAAATTGCAGAACGTGAGGAGGAGACGTAGCCCTGAGTGTGAGATCATTCGTGTGGGAGAAGCGCATGTCGCATGTCCTGTTCTTGGCGGAGTGTTATGGTTCAACCTCGAGCAGGTGGTAGGGAGGTCAAGCAGGACGCGGGAAACATGTCGTGGTGCCGGTGAGCCCGAGTTTGGCCTCAAATAATGTTTCGTTGTGATACGGAAAAATTCACAGCCGCCTGCCAACAATGTTTCGTTTTGATATGAAAAAATGACGTTTTATTTTGATATGTGTTGAGCTGTTCAACTTTGGTGGAACAATCTGAGTCGGTTGTAGGATATCCTAAGTTTTAATGTATCCGATCAAGTTTGCTCCTTTAATAATAGTATAGAAAAGAAAACGAAAGGTAATTAGTATCATTGACTGCCTGAAATTTAATCGGCGCCAATTATTGCCGAATTCCAAGAAATTCACAACCGTAGCATATGTTTATGCCAGAAAATTAATTAATGCCGAATCCCGTATCGTGATGGCAGCAGATATGTCTTGCAGGAAAATTAGTCAGCAATTTTTGTTGAAACTAAATTAGTCGGCAATTAATGCCGAATACCCTATCATCATGACAGCAGATATGTCTTGCTCATTATATGGTAGTACTTATCACAATCATATCTTTGACTTCCTTTTTTGTCTCATCTTGCGAGGCTATATATATGGCGTAGCCTATTTCTGTTTGCATCTATCGTACGCTCGCGTACTAGCCTTTGTATTTGATTATTCTCAAAGACATGGGAATCATCAAGGTCCCAATCCTGGTAAGTGACGTCTGCAAATTTCATATGATGCACCTCATCAATGCGTTATCTATGCCACTCATATATGAACTTACTCCATTACACATGTCTCTATTTTGCTTTTTTATTATAATTGCAGGATCTGATCTTTTACCATACACCATATTGTGGTGGTTGTTTTGTAGGATTGGAAGCCAAGACCTGCAAAGAACGGAGCGTGACCGATCGTGATTTTCCATGCAATAGCAAGCCATGCGCCGAGGTCTGCCACAAGGAGGGTTTTACTGAAGGGGAGTGTGGTCTGGTCGACGTATATCCAACTTTAGCGGCGTGTTTCTGCAAAAAAGAATGTTGAATAAAACATGTTGCAACTGTTGTAGGATTTGTGATGTAATAAATAATATGGCTCAGTAGTATACTGAGTCGACGATGATCAATAGCAGAAGTTGAGGCTTTACCAAATACTAGATCATGATGGCGCGCGTTTCCTCGACGGTTTATTTTTGAGATAGAATGATAGGAAATTTCATAAATATATGAGAGTACAAAAATATGAAACTTCACATAGCCCTTCCCATACATACATGTAACGAAAACATTAGAAATAAAAGAGTTGCTTTTAATAACCATATCCTTATAACCTGTGTGCAAGTTGAAAACCGTGGGAAAAAAACTAAAGGAACTAACAAGTGCCGCGCGGCAAGCCGCGCCGTTCGAATCTAGTTGTAGACATGCATGGCGACATACGGCTTTCACCTGGTTACCATCTCTCCATTGACCGTCATTCTCTTGCTTCCCATTGTGTCGCCTCCTCATGATATTGATCTCAACATTCTCGGTGCCAATGTATTTCTCTAGCATAAGTCTGTATTACATATTCATAAAACTCAAAACAATGAATGTTGGAAAGCCATATCTGACATAACAACTTGAAATAACAGTGAACGTGCGTGGCTAGCTAAGCCAGATTTGGTGCAATACGTCGAGCACCTGGTGTGCGAGCTCCGGACTGGGCAGATACCGATGCCATGTGCAACACGAGGCTACCGTGCGAGCGCGCAGACCGGCCAGACGTGACGGCTTACCCCGGTGGCGGCGCGAGCTCACTGGATTGGTCTCCGACCAGGCGTGGTCATGGGGGAGAAACAGCAAGACGTTGTCCAGGAGCTCATGCCAGGGACGGGCACGCGCGAGCTCTGGGCATGCAGCTCCGATAATGGGGTAGGAAACCTCCGGACAGAGGCGGACGCGGGCGAGCTCCGGTAATGGGGCATGAGAGCTCCGGCCAATGCGAATGCGTGCGAGCTCCAGACAGGGACAAAATCGTGGTCACGGTCATGGCACGGAGGCCGGGAGAGAGGCAGGAGAAACGCGTGGTATGGCCTCTGCGTTGGCGAGTTTAACAATTGATATAAAGTGCAGTTCGTGAGGAGGAGACGTAGTCCTGAGTGTGAGATCGTTCGTGTGGGAGAAGCTCATGTCGCAGGTCCTGTTCTTGGCGGAGTGTTATGGTTCAACCTCGAGCCGGTGGTAGGGAGGTCAAGCAGGACGCGGGAAACATGTCGTGGTGCCGGTGAGCCTGAGTTTGGCCTCAAATAATGGTTCGTAGTGATATAGAAAAATTCAAACTCGCCTGCGAATAATGTTTCGTTTTGATATGAAAAAATAATGTTTTATTTTGATATGTGTTGAGCTGCTCAACTTCGGCGGAACAATCTGAGTCGTTGGTAGGATATCGTAAGTTTTAATGTATCCGATCAAGTTTGCTCGTTTAATAATAGTATAGAAAAGAAAACGAAAGGTAATTAGTATCATTGACTGCTTGAAATTTAATCGGCAATTATTGCCGAATTCCAAGAAATTCACAACCGTAGCATATGTTTATGCCAGAAAATTAATTAATGCCGAATCCCGTATCGTGATGGCAGCAGATATGTCTTGCAAGAAAATTAGTCGGCAATTTTTGTTGAAACTAAATTAGTCGGCAATTAATGCCGAATACCCTATCATCATGACAGCAGATATGTCTTGCTCGTTATATGGTAGTACTTATCACAATCATATCTTTGACTTCCTTTTTTGTCTCATCTTGCGAGGCTATATATATGGCGTAGCCTATTTCTGTTTGCATCTATTGTATGCTCGCTTACTAGCCTTTGTATTTGATTATTCTCAAAGACATGGGAATCGTCAAGGTCCCAATCCCGCTATGCATGCTACTGATCGCTACACTTCTCTTTGTTCCTGTTAAGTGACGTCTGCAAATTTCATATGATGCACCTCCTCAATGCGTTATCTATGCCACTCATATATGAACTTACTCCATTACACATGTATCTATTTTGCTTTTTTTTTATTATTGCAGGATCTGACCTTTTACCATACACCATATTGTGGTGGTTGTTTTGTAGGATTGGAAGCCAAGACCTGCAAAGAACGGAGCGTGACCGATCGTGATTTTCCATGCAATAGCAAGCCATGCGCCGAGGCCTGCCACAAGGAGGGTTTTACTGAAGGGGAGTGTGGCCTGGTCGACGTATATCCACCTTTAGCGGCGTGTTTCTGCAAAAAAGAATGTTGAATAAAACATGTTGCAACTGCTGTAGGATTTGTGATGTAATAAATAATATGGCTCAGTAGTATACTGAGTCGACGATGATCAATAGCAGAAGTTGAGGCTTTACCAAATACTAGATCATGATGGCGCGCGTTTCCTCGCCGGTTTATTTTTGAGATAGAATGATAGGAAATTTCATAAATATATGAGAGTACAAAAATATGAAACTTCACATAGCCCATCCCATACATACATGTAACGAAAACATTAGAAATCAAAGAGTTGCTTTTAATAACCATATCCTTAATAACCTGTGTGCAATTTGAAAACCGCGGGCAAAAAACCAAAGGAACTAACAAGTGCCGCGCGGCAAGCCGCGCCGTTCGAATCTAGTTGTAGACATGCATGGCGACATACGGCTTTCACCTGGTTACCATCTCTCCGTTGACCGTCATTCTCTTGCTTCCCATTGTGTCGCCTCCTCATGATATTGATCTCAACATTCTCGGCGCCAATGTATTTCTCTAGCATAAGTCTGTATTACAGATTCATAAAACTCAAAACAATGAATGTTGGAAAGCCATATCTGACATAACGACTTGAAATAACAGTGAACATGCGTGGCTAGCTAAGCCAGATTTGGTGCAATACGTCGAGCACCTTGTGTGCGAGCTCCGGACAGGGCAGACACCAACGCCATGTGCAGCACGAGGCTACCGTGCGAGCGCGCAGACCGGCCAGAAGTGGCGGCTTTCCCCGGTGGCGGCGCGAGCTCACTGGATTGGTCTCCGGCCAGGCGTGGTCACGGGGGAGCAACAGCAAGACGTTGTCCAGGAGCTCAGGCCAGGGGCGGGCACGCGCGAGCTTTGGGCATGGAGCTCCGATAATGGGGTAGGAAGCCTCCAGACAGAGGCGGACGCGGGCGAGCTCCGGCAATGGGTCTTGAGAGCTCAGGCCAACGCGAACGCGTGCGAGCTCCAGACAGGGACAAAATCGTGGTCACGGTCATGGCGTGGAGGCCGGGAGAGAGGCAGGAGAACCGCGCGGTATGGCCTCTGCGTTGGCGAGTTTAACAATTGATATAAAGTGCAGTTCGTGAGGAGGAGACGTAGCCCTGAGTTTGAGATCGTTCGTGTGGGTGTTCTCGATGAGGCTCTCGAGGGCTACGCCCAAAAGGGAGGCCACTTCGAAAAAGGACAGACAAAGGGGGAATGTCTCACGAATGACAACAAACACCGGTTCAGGCATGGGACCCAGTTCGATTGCATGAAGCAGAAGCATGGCAGCGTGAAGGATGCCTTCTACGTCCTCCATCACATGAAAGGGTTTGTCCGGGATGCACTGAAAACAAAGTTGCCATCTAGTCTCCGAGAATGGACCAAATTTGCGGGGGAAATCACCGATGATAAGCTTAGAGAAGACTTCCATCTCATCCAGATGGAGTTGTTGCAAATCATCTACGACGATGTTGTGACATCAGGGGGGGGGGGGGGCTTCAACAAAGCCAATGGTAGGATAAATCATGCATACTCGCAACAAGTGCTTCTTTATTTTCTTTACTATAGACTTATCATACTCAATCTATTTATATTATTAACCAATATATATACCTATATTGACACTGCACAAATATTGACATGGTTCCAAAATATGAACACTAATACATCGTTGTATCCATCTCCAGGGTTGCATCAGAGGGAAATCGAAGAACGCCAAGCTCTGCAGAATGACAGCAGGACGTGGACGACGAAAGACGGCTACAAACCGTTCCCGGCGCCGCTCAAGAAGAAGACTCCATGATCATGCTCCCGCTCTTGCTCACCATCATCGCGGCTGTTCTCTATTTCATCATAGTTTAGTCGGTGACAACTTTATTTGTACTATGACTTATGTGACATGAGATGAAGTTTTGTACAATTAATTTGGCACTTGTCACTATATGTATGTATCTTGGGCTCTAAGTGATGTGATGATATAGTATAATGTGTCTGTTTTCATATACCGTGTCAAAATCTATTATTGTTTATATTATTTCTGTATAAATACTGTAATATACATGTATTTCTGTATAAATACTGTAATATACATGTATTTGTACAGTGGGAAGCAGCCAAATATTCTGTGACGCATGGTTTTGTAATTTTGTGGCGCACCCATATCTGTGGCGCACGCCACTGGGATGCGACACTGAAAGGTATTCTGTGGCGCACCCACCATGCGCCACAGAATGTCTTTTTGGTGCGCCACTAAAAGGCATTCTCCTACTAGTGTCGGCATCAGCTCCCTCCAAGAAGGCGCCATTCCATGGCGACTCGCAGCTGACCAAGAAGGTGGCACTGGCTAGCGATGGAGTTCGGACCATCACAATCGGTGCGCGCCTCACCGACAAATAGGAAAGCACGCTCGTCGCCTTCCTTCGGAAAAATTCTGATTTCTTCGCGTGGGAGGTGTCAGGTTTACCCGGTGTACCAAGGGAGGTGATCGAGCACAAACTGGCGGTCAACGCGGGAGCTCGTCCCGTGAAACAAGTTCTCCGGAACCAAAGCAAGGAAAAGCTGGAATTGATCATCGCCGAAGTTGATAAGCTGATAGAAGCTGGCGTCATCCGGTCGGTTCCTCACCCAACTTGGGTGGCCAAACCCGTGGTGGTGCCGAAACCCGTGACTTTCAAGTGGCAACTCTGCATCGACTTCACAGACCCGAATAAGGCATGTCCCAAGGATCCGTTCCCTTTGCCGCGGATCGACCTAATCGTGGACTCCACGGCCGGGTGCGAGCTGTTGTGTTTCTTGGATGCCTTCTCCGGGTACTACCAGATCATGATGGCAGTCGAGGAGCAGGAGAAGATGGCCTTCATCACTCCAAGGGCTGCTACTGCTACACCCGGATAACTTTCGGCCTCCGGAACAACGGCGCTACCTTCCAGCGCGCTATGCAAGCATGCCTTGGACCTCAGCTGGGCCGCAACGTTGAAGCATACATTGACGACATCGTGGTCAAGACCCGGTACAAGGATTCCCTCATCAAAGATCTGCACGAGACCTTCGAGAACCTCCGTTGGGTCAACTTCAAGCTCAACCCCGACAAGTGTGTGTTCGGGGTCCCATCCTGCAAGCCGCTGGGTTTCCTGATCTCTCACCGAGGGATCGAGGCTAATCCAAACAAAATCTAGGCAATCGAGCGCATGGAGGCACCCCGGTGGGTCAAGGACGTACAGCGTCTCAATGGGTGCATCACCGCACTCGGGCGCTTCATCTCAAGGCTTGGGGAGCGGGCCTTACGTTCTTCAGGCTGCTCAAGAAGTCAGGCCCCGTGGAGTGGACTCCCGAGGCCGAGGAAGCTCTTCAGTCCATCAAGCGCTACCTCGCCTCGCCACCAGTCCTTGTGTCCCCGGCAGAGAAGTAGCCCCTGCTACTGTACATCGCTCCCACCAACCAGGTGATCAGTGCGGTGCTCGTGGCAGAGCGTGAAACTCCTCCGAAGAAATCAAGCAAGACCATGGGCAAGTGACCCGGGAACTCTCTCCCGGGACAACCATGTAAGAAGAGGCTGCCGGGTGACCAGGGGTCTAACGACCCTGACATCACGGCAACCTTACCAGATGGCGCAGAGCCCGCCACCAACGAGAACGGGGAGTTTCCTTCCAAAGAGACTCCGCTGGGGGCTACCTCGTCCCCACCTCAAGACAACAACATGGAGGAAGCCGAGCCCGATCAGGACTCGGTAACCCATGATGCAGAAGCTGCTGCTGGCAATCCTCGTTGCCTCTCGCAAGATGAGGCCATACTTCGAATGCCATCCCATCACGGCGGTGTCAAAGTACAACCTAAAAAGCCCGTTGGAGAACCCACTTGCCGCTGGACGCATATCATGGTGGGCCATGGAGCTTCAGGGTTTCAGCCTCAAGTTCGAGCACACGGACAACATCAAGAGTCAGGCGCTGGCAGACTTCACAGCGGAATGGACCGAGACGGCGTTCGATGGCCCGGAAGAGGAAACTTGCCTCCCCGGGAAGGAGGACCCTAGCGCCTGGATCATGCACTTCGACGGCTCCTACACCAAGGGGCAAGGAGGTGTAGGGGCTGTCCTAACCCCGCCAACCGGCGACCGGCTGAAGTACGTCGTCCAGATGCACTACCAAGGGAACATTTCCAACAACACGGCGGAGTACGAGGGCCTGCTCGCAGGACTTCGTGCTGCCATCGGCCTCGGCATCAACAAGATCGTCGTTAAGGGTGACTCTCAGCTAGTCATCAAGCAAGTGAACAAGGAGTACGCATGCCCTCAGATGGCACTGTACGTCGAGGAGGTTTGGAAGCTCCAGCGGCGCTTCGACAGCTTCCAGGCCGTGTATGTCCCGCGGGGAGAAAACACGTCTGCGGATGAGCTGTCACAAGTGGCGTCCAAGCGAGAGCCAGTGTCTCCCGGGATCTATATCGAGGTGCTCAGGCAACCTTCGATTTCCCCCGAGAGGCTTAGGACAAGATCTGCACCGACACCGGGGGCTGGTGACCTTTCTACCTCGACAACACGGGTAGCCAGCCCAGAAGTTCAAGACCCGGTAGCTCCTCCGGCAGAGGAAGCCATGCTTCCCTTCTGTCAGATGGTGCTACCGGTGGAAGGAGCCCACCCACCCTGGGCCCTGGACATTGTCAAGTACATGACGATCTAAAATTTAGTTTTCTTTCATGTAGGTCCTTATCAGGGGAATAAAGATTTCGAAAAGCACATCTGTTATGGCAACCATATGGGTTTATCAGTGAGAAGGCTCAAATTTCTCAAGAGACAAGTGTCTAAGAGAAAACCTGACATACCTTTTTATGTCTGCCAGATCACCTCCTCTGTAGTCAAGGGGAGGAACCCCAAGATGGTGAGAATTTTGACTTTCTTTTCATATCTCGTTTCACCAATTGACATGGCATAAACTGTTGATCGCTGATTTATTGTGCTTTCATTACTTCTCAATGAATCACAGTCAGAAATTCCTCAAGCAGTATCTACATAAAGAAAGACTTTTGTGTGTCACTAACGAGGAATACAAAGGTTCTCGTCAAGTCAAGATATCGATGAGCGAGCATGGCGGGTGTGCGGTCATCACTACAAACTGGGCAACTGTTGTCAAGGATGCCCAGATCCTAAAAAATGAAATGGTTATCTTCTGGTTTAGGGAACATGAACACGGTCTTCGTCTCAATGTGTTCGCCGGTATACCGGTTGAGCGATGCATGTGTCCCTGTTGCTATGGGTTTGTGTAGTTTGTCTAACCTGCTGTGCAAATCCCAAAAACTTGAATAGATGGTCCGTGGGGATGAGCTCTAGTGATACTTGATTGATTAGTGCTACTAGTTGTGGCTAAAATTAAGTTGTCTAAGTAGGTTGGTGAAATTGTTCTCCCAGCTTTAAAAACGAGACAAACAACTCAGTTACTAGTATAAGAATGACATAAGAGAATACTCATTTGATTCAAACACACGATAATTCTTCAACAACTTCCAGCCCTAGATTATGTAGATACGAACAGGTTCATTACAACGCTGCGGCATACAGCTTCGCCAACATAAAAACAACACAGCTAGGTTCATTACAACGCTGCGGCATACAACTTCGCCAACATAAAAACAACACAACTAGCTAGGAAAAGGATGACACCAAACTCAACTAAGAACTTGACGGTTTACCATCAGCAGCACCAGTTCCTCCTCTTCTTTTTCTTCTTCTTATTTGGAGGCTGCACGATGCCAAATTCGACACCAACTTAAGGTGGTTCCCGCAGAAAGAAACTGAATGCAGCATGCTTCGTCTTGTAGCTGCCTGGTTTCTTCGAACCAAACGAAGCACGGCCTGCTGCATGCTGCTGGACACTGCTGCGGTCAGGAGGAACCCTCTTGTTGCAGAACGGGCAGATCCACTTGAGACCTTGACGGTACTGAATTTCTCCAGCCCGCAATTTCCTAAGCACATGCCTGGCTTTAGCATGCATCGACCATGGGCCTCAGCCGGTTTTCCCATCCGGCTCGAAGCAACAGTTGAGGATAATCCAGACTCCCGGAGCCGGTTCGGACGCGTAGCTGGGAAAATAGTCCCCGCAGACAGTTTTTCCAACAACCCGCCTCTGTAACCCGAGGCGGGCGCAGCTAAGAACCGCCGCGCGCGTCTGCGGAGGGCTGGTTCTTCGACCGGCTCTACTGGCATGGAACGTCCGGAGTTTACCCAGACCTCATTTGTAGCCGGTTGTGAATAAAAACAGGCCGAGGTTGTATGCGTCGGTTATATTCTTTAGGCGGCTCCAATTTATCCGGAGCAACCGACAGAGTCCTGGGGTTCCGTGTTTATCGTTCGGGATACGATCATCCTAGAGTATCTGCACTTATCCAGAAAAGCATACATCCAGAAGTACGTACTATTCCGAACCTTATCATGCCCATTATTTCAGAAACGAGCGAATTGATGCTGAATAGTTAATCATCACATATAACTAAACAAGTACTACTAGATGATGTGTATCTCATGAAACAAGTAATACTACTAGATGATCTGTATCTCAATCATGACTTCCAAGCTGAGGTCATTGGTTTTTCTAAGAATGATCAGCACAGGTTGATCAACCTTAAAATTCTTGCCTTCGAGGAAATTCTTCCATCTCGGCTTCCCGAAGACAATGCGATCGTCAATTTTCGTGGTGTATGTTATGGTGGTGACAGCCCCTGCTGTTCCAAGTCGTAGTTCAGCATTGCCTTTACTGGGTAGTAGGCCAGCCTCTTCTGCTATCGTCTTAGGTAGTTTCTGCACATGTGTAAAGAGACACCATAACTATATATGTAAGCATGTGTACATCTATATTTTGAAGAGGTAAAGATGCATGATAATGTTCGTTACCATATCATGTTGGTTCATATTAGTGCTCGTCAAACGAGTCACAAAAGGAACCCCAACATAGTTAGCTCTTTGGTGTAGAAGCGGAAGGAGGCGGTACTTCTCATGGTTGTTGAGGCAACTATGTAACTATCATCTTCTTCACTATCTAAATCCTCATCAGAATTACTCTCAGAAGAATTCTCGTCAGTGTCCTCTGTGTTTTTGCCAAAGTCCATAATGAGAATAGATATTTTTGGATTTCGACCGGTCATGCTAAAAACTAGCATGTCTCCTACTATGAGATTGTTCAGCTTGATCAACTGTTCCCATCCTTTACCGTACAAGCGAGTCTTGCTATGTTTGTTTTTCACATGAATTTTGTAGGTGCCACCAAGAGAATGAAAAACCAAACTGCTTTTGCGTACTAACTCGAACTCTTGCCTGGCATAGCATGGTACAATCTGTGCAACAGCAACAGCAACACATACATTATGTATATTATGATATGAACACAATGACAATACAAGTATTTGATGTTAAACACAAGACATTCTTTCTTTACCACTGACTTCTGGTGTCGCTTTTGTAGATAAAGACTGAAGGATCCAGTGTATTTCATGCATGCGCAATCATTTTTGCATACTTGGCATGCCATATATATCCTGGTGATTAATTAGTTATAACAAACAGCTATATCACAACACGTGCATACAAATTCTAAAATGCATGTAGTGCTGCATATTCAAACAACATAGTGCATATTAGAACAAGAAACTCGAGCTAGATT
This sequence comes from Poa pratensis, assembly GCA_947311845.1. Taxonomy (NCBI): domain Eukaryota; kingdom Viridiplantae; phylum Streptophyta; class Magnoliopsida; order Poales; family Poaceae; genus Poa; species Poa pratensis. The sequence continues at coordinate 11,449,042 of CAMZMU010000088.1, forward strand.
TATATTAGTTAGAAAAAACTGATGTTCAGCCCGAGCGGCCGGATATAACATTTCAGAGAATGAAACTAAATATAATCCAAACAGATCATTGGCGGCTGCTCGTCGTAGTTCATGTAGTAATCCAAACAGATCCTTGCCTACTTGTGGGCGTCTAGAATGGCGGCACAGGTCTCCACAGCTTGCTCGGCTTGAAGCACTGTCGTATTAGCCCGAGCGGTGAGGACATCAGCCCGAGCAGCCACAGCATCAACTCGGACGGCCCCGGCATCAGCCTGAGCGGCGAGGACATCCCTAGAGGCCACGACACTCTCAACAAATCGAGCGGTGGTGACATCAGCCTGAGCGGCCGCGACATCAGCTCGAGCGGCCGAGATATCAACCGAGCGGAGAGGACATCGTTCCGAGCTGCCCTGAGATCACTCCGAGCGGCCGCGATATCAGCCCGAGCGGTCGCGATATCATACTGAGCTGACGTGGTAGCAGAAGTAGCCGCTGCTTCTTCAGCCCGACCGGTCGCGATAGCAGAAGGAGCCGTGGCTTCTTCAGCCCGTGCGGTCGCGATATCATATTGAGCTGACGCGATAGCAGAAGCAGTCTCGAGTTCATCAGCCCGAGTGGCCGCGACATCAGCCCGAGCGGTCACGGCAAATCTTCCTCCAGAGCCGCGCCCACCTGTGCCGCGCATGCGTCCGACCATCGATCTGAAGTAACGGGGAAGATCTAAGCTAGCGGAGGCGGCTTGGATAAGATCCCCAAGCTACCATAGCGGCGGAGCTATCGGGTAAGATCTAAGCTACCAGAGCGGCGGAGCGGATCTGAGGAATAACGCACCTGACCTGGGGATTGAGAGCGACGAGGAACGGCGGCCGGCGGTGAGCGGAGGGGCAACGATGGGGAACGGTGAGGGGGGTGGGGAAATGGGGAATGGGAAATGGGGGGGGGGGGGGGGGAGTGGGTCAGAGTCGAGACAGGGTCTGAGTTGCGTGGCGGCAATGTGGAAAAATCAGCCCGGCCCTCCCCCCTGAATTAATTTTGAGCCAAAAACATTTGTCTTTGCTGCCAATGTGCGCCCTTCGGACCGTACGTATATATTTGGTCCCTCCGGATTTGGCTCTAATCATATAAATATCAAACTAATAGGGAAAAAATGGGGGTACGTGCCTCAAAAAAATCAAACATGATAGGTGGAAGCTGGAACACGGGGCGAAAGGAAATGTCTTAGTGACAAAATCGAATATGTGCAAAATTCAAATGAGCAAAACGGGACTTCCGAGCTTTGTCGGAATGTGGCCAATGTAGACACATTGTAATATATTCGTAATGAAGGCAAGTTTATATGCTAAAATGTTAGTTCACGCAACAAATCAGGATATTATATACATATGTGTACTTCCCCTACAATTATCCTAAGAAAACATGGTTGACGTACCGGCACTAGGTTTCACAACATTTTAGGGTGACGGCCCCGGTCCGTTATACTTTTCGAAGCAATCAGAGGCTTGTGAAAACAATATTTAATTCACATTGTTCTATCTTAATGATAATCCAAGGCATGTGCACAAGGTGAGGTCCAAATTACTATTTTTGTTACAAAACATGGTTTGGTTACTCAACATATGGAAGGAAGGTGTTTTTCACTGTAAGTGCAGAGAGGCGTGCTTCTCTCTTGTTAGCCCAATATTTGTGAATGTCTTGCCGTTTTATAAATTTGTGCCTTGCTTTGTACTCCCTCCGTTCCAAATTAATTGACTTGCTATCCATCAAATGTGTATGTATCTAGACATGTTACATGTATAGATACATCCACATTTGATGGATAGCAAGTCAATTAAATTAGAACGGAGGGAGTACAATTTAACTTAAGATTATATACCCACAACATGATGCCATGGCAATCTCATACAATAATAAAAGCCATATGCACAAGATTAGCTCGGAATGACCGAAAATCGTTTGTACCTTAATGTCGGGCTTAGCCGAATAAAGACGGACCACCCAGATACAACCATACCGAACAAACCCGGACTTGGCTGCAACCCAACCACGTCGATGACAGGCGGGGCTGGCGTGCTATCGGTCCTGCATGTCAGAGAGAGCTGTTGATATCCTTCGGGTATGGCATTTTAAATTTGTGCCTTTAGGCTTTTACAATTATGCTTAATATACTCACAATTTAAAAGCTAGACAAATATTAGGATTATCTAAGCTTACCCATAATACGAATCCATAATGATTTTACATTTTCTTTAGTTCTTTCCTTAATGATTCCCTACATATATAAAATTGTAGAGAAATTACTATTTTTTGATACAAAACTAGGTTTGGTTTTACTCCAAGGTATATATGTGCACACTGATATGTAATTAGCTAGTTTCAGATCGAGAGACTTTCTTGCTAGCATATTTTCTTGAATGACACCATTTTTAAATTTGTGCTATGGCAGCCACAAAATTTCGTTTCTGTCCCAGTGTCGGTCGTGCTGAACTAAACCGAACCATCCGGAAATGACCGGACCATCTCAGTTTAGATCACCATCTACAATTTGCCGCCATGCAAATTGGATCTGTGCCACCTGTCAATTACGGTTGTGCCATCAACTGTGTTGCATTGCCCTGTCCCATCGCGTGAAAAATTGTGGCTGTGCCACTCGATAGCTCGCCGCAGAGCGTAGGTACATGGTCGTCGCGTCGCGTGGGAACGTCTTTGGCAGTCAACACGCCGCCTCAGAGTGCCAGTGCCATGTCCCGTCGGATGCAACACCAGAATTTATTCCGATCCTTTAATTTTAATCTCCCAAGTTCATGAATCGATCGACCCCCTTCCGCTATATTATCCCCTCCTCTTCCCCCCATCGGCATCTCACCCAAGCACCACCAACATCTCCCCCAAGCACCACCAACATCTCCCCCAAGCATCACCTCGTCTCAAATGGCCTCCTTGAACCTCGACAGGGCCAACTTCAAGCTACCGCCCGCCTATACGGAGCAAGAGTACCCTCCGCGCCCGGCAAACCCCATGCTCCGTATCTTTGCCTGGTCCATGTCGCGTGATCCCCTCGTGGCAGCGCATGCCTGGCTCAACACGGGCTTCACCACGCACTCCCCAGCAACCCCATGTATCTGTTCGAGTTCTATGGGAAGGGGATGCTGAAGATCCACTTCACCAACCCCATCGACGCCGTTCTGCTACGAGACCGCTGCTACCACAGCGGCGGCGAGGGCATCGTGTTCATCCGCGACCACCCCAACATGGACGACAGCGAACAGTTCCCCTACTGCAACTTCGTGCACCTCATGCGCTTCCAAGGGCCGACGACCAATAATGCTGGTCGCTCGTCGGAGGTTAGCTGAGTATGCACGCTGAGATTAGTCGGCGTCCCTCAAGGCGCCAGGGGGCCGCATTCCATCGAGCGCATCGTCGCCGGGCTCGGCGGCAAGTTGGAGGAGCAGGATCTGGAAGCGGCCGGCGGTGACCCCTCGCCATCACCGTCAAGGCGAGGTTCAGGGACCCGTCTAAGGTCCCAATGGTGTGCGACGTCGAGGTCCCGCCCCGCGAAAATTCGAACATCTACATCAAGGAGATTGACATCGAAGTAGTCCCCGAATCAGTGCCGTCTCTGCACGATGTAGACTAATTAGGTAGAGCTACAGGGTTCTGATCTCAGGGTGTAATCTCCAACTTAAACTTTGTATCGTTGCTTTTGGTGTAATGACGAACCTTTAATTATCTACTAGGAATGTAATAGTTCATTCTGCAATTTTATTTGTGATCAAATTTTCTGCAGAGGCTCTGATGTCTTTATTTATTTATGTCGATGTCTTTTTTTTTTAGCGACGGCACACTCATTAGGCCGGCTGTGGCCCGGATATAATTGGAGGCTGCCTTTTTTCTGGCCCGCCGCACGAAATATCGTAGGCGGCCTAGTTATTTTGCCCGGCTGCGGCCCTCATATTATCGGCGCCGGGCTTTTCCGACGCCCGGCTGATAGATTTTTGGAGGCGCGTTTACATTTGGGCCGCCGCGAAAACCATACTTTAGGAACCGGTTTTTTCTTTGGAGGCGGTTAAACTGGAAGAACCGGCTGAGGTGTAGCGTATCCTAGTCTCTTATTTTTTTTAATTGCTCTAACCGCTGCTAGCAACAGACTATAATACTCGTTTTTCTACTAGTGGACCCCTCATCATCACTACCCACTTCTCCATCCGAAAGTTTCTACAAAATAGTTTTTGGATTAAAGCCAGCACATATATAGCATTAAATAATGTATAAAAACATAGATATGGTGATGTATTTAGTCACAGAGACATTTGCAATATGCTTAATTGATATTTTGCAACACCACATCTAGATCACATACAAACTTCATTACTTTGGTATGAAAACTAGAGGGGCGGGCTAGATTCGACCATTTATATTAGAAAATCAATCTAGTAAATCAATCTAGTAATTAACAGAGATTAACCCAAGCCACTCAAACTAGCAACTCAATCTAGTTTTCGAATAGGAGGTGTACCGATTGCTCGTCACTGTCGTCCTCATAGAACGGCCGGTAGACCATGTTGTCCACAGTGGCGTCCTCGTAGAGCTGGTCAATCTGCGCGTACACTGCGGCGAGGTTAGCCGACGCAGCGGCGTCGCCTCCAACTCCGGCACCGGTATTCATCGGAGGATACTTGGTGGTGACTACGGCGCGGCGAGGAATAGCGCGCGTCCGACGGAGCGTTAACGACGGGTAGTAGTGTGTGGGCTACTGCGAGCAGGGGTGGTGTGCGTGACTGCGAGCAGGTGGTGTGTGTCTGCTTTTATAGCCGGCCGGTCGAGCAGGAACTGGGGAGACGGGAAGCGGTGGTGCTGGGCGGGCACCGACGGGTGGGTGAGAAGCGACGCGTAAGAAATTTAATGCAAACACCTCTCCGCCACGCACAGAGACGCATACAGTTTGGGTATTCGAGATGGTAGGCACTGCGCCAACTGAAGGCTGGCCGCGTGAGAGACACGTCTCCACCGCGCAGGCGCAGTCGCAGCTTGGGAAGCCGAGAAGGCTGATCACTGCGGAGACATGTCTAATTCGTCGCAGCTTGGAAAGCCAAGACGGCTGGGCGCTGCGCCAACCGAAGGCCGGGTGAGACACGTCTCCACCGCCCAGACGCAGTCCAGCTTTGGAAGCCGAGACGGCTGGTCGCTGCGCAGACCCCGGTGTTAATGCGACGCGTGCCCGTCCCGTCCCTTCGCTGGTGTACGTAAATGCATCCACGCCCTACGTTTGAAGACACCACGCTTTGGTGAAACGTGAAATGTGAAGTTGCAGTTCCGCTCCACTCGCCATGCATGCCTAGTTGAAACGTGCCTCTGCAGTTCCGCTCCACTTGCCCACCCGTGCATGCGCCCCCGGTTCACTAACCACCGCCTTTCTATAAATAGATCTAGGGCATGCATGCGCTATTACTCTTCACTTCGACCTGTAGCAAAAACCTTGTACGTCCATCGCTGCGGCGCGCTCCTCGTTCAACCAACCAGGCAACCATGGCTCCAGCGGCGAAGCACTCTGCTTCCTCGAGGTAGATATGTTCTATGGGAATTTCCATTTCCGTTCATGGGCTTCTGATCCGTTTCTGAATTCCTCCTGCTTTCATCTTTCTTAGTTCCGTCTTTAGGTTAACATCAACTTCCGATCAATGCATGTATGTACAGGGCAGTTGCATCCGAGGAGACGGTCACCTTCGAGTTTCTGGCAAAGAGGGTAACTTTCCTAGAAGCTGAGATTGAAGCAGCCCTGAACCTTGCCTGCGACAATGTCGACAAGGTGATTGAAGCCAGAAAGGAGTTGGCAGAAGGGAGAAGCTGCCAACAAAGCTATCCTTTCGTTGCTGGAAGATCTGAAGAAGATGATGGCCATCAACCTCGACCTAACGAGGCAGGTTGGGAAACTGCAGAATGAGTTAGCGCTCGCGTACAAGGAAGCTCTGAGGCAGGGGAGATCCCAGGGCCATCGGATGCGTAGTTCCCAATGTATATGTTTATGTTTCAGCAAGTCGAACTAGCTAGATCTCAAAAGGTTTATGTATCTAGGTTTTGTAATACTGCCGTGTTGAAGATCGAGTAATATATAATGTGAACTAGCTATTCCACGACATCCTGTATCTCTTTCCCGTAATAAAAACGTATGTAAGTCTAGCATAATTGGATTTGCATCGTCCGAATGCATTATTTTAGAATCAGAGCTCGAACATCCGCGACGTTTTCCGTGACCAGGACAAGTTTTGTCGAACGTAACTGGGCTTCTGGGCCGGGGAACGAAAATCCGCGACGAAAAATATGCGAAACGTCGCGCGCATCCGGCCCATTATCAAAAAAACCAAAACGTCGAGAGCAAATTCAACCTTTTGACCCTCCGCATCGGAAACATGCGACGTTATCGGAACGTCGTCGCCAAAACGTCGTGGATCGAGACAATTTTGGTAGTGAAGAGAGGCCATGGCTTTCTGGTTTGGTCTTGGGTCAACGGTCATCTTTTGCCACCAATCTCTAACGGAGAGGTTAATATCAAGGTGGTGTAATCCCATCCAATCCTTGAGAAGGCCCCATAGGCGAAAGGGTAACTTTCCTAGGTAACAATAGTGGTAGTTGACTTCTTCGTTGAAATCGTTCTCGGACTCCGGACAATCGAATGTAAAGTAAATAACTTGAAAATAAAAATTCTAAAATGAAGATTCTAATGAACATACAAATATGAAAAATCCATGAAATACTGATACCAAATTATATTTGAATTGCCAATACTACAACTTATACTAAACTAGGGGGCTAGGAAAAGAAATGGATGCAACTGGACTTGTGAACTAAAAGATATGGCCCAAGTGAGTTTAAACTAAATTGAAATGGGGAGATCTTGTGAAAAGGTCTAAACATCGATAACATGGTCTGGTAAAGGTGTGGTAAAGACGTGGATTGGGTCCACACTGACACGCATGTTGACCCGAGGGATAGGTGGCCTATGGTACTTGGTGGCTAGCGTTGAAGCTGACATGGTGGTGACGTGGACAAGTGACGATAAATAGAACGGGGTATATAGGGGATTCTTTTGTGTAAAATTTAATTTTGAAAATGTTTTTGGTCATTTATAAATACAAAAATCTATAATTTCAATAAACACTAGCAGATCAAAATAATTATGGGTCAAGGAAAAATAGTTTCCATCGAAATGTACTTTTATAAAAACATTTTTTCTATAAAATGTCTTTGGAGGCCTTTAATAAATCACAAAAATAATTTTTATGGCTTAATAAATCCCATTTTGTTTTGGGAGATCAAGATATGCGAATCGAGAATGTGAATATGCAAGCAAGATCAAATAAAATAGTTTTAATTAAACGTTTTAAATTTTTCAGATGTGTGAATGGAAAATTCAATCACATTCAAGTAAAAATTAGTTATTGAACATTCAAAAGTGACAAATCAAGGGATGTTACGGACACATTCTCCTAAAAAGTGACAAAACATTCTCTTTCTATCAATTTGAAAAGTCATCGTTTCTGTTGTTTTCGAGAAAAAAACTACTCCATCCGTTCCTTGTTATAAGGTGTATAGTTTTTCATGAAAAGTCAAACTTGACTATCTTTGACCAGGATTTTATGAACATATATCAATATTTTAAATACTAAGAAAATAAAATATGAAAATATATTTCATGATGAATCTAATGGTACTGATTTGATATTGTAATTGCTAACAATATTATTTGAAATCTTGGTCAAAGATAGTCAAGTTTGACTTTTCACGAAAAACTATATCCTTATAATAAGGAACGGAGGGAGTACTATATATATCTCAACCTCAACGCTATCGGTTATTTCCGGAAATAAATTTTTTTAGCTTTTGTGCTTGTCCCCCCGTACTTTTAAAATTTGTCATTTTTATCCATGGCATGTAAAATTATACCTACAATCATGATTGTGCATCAGATTTTGTATATGTACATGCATGTATGAACATTCATGTTTTTTTAATTGTAACTATTTTTGAGCATTTTGAAGTGAACGAAGAGGAGAGAGAATATAGGTACGATCGAAGACAAAAGAATATATGCGTTGCTGTAGTGTCAGTACTCTGTACTCAGTACTAAGACCCGCACCAGCATAACATCAGATGTCCACTGGATTCTGTCGAATAAACGACCAATTGTTGCTTGGTACTAGGCCACAATATTGAAATGTAAACATCATCACTAAAAATTTAGATACAACTTTTGTAAGACACGACACTTAAGAGATAATGCATTAGGGTAAGCGTATCTTAGAATACACTACCGGGGATAGCGCGCTAAGAAATGGTGCTTTATGGAAGACCTAACACGTGTGTCACACACACATGTTTAATTTAATTATGCTAGATATTAGCCAAAATTTAAAAAATTGAAGCCAAATAGCATTTTACTAAAATCAATTCATAATTTAAAATTAGGGGTATCACAAGTTATCTGGGACCTATTTTCACATGGATGATTATCACGACCCTCCGAAGCCTGGAACACGTCCGTGCGAGCGACGCTACCTGTTTGTTGGAAAAAACTAGTTGAATTTGGCGTGCCGTCACGGCACGCCCTTGATGTTTTTTTTTTGTGCAGTATATATATTTTTTGTTAATCAAAATGTTAGCTAAATTGGTATGTTGGAACATGTTTTTATTTTGTCATGAATAGGTAGCATTTTTTTGTGTGCAGTTCGGATATATTGTATATACTATTCAAATATTCAGTGGATCGAAATGGTCAAACATATTTGCATTTCGACGTCAATATTTAAGTGAAATCAGGAAAATCCATTTGAATTTGATTCCACATTTGCGGAAAGTTCGTTCGTATGGTGTTGAAATATTAGCCAAAATGAAATGTTGTATTTTTTTTTGTAATTTGTTATGAGTATATTTTTTTTGAGCATTTGCGTTATATTTTGTGGAATATCGGAATATTAAGCAATTGTAAATGTCTGAAAATGTTGGTATGTTGACTTAAATAGTTCACTTTTTTTTTTGTGAGCATGTTGGTACATCTAAAATCGAAATGGTTGGAAAATGTTTATATTCTTTTATCAGTAGTTAGTTGAAGTCCATATGTAGGAAACACACATTTATTCAATTGAATTTCATATAATTAGAGAGAGTGCATATTACTTCCAAATATTTACCAAATTGAAATGTTTAATTTGAGATCACAGCTAGAGGAAGTGCATTATGTGAGCATTTAATATAGGTAACTCCACGTAATTAGAGGAAGGGAGTTTTTTGTGTTAGTGTTCATATATTTGCCATATTTGTGAATACTTGGGGAAGAAACTTTGTTTTTGGAAATGTACATGTTCAAAAGTTGTTTATATTTAAACGTTTTGATTTTTGGAAGAAGAAGTTTACCTCTACAATTTTTGTTTCTAATCTGCTTAAATAGGGTAGGCCCACATGTCGGAAGTGTAACAGTTCCTTAAAATGTTTCTGAAAAGAAAAAAAATCTGATATATCTTAGAGTATGTCCAATCTTTAAGCAAGTTGGAAGGTTTAAAAATGTTCATGTATGTTTGTCAATTTGTAATTTAAGTCCATAATGAGTGCGAAAGATCATTTGTCGAACTGAATTTCATAATTAGGGAGTTTGTTTTGTGAAATTCAACTCCATCTATTTGTCCATATAATTGGAGCAAGTGTTTTTCTTTTCGTATTTTCAAATTTTGGCCGAATTAAATTGTTTTTGTTCATATAGTGTAGAATTTTGTTGCGTCGGCACGGCGCGCCCTTGCTGAATTTTGTGGGCATATGTTAGTTTGTATTTTTTTCATAAATTTGTAAAATGACTCGATAGTTAGAGAATATGTATTTTGTTGTAGTCCGAAATGCCAAAATCCGTTGAAATTTGATCTGTAGAGTATCTCCAAGTACGCAGCGATTTAAATTGCTTGTTTTTTTTTGGTTCTTAATTCGCCATAAATGGTTAGTTTTAGATTTGATTTCTTTTCACGTTTGTAAAATGGTTAGGTTTGAAAGGCATCCAAAATTGCGAAGTATTCAAATTTGTATGCCGCGTTATTGTGGTAAAATTCAAACTTGGGAAATGTCCAAATTCTGAAAGTGTGCAGACTTGAAAATTGTTAAAATGCAGAGAAAGTTTTCGGTTAAAAATTGTTTAGGCTTCGAAATTTGTGCAAATTGGGAAGTCTTTCAGATTCGATTTCTTTTACGTTTGAGAAATGCCGCGCGTGTTTGGTGAAATTTAGATTTGAAAATGCTGACATTTAGAAGTTGCCTGTTTAGTGAAATTTAGATTTGAAAACGGTGACGTTTAGTAGCGCTGAAATTTTGGGAATTATTGAAATCCGGAGAAGAAATAGTGCGGTGTTAAAAATTGGAATTGTAAATGTCCGTATTCAAAAGTTATTTGAATTTAAATCTGCTGAAACTGCTAAAAAAAATCTGTACATGTAAGTTGTTCAAATTTCGAAAATTCTTATAATCGGAAAAGCTAATCAAATTTGATTACTTTTTAACGTCTATTGAATATTCATATTAGGAAGGCATTTGTTTTTAAATATTCAAATTTGAATGTTGATCACATGCCGTAGGCATGTAGTTTTTTTTTTTTTTGAAAGATGCTGTTTTTTTTGTCATGTTTGTGAATACCGTGGTGTAAATAACTGAAATTTGTAAATGTGTGCAGTCAAAAGTCTTTTGGATTTCAATATGTCCAAATTCAATAAAAGTTTATATTTTTAAGTTGTTCAAATTTCGGAAATTAGTAAAATTGGAAAGTTATTAATGTTTCAATTGTGTTTATGTTTGTTAAATGCTCTGATTTGAAAAGAATCTGAAATTTTAAAATATACAAATCTGGTATTTGGTCAAATGTCATTAATAGCCAGTGTTTTTTGTGCTTCTGTTGATATAATTTTCATATTTAAATTATGGTTTCGTTTATTGAATGCTTATATTTGAAATGCATTCGAAATTTCGAAATATTACAATTTTAAAAGTTGATCGTTTTGGCGTAAATAGATGACATTTATTTTTGTGACCATTTTGCTACATCTTTCATATTTTTGCGGTGCGTAATTTTGAAGTTATCGAACTTGTAATATATTCAACTTTCTGGTTTTTTTGTAAAATAGTAGGGCCCACCTGTCAGTTTTTTTTCATTTTCTGGATGTTCTGTGGGAAAAGAAAAAAAATCTAACAGCCAGGGCCCACGCTGACGCGGACATGACGTCAGCATGGCCCTGGGCTGCCACTGCCGCGGCGGCGACGACGGAGCCGGCGGCGCGGCACGGCGAGGCGGGACGCGTTCGACGCGCGACGACGCGGGGAGGCCGGGGGCGGCGGCGCCGCCCCGTTTTGGTCGCCGTGCCGTCGCCGGAGGCGCGTGGAACGCGACGGAGGGCCGCGCGGCGGCGGCGGCGATTCCGCGGTCGGCGCGGCGTTCCGGCACGCGGTCGGCGCGGCGTTCCGGCACGCGGTCGCCGGCGAGGAGGGAGAGTACGGGGTGGCGGAGCTCGCAGTAGCCGGCGATTTGAACGGGGAGGCACGTAGGGGCGGCGTCGTGCGGCGGCGGCGGCGGCGGGTTTCCGCCGCGCGCGAGAGGGAGGAGAGCGGGGGGAGGTGTGAGGATGCTTTTGCTCGGAGGCCCCTGGTTTTTTCGGAATTGCGTCTGGGTCCTTCTACGTGGAAAAGTGAGGGGTAGCGGAGTACTGCGGGTTTGATTTCTGTTTTTGGGAGGGGTTTTTTTGCAAAAACATGACGGACGTGTGCTGCGGGCCGTCCGATCAGCAGCGGGCGGCGCGGATCAATACACTGTAGAACACTGTAGTTTTTACAGTGTCCACTGTAGCTGCTACAGTGTGAGGAGCGCGGATAGAGCGCCATTCTTCCCAACTTTTATATAATGAGTAATAATAAGCTCGCCGACAAGGCTAATCAGCAAGTCACATTTTAGTTTCTTTGTCTGGCGCAGCGCCGGCCGGTCTCGTCTGTCCACAAGAGTTGGCGACATAACCAAATAGACGATCGATGCGCGACGAGGTTAGTAGATTGTGAGTTACTGTAGAACTTAGAAGTGGCGCAGGAAAACTACTTTCCTGCCAGTATACATTACTGTATCTATTCTACTACCTTCGATCGGCTGTATAAAGTTGTGCATGGCTGGCGACACTCAATTCGGATAGGAGGGAACATTTCTACAGCAAACCCATGCATGTACCGATGCCCGAACCCCATCTGTTGCAACGAAAGCCTCTCGGCAAGAAGTGATCTGCAGTTTGAATTTAGTACTACTCTCTCCGTTCCAAATTAATTGACACACAATTGTTTAGAAAGAGATGTATCTAGACACTAAACAAGTATAAATACATCCATTTTTGGACAAATCCAAGTTAAATAATTTGGAACGGAGGAAGTATCAGTTAGACTGTCAGTGTGGGTGCACCGAGGACTAAGAGACACGCAAAGATACCCAATTAAGGAAGAAATGACGGGAGAAGTAAGCTTACAGGATGAAGGGCTGAAGGAAGGCAGGTGACGGGACGAAGTTGACTTGGAAAGCTTGCAGTCTTGGCCGAGGCTACTTGCCAGTCGCCATATCACGCCCGGCTTTGTTGGAAATTCGTCCACGTCTCGGGGCGCTAACCAAGGACCGGCATGCAGACTGTGAGACTGTCCACCGGCGCAACGGAAAACGACCACGATGCATCGCGGTCTCGCAAGTCTGCGGGAGCTGGAAGAACTCGGAAGAACCAGTGCAGTGGGCCAGCGAATGGCGACTGCAGGCCACCTTTTCGCTTTCTTTTGCATTGCCCGTGTAGCTTGTGGTGGTGGCACGCAGCAGTCAACACGACGACGATGCCTACATGCATCTTTTGTGCTCCACATGTGCCCGTGACATGGAGGAACTAGTAGATCTTTTCTCGCTGCAGCTTGTGCGAGAAGCCGCGAATAGAAAATTTTGTATACTTTTACAAAGTTTCGGTAAAGGTTGTTCTATTTTCAGCTATAGTAAAAAAATGGTGGGCATAAAAACTCCCCTTTTGGGAGAAAAAAATGTCTTTTTTCTGTGGCCCAAAATACTAGGTATTTCTTACGAAAATTGCACGTCCGTTTTGGATATGTATATGTGCTTTTATAGTTTTTTATTGATTTTTTAGAAACCTAGAGATACCATTTTGAAAAGTGAGAGCACTCTTGCCCATGTGCAAGAAACACTTTCCGGAGTACAATATATGCCTACTTACTTTACTTCCTCCAGGCAAGTGTACTTTTAGATTTTATGATGAATAAGATTTCTAAGTTTGCTCGATTTTATCAAAATTTGTAGCAATTTTTATAACGTTAAATTAATAATATTATAAATACAAAATGTTAATTTGTCATTGTTAATATTGCCATTTTCTCTAAAATTGAGAGCACTAATTAACGTTTGGATGTCTTGACAAGTCCTGCTTGATAATTATGGTGGCCGCGAGGGCGGCTCAATAGTTAGGCGATCGAAAACTCGCACTTGCCAACTGGGCACACTAGTGGAAAACGGCGCACTAGTCCCGGTTCTAGAGGGCCCCTAGTTCCGGTTGGGCAACCGGGACTGGCCAATCGGGACTAGAGGTCCCCCCCCCCCCCCCTGCTGGTCCCGGTTGTCCACGAACCGGGACAAGCGGCCCTCCCACGTGGGCACGCAGGAACCGGCGGGACTGGGGAGCCTTAGTCCCGGTTCCAGCCACGAACCGGGACTACCATTAGGCCTTTTTTTTTTCTTTTCGATTATTTTTCAGGTTTTAGGGTTTAGGGTTTAGGAGGGGTTTAGGGGTATCGGATAGTTTTCATCGTATGGGGATCACGTCGATGTGCCAAAACACATTTTGGTATATATATACTACATGAAGATCACATTGATGCATATATATATATATAACACATACAATTACATAAGATCACGTTGATGCATATATATACACATACAATATAAGTAGTACATGGAGATCACGTTTTCGTATAAAGTACTTAATAGGGATTGGGATCATAGTAGTACTCTCCGAATCTAGGTATGACATCTGTAAGGAAAAAACCCGACAATTCCTCCGCAATTGCTTTGAAGCGGTCCTGTATTGGGAGCGCGTTCCGCTTTCTTGCCAACTTTAAAAAAATGAGATCAAAATGAATACATGAGTTGTGTGTATATATATATATATATCAAATCATAATAAAACAATTATGAATGAAACTCAGCACAACTGACTTGTGAATAATGTTTACGTACCTCTTTATTTGTTCGGTTGTTTATTCTCTCGTTGGTCCTAATGTGAATGTACTCGCAAACGTAGAATCCACATAAATCAGTCCCCTCTGTCTGTTTTTGGCAAGACTGCACAATTATAGAATTCAATCAAACAATAATCAAGTATGATAATGGTGCGCGGACCTAGGTATAGTACTACTTACATTGTTCAAACGACATGTCAGGTTCGGTGTCCATTCACCGGGTTCTTCCTTGATGAACGATTTCCAAACGCTGCTCGACAAAGAAAATGAACAAAGGAGTTATTAATGACTTGATATCAGGAAATGAACGAAAAAAGGCGATAAGAATTGAAATTACTCGGTGAACATATCAAAACAAGTCTTGTATTGTTTGGGATCTCTCCTTAATGAGTCAAGGACTTCAACTTCTCCATCGTGAATTCTAATGACGAGAAGAATAAAGTGACACGTTTATATACGCTGTCATGGATAACTCATCAGTTAAAACTTAACATCTGCGGAGCAAAATAGAATGTGTACACAAGACAGTAACACTCACTTGAAGTTGTAAGGAAAAAGTATTTCTTTTTTGTCACGTTGTCGCTTCAAAAACCTTACCAAAGTTCCCGGTGTGTCCTTGTTATAATAGGGATTTTCTATGGTGACTTCATGAACTTTATCCGGGACAATGAACCCAATGTCTGTGATTTCATCCTTTCTGCATTCGAGAATCTTCATTCTGCATAATATAGCGCACAAAAGATTATAGTGAGGATAATTACAGACAATGAACGAGCTGAGCTAAAGACTTAAATTACAGAAATAAATCACTTACAAACAATAGCAACTGATGATAGATTTGTCGAGGGCCCGGAGATTGTATAACTGAAAAAGTTCGGTAAACTCAACGGACACAGCGTATTCTTGGAAGTAGTGCTCTTCCTTAACTGCCACCATGATACTGAATGTCCCTTGCTTTGCCTCTTTCTTGTACCAGGTATGCAATTGACGCATTTTTGTTGTTAGGGACTTGACATTCTTGACCAAATTTCCCCCGGCAACATATCGATATGCTAGATCAGAGATGGGGTAATCAGTTGTCGAACCTATGTGTTGTTGAGAACCTTGAGCGGCCTTGTCGCCAAACACCTTGAGCGGGGGGACCGATTGTACGTCTTGTTCTCCGAGCTGGGGAACTTGTTTCCCTTTTTTCGCCTGCTCCATCTTATCGTCATATGACCTTCCAATAGAACGCCTATAGTCTGATGGCGGCGATGGTACAGGGTCATATAGATTATCAACGCAACGCTCAACGAGCACCGGATCTAGTGTCTTCACAAATGGTATCTCGGGCACTTTCGGTGCAAAATGGGCGATCGTCTGGGCCCTCGAGATGGCGCAGTTTTCCTCGTAAGTCCTTTCCCAAGGTAACTTCTCAAGAGGCGGCGGTGTTTTCTCCTTTCTAGGTTTCGTCCTTGGTGGACTTTGCTGCTGAGGTGGAGATCGAGATGGACTCGCGCTGGGGTCCCTCTCGGGTAGGTTTGGACTTTGCTGCTGAGGTGGACTGCTACAAGGAGGAGTCGGTGGCCTTGGCAAGGAGCCTGGAAAGACGATGTATTTATTGTTCCATAGGGCGAAACCACGCTTGACATCTCCCAGTGTCTTCTCCTCATCAACTCCAGGAATCGGAAGATCCATTGTTTCAAATCCCGTCACAACTCCATCCACCCCGACACGAGCATAGCCTGCTGGAATGACACCATGATGGTAGGTTGCTGCAGGTTCATTTGGTAAAGCATAGACGACCGCCACGTTCAAAGATATGTTCATCATTGTCATATGTAGCTCACAATCTGTCTTCTCTGTGACATCATCCACGGGTAGCGAGCCGTCGGCGGTTCACATGCAGATGGTTCTAGCTGCGTGGAACCCACGGTGCTTTTTTGCTGAGATGGGACGACATCGGCTTGAGGATCTTCTAGCTGCAGCTGCTGAGATGCCCTTTGCTGACTAATTGAGTCTATTTGCTGCTGCTGCAGGTTCAGCTGACGTTCCAATTCCGATAACCGATCTAACTCCTTCTTCTTCTTTCTCCCGCGGCTTCTATAACTGTCAGCGCACTCCGGAAACCCTTGCTTCAAGGTGACACCGCCGGGATAGCCTCGTAATCATCCATAGTGTTCAGGATTCCCCAGGGCGAGTGTCAGCTCGTCGTTCTCTCTGTCGGGATGGTACGTTCTGTTTCAAACTTTATTTATTGCGTCTACAAGCAACGGAGTGATTGTTTCAATTTTTAGCTTCCATTTTCCCTTTGCAACAATCAGCCCTGTCAGTGGGTCCAGCCCTGCCCCATGCGCGAACAACCAGAACTTGGACCTCTCGGGCCAGTCCGCTGTCTGTGGAGTGATCCCTTTAGCAAGCAGTTCTGCTTCAAAGGCTTCCCACTTAGGAATGGCAGACTTGTAGCCACCTGTCCCCAACCTATGGTGATATTGCTTCTTCCCAGCATTTAACTTATTTATGGCCGATCGGGCCACAGCGGTAGACGATTTCTTATACGCCACAAATGCGGGCCAGTCATGTTTTATCTTCTCTAGTACTCCAGTGAAATTATCTGGATCTTCTTTTTCATATTTTTTCCATATTTTTTTCTTCCAGCTCTAGAATTGTGTGGCCATCTTCTTAAGAGTCCACTCCTTCACTTTCTCCTTCTTGCCTTCTGTGAGACTTTGCGGTAGGTTGAAATGTATCATGAGCGTATCATAAAGCAAATCTTTTGTATGTTGGCGGACATAATTAGCTTCATCTTCATTGGCGTCCTTCGGCTTATGCCAATCTGTAATGGTGATCGGGAGCATGTCCCTAACAATGACTCCAGCTTGATTTACAAACTTACGGCAGTTCTGTATGGGTGCCATCGGTTCGCCACTATCAGCAACTTCCTCGATATTTAACCTTGGACCCTCGCTCGACATCCTTCTCGTCCTGCCTCGAGGACCTTCCTTTTTAGCAGATTTGCTCGATCCGGAGGGCTAAAAGAAAAATGATTCGTTAATACGTGCAATACAAATCAATTAATGCATCTAGTGATCAACACAGGCTTAATATATATATACCTCGCCGGAGTTTGTTAAGGGCACTTCGTCGTCTCTTCTTTCTTCAGACTCAAGTCCCTCACCGGAGTCGTTCAGAAATAGTGAGCTGAAATCATCTTCTCCACCGGAATCTGTTCCACGGGCATTCGCATATATTATTTGTTGCATTTGGTCTTCATTCTCCTCGTCTCTGACTCTGAAGGGGGCGTCCATTGCTCAATATCCCTGCAATCAATTATATATGCTTTCAATTTTGTAATAAGAAAATGCCATTCTGCAATGTTAAAAAAAATACAGCCCAAATTTGGGCCAGCATTGGGTCCTACCTGCCAGCCCAAATTTGGGCCAGCAGTAGGTCCTTTAAAATTCCAGCCCCGCGTCCTGCCAGCCCCAATTTGGGCCAGCATTGGGTCGACGCGCCGCGTCCACCCCCTGGCCACGAGAGCCTGGTCAAATGCTGGCCCCACCTGCCAGCGACCCACTGCTGCCTCGTCTTCCCTGCACGGCCACGTCCGCGTGGCCAACTGCCTCGTCTTCCCCGCACGGCCACGTCTGCCTGGCCAACCGTCCCGTCACCCCCCACGACCACGCCCGCGTGTGACCGCCCAACTGGCCACGCGCGCATCAATGCTGGCCCACCTGCCAGTGACCCACCGCCCAACCGCCCTCGTCTTCCCCACCCGTCCTTAATGTTGGCCCTGGCCCACCTGCCAGCGACCCCCGGCCTCCTCGTCTTCCCACCCCCACAGTCAAAGCTGGCCCCTGGCCCACCTGCCAGCGACCCACCGGCCTCCTCGTCTTCCCATCCCCGTAGTCAATGCTGGCCCTGGCCTGGTCCTTTAAAAATGGACCCCGGCCGTGGGAGAGCGACATCAGTCCACATCCGCAGCCACATCCTCTCCCCTAGCCCTAGCCATGTCGAAGTGGTTCAAGCCAGAAAGAACCAGCGCGAGTCCGGCGGCTCCGGCCGGCGCGCCGCGCTTCCTCCTCCTCCTCCGCCACCGCGCTCCGCCGTTCTCCTCCTCCTCCTCCGCCACCGCCGGCCGCGTTCGGCCTCGCACCGGAGGGCGTGCAGATGGTCGGGGGAGCGGCGCCGGCCCCGGCGCCGGCGCGCCGTGCATCGGACGCGGCCCCGAAGAAGAAGAAGAAGAGGATGCGGCGCTATGTCCGCGTCGAGGAGTGCTGGTGGCATTGGAACAATGCCACCCCGGTGTACTGGCCGGACGTCCACCTGCCGGACGACTGGCACCTGAATCCGCAGCGGATTCCGGTGCCGCCAATTCCGGCCAGTGGCCGGGCCAGGGTGGTGGAGATCGCGCGCCGCCGCCGTCTCCTCCCACCGGACCTCTACAACGACCCCGACTACGCGCCGAACTCCCCCCACTGGGACCAGTGGTTCGCGGACGAGCACGACGACCGCCTCCGCGCTTATTTCGCGCCGGCCCCGGAAGCGCCGCAGGAGCCCACGGCGTACCCCGCACCACCGCCCGGCCAGGAGCCCGAGCTGTGGTTCAAGGAGGAGGTCATCGACGACGATGACCCGAGATGCAGGCCGCCTACGAGGCCTCCCTCCGCTCCCTCGTCGACGACGAGATCATGCTCTGGGAGCGGTCGTGGCCGCGGCCGCCCAGCCGCCGCCAATGACGTGGTGGCAGCATCTGGCCCAGGAGCAGGAGGCCGAGGAGCTGGAGATGGAGCCAGTTCCTCCCATGCCCCGTGGCCTTCTCGACCAGTCCTGGAGCTGGACTGGCCAGGTCCCAAGCCCGCCGCCGCCGCAGGAGCCGGCCCAGGAGCAGCCGCCGCAGGAGCCGGAGGAGCAGCACCTTCCGGCGGAGGAGCAGCTACCGCCTGCCCATCTGTGGGCCGCGCCGGCCTACTTCGTCCTCTCCGACGACGACTAGGCCTCCGGCACCATCGCCGCCCCCTTATCGCATGTAATGGCCTTAGGCCTTTTTTTTTCTTTTTTTGCGCCGCCCCAAAAATGTAACGGCCATTAGGCCATATATATGTATATATATAAGTTATTATCTACGAACTGTCACCGCCACCCGCGCCGGCGCCCGCCGCCGCGGCCGGCCCCTAAATGTCCCCGCCGATGTAAGTTTACTTTTTTAAAAATCTTTACCGTGGACCACCCCTAAATGTCCCCGCCGTCGGCGTCGGCGGCCACGGTGGCCTCGATTTGAGCAAGAGGGGAGGGCGGGGAAAGAGGGGCATAGACAAGAACCTACCATGCGCGTGGGGACGGCGGCGTGGGCGGTGCTCGGGGGCGGCCGCGCGGGCCGATGCACGGCCTGACTTGCGCGCGAGGAAGAGGCCGGCCGCGTGACCGGAGCTGGAGAAGGCGGCGGTGGCGGCGGCGGCACAGGAGCAAGGGAGCATAGCAGGGCAGCCTGGCGGCGTGGGTTATGTTCTTTGGGCATGGCGGCAAACTGCGGGGACGAGAGGCAGGAGAGGGATCTAAAAGGCACAAATGGGCCTTTAGTCCCGGTTCCAGCCACGAACCGGGACTACAGGTCCATTTTTAGGCCGCTGCCAAATTTGCGCGCCAAAGCCCACCTTTGGTCCCGGTTCGTGGCTGGAACCGGGACTAAAGGATCTTTTGTAATTTTTTTCTATTTTCTTTTTCCTGATTTATTTTATTCTATTGATTTAATTGTTCAAATTTGACAAACTTTATATCAAACATAAGCACTGAACATGTAGAATCTTTTGGTACTGGTTATTTTCAAATTTGACAAACTATATTTTCAAATTTGAGTATTTTTTCACTTTCTTTGACTTGTAGTTCAAATTGGAATTACTTTCGGAAAATAGGCATAAAGTCGTTTAAGTAGGTGAAATTAGCTAGAAACCGAGAACATTACTAATATTTGTGGATTATCCATAAAATATGGTCTACTTTGTGTGATAATTGGATGGGTGCCATTTTGCACCATATTTCTTCTACTTGCTTCACAAAAAATGTCATTTTTTGACAATCGAAAAACAAAAAATGATATTTATATAAGTAATTTGAAAAAACTCAGGTCTGCAACATTGTTTGTCGTACCAAGATACAGCTATGTGTCAAATATGGGCACATTTTCACAAACTATGACACGGGATGACCATAACGAGGCCATTTGACCCGAAACTTATACATGTTTATAGATGATTGACCTTTTTGTGAAGAAGTTTTTTGTAAACTATGTCAGAACTCAAGTTTATCATTTATCCTAGCAACTACTACACATGAAAGTACTCCATGCCAAAGGATTTCATTTTTTGAGTGTTTTTTCACTTTCTTTGACTTTTTTGAAAAAACGGTCAAAATGGCCGCCGTTACTATTCATTGTAAGGGGTCGAATTATCCAAAACTTTCGACGGTTCTGTGATATAACCACTACTTGTGCACCTTAAAAACATTTTTGAAAAAATTTCAGAGCAAACTATCACACACTTGTAGTTCAAATTTGAATTACTTTCGGAAAATAGGCATAAAGTCGTTTAAGTAGGCGAAATTAGCTAGAAACCGAGAAAATTACTAATATTTGTGGATTATCCATAAAATATGGTCTACTTTGTGTGATGATTGGATGGGTGCCATTTTGCACCATATTTGTTCTGCTTGCTTCACAAAAAATGTCATTTTTGACAATCGAAAAACAAAAAATGATATTTATATAAGTAATTTGAAAAAACTCAGGTATGCAACATTGTTTGTCGTACCAAGATACAGCTATGTGTCAAATATGGGCACATTTTCACAAACTATGACACGGGGATGACCATAACGAGGCCATTTGACCCGAAACTATACATGTTTATAGATGATTGACCTTTTTGTGAAACAGTTTTTTGTAAACTAAGTCAGAACTCAAGTTTATCATTTATCCTAGCAACTAGTACACATGAAAGTACTCCATGCCAAAGGATTTCATTTTTGAGTGTTTTTTCACTTTCTTTGACTTTTTTGAAAAAACGGTCAAAATGGCCGTCGTTACTATTCATTGTAAGGGGTCGAATTATCCAAAACTTTCGACGGTTCTGTGATATAACCACTACTTGTGCACCTTAAAAACATTTTTGAAAAAATTTCAGAGCAAACTATCACACACTTGTAGTTCAAATTTGAATTACTTTCGGAAAATAGGCATAAAGTCGTATAAGTAGGCGAAATTAGCTAGAAACCGAGAAAATTACTAATATTTGTGGATTATCCATAAAATATGGTCTACTTTGTGTGATAGTTGGATGGGTGCCATTTTGCACCATATTTGTTCTACTTGCTTCAAAAAAAATGTCATTTTTGACAATCGAAAAACAAAAAATGATATTTATATAAGTAATTTTAAAAAACTCAGGTCTGCAACATTGTTTGTCGTACCAAGATACAACTATGTGTCAAATATGGGCACATTTTCACAAACTATGACACGGGTATGACCATAACGAGGCCATTTGACCCGAAACTTATACATGTTTATAGATGATTGACCTTTTTGTGAAGAAGTTTTTTGTAAACTATGTCAGAACTCAAGTTTATCATTTATCCTAGCAACTAGTACACATGAAAGTACTCCATGCCAAAGGATTTCATTTTTTGAGTGTTTTTTCACTTTCTTTGACTTTTTTTGAAAAAACGGTCAAAATGGCCGCCGTTACTATTCATTGTAAGGGTCGAATTATCCAAAACTTTCGACGGTTCTGTGATATAACCACTACTTGTGCACCTTAAAAACATTTTTGAAAAAATTTCAGAGCAAACTATCACACACTTGTAGTTCAAATTTGAATTACTTTCGGAAAATAGGCATAAAGTCGTTTAGGTAGGCGAAATTAGCTAGAAACCGAGAAAATTACTAATATTTGTGGATTATCCATAAAATATGGTCTACTTTGTGTGATAATTGGATGGGTGCCATTTTGCACCATATTTGTTCTGCTTGCTTCACAAAAAATGTCATTTTTGACAATCGAAAACAAAAAATGATATTTATATAAGTAATTTGAAAAAACTCAGGTCTGCAACATTGTTTGTCGTACCAAGATACAGCTATGTGTCAAATATGGGCACATTTTCACAAACTATGACACGGGGATGACCATAACGAGGCCATTTGACCCGAAACTTATACATGTTTATTGATGATTGACCTTTTTGTGAAGAAGTTTTTTGTAAACTATGTCAGAACTCAAGTTATCATTTATCCTAACAACTAGTACACATGAAAGTACTCCATGCCAAAGGATTTCATTTTTGAGTGTTTTTTCACTTTCTTTGACTTTTTCGAAAAAACGGTCAAAATGGCCGCCGTTACTATTCATTGTAAGGGGTCGAATTATCCAAAACTTTCGACGGTTCTGTGATATAACCACTACTTGTGCACCTTAAAAACATTTTTGAAAAATCTCAGAGCAAACTATCACACACTTGTAGTTCAAATTTGAATTACTTTCGGAAAATAGGCATAAAGTCGTTAAAATAGGCGAAATTAGCTAGAAACCGAGAAAATTACTAATATTTGTGGATTATCAATAAAATATGGTCTACTTTGTGTGATAATTGGATGGGTGCCATTTTGCACCATATTTGTTCTGCTTGCTTCACAAAAAATGTCATTTTTGACAATCGAAAAACAAAAAATGATATTTATATAAGTAATTTGAAAAAACTCAGGTCTGCAACATTGTTTGTCGTACCAAGATACAGCTATGTGTCAAATATGGGCACTTTTTCACAAACTATGACACGGGGATGACCATAACGAGGCCATTTGACCCGAAACTTATACATGTTTATAGATGATTGACCTTTTTGTGAAGAAGTTTTTTGTAAACTATGTCAGAACTCAAGTTTATCATTTATCCTAGCAACTACTACACATGAAAGTACTCCATGCCAAAGGATTTCATTTTTTGAGTGTTTTTTCACTTTCTTTGACTTTTTTGAAAAAACGGTCAAAATGGCCGCCGTTACTATTCATTGTAAGGGGTCGAATTATCCGAAACTTTCGACGGTTCTGTGATATAACCACTACTTGTGCACCTTAAAAACATTTTTGAAAAAATTTCAGAGCAAACTATCACACACTTGTAGTTCAAATTTGAATTACTTTCGGAAAATAGGCATAAAGTCGTTTAAGTAGGCGAAATTAGCTAGAAACCGAGAAAGTTACTAATATTTGTGGATTATCCATAAAATATGGTCTACTTTGTGTGATGATTGGATGGGTGCCATTTTGCACCATATTTGTTCTGCTTGCTTCACAAAAAATGTCATTTTTGACAATCGAAAAACAAAAAATGATATTTATATAAGTAATTTGAAAAAACTCAGGTATGCAACATTGTTTGTCGTACCAAGATACAGCTATGTGTCAAATATGGGCACATTTTCACAAACTATGACACGGGGATGACCATAACGAGGCCATTTGACCCGAAACTTATACATGCTTATAGATGGTTGACCTTTTTGTGAAACAGTTTTTTGTAAACTAAGTCAGAACTCAAGTTTATCATTTATCCTAGCAACTAGTACACATGAAAGTACTCCATGCCAAAGGATTTCATTTTTGAGTGTCTTTTCACTTTCTTTGACTTTTTTGAAAAAACGGTCAAAATGGCCGCCGTTACTATTCATTGTAAGGGGTCGAATTATCCAAAACTTTCGACGGTTCTGTGATATAACCACTACTTGTGCACCATAAAAACATTTTTGAAAAAATTTCAGAGCAAACTATCACACACTTGTAGTTCAAATTTGAATTACTTTCGGAAAATAGGAATAAAGTCGTTTAAGTAGGCGAAATTAGCTAGAAACCGAGAAAATTACTAATATTTGTGGATTATCCATAAAATATGGTCTACTTTGTGTGATAGTTGGATGGGTGCCATTTTGCACCATATTTGTTCTACTTGCTTCAAAAAAAAATGTCATTTTTGACAATCGAAAAACAAAAAATGATATTTATATAAGTAATTTTAAAAAACTCAGGTCTGCAACATTGTTTGTCGTAGCAAGATACAACTATGTGTCAAATATGGGCACATTTTCACAAACTATGACACGGGGATGACCATAACGAGGCCATTTGACCCGAAACTTATACATGTTTATAAATGATTGACCTTTTTGTGAAGAAGTTTTTTGTAAACTATGTCAGAACTCAAGTTTATCATTTATCCTAGCAACTAGTACACATGAAAATACTCCATGCCAAAGGATTTCATTTTTTGAGTGTTTTTTCACTTTCTTTGACTTTTTTTGAAAAAACGGTCAAAATGGCCGCCGTTACTATTCATTGTAAGGGGTCGAATTATCCAAAACTTTCGACGGTTCTGTGATATAACCACTATTTGTGCACATTAAAAACATTTTTGAAAAAATTTCAGAGCAAACTATCACACACTTGTAGTTCAAATTTGAATTACTTTCGGAAAATAGGCATAAAGTCGTTTAGGTAGGCGAAATTAGCTAGAAACCGAGAAAATTACTAATATTTGTGGATTATCCATAAAATATGGTCTACTTTGTGTGATAATTGGATGGGTGCCATTTTGCACCATATTTGTTCTGCTTGCTTCACAAAAAATGTCATTTTTGACAATCGAAAACAAAAAATGATATTTATATAAGTAATTTGAAAAAACTCAGGTCTGCAACATTGTTTGTCGTACCAAGATACAGCTATGTGTCAAATATGGGCACATTTTCACAAACTATGACACGGGGATGACCATAACGAGGCCATTTGACCCGAAACTTATACATGTTTATTGATGATTGACCTTTTTGTGAAGAAGTTTTTTGTAAACTATGTCAGAACTCAAGTTATCATTTATCCTAGCAACTAGTACACATGAAAGTACTCCATGCCAAAGGATTTCATTTTTTGAGTGTTTTTTCACTTTCTTTGACTTTTTCGAAAAAACGGTCAAAATGGCCGCCGTTACTATTCATTGTAAGGGGTCGAATTATCCAAAACTTTCGACGGTTCTGTGATATAACCACTACTTGTGCACCTTAAAAACATTTTTGAAAAAATCTCAGAGCAAACTATCACACACTTGTAGTTCAAATTTGAATTACTTTCGGAAAATAGGCATAAAGTCGTTTAATAGGCGAAATTAGCTAGAAACCGAGAAAATTACTAATATTTGTGGATTATCAATAAAATATGGTCTACTTTGTGTGATAATTGGATGGGTGCCATTTTGCACCATATTTGTTCTACTTGCTTCAAAAAAAATGTCATTTTTGACAATCGAAAAACAAAAAATGATATTTATATAAGTAATTTTAAAAAACTCAGGTCTGCAATATTGTTTGTCGTACCAAGATACAACTATGTGTCAAATATGGGCACATTTTCACAAACTATGACACGGGGATGACCATAACGAGGCCATTTGACCCGAAACTTATACATGTTTATAGATGATTGACCTTTTTGTGAAGAAGTTTTTTGTAAACTATGTCAGAACTCAAGTTTATCATTTATCCTAGCAACTACTACACATGAAAGTACTCCATGCCAAAGGATTTCATTTTTTGAGTGTTTTTTCACTTTCTTTGACTTTTTTGAAAAAACGGTCAAAATGGCCGCCGTTACTATTCATTGTAAGGGGTCGAATTATCCAAAACTTTCGACGGTTCTGTGATATAACCACTACTTGTGCACCTTAAAAACATTTTTGAAAAAATTTCAGAGCAAACTATCACACACTTGTAGTTCAAATTTGAATTACTTTCGGAAAATAGGCATAAAGTCGTTTAAGTAGGCGAAATTAGCTAGAAACCGAGAAAATTACTAATATTTGTAGATTATCCATAAAATATGGTCTACTTTGTGTGATGATTGGATGGGTGCCATTTTGCACCATATTTGTTCTGCTTGCTTCACAAAAAATGTCATTTTTGACAATCGAAAAACAAAAAATGATATTTATATAAGTAATTTGAAAAAACTCAGGTATGCAACATTGTTTGTCGTACCAAGATACAGCTATGTGTCAAATATGGGCACATTTTCACAAACTATGACACGGGGATGACCATAACGAGGCCATTTGACCCGAAACTTATACATGTTTATAGATGATTGACCTTTTTGTGAAACAGTTTTTTGTAAACTAAGTCAGAACTCAAGTTTATCATTTATCCTAGCAACTAGTACACATGAAAGTACTCCATGCCAAAGGATTTCATTTTTGAGTGTTTTTTCACTTTCTTTGACTTTTTTGAAAAAACGGTCAAAATGGCCGTCGTTACTATTCATTGTAAGGGGTCGAATTATCCAAAACTTTCGACGGTTCTGTGATATAACCACTACTTGTGCACCATAAAAACATTTTTGAAAAAATTTCAGAGCAAACTATCACACACTTGTAGTTCAAATTTGAATTACTTTCGGAAAATAGGCATAAAGTCGTTTAAGTAGGCGAAATTAGCTAGAAACCGAGAAAATTACTAATATTTGTGGATTATCCATAAAATATGGTCTACTTTGTGTGATAGTTGGATGGGTGCCATTTTGCACCATATTTGTTCTACTTGCTTTAAAAAAAATGTCATTTTTGACAATCGAAAAACAAAAAATGATATTTATATAAGTAATTTTAAAAAACTCAGGTCTGCAACATTGTTTGTCGTACCAAGATACAACTATGTGTCAAATATGGGCACATTTTCACAAACTATGACACGGGTATGACCATAACGAGGCCATTTGACCCGAAACTTATACATGTTTATAGATGATTGACCTTTTTGTGAAGAAGTTTTTTGTAAACTATGTCAGAACTCAAGTTTATCATTTATCCTAGCAACTAGTACAGATGAAAGTACTCCATGCCAAAGGATTTCATTTTTTGAGTGTTTTTTCACTTTCTTTGACTTTTTTTGAAAAAACGGTCAAAATGGCCGCCGTTACTATTCATTGTAAGGGGTCGAATTATCCAAAACTTTCGACGGTTCTGTGATATAACCACTACTTGTGCACCTTAAAAACATTTTTGAAAAAATTTCAGAGCAAACTATCACACACTTGTAGTTCAAATTTGAATTACTTTCGGAAAATAGGCATAAAGTCGTTTAGGTAGGCGAAATTAGCTAGAAACCGAGAAAATTACTAATATTTGTGGATTATCCATAAAATATGGTCTACTTTGTGTGATAATTGGATGGGTGCCATTTTGCACCATATTTGTTCTGCTTGCTTCACAAAAAATGTCATTTTTGACAATCGAAAACAAAAAAGATATTTATATAAGTAATTTGAAAAAACTCAGGTCTGCAACATTGTTTGTCGTACCAAGATACAGCTATGTGTCAAATATGGGCACATTTTCACAAACTATGACACGGGGATGACCATAACGAGGCCATTTGACCCGAAACTTATACATGTTTATTGATGATTGACCTTTTTGTGAAGAAGTTTTTTGTAAACTATGTCAGAACTCAAGTTATCATTTATCCTAACAACTAGTACACATGAAAGTACTCCATGCCAAAGGATTTCATTTTTTGAGTGTTTTTTCACTTTCTTTGACTTTTTCGAAAAAACGGTCAAAATGGCCGCCGTTACTATTCATTGTAAGGGGTCGAATTATCCAAAACTTTCGACGGTTCTGTGATATAACCACTACTTGTGCACCTTAAAAACATTTTTGAAAAAATCTCAGAGCAAACTATCACACACTTGTAGTTCAAATTTGAATTACTTTCGGAAAATAGGCATAAAGTCGTTAAAATAGGCGAAATTAGCTAGAAACCGAGAAAATTACTAATATTTGTGGATTATCAATAAAATATGGTCTACTTTGTGTGATAATTGGATGGGTGCCATTTTGCACCATATTTGTTCTGCTTGCTTCACAAAAAATGTCATTTTTGACAATCGAAAAACAAAAAATGATATTTATATAAGTAATTTGAAAAAACTCAGGTCTGCAACATTGTTTGTCGTACCAAGATACAGCTATGTGTCAAATATGGGCACTTTTTCACAAACTATGACACGGGGATGACCATAACGAGGCCATTTGACCCGAAACTTATACATGTTTATAGATGATTGACCTTTTTGTGAAGAAGTTTTTTGTAAACTATGTCAGAACTCAAGTTTATCATTTATCCTAGCAACTACTACACATGAAAGTACTCCATGCCAAAGGATTTCATTTTTTGAGTGTTTTTTCACTTTCTTTGACTTTTTTGAAAAAACGGTCAAAATGGCCGCCGTTACTATTCATTGTAAGGGGTCGAATTATCCGAAACTTTCGACGGTTCTGTGATATAACCACTACTTGTGCACCTTAAAAACATTTTTGAAAAAATTTCAGAGCAAACTATCACACACTTGTAGTTCAAATTTGAATTACTTTCTGAAAATAGGCATAAAGTCGTTTAAGTAGGCGAAATTAGCTATAAACCGAGAAAGTTACTAATATTTGTGGATTATCCATAAAATATGGTCTACTTTGTGTGATGATTGGATGGGTGCCATTTTGCACCATATTTGTTCTGCTTGCTTCACAAAAAATGTCATTTTTGACAATCGAAAAACAAAAAATGATATTTATATAAGTAATTTGAAAAAACTCAGGTATGCAATATTGTTTGTCGTACCAAGATACAGCTATGTGTCAAATATGGGCACATTTTCACAAACTATGACACGGGGATGACCATAACGAGGCCATTTGACCCGAAACTTATACATGCTTATAGATGGTTGACCTTTTTGTGAAACAGTTTTTTGTAAACTAAGTCAGAACTCAAGTTTATCATTTATCCTAGCAACTAGTACACATGAAAGTACTCCATGCCAAAGGATTTCATTTTTGAGTGTCTTTTCACTTTCTTTGACTTTTTTGAAAAAACGGTCAAAATGGCCGCCGTTACTATTCATTGTAAGGGGTCGAATTATCCAAAACTTTCGACGGTTCTGTGATATAACCACTACTTGTGCACCATAAAAACATTTTTGAAAAAATTTCAGAGCAAACTATCACACACTTGTAGTTCAAATTTGAATTACTTTCGGAAAATAGGCATAAAGTCGTTTAAGTAGGCGAAATTAGCTAGAAACCGAGAAAATTACTAATATTTGTGGATTATCCATAAAATATGGTCTACTTTGTGTGATAGTTGGATGGGTGCCATTTTGCACCATATTTGTTCTCCTTGCTTCAAAAAAAATGTCATTTTTGACAATCGAAAAACAAAAATGATATTTATATAAGTAATTTTAAAAAACTCAGGTCTGCAACATTGTTTGTCGTACCAAGATACAACTATGTGTCAAATATGGGCACATTTTCACAAACTATGACACGGGGATGACCATAACGAGGCCATTTGACCCGAAACTTATACATGTTTATAGATGATTTACCTTTTTGTGAAGAAGTTTTTTGTAAACTATGTCAGAACTCAAGTTTATCATTTATCCTAGCAACTAGTACACATGAAAATACTCCATGCCAAAGGATTTCATTTTTTGAGTGTTTTTTCACTTTCTTTGACTTTTTTTGAAAAAACGGTCAAAATGGCCGCCGTTACTATTCATTGTAAGGGGTCGAATTATCCAAAACTTTCGACGGTTCTGTGATATAACCACTATTTGTGCACCTTAAAAACATTTTTGAAAAAATGTCAGAGCAAACTATCACACACTTGTAGTTCAAATTTGAATTACTTTCGGAAAATAGGCATAAAGTCGTTTAGGTAGGCGAAATTAGCTAGAAACCGAGAAAATTACTAATATTTGTGGATTATCCATAAAATATGGTCTACTTTGTGTGATAATTGGATGGGTGCCATTTTGCACCATATTTGTTCTGCTTGCTTCACAAAAAATGTCATTTTTGACAATCGAAAACAAAAAATGATATTTATATAAGTAATTTGAAAAAACTCAGGTCTGCAATATTGTTTGTCGTACCAAGATACAGCTATGTGTCAAATATGGGCACATTTTCACAAACTATGACACGGGGATGACCATAACGAGGCCATTTGACCCGAAACTTATACATGTTTATAGATGATTGATCTTTTTGTGAAGAAGTTTTTTGTAAACTATGTCAGAACTCAAGTTTATCATTTATCCTAGCAACTAGTACACATGAAAGTACTCCATGCCAAAGGATTTCATTTTTTGAGTGTTTTTTGACTTTTTTGAAAAAACGGTCGAAATGGCCGCCGTTGTTATTCATTGTAAGGGGTCGAATTATCCAAAACTTTCGACGGTTCTGTGATATAACCACTACTTGTGCACCTTAAAAACATTTTTGAAAAAAGTTCAGAGCAAACTATCACACACTTGTAGTTCAAATTTGAATTAATTTCGGAAAATATGCATAAAGTCGTTTAAGTAGGCGAAATTAGCTAGAAACCGAGAAAATTACTAATATTTGTGGATTATCCATAAAATATGGTCTACTTTGTGTGATAATTGGATGGGTGCCATTTTGCACCATATTTGTTCTGCTTGCTTCACAAAAAATGTCATTTTTGACAATCGAAAACAAAAAATGATATTTATATAAGTAATTTGAAAAAACTCAGGTCTGCAATATTGTTTGTCGTACCAAGATACAGCTATGTGTCAAATATGGGCACATTTTCACAAACTATGACACGAGGATGACCATAACGAGGCCATTTGACCCGAAACTTATACATGTTTATTGATGATTGACCTTTTTGCGAAGAAGCTTTTTATAAACTATGTCAGAACTCAAGTTATCATTTATCCTAGCAACTAGTACACATGAAAGTACTCCATGCCAAAGGATTTCATTTTTTCAGTGTTTTTTCACTTTCTTTGACTTTTTCGAAAAAACGGTCAAAATGGCCGCCGTTACTATTCATTGTAAGGGGTCGAATTATCCAAAACTTTCGACGGTTCTGTGATATAACCACTACTTGTGCACCTTAAAAACATTTTTTAAAAAATCTCAGAGCAAACTATCACACACTTGTAGTTCAAATTTGAATTACTTTCGGAAAATAGGCATAAAGTCGTTTAAATAGGCGAAATTAGCTAGAAACCGAGAAAATTACTAATATTTGTGGATTATCCATAAAATATGGTCTACTTTGTGTGATGATTGGATGGGTGCCATTTTGCACCATATTTGTTCTACTTGCTTCACAAAAAATGTCATTTTTGACAATCGAAAAACAAAAAATGATATTTATATAAGTAATTTGAAAAAACTCAGGTCTGCAACATTGTTTGTCGTACCAAGATACAGCTATGTGTCAAATATGGGCACATTTTCACAAACTATGACACGGGGATGACCATAACGAGGCCATTTGACCCGAAACTTATACATGTTTATAGATGATTTACCTTTTTGTGAAGAAGTTTTTTGTAAACTATGTCAGAACTCAAGTTTATCATTTATCCTGGCAACTAGTACACATGAAAGTACTCCATGCCAAAGGATTTCATTTTTGAGTGTTTTTTTCACTTTCTTTGACTTTTTGAAAAAACGGTCAAAATGGCCGCCGTTACTATTCATTGTAAGGGGTCGAATTATCCAAAACTTTCGACGGTTCTGTGTTATAACCACTACTTGTGCACCTTAAAAATATTATTGGAAAAATTCAAAGCAAACTATCACACACTTGTAGTTCAAATTTGAATTACTTTCGGAAAATAGGCATAAAGTCGTTTAAGTAGGCGAAATTAGCAAGAAACCGAGAAAATTACTAATATTTGTGGATTATCCTAAAATGTGGTCTACTTTGTGTGATGATTGGATGGGTGCCATTTTGCACCATATTTGTTCTACTTGCTTCACAAAAAATGTCATTTCTGACAATCGAAAAACAAAAAATGATATTTATATAAGTAATTTGAAAAAACTCAGGTCTGCAACATTGTTTGTCGTACCAAGATACAGCTATGTGTCAAATATGGGCACATTTTCACAAACTATGACACGGGGATGACCATAACGAGGCCATTTGACCCGAAACTTATACATGTTTATAGATGATTAACCTTTTTTGTGAGGAAGTTTTTTGTAAACTATGTCAGAACTCAAGTTTATCATTTATCCTAGCAACTAGTACACATGAAAGTACTCCATGCCAAAGGATTTCATTTTTTTGAGTGTTTTTTTCACTTTCTTTGACTTTTTTGAAAAAACGGTCAAAATGGCCGCCGTTACTATTCATTGTAAGGGGTCGAATTATCTAAAACTTTCGACGGTTCTGTGATATAACCACTACTTGTGCACCTTAAAAACATTTTTGAAAAAAAATTCAGAGCAAACTATCACACACTTGTAGTTCAAATTTGAATTACTTTCGGAAAATAGGCATAAAGTCGTTTAAGTAGGCGAAATTAGCTAGAAACCGAGAAAATTACTAATATTTGTGGATTATCCATAAAATATGGTCTACTTTGTGTGATGATTGGATGGGTGCCATTTTTCACCATATTTGTTCTACTTGCTTCACAAAAAATGTCATTTTGACAATCGAAAAACAAAAAAATGATACTTATATAAGTAATTTGAAAAAACTCAGGTCTGCAACATTGTTTGTCGTACCAAGATACAGCTATGTGTCAAATATGGGCACATTTTCACAAACTATGACACGGGGATGACCATAACGAGGCCATTTGACCCGAAACTTATACATGTTTATAGATGATTGACCTTTTTCTGAAGAAGTTTTTTGTAAACTATGTCAGAACTCAAGTTTATCATTAATCCTAGCAACTAGTACACATTAAAGTACTCCATGCCAAAGGATTTCATTTTTTGAGTGTTTTTTTCACTTTCTTTGACTTTTTTTGAAAAAACGGTCAAAATGGCCGCCGTTACTATTCATTGTAAGGGGTCGAATTATCTAAAACTTTCGACGGTTCTGTGATATAACCACTACTTGTGCACCTTAAAAACATTTTTGAAAAAATTTCAGAGCAAACTATCACACACTTGTAGTTCAAATTTGAATTACTTTCGGAAAATAGGCATAAAGTCGTTTACGTAGGCGAAATTAGCTAGAAAGCAAGAAAATTACTAATATTTGTGGATTATCCATAAAATATGGTCTACTTTGTATGATGATTGGATGGGTGCCATTTTGCACCATATTTGTTCTACTTGCTTCACAAAAAATGTCATTTTTGACAATCGAAAAACAAAAAAATGATATTTATATAAGTAATTTGAAAAAACTCAGGTCTGCAACATTGTTTGTCGTACCAAGATACAGCTATGTGTCAAATATGGGCACATTTTCACAAACTATGACACGGGGATGACCATAACGAGGCCATTTGACCCGAAACTTATACATGTTTATAGATGATTGATCTTTTTGTGAAGAAGTTTTTTGTAAACTATGTCAGAACTCAAGTTTATCATTTATCCTAGCAACTAGTACACATGAAAGTACTCCATGCCAAAGGATTTCATTTTTTGAGTGTTTTTTGACTTTTTTGAAAAAACGGTCGAAATGGCCGCCGTTGCTATTCATTGTAAGGGGTCGAATTATCCAAAACTTTCGACGGTTCTGTGATATAACCACTACTTGTGCACCTTAAAAACATTTTTGAAAAAAGTTCAGAGCAAACTATCACACACTTGTAGTTCAAATTTGAATTAATTTCGGAAAATATGCATAAAGTCGTTTAAGTAGGCGAAATTAGCTAGAAACCGAGAAAATTACTAATATTTGTGGATTATCCATAAAATATGGTCTACTTTGTGTGATAATTGGATGGGTGCCATTTTGCACCATATTTGTTCTACTTGCTTCACAAAAAATGTCATTTTTGACAATCGAAAAACAAAAAATGATATTTATATAAGTAATTTGAAAAAACTCAGGTCTGCAACATTGTTTGTCGTACCAAGATATAGCTATGTGTAAAATATGGGCACATTTTCACAAACTATGACATTTTCACAAACTTCTTCTTCGTGTGTGTCCCTTTCTTCTGATTGCGCCGTAACCATGGACAATCTTCCTCATTCAACGCGATGGTTGGGTCAATTTTCACTGTGAAGGGTGGAATTTCCTGAAACTTATTGTAATCTTCTGACATGTCTGTCTTGTCCTCCACTCCCACGATGTTTCTTTTCCCTGAAAGAACTATGTGGCGCTTTGGCTCATGTATGATGTATTCGCTTGCTTATCTTTTCTTTTTTTCGGTTTGGTAGACATGTCCTTCACATAGAAAACCTGAGCCACTTCACTGGCTAGGACGAATGGTTCGGTGTCGTACCCAAGATTCTTGAGATCCACTGTAGTCATTCCGTACTGCGGGTCTACCTGTACCCCGCCTTCAGGTTGAACCATTTGCACCAGAACAAAGGGACCTTAAAAGAAGGTCCATAGTCAAGTTCCCATATCTGCTCTATGTAACCATAATATGTGTCCTTTTGCCCATTGTTGTTTGTTGCATCAAAGCGGACACCACTGTTTTGGTTGGTGCTCTTTTTATCTTGGTCGGCCGTGTAAAATGTATTCCCATTTATCTCGTACCCTTGAAAAGTCAATATAGTCGAAGATGGTGCTTGGCCAACAAGTATAGCTGTTCTCCAACAGTGGTGTCATTAATGAGACGTGTTTGCAACCAACCGCCGAAATTCTTCACGTGTTCTTCATCATCCAATCTTTAGGTTGCTCCGGGTATTTCAAGCGTAAATATTCTTGTGTTCCTCGATATACGGAGCCACCAAGCTGGAATTATGTAGAACTGTGTAGTGTGCTTGAGTGAAAGAATGCCCGTCCATACATATTGTTGCTTTCTTTCCTAGCGTGCCTTTTCCACGCAGTCTCCCCTCATGGCGCGATTGAGGAACACCGATCGGCTTAAGGTCAGGAATAAAGTCAACACAAAACTCAATGACCTCCTCTGTTCCATAGCCCTTGGAGATGCTTCCTTCTGGCCTAGCACGGTTATGAACGTATTTCTTTAAGACTCCCATGAACCTCTCAAAGGGGAACATGTTGTGTAGAAATACAGGACCGAGAATGAATCTCTTCGACTAGGTGAACTATGAGGTGCGTCATAATATTGAAGAAGGATGGTGGGAACACCAACTCGAAGCTGACAAGACATTGGACCACATCCTTCTGTAAACTTGGTAGAGTTTCTGGATTGATCACCTTCTGAGAAATTGCATTGAGGAATGCACATAGCTTCACAATGGGTACTCGAACATTTTCCGGTAGAAGCCCCCTCAATGCAACCGGAAGTAATTGTGTCATAATCACGTGGCAGTCATGAGACTTTAGGTTTTGGAACTTTTGCTCTGTCATGTTTATTATTCCCTTTATATTCGACGAGAAGCCAGACGGGACCTTGATACTGCTCAGGACTTCAAAAAAGATCTTCTTCTCTTCTTTGGTAAGAGCGTAGCTGGCAGGACCTTGATACTTCTCTGGATTCAGGTGGTTGTCTCGTTCGTGCATACGTTGCTGGTCCTGCCGTGATTCCGGTGTATCTTTCGTCTTCCATACACGCCCAAGAAGTTTAGCAGGTTCACGCAAAGATTTTTCGTCACGTGCATCACGTCGATTGCAGAGTGAACCTCTAGGATTTTCCAATAGGGTAGCTCCCAAAATATAGAGCACTTCTTCCACATGGGTACGTGTCCGTCAGCGTCATTCGGAACAGATTGTCCGCCAAGACCCTTTCCAAAGATTACTTTTAAATCCTTGACCATATCATATATAACATCCCAGTAGGGCGGGTAGGATTCGTCCGGTGATCTGCCTCACCTTTGAAATGCTTGCCTTTCTTTCTTACGGGATGCTGTTTGGAAGAAATCGACGATGCCCCGGGTACACATTCTTGTTACCTAAATATATACTTTCAGTCTTATCTAAACAGTGCGTGCATGCATTGTATCCCTTGTTTGACTGTCCTGAAATGTTACTAAGAGCAGGCCAATCATTGATGGTTACAAACAACAACGCTCGTAGGTCAAATTGCTCCTGTTTGTGCTCATCCCACACACGTACCCTTCATCACGCCACAACTGTAAAAGTTCTTCAACCAATGGCCTCAGGTACACATCAATGTCGTTGCCGGGTTGCTTCGGGCCTTGGATGAGCACTGGCATCATAATGAACTTCCGCTTCATGCACAACCAAGGAGGAAGGTTATAGATACATAGAGTCACAGGCCAGGTGCTATGACTGGAGCTCTGCTCTCCGAAAGGATTAAAGCCATCTGTACTTAGACCAAATCTTAAGTTCCTTGCGTCATCTGAAAATGTCGGGAACTCTCTGTCGATTTTTCTCCACTGCGACCCATCAGCGGGGTGTCTCAGCATCACGTCTTTCTTACGGTCTTCTTTGTGCCATCGCAACAACTTGGCATGCTCTTTGTTTTGGAACAAACGTTTCAACCGTGGTATTATAGGAGCATACCACATCACCTTGGCAGGAACCCTCTTCCTGGGGCACGGCTCGCCCTCAACATCACCAGGGTCATCTCGCCTGATCTTATACCGCAATGCACCGCATACCGGGCATGCATTCAAATTCTCGTACTCCTCACCGCGGTAGAGGATGCAGTCATTGATGCATGCATGTATCTTCTGCACCTCTAATCCTAGAGGGCAGACAACCTTCTTTGCTTCGTATGTACTGGGGGCAATACGTTATCCCTTGGAAGCATCTTCTTTATTATTTTCAGCAACTTTTCAAATCCCTTGTCAGAAGTACCATTCTCTGCCTTCCATTGCAGCAATTCCAGTGTGGTACCCAGCTTTTTCTGGCCATCTACGCAATTTGGGTACAACAATTTGTTGTGATCCTCTAACATTCTCTCCAACTTCAACCTCTCGTTTTCACTTCCGCAGTTTATCTTCGCATCAAGAATGGCCCGACGAAGATCGTCATCGGGCTCATCAACAATGGGCTCTTCTTCAGCTTCGTCTTCCCCCATTGTAGTACCACCGTGTTCAGTGAACATAGGATAGTTGTCATTATCCTCTTCTTCTTCATTGTCTTCCATTATAACCCCTCTTTCTCCGTGCTTGGTCCAACAATATAGCCGGGCATGAAACCGGACTGAATCAGGTGGATGTGAATGGTTTTTGAGCAAGAGTAATCCATCGTATTCTTACATGCACTACATGGACAACAAATAAAACCATTCGCCGCTTGTTTGCCTCAGCCACATGGAGAAAATGATGCATGCCACTAATGAACTCGGGACTGCGTCGGTCACCGTACATCCATTGCCGGTTCATCTGCATTATATAAGTATATCAAAAACCATTACACTACATCATGAATAGATAAGTGACCAAATAATTAATACAAGTTCATCACATTAAAAGCAAAAGTAGAGTAGTGACCAAATGTAATACATAGTTCTCATAAAACATACAATGAAACTAACATACAACTATCTAAAAATTTAAATCCAACAACAAATGCGATCAAAATCGCAACTAAGGTAATTACGAACCAACAGCATAATGATACCAAGCCTCTTGACTAATGGCATAATTTCTAATATTTTTAATCTTCAAGCGCATTGCATCCATCTTGATCTCGTGAGCATCGACGACGTCGGCAAGCTTGAACTCGTGTTCAGCGACGATGTCGGCAAGCTTGAACTCCAATTTCATCTTCTCTTCTAGGCATTGGAGACGAAGATCTTCACTTCTTTTCAATTTTGCTTTCAAATCATTATTTTCTTTTTCAAATAAATTTAGCATATCGACATGAGGGTCGGTTGGAATTTCCGGTTCAACTACCTCCTAGATAAAAATATGTATGTCAAGTTGGTCGGCATAATTAGTCATAAATCGAAATGAAAGTAATAGTTATAAAAGTATACCACATCCGAATCATAGACCGGACGAGGGCCGACGGGGACGGATATCAAAACCATGGCACTATACATATAAAAAACAATTTAAGAAAATTATACAACTAATAACTATGCATAGAAATCATTAAAATAAGTTTTTTTAAATAAAATATAAAAAACAAGAGGCTCACCGAGGTGGTGCCGGTGACGGGACGGCGCGGGCGATCGACGGCGGTGAGGACGGGGGCAACACTAAAACCCACAAATCATACTTTAATTTGAGCCCAAATTGCATATAAAACAAATGAAATCCCTAACTTAGGCATTTCATCAAACACCTAGCTAGCACTAGAAAAATGAAATGAGCTAAACTAGCAACAAAACGAGCTAAAGTAGCAACGCCGGAAGTGCTCACCCTTGGATAGATGGGGCGCCGTCAAGCTTGACAAATGGTGGAAAATAATGGGGACGAACTCGAGCTCGGGAGAGCAAATAGATGAGAAAATGTTGATGAACTCGAGCTCAACAAATGGCCATGGCCGGCTCGGGGGTGGGAGCTGGGAGCTGATATAGGAAATAATTTAATCCCGGTTCGTGATACGAACCCGGACCAAAGGTCCACCTTCAGTCCCGGTTCGTATCACGAACCGGTACCAAAGAGGGCTCGCGCTGTCCCCACCTCTGCGGCCGCCTACCGTGACCCTTTAGTACCGGTTCGTATCACGAACCGGCACTAAAGGTCCCCTACGAACCGGGATTGGACCTGGCCGGCGCCCTGGGCATTCGAACCGGGACTAGTGCCCCCATTGGTACCGGTTCGTAAGGGAACCGGGACGGAAGGGCCGAACCGATGGCCCTGTTTCCACTAGTGGCAGTAACCAGTCACATCCTGCTTTTGAAACCGCGCCCGCCCTGGTCACGCATCAAGAAATTGCGTTTGTAGTGACAAAGCTTCAATAATAAGCCAATCTCCCTCTTTTGTCTCTCTCTCCCTCTCCCTTTTCCTCTATCTGTTGGTTGATGGATCAGATTGTCGCTCACTTGTGTAGGCAAAATTTCAAGTACGTATACATTGTTCACCATTAAGATGCACGCAAAATTTCATAGACAATGCCCTTTCAACCATCACATTTGTTTTTCTCTCTGGACAACGTCACCGAAAGATGAAGTGAGGGGAGGGCTCATGACTAAACCAGTTCAATGACTTCAATCTCCCGAAGAAATGATATAGTGAATCACCCTGTACGCTAACCAACAAGGAACAGATTTCAAAGAGGGATGCGCCATTGGAACATCGAAAGGAGAATACTAGAGACTGGACAGGACGTACTCTATAGGCCTACAACACAATGACGGGTCAAATCTTTCGCCGGAGCGTTAAATATCACATAAATTATTGGGCATGCACTAGTTCTAACATGTTGCTGTTAGTTGGATCGCTATCAATATCCCTTGGATTATACACCTGGTGCCGTGTTAACTCATGCATAATACATGAACCCACCGGAGATAGAAGAAAAAGATCAAAATATCTTTGTAAGGTTAGCTGAATTTGCACCTAGATCTATCTGACAGTCTTGCCATCTTAGCCTAGATTATACAACCTTCTGGAATCCGAACTCTCTCTGCAAGAAAATACGATTAATGGAATACTTACTATTCTTAAACCTGATATCTTGAAAAAAGACACTTTACTCTTTGTAAATTGAAGTAGATACTTCATGAAAGATGTAGATCTAGCAATCTTCTATACGAACGCACATAGCTTTAACACAGAAACTAAAGCTATGCTGAAATTCAGTCACAGTACCCCAGAAAAGAGATCCAAGAAGGTGATCCTTCTGCAAGAGCCACCATTTTCCAATTTGGTGTACAGCTCAGGGAGTCAATGCCTGTTAGTTTCTGCCTTGAAAATCGGTCTCCTTATCTGTCTCTGCCTTGTCTTTGATTCCTATTATCCGGTACTTTGAAAGTCCGGCGGCCGCATAAAGGAAAAAATGGACCTTGTATAATTTAGATAGGTGAAAGCTGAACTGATAGATTAAACCACCCGACGACAAAGAGGAATGCAAGTCGCTCGGATCGTTTTAGTTGTTTCAACTATGGAAATCGATCTTGCAATGACTTAGGCATCCGGATTCCGTGTCCGCTCTATATACCACTGTCAAGAGCGCAGCCTCTATTTTTGACCTAGCTACTTCAAGCTTTAGAAAGTCATGTCTGGTTGTTGATATGTAGCTATCCTTATAGCAAGGGCTAAGGAGTATGGTCAATTTAGTGGTCTGGTTCTGCGTTTCGTGGATGGAGATGTTTCCATCCTCAAATATGTCGATGGCTATTATTTTCATGGCTCAGGAGTCAGGACATGGAAAAGGCTGTGAATATAAAGCTAATTCTGTACGAGTTCGAGCAATTGTATGTCCTTATAATGAATTTTCGAAACAGTGAAATATTTTGCTTTGGTCAAACGAAAGAGTGAGAGCAATATAGGAAATTGCTTAGTTGCGAGTTTGGTTCCCTACCCTTTTGGTATCTAAGTATCTCAATTCATTCTCATAAACTCCTAAATAAGGAATGGAAATAAATTGAATATCGTCAAGAAAAAGTTGAGTAATTGGAAGAGCAACTTACTTCCTATCGTGGCAGCCTTGTTATTACAAATGTTGTTCAAGTTTTTCCATATTTTCATGTTGTCATACTTCAAAGCGGCTAAAGGGTTCAAAAAAGAATGAACTTCTATTAGTCAAGATTTTTCTGGCAGTGCGACGAGCATAAACAAAAATATCGGTTGACAAAATGGTGCATTATTTGTTGACAAAAAGATCATGGCAGTCTAGGTATGGAAAACCTTAAAATTAGGAACAAATGCTAAACAAGTGGTTGTTACAACTTTCTAACGGAGAAGGGTGGTGAGTTTCTCCGTAATAAATATCTTTATTCCAAATCATCATCCCAAGTGTCTTTGGAATCTACTAATTCTCTTTATGGAAGGGGTTAGTGAGAATTAAGAAAGAATTATTTGTTGAGCAGTATTCATTTTTCAAAATGATTCCACTACGCGTATATCAGAAACCACTTGGTTAGGTAGCACTCCTCTCGATCAGTATCCTTCTCTGTATAAAGTTGTATGGAGGAAGCATGTTACACTAGGAGATGTTATGTCGAATACACATATGAATATTGCATTTTGGACTAAATGATACCGATGTCTGCTAGCTCATATGTATCGTATACATTGGTGGCGAGACAACATATCATCCGCTAGATAACATGGTTCTTTCCAACAAGATCAAACTTATATATTTGTTCAGTTGATTTTTGGCCATTCAAAAGACTTAAATAGTGCCCTCGATTTTAAAGCCATTTCTTCAAAGATTATTGTCACGGACATAATGAAGCACCCCTTATTTCAAACGTAAGTTTTAGGTGGAAACATTATCAGAGCTGGTCCAAAGTTGGAAATAAACATTGACATTTGAATACAAGGACACTGATTAAGAAATAACAAACATTTTATGCAATATTTGTGATTTTTTTTTTGATAAAGGGAGCTTTATTACTTTAAAGTTTTAAGCATTACACCCGGCCTCTGCATAACTATGATGCACACAGCCATCACAAGTTCAGTAGTGCAAAAAGCAAAAAAAAAAAGGCGCATCACATATCATGATGAGAAAATGTAAAATCGCCTAAGATGATGGAGGGCCGATCCGCAAATTATGCTGCCATCCATGTTGGGATAAAAAGTCTCTCGCCGTATCCTCCAGTCTTGTACACACCTCCATAAACAGGTCACGATGCTCCACACGTTGCAACGGAGATCACGAACGGAGCGTACCTGTACTCCTGTAGATAACCTGCAAGAGAGAAGAATTTTTATCATTAAAAACCTTGTCATTTCTACACAGCCATAGCGACCATATAGCGGCAAGCGCTGTCACCCTAATAAGCTGCTTAAACCTATGGTCCACACCATTTAGCCAGTTGCCAAAAATATTAACAATGCTTATTGGTGGGTATAAGGTAGAACCTATATGGATGATTGACCATATAGAACTAGCAAATTTACACTCGAAGAATAAATGCTTTATAGTCTCGTCCTTGTGACAGAAGACACACTTTTTATTCCCATGCCAATCGCGTTTTGCAAGGTTATCTTTGGTAAGAATTACCCCTCGACGAAGATACCACGCAAAGACCTTGTTTTTGAGTGGAATCTTCATCTTCCAGATTTTCTTATTATTATCTACTAGCACATTCGGTTGGATTAGAACTTTATACATAGAGTCCACCGAGAATTTACCAATCTTGTGTAAATTCCAACGAAACTCGTCAGTCCCCTGCGTCAGATTGACAGAA
Organism: Poa pratensis; assembly: GCA_947311845.1. Classification (NCBI taxonomy): domain Eukaryota; kingdom Viridiplantae; phylum Streptophyta; class Magnoliopsida; order Poales; family Poaceae; genus Poa; species Poa pratensis. The sequence continues at coordinate 11,491,562 of CAMZMU010000088.1, forward strand.
GCTAGCCGTTGTAGCAACTCCTAGCAAGCTGCTAGCTTGGGACCAACAAGATCTCTTCGGAACGTCACATTTGGAGGAAAATTCTCCAACACCTTAGCAAGCGTATCGCTTTTGCGACGTCCAAGAACAATATTGTATAAAGCTGGATATTTTTCTCGGAGCATAGTGGTACCTAGCCACCTATCCTCCCAGAACCTTATGTCCGAACCATCCTTGATGGAAAAAGAACCATATGGAAAGAAGAAGTCCAAAAATGTGAGTCACCTAGTTTCCACGAAACCTGTGATACCGCACTTGAGCCAATATACTTTCTCCTTAGGAGAGTTTGCCAAACCCCATCTTCGGTAAGAAGCTTAAACAGCCATTTACCAAGAAGGGCTCTATTCTTGACCTCAAGGTCATGAATCCCCAGACCATCATGATCTTTGGGGCGGCACACTATATCCCATTTAGCCAGTTGATATTTCTTTTTCTCACTGTCCCCTTGTGTCGTGGGGTAATCTCGACATATGTCATGGAGATGACTTCGTACGCGTGGGGATTTGCGCGAGTCAAGCGTCTCCGAGCTTAAGATCACAGGGTACGAAGAAGACAATGTTTACCCAGGTTCGGCCCCTCAATGTGAGGTAAAGACCTACGCCCTGCCTATCCTAGATTGGAATTGATTGGAATATGGTGTTACAAGGGTTTGGCGATCGAGATGATGAGTCGCCGTGTGTTCTAGGGTTTAGAACTTGTGAACTCCCTGTCTACGTCCTGCAAGTCCCCTTATATACCCGGAGGCTCGCTAGGTTACAAGGAATACTTCTTCTACAAGGAAGGTATAAGCCGGAGCCTTCTGGGTCAAGTCATCTTCAACCTTCTAGATGCTTCTCGTCATGATCTTGGGTCAGCCCATCTTCGTGTAAGCCCGTTTGAGGTGCGGCCATGAACTTATGACGAGTCGCAGTTCTCTTGTTGAGTTGCGGGTCAAGTATCCCCCGACACCTTGCCAAAAGAATCTTGATTGAAAATAATCCAATCGATGCAAGACTCCTTTGGTAATTGGAAGAAGAAAAATCATATACAGTACCATGTTACTTAGGACTGAATTTACGAGAACCAATCTACCGCCCAGGGATAGTAATTTTCCTTTCCAACTACTCAACCTCTTTTGTAGCCTTTCCTCGACATACTTCCATTGAGCAATCGTAAGCCTCCTGAAATGAATCGGAATGCCTAGATAGCTTATTGGAAACTGGCCTTGCCCACGGCCAAATAACTCAGCATACTGGGTGGCATCGTTCTGAGCATCGTCAAAACAAAACAATTCACTTTTATAGAAATTAATCTTTAGACCGGAAAGTTGCTCGAACATTGATAAAATTAATTTCAGGTTTCTCGCTTTTTCCATGTCATGTTTCATAAAAAGAATCGTATCGTCAGCATATTGAAGAATAGATAACCCTCCATCCACTAGATGCGGGACTACACCTTCAATTTGACCATCCAATTTTGCACGCCGTGATTCTTTTTTTGTAAGCTATATAAAAATAAATTCAAAAGAGGTAGTTTTTTCTTAATCTAAATATATTTAAAAATCCACCACTAAAGTGTTCTTATTTTACTATATATTTTCTAAACAAATTGAATTAACCACTAAAGTATTCTTATTTTACTATATATTTTCTAAACCAATTGAATTAAAGAAATTGAAAAAATAGTCTATTAGTGGGCTGCACCAATTTCGGTCTATTTCAGTTACCCTTCAGGCTATGCTACCACGCCCTGCCGCCTTAAGCGGTGAATGGAAGGTTTTGTTCAGGTATGCCACTGCTCACCCACTAAGCCAATCATAATATGGGCCAAAAGCTTCCAATAATTTTTTTACATTTGCTATATACTAGTTGGCATGCGTTGCACGTCTTCACGATTAAATGGACACATATGGACACATGTTTGCGTGCTCAATCCATAATAATTTACTCACCTAAAACTCTTGTCCTCATATGTCGAGAGACAACATTTTCAAACATCTTCCAAATATTTGTAGCTTGCTGCTCCATTATTTCTGTGATTTACCATCTACATTGTTGTAACCCATGTAATCATAATTTATTAATCATGTTCCTTCAGCAAGCCCTCCACCACCATATAAGTAATACAAGTTACGCCTATTATAGCAGCTACAATCTAGAGTTCAGTACATATGTTTGCAATGGAAAATTACAGTTCAAAAGCACAAAAATAAATAATGCAGCAGAGCTTAAAGCAGGTGCAAGGTCCGAATAAGTTCAATTAAGGTTTTGTACACAGTGTGCGCAAATAAAACGAAGATCTGTACAGAGTGCATATAACAATTTAAGCCATTATGTAGGATGTGGGAAAAGCAGGAGCATGGATTGATCAGCTTACCTGTTGGTCTGTATCTCGTTATTCTGTTACCGAGATTCTAAAATAGCATTAGTGCTTTATTTTGAAATACATTTGGAAAAGACTGGTAAAGCTGCACATTTGCAATTAGCTGCTTACAAATTTTCATGTAGAAGCAGCTACATGACCTACTTCTTCCATTATAGGTAGAAGAAAATCATGAGTCTGAAGCAAAGAAGAAGAATAGGAAATGCATTGTTACCGTCAGCAATTTCAGGTCAGTTCTTCTAAGAACGTCGAACAGGAGATGCCCCTATGCTTCATGCTCTGCTCCCTCTTGACCAGACTCTGACTCGTCGGGAGGAAATTCCGAAGGGGCTTGCTCCCAGCGCAGGATGCGGGCATGGGCTGTAGTCCCGGCCTTGCGGGAACAGTTCTGCACGACCAGGATGTCCGCGTGCTAGGTAGGAAGCACTTCTCCATTAGTGCACATTGTGGTCGTTGATGAAATTAGGCAGGTGGAGAGAACTCAAACAATCGACCCCGCCATCGGCATGCCGCCTTGACAGCTTCCTGCGCGGGGCCTGGGCGGGTCTTCTTGATCTGCTCCTTGTAGCGCGCCAGCTCCGCTTCCAGCTTCTTGACCTTCTCGTCCACCGTGTTGCCCCGCTTGTATATGTGCGGCCCACGCGATCCACGGCTGGCTGATATGAGGAATCGAGAGGAGAAGAGATAGGGAGGGACGAAGAGATGCGTACCCGGTCGGTGGCGTCCTGGATGGACGGCGGCGGGTCCTGACTCTTGGCACCGAAGATCTTCTTCATCGTCTCCTCCGCTGGGGGATCGAACTCCTGCTCGGATGGGCTGGCGGGTCGATTGGATTGGATTGACTGCGATTGGTGTTTCAGCGAGATTGAATTCGCTGGCGATCGGAGGTGGGATTTGTGGAATCGGGGACGAAAGGTCGAGCATCGTTATCCGGCGGCGACGGGGGACGGCTGCCCATGTGGGCCTCGACCTCACCCGCCCCGTCGGCGTCCCCTGTGTCGCAGTAACCGAAGAGATCTTCGAACCGCGACGGACGGCGCCTGCGGACTTAGCTGCGGTGTTGGAGCAGAGGTAGAGGAGGCAGTTGTAATGGTAGATGTCGAGCGCGCGCCGGCAAGCGGCCTTGCTTCCGCCGCCGGGGGAGGGCGGAATATTCGGAGCCGGAGTCGTAATGTGCAAAACGCAAAAAAGACACGTACCGTTTCGGGATTTGATCTGGATCATTGATCAAATTAAACGGCTCAGATTTAATGTATCAACATAGCACAACACAAGTTTGCTCTTTTAATAATAGTATAGATTCTGGTCGAAAAAGTCTTCAGGCCCACCTGAAGTTCTGCGGTCCGCAGGCGGTTGCTCCCGAGTTCGTATCCCACCAATTGGTTCACAATACAAGTGATGGGCCAGCAACCTGCAGCCTTCTGGCCGACAAAGCCTTGAGGCTTGACAGAAGCGCTTGCTCAAATTCGTCTTCTTTTTGAATCTTTGATTGTACTCCGGTTCGTATACAATATTAGCTGTACAAATCTTTTACTAATCCAAACAATAATATTTGGTTCTTATACAATGCCTTTGTGGCAGCTTGCCAACAAAAATCTTCTGGAAACCGTGTGTCGTGAATTTTGCAAAATCAACACCTAGAGTGGAATAAAGTCTGCAGGAAAATTTAAAGACCTAGCTACATACTGCGCGTTAATCGATTAGCATGCTATGTTATATATACTAGGCCAGCTTCCCCTGCTCAAGCATCTTGGCCACCTGTGTCATGGTTGGCCTATCGCGGGGATTGGACTCCAGTCACTTCTCCGTGGCGGTGAACATGAACTTGACTTCGTCCGGCCGGGGGGGGGGGGGAAGACGGCAACGCGCTGTTGACAGCGTGCTCCTCCCTCTTCAACTCCATCGCCTCCTTAACCTGAAAACACCGATGGATCAATGTCAGCATGGCACGGCTGGGAAATGGATTCATGTGTGTCTTAACTAGTCCATTGTACGTCCTTATGTCACAGCTATAAAAAGAGTACATGTCCATTACATTTATACCATTTTCAAATTCGTGAACTTTTTTTGAAATTCTTTTTTTTTTCAAATTCATGAACATTTTTTCGTGATTTTTTTTAAATACATGAACATTTTTTCGTGAACCATTTTCAAATTTATGGACATTTTTTCGTGAACAATTTTAAAATACATGAACCTTCAGGATCGGCGGCGTGCCAGCGGGAGAGTACTCTCTTTTTTTGTAGCTATATTGATTATGAGACATGAGAGCAGTCGGGCGAGAAGGGCACAATCTATCGCATGTCCAGTCAGGTAGATGGGCTATGTTGTTGGGCTTCGGTGCGGACATACTACTTGGATTCGTGCTAGCTTTGGGCAGTCGGGCTTGATTATTGATTACAGGGGGTTTGACCTCTCGCCACGCCCAATGGTGGAGAGTCCACATATCACCCGCTAGATGACACACGGTTCTTTCCAACAAGGTTAATCTTAGATATTTGCTGCGAAGATTTTAAATTTTTTTTGCTTCCATGAAGCTGTGGCCCCTCCGGTCTCAAACTTAAGATTTAGGTGGAAATAATTTCAAAGCTGGTCCAAACTCCAAAGTTGGGACTAACCATTGACATATGAATACATTAACATTAATTTAGAATAAGCAAATATTTTATGCAATATATGTGAACCTTTTTTTGTAAACTATATGAACATAAATTTTAAAAGAGAATTTTTTTCTTAATCTAAAACATATTTAAAATCCACCACTAAAGTAGATTTACTACATAGTTTCTAAGTTTTAGATTTAAAAAAATGAAAATAATCTATTAGTGGTTTGCGCCAATTACGGTCCATTTCAACCCTTCTTCAGGCTATGCTAACAGCCTAACAAACCCTGCCGACCTGCCGCTCACCCACCAATCCGATCATATTACAAGTGATGGGTCAAAGATTTCCAATCCAATCGGTATCGTGATCTGAAGTAGTATTTTGTAATACAGAAATTCAAATTGGCTCCCGATCTCACCTGCTCCTGGCCGAATAAAAAATTCGAAAACAATGCTAAAACATTTCAAAAAATTCTGAAAAAATTCAGTGATGAACATATACAAGTTGTCTACATACGTGCCATGTTTTGTAGTGAAATGCCATTCTTAGTGCTCTGAGAAAAAAGACAAAACCAGTGGCCATAATGAGATTTCAAAATATAGTTTTTAGGTCACTGATTTTTTTTCACAAAGCACTACAAATTTCAATTCCCTGCGAAACTTGGCAGTATGTATATAATTTGTATATGTTCATCACAGAATTTTTTAGAATGTTTTGAACATTTGACCATTTTTTTTGAATTGTTTATTCGGCCTGGAGCAGGTGAGATCGGAAGCCAAAACGCCTCCCTCTAGCGTAGTGCACTCTCCGCGACAATTAAATCGGACCGGAGGTAGTAGATATTCTGGCCGATTTTTTTTTTTTTTTGAGTATCGGCCGCAATGTTGTGGCCGAAAAAGTTTAGCGGCCCAGCTGAAGTTCTACAGGCCGCAAGCGGTGGCTTGAGTTCGTATCTCAGCAATTCGATCTCAATAAAAGTGATGGGCCAGCACCCTCCAGTCTTTCGGCCGACAAAGACTTGAGGCCCGGCTGAAGCCCTTTCTCGAATTCGTCGTCCTTCTTTTTTTTGAGGGGCTTCGTCGTCCTTCTTCAATCTTTGATTGTACTCTGGTTCGTGTACTTGCAACTTGCAAGGACATGGAAACAGGGAAAAGCGGCATTGGATCATAATCTTTGCTGTGCAAATATTTTACTAGTCCAAGTCCAAGCAATACATTTTGCTTCTTATACAACTCCTTTGTGGCAGGTTGCCAACAAAAATCTTCTGAAAACTTTGTGTCTTGAATTTTGCAAAATCAACACCTAGTGTGGAATAAAGTCTGCAGGAAAATTTAAGACCTAGCTACATACTGCACGTTAATTGATTAGCATACTACTCCAGGAGTATGTTATATATACTAGGCCAGCTTCGCCTGTTCAAGCATCTTGGCCACCTGCGTCATGGTTGGCCTATCGCGGGGATCGGACTCCAGGCACTTCTCCGCGATGGTGAACACGAACTTGACCTCGTCGGCGGGGAAAGACGGCAACGCGCTGTCGACGGCGTGCTCCTCCCGCTTCTCCTCCATCGTCTCCTTGACCTGAAAACACGGTGCACCGATGGATCAATATCAGCATGGCACGGCTGGGGAATGGATTCATGTGTTTCTTAACTAGTTCATCCAACGTCCTTATTTCACAGCTATAAAAAGAGTAGTACATGTCCATTACATTTAGCATGTGCTACTGTTAGGTAGCACAGCACCTTGACTTGGGAGTACATTGGGTTGGGGACCTCATGGTGATGCATGGCCACCGCTCATCAGTTTGCTGATGGGTATAGCAGCTTATACACAGTGCTAACTAGACTAGTTAATCGACAGCTATAGGTTGGTTAGTTATATCAGCAACATTCATTGGCCACATCGTACGACGATCATTCGAGTGATTTTAAGCCAAGCAATTCTCCTAATTAAGAGCGTCGTATCATGTAGAATTAACCTATCAGTCTTACTTGTATCCGGAATTTAAATTTTAATCGAGTCTAGGTATACGAGAGCAGAGTGTCAGCAACAGATACTGGTGTCAGGTACACGAGCCGACGGGAGCAGATGCTTACCCAGGTGACCAGCCGTGTGCCGTTCTCAAGGAACGATTCGTCCGTCGGCCTTTTCCCCGTGAGAAGCTCAAGCAAGACGACGCCGTAGCTGTAGACGTCGCCCTTGGTGTTAGGAGCCTTACTTGCACCCATCTCATTGGGCCGGTGCCATGGGCTCCCAACGACGGGTTTGGCCCAGCTCACAGCCAGCTACCGATCCACACTACAAATATCTGAGAAGGCACAACGAGCAGACCATCCTGTGGATCACGGCGGAAATGGCGGAGGCAGAGCTGCGTCTCTGATTTACTTTCTGTTCTTCCAATTCGACACTAATTGTATCCGAATCCGTGTGTATCCTGTGACAATTGAGTGAATCCTAGTGAGACCCTAACATCGTGGTATCAGAGCCTCCAGTCCCAAAAAATTCCCCACCCACGATTCCAGAAACCCGTCGCTACGCTGCGGATCGACGCCACCTACTGAGCACCATGGATCCAGTGCTCAAGGAGTACCTCGACGCCATGCACAAGGATGCGGCCGAGATCAAGGCCTCCATCAACTCCAACGGCATGAAGATCAGCTCCATCCTGAGCTCCATGGCGCATCAACTCGAGTCACAGTCGGCGCAGCTGTCCGATCCGTGCGGTTGGAAGCCGGATCTCGAAGCCGCAACCACTCCCTCGACCGATGCGGTGTTGCACGAGGGCGGCGACGACCTCACTGCCTCGATGCCCTCCGTCTCCGGCTGCGTCACCGGGCCAGTGACGGCAAGCTCCGACGCTCTCAAGCTCGCCACTGCGTCGGTAGAGCTGGTTGAGTCGTCGGCTCCGGTCCCCATCATCGACGAGCCACGAACGGTCGCTCTCGCTGCTCCCATCAACAACATCGCACTGGTGCCCACGACCTGTTCGACGGAACGTCCGAGTCGTGACGCGACCGAGTCGATGCCTGCTTCCCCTCTAGCAGCGTCACTGACGTCGCCCACGACCACCGTCCACATCACCTCCATGCTCGCTGATGTTGCAGCAGGCAACGGAACTCTCGACGGCGAGCCCGTCAATGGTGCTGCATCCACGGCCAAGAGGTCACTTGTGGTCATTGGTGTTATTCCCAACGACACCAGGGAAGTGGTGCAGTCGTCCTGTGCGTACGGCCTCGACACCAACACCATCCCTGTTGCATCGGTGCCCCTGTCCATGAGTCAGTGCATTCCAAGCAAGGTCTACGTACATCGACCAATGCCCTGGCCTGCCTTCCTGGATGGTCGTGCCACTGGAGATGAGACACGGCCGCTGCCATGGCTGTCCTTCAGTGTCAGTTGCGACCGTGAGTCTCCACGTGATGTCGCCATGAAACCGTCTCGGCATTGCAGTTGTGATCATTCCCCTGCAACACCTTATGTTGTTATCATGTTCTCAGTCACAGCTTCATATGGTAACCTCTCCAACTCTACTGATTGCATCGTTATATACTACCCATGCAATTCTAGTGAATGGTTACGCTTCAATGGTATGCCCCTGTTTCTTAAACATTGTGGATCTGCTAGTGGTTGTGTGCGGCCAGCCCATAGAAACTATGCTCTTGTTCAGCTTTCATGCACTATGTCTGGGTTCCATTGGCTAGCTCTAGTCAGAATTCTTGAACTGAAGCTATTGCCAATTCCTTCCACGTATGTCACCTTATCGGCAGTTCTAGTAGACAGTGGCAATTTTGCAGCCTTGACCTATGAGTATTTGGTTGTCGACACAACGCTCTGCTTTGGTCCCTGGTTATTTGCTGGTTGTTTGCTTGTGGTATGTCAAAACTCTCCAATACGACCGTCACTTGATTGCTACAGTGCAATCGAAATTGTTGCTGGGTTATGTTGTATTATGGATTGGCACCTATTGGACTTCCATTGCAGATCAGTTGCAACAACTTGTTTGTCTTGTTCCCAAGAGCCTTGCCATTATTTTTGTAGCTCTCATCTGAAGGACTCACTGATTCGGAATTCAAGGAGGAGGTCAAATAGCTCATTCCCTCAGTTTTGTTGGGCAATTCAGGATGCTCGTCGCTGGTCTACAGATTTTGTCACTGGAACTTATTGGCATGTGAGAGAGACATGTTCTATCCAGCGACTGTTGATGATTGATTACGTACCTTTTGCACCTTTTCTGAATCTGGTGAAAGCCTTGAGCTATGAACTGGAGGAATCAGTGGTAATGGATTTCAGTCACGTTACGGAATTGCAGGATACCTCTGCCTTTGCTCAGCTGCAATGGGTCAGTATAGTGTTGATGCATAGCTGTGTGCTAATTCGTCTTGAAAAACTCTGTCCGAACTGGAGGTTTGCCCATTCTGCAAGTGGCCGGCCAGCTTTGCTCATTCCTAGTCAGTCCGTTGCTCTGAAGAACATAGAACTCTGTTGGTATGCGACTGCTTTCTTGACTGAAATCTCCAGCATGTTCAGCACTGAATTTTCTATGCATCTGGTTGTTGCTTGTTCAGCCAAGTCAATTTTGCTGTTAACTCATGCAATTCCGTTTCATATTGTGGTACCAACTAAGTTCAGTTTGGCTTGGAGCAACTTGGACAACCATGCAGAACAATGGGACAGTGCTCTTGACTGTTTGTTCAATGCCATCAAGCAGTTCAGTTCAGGTCCAGGGTTACACTTGCAGCAACTAAGTAATCTCTGGGGCGCATATCAAATCTGGTTGGTCGCATGGGCTCTCGATGTCTCTGAATTTTTCACTAGTTGTGGACAAGTTCCTTTTCAAGGAGGGAGGGACGTCATCCACGAGCTCAGTGGTGCTAAACAAGACAGTGATCTCCACGAGCTCTCTCTTGCCCTACTCTCGGTGTGGCAACATGCTAAATACACACAGTGGTCATGGGATCCGGGAGGCTGCACGTTTGCACTATACAGTTCTGGGAAAACTGTGACTACAACTCTACATTCTTATGAGCGACTCCAGGGGTCTTCACTGTGCCTTGCATATGTATTTCAGACCTGGTTAGTCGCATGGATTGTGGATGCTTTGGAGTCCTCCACAGGTTGCGGACAAGCTCCTTCTCAAGGAGGGAGGAACATTCTCCAAGCTGAATTTTCCGACCAAGTCAATGTCTGCAACTACTACCTCGGCTTCTCCCTCGACTGGATTTCCATCCACCGCAACTGCTACTTCTACCTTGCTGAAGTCTACTCCAACTTCTACTACCACCGTAACTTCGACAATGTACAGGAACTTCGAGTGCAATGGGATCCAGGCGGGGTCTTGGTGGCGTCGGCTTGGGGTCAAGCCGAGTTTCAAGGAGGGAGGGATGTTAGGAGCCTTACTTGCACCCATCTCATTGGGCCGGTGCCATGGGCTCCCAACGACGGGTTTGGCCCAGCTCACAGCCAGCTACCGATCCACACTACAAATATCTGAGAAGGCACAACGAGCAGACCATCCTGTGGATCACGGCGGAAATGGCGGAGGCAGAGCTGCGTCTCTGATTTACTTTCTGTTCTTCCAATTCGACACTAATTGTATCCGAATCCGTGTGTATCCTGTGACAATTGAGTGAATCCTAGTGAGACCCTAACACTTGGTGGTCGCCCTCCCGGTCTCAAAGTACTCTGCACAGCATGCAACAGATTCAGGCATCAACAAAACACATGATATACAGATTTCCCCAGTTTGGCAAGAGCTTGTCGTTGCGGACCTGGCGCGAGGTAGCCGAAGGTGCCGGCGACGACGGTGGTGACATGACTCTCGTTGGGCTTCATGAGGGTGGCGAGGCCGAAGTCGGACACCCTGGCCTCCATGTTGTGGTCGAGGAGGATGTTGCTGGACTTGATGTCCCGGTGGATGACGTGCGGTATGCAGTCGTGGTGCAGGTACGCCAGCCCGCGCGCCACCCCCAGCGCGATCTTGTACCTCACCGGCCAGTCCAGCAGCGCCTGCTTCTTCTCCTCCTCCTTCCCGTGGGCGTGGAGGATGTTGTCGAGGCTGCCGTTGGGCATGAGCTCGTAGATGAGCAGGTTGAAGTGCGGCGCCGCGTAGTAGCCGACGAGAGGGACGATGTTCCGGTGCTTGATGTCGCCCATGGTGTCCAGCTCCCGCTCGAACCCGCGGTCCATCTCCGCGCTGCCCCGGTTCAGCTTCTTGATCGCGAACGCCGACTTCTCGTCCAGCTTCAGCAGGTACACCGTCCCGTATCCGCCGGAGCCGATGATGTCCTTGCTGGACAGCCCCATGATCATCCTCATGAACGATTTGGGGCTCAGCGATTGCATCGCAGCCGATCGGAAGATAACCATCTTGCCACCTGCAGGAACGATACATAAACTTGTATGAACTCCCGTTGGGGATATATATTCCATGCCTGAAATCTCTACTAAAGTACTTACCTGTCAGGCTGGTCTCGATGATTCTCTTTTTGCGAGCCCACTTCTTGTAGCAGAGGAACGAGATGAGCATCTTCGATATGATGAACAAGACAGAACAAACTGTAATGTACAGCGCAATCAAGGTAGCACGCATCTTGAAATTAATCCTGAACAAGGAAACAGATCAATCCATCAAGATCCTCAATTGAGCATCAGATCAGAGTTACGACAAGAGAGTTGGAATCCCCAGCTTACCCAGAACCAGAAGCTAGGCGGCAACTGAAGACAATGCAACCGCAAGAGGAATTCTCAGATATGTTTTGGAATCGGCGAGTGGGAGATGTCTTGATATTCTTGGCGATTGTACTCACTCATGTGACTATGTAAGCACAGTGGAAGGAGCACAGGTGTCTCGGCGAGCAAGCAGCTGGGGAGAAAAGGTACATTGCCCCCAATCAATGGAGCTGGTTGGATCATGTGAATGGCAGACCCATGCACACCCACTTTTGACTAATGCCGTGCCGAATGCCAATCCCCCCAATTAATTTTGCCACTGTTTTGCATCCCACTTTATCCCATTCTTCGGTACTACTGTCAATTCATTTTCGATTTCCTTTTTTTCATGCTAGCAAAGATTATCACGGATAACCATCGCTTAGCTACTGCTCACTTTTTAGCTAAAAATATCTCTTACCAGTAATATGGAATTGCTAATTTGCTGCCTATACCGGCACCCTAGTGTCTGAACTTACACGAGAGGCGTATAATCTCCAAGTCAAACTCTAGTGAGCATGGCGGACGGCATGTACCAATGTCGGCAGCTGGTCATGTACGTTCAGTCTCAAGGGCGGTGGGATCACACACCGGAAAAGCTAGCGTTTATGTTTGGCAGCGTCGGCGAGCTCAGCCAGCCGGTGCGAAAAGACATATCACTCAATTCAGTCACCCTGTCTATAATTGGCACTTGAGTTTTCGTCCTTTTGCCATGGTTTACGAACGAAAATCGTTGAAAATTGAAGCGGACGATGTTGTCGTTGTCTGAAAATGGGTCCTCGTTGGCTTCTTCCTGAGCCGTGTGGACGGTCTGAAGCTGCGCCTCCAACTTTGTTTCGAATCACGTGGTGAAACAAGTAGAGCTGGCCACGCTGAGACGATGAGACCACACGTCTCATGCACAGCCAGCCAAATTCTTAGCGTCGAGACGAGGATTTGCACGAGCAAGCCGCGGGAAAAAATGCTTTTACATATGTGCGCAGTGCGTCTTTCCAGAGAGAAAACTTCCACCCTAACTTTCACGGTACTTCGCATTTACGATTAAATTTACGTGTGCACAGATAATCAAATATCTGAAGCAATCATTGTTGATGATCATTGTTTACGTAGAAGTAAACTTGAATGCCTCAACAAATAATCTCAAGCACGTGAAAAAAGGATGTAAAGATGGGGGAATGATGGGTAGGTTTTACCCAGAACTCATTGTGTATTCTAGAAAAAACACAGAAGGTGTGCCACCCTCTCACTCTCGCTCTAGGCTAAGCCAGACTCCACTAGATGTCGCGCTATGGCACCACCCCACCGTAAATGAGGCAACCAGCAGCCGGGGAGAACCTTTCGACTCGTCTGTCACCTCGACAGAGAAGAAGAAGGGCGCTCCCCATCAGGTTCCAGTAGCCAGATCCACCGACACGCTTATGGAAGAGGCTACGCAAGTTCAGCCGTCACCGCCAGTCATCTACTTCGAAGAGGCTTGACAGAGAGCATCACGCAACCGTGGTCGACGACGCGCCGCGCCCGAACACAAAGCCTCCACGGCATAATGCCAGTCACCGCGAAGGACCAAACACAAACCCTAGATCCACACCTAAAACAAACATCTCTAAACAAGAGGGGCCCGACCTCCCCTCTCCTACCTCTCCGACTGGCGAGGCCGCCGAAGAGAAGAGGGAGAGGGGTCAAGGAGCCACCGGCAACTCTCAAGGAGGAGGTCAAGAGTTAGGGGAGAGGGGGAAAACGATTGAACGAGCATATCGACCGAAACGTTCATGCTTACGTGGACGCAATAGTGATAGATAGAAGAAATATGACGATATCATCACAGACTTAGCAGAAACTTTGCCAGCCAGCACAAGTAGGGCATGAAGCTTTATCAAGAGAAGTGCCTTTCGGGGTCCTAGCCGTTAAGCTTGGCTTCATCGTCTCCGAGCGAGGCATCGAAGCCAACCCGGACAAAATAGACACGATCCTGAAGATAAACCGTCCCAAAAATCTAAATGATATCGAGCAACTCACCGGTTGTCTGGCTCCTGTCAGCGGATAGAGAATGAGCTCATGATTCTTTGCATCGCCGCGACTAATCAAATACTCAATGCAGTCTTAGTGGTTCAAAGCAGTAAAGAGGAAGTCTGAGCTCAGGCTCAACGACCGGTCTACTACGTTGGTGAGGTCTTGACCTAGTCCAAGAACCGCTATTTCTGCCGTGAGAAGATTGTCTACAACGTATTCATGAAAGCCACAAAATTAAAGCTCTATATACGGTAGCACGCGGTCACGGTGAGCTACGCTCCCCATATAATCTGCAACCAACCCCTACGCAAAAATACGAGTTACCAAGTGGGCCATTGAGTTGGCGGCTCACAACATTGTCTACAAGACCTGCAAGGCGATCAAGTCCAAATCTTTAGCGACTTCCCGATTGATTGGGCCGAGCTCTGCCTAACCCAAGACACTAGATTCTATATTTTGACGGCTCAAAGATACTCAGGGGTTGGATTCATCCTCACTCCCTGAAGGCGACAAGCTTAACTATGTCATGCAGATCCACTAAGCAGCATCCAGCAAGTCGCAAAGTACGAGGCATTCATGCACGACCTACGCATCACCAAATAGCTTGGCGTAAGACGTACCATGAGCTACGACGACTCTGATCTCATGGTTTAGCCGGTCTCGAGATTGTGGGACACAAAGAACCCGACCATGGAGCCATCTCGCACTTCTGATCGTCCCAATATTTCATGTCCCATAGAGTGGCCCCACACTTATAAAATGTGGTAGCGATGAATACGTGTAATGTATGGACGAAGTACCGGTCACTTCTCCCCTCGTAATCTTCCCATTATATAGGCGTAGGTCTTGAGATTCATTGCCTTTTTCTGGAAGATCTTCTATGTCGTACGCCAAGTCATGGGTTAATCTCCTTCCATATCTTGAGTTTGGTAGAACTTGATTTGAACATAGTCCGGGGGTAGCACGTCGGGTAAGGTTAGTGGAGTCCCGAAGTGGGCTCTTGAGGCATAAGTCGTAGAGGTTGGTTTGGGGTAGGAATGTAGATCGTCGTTATATGGGCCGACAAATATGAGGTTGTTTCGGTTATTCATCATACATGATTGAGACAAACCATGAATTTCATTGGATATATCAAAAAAAAAAAATCTATGCACATGTTCTTGAAAGATGTTTGGACATCTATAAATATCTTAATAAAATCATTGTCCATGCAACTCTTAGAATTTGTTCTGTAAAAAAGTATGAATGTGCCTTTTAATAAATATGTTTCAGTGGAAAATAATCTTATTTTTGTAATTTTCTTTGTCTCAAGAAAAGTTTCTGGTAACCACCAACATGACGAGTTACAAGTTTCAATATATTATTTTATTATCAACACAAACAAAGATTATTAATAAAAAAATCTATATCAAACAATACTTAGTGTTGCATATTTTTCTCAACTATTAGTGGAAGATAAATATACTAAGAAGAAAAGAAATGCAAGATATATATAGCGGAAGTTATGTGAAACAAATGACTACAAATAAAAATTAAAATAAAAACATCTAAACTAAAAGGAAAACATTACTGGCACACAAAAAAATGAACATATAAGTAGAGTAAATAAAATGATATGAATCGAACCTAAAAAGTAGAACAAGGTACAAGTAAACGAGAAATAAAGAAAAAATGAAAAGGAGAACGGAGAAGAGAGTTCGTGGTATCTGCGGTAGTTGAATGTGAGGAAGAAAGAAAATGATGGCCGTCTATATATTTTTTTCGAGAACTTCATGATGATCATTATTGCCATGCCGTCTATATTTTATTTTCTTGAGAACTCCATGCCGTCGATGTATTGTCAGTATTGTCAGTTGAACGAGAAGGAATAAAAAGAGAAAAGGGAGGGCCGGCGCAGTAACAGGACGAGTGGTCCATGAAAGCTCATTATTACCTCGGTCCTTTATATCGCCGGTTAGTGGCGGCTTAGCCCCGCGCCGCCTACGCAATTCCGTATGTGGGCCGGCCCAAACTGGTTGCGCGCGAAAATTTTGAACTGCTCGTTCATTCCGTCCATTTTGTTGTGCGTGTCTTTTTTTGTAGCATTTTTTCCAAATCTTAAAGTAAATCCGAAAAATACTTAAACCTATTTTATTTAACATGAATATTTTTTTAATATGAACAAAATCTGAACCATTTTTATACTGATTTTAGAACCATTTAAAAAATAAACAAATTCTGATCCATTTTCAAATTTGGAACAATTTCAAAATGTACAATTTTCAAATTCCGATCCATCTAAAAATTGAAACCATTTTTAAAAATGATCAATTTTCTAAATCTGAACCATTTTCAGTTGAAACCTTTTTTAAATTTGGAACCATTTCAAATTTAAAACATTCAAATTTAGAACATTTTTCAAAAATATACAATTTTCAAAAAAAGAACAAAAATAATACGAAAACGAAAACAAAACAGAAAAGAAAATTAAAAAAGAAAAGAGAAACACAAAAAGAAAAAAAAACAAAAAAAAAAACGAACCGTTTCACGCAGAAAGTGGGCCGCCCCTGTAATGCTCCGCGAAGGAGGTCCAGGCGGCGCGCGTTTTAAGCGACGCTAACAAGCCCCATATAAGAATTGCCGGGAACAAGGATTACGATAAGCACGAGCGAGCCCAAGCATAATAGAGGCCGACGTGTGCCTTACCCTTGGTGTTTGCCATAAATGGCGTGGGCCCTGCCCTGTTCAAAGAAAAAAGTGTTTAATTAGAGTATGCAGTAGAGGGTTTGACCTTTCCCTCAACTAGTTGGTATGTACACGTTTTTATAATTAAAGGGGCAATTTACAAGTAGAAAATATTGCACGTCCAATGTATGTGTGCCGACTAATACATACACAAAAATTAGTCTAGTTTTAATAAATATTTATAAACACAAATAATGCTTAAACAAAAAAAATCAATTATTTGCACAATATCACTACTATATATAATAGCGTGAAGAAACGGCGCGCTCTCAGCCCTCCGGCTACTGTAGATCTACAGTACTTGCGCACTGTGGCGTGCTACAGTAGCTATAGTGCGTTGCTGCAGTACTTTTTTTTTTTTTTTTGCGAAGCCTCCAGAAAATATATATACGAAAAAAATTCGCGCCGGCGAGTAGGTTTCATTCCCGTAATCGGTTTCGATTTTGGTCGACTCTAAAATGATAACTACTTATGTCCTAACACAAACATATTTGAAGTTTTTAATTCAGCGAATATTTTGAAAAAATCACTTCTATGTACAATGGCCCCCCAGAATAAAAACACGCATTTCTTTTAGGCAAAGGTACTTGCGTTCTCCAGATATTACAAACTAACTTCAGTAACATCACCACCACATAGTAATTTCGGTAACATCACCACCGCATAACTTTTCCAAAACTAATTTTATTAACACTATTTTTATCAGCACATATATTTCATATTGCACTACAACATTATTTTCTCAATTTATTTCCCATATAAACTAATTCACCAACGGAAAATAATAGCAATACCGCACAATTTTACATTAATTTCCAAACAACTCATAACTAATTCATAGTCCATGGGAAAAAAATATTGAACATACCTAAATACTTCCTAAAAAATAAATCCTACTTATTTATATCGAATTCACGAATGCTCGAAAAAATTAACCATGGTTATTTGACACAACAAAATTAAACAACTCTTAAACATAATTAAAATACCAAAACTTCCCCCTAATTCACAATGTATTTTTTTTTGGATAATTCAAACATATATGAGTATATTCCCGCAGTTCTACCAGCTACAGAATATTCAAATGTAGATGACTATTTCCCATACTTACACAAATTACAGAAAACTAAGTCACCAACGAAAAATAATAGTAACACCGCATAATTTTAGATTAATTTCCAATAATCTATATCTATGCCAAACTTATTTTCCAAATAAACATAGTAGTATCAACAAACAAAATTTAAAATAGAACATGTTCCAGACAATTTAAAACACCTTATAAATATTGTTTTAGGGTATTTATACAATTTCCAAAATCTACTAAATGCTGCAAAATCAGTAACTTAAACTATAGCTATCAAAAAAACTTATTCAACAACGAAAAATATATTGAACAAACACAAAAAAAAAAATGCTGACTATTTACGGTGTATGATTAAATCTCAAATTTAGATATTTCAAACTTTTAAATATCTTCCAAATCTGACCACTTCGCAAAAGTAAACAGAAAACAAATCTAGAAAACACCCCAACATGAACAATTTTCAAAATCTAAACAATTTCAGAAAGCAAACTTTTCCAAACTCCAAAAAATTTCCAAACCTACATAATTTCTAAATGCGCACATTACCAAAATTTAAATTTTATTTACCACACAGGCGCGGCATTGCCGCGCTAAGTTCCCTAGTGTAATGTATATTCCATCCAAATTCTAGAATGTTTCCTTGTCCTTCCGTACATATATTTTTGCCTATACGAGTAACAAGGGTAAGAGACTCATCGAAAAGTACTCGAGCTCTTTTCTTCTCTCTTACAGACCGCATAGGCTTGTTTTCATCTATAAGGGTTGATTGTCAACTTATCCTAGGCACGTGAAATGAATAAATTAGGGATTTGCACAATAACCATGCTTGGGATTCTTTGCTGACTAAATCGATCTTCAAAATTGTACCAGCTTGCAAAAATATAATACTTACGGTACGTAAAATTCCTAATTTTAATCTGCAGTTATAACTTATATGTACTTTACAACAAGGATTGCTCGATCAAACTCATTTTAAAATTTTACCATTATCATCTCAGTCGTAATGTATCCACACCATGCAATTTTGAAGATTTACCAAGATATCTGGCTATCTTTCCATTGACAGACACAATTCTCTTCCATCCAAAGCATATACCTGCAGAACAAAAGACGCAGTTCCGAATTTCAGGAACACCATTGTCCTTGATGAACAGTTTAAAAAAGGTTAGAACCTCAACAGTGAGTGCATCGAACCGACAAGGAACATCAAACAGATAACTTGTCATGTAAATCTAAACTTGATTCTTCTTGATGTCTTACACACATGATTCAGTGAGGAAATATAAATAGCATATCTTTTATATTCAGGTGATTTAATCTGAATGTTCTGCACATATGTACATGTAAATAAATAGGCAACAATATGTGTTAGATGTCATACTGGTTCTTAGTTGAACCATGATATTCACAGATTGTAAACTAAAAATTTGAACAGACAAAGATATGTGGTAGTATGTAACAATCATAGAACACCTCTAATCTAGGAACTTCAGAACTGACGCAGTATAGGGACCTATCAGCTTCAGAACTGAGGCAGTGTAGCGTCCCTGCCATGGCATGCGCTGTTGCCGGCGGAAGGCAGGGAATCCGGGGAGGGATGAGGGATCCAGTGGTGTTGGGGGGCGGGGAGGAAGGCCGATAGTGCTGAAGGGCGGGGAGGGGCGCCGGTGGTGAAGGTCAAAGTCTGGGCGGCGCGTCTCGGCGGCGGTGTCAATGGAGGAGGATGTGCTTTTGGTCGATCGAGGAGAAGAAAGAGCTGAACCTTTTCCTACTTGTGGTGAAGGAAGCGTGGGTGTGCTTGTGACCGGCCGAACTCAGCAGCATTCGTAGGAGTTCCCCGGCCGGAAAACCAATCAGGCGGCCATGCAGCTGTCGATGGTATCCTCCGGCCGAAGGAATGATACGGAGGAGAATCAACATCCACTATGGGAGACTATGCGGATCCCTCCAACGGATCGAGCCATGGCCACTGACCGTGATCTGGTGGAGACGAGTTCGTCCGCCTCCGTCTGTGGGGAGACAGAAGAAGGGGTTGCTAGCGTCGGCCGAAGAAGTTGAGCAGGCCGATGTGCCTGGGATTGCAAGCAGAGCGCGGACGCATGACGCTCGTCTGCCCCGCCGGACTCGCAGGCGACGGGAGGGAGAGAAGCCGACCTTCCCTGCACACCTCCGCCACCGGCCGTCCCCTCGTCTGCCCCGCCTGACTCGCAGGCGACGGGAGTGAGAGAAGCCGGCTAACACGGAAAGTTTTGGTTTAGCTGTGGCAAATCCGTAATTATCACGAAACGAAAAGATGTGTTGAGTTGTTAAACATTGGAACAATTTGGACCGTTGGCCAAATATTGAAAAGCTCTGATTTAATGTATCAACACAAGTTTGCTCTTTTAATAATAGTATAGAAGAAAAAGAGAAAAGCAGAGGGTTTGATCGAGACCACCGATGTGCCGGCATTATATATTGCCTTCAAACCCTACCATATTAAGAAGTGCATTGTTCATTCGGATTCAGCTCTGCAAAGAATCTGGTTAGTAGATAAAAACTTTAGGCCGTAAATTGATACTAGTACATCCAGAGCTGTCCACAGTCGTAGCTTTAACATATGTAGATGTGCTCCACTACCTGTACTCTACCAGTGCTCTTGCCACTACTAGTAGGACCCATGGGGGGTCAGTTAGCCTTTCTTTGACCTAATTAAGCCTCCAATAACAGAAGAGATTAGCGACTCGATGTATTATCTTCCCAAACCGCAAAGCATTAGTTCCGCTTTACACTGATCAAGGAGATCAGCGAGAACTAAATTATATTCAATGCACTTACCCTTTTCTGTACTGTACAACCTGCAGCTATCTACTCGCGGTTCTTTGAAAGCTGCTTTTTTTTGGCTACCTACTATCTACTCGCGGTTCTAGAATCCTTTAGGACGTACGTACCAGCTGGTATTTTAAGGCGTGTTTGGTAGCCCGTGCGACCTGAGAAATTCTCACCTCGTACGCCATTCGGTTGTTTGGTAGCACGGGTTGGTCGTTTGGGCCATGCCCACATGATACCGAAAAGGCCTCTCAGACAGGCTGAGGAGAGAAGCTCGAATCGAGCTTCTCAAACTCATCCCGGCCGGTCTCGCCCTGACTTTTTTTTTCCACGCGTGACCCTGACAAAAACTTCCATCCTCGCTCCCCTATCTTCCGCCGCCGATTCCTCAGCCCCAAGCCGTACCACTGCGCCGATTTTGTCGTTCGCCGCCATGACTGAGCACCTCCAAGCGCCGCCATGGCCGAGCACCTCCAAGCGCCATGGAGGAGCACCCGGCGTCACCGCCAAGGCCAAGCACCTCCAAGCACCATGGCCGAGCACCCAACGTCGCTGCCTTGACGCTGTCGTTCGCCGCCCTGGCCGAGCACCTCCTCACAGACGGCGGCGACGACCCAGGTGGGCGTGTGCTCGAGCGACGCGTCCTAGATACCTCTTCCTTCTCAGTCTGCTGTTCGGAGGCTCGGCGGCCATGGGGGATCTGGGAGAGGTGGCCTGCCTTTAGAGAGGAGCGGCGGCAAGGAAGAAATCGGGCTGTCAAGGCGCTGCATTGCCGACCGCGGCCACCAGCTGGATTCCATCCCCGCCGTGTGCACTGTAGATACGAGCTAGCTAGAGCTTGCTCCAGCGATTGAGCACCTTTTAATTTTCGGTCAAGGTTCTTTCTGCAAGAATTTGGATCTATTTGCAAATTAAACTATGTCAGCATATCTCAACCTATACGAGCCACCAATCAACATCTCACCTCAGCATGTCTCAACATATACAAGCCACCAAACACACAACCAAATCTCACCTCAGCCTGTATACGGTCAGCTTGTATCAAGTGAGAAACACATGCTAGGGTGACACAGGCTACCAAACACACTACGGCCGCGACTGCAAGACAACCTCGATTCGTTTTGGAAAAAAAATTAATGATACCTTTTTTTTTATTTTTTCAAATAGTGCTTAGATACATGGATTAATTCTTGGTGAAAGAAAAACCTTGCAAAACGTGGGCAGATTATTCATTGAAATGGAGGTAGTAATTCCATGCATGTACCTTCAGGATCACCAACTGCGTGAGGGCGACACCAACACTAAGTTTTTTCACCTAATAATGACAGCTAGGTTACTAGCCACATTAATTAAGAAGATATCATCTATGAGCATTTCTTTCAGGTTCTTGGTTGCCCCCTCGCAGAGCGCTTGACTTCAACTGGGCGGCTATCAACCCTATTACTGAAGAGCTCGATGATCTCAACTTGCCTTTCTCAGAAATGGAGATCGAGACTGCGATCGAGAGCATGCTCTAGATGAAGCACTTGGCCTAGATAGGTTTACTATTGAATTCTTCAGGTCCTCTTGGCATATTATGAAGGAAGACCTGCTCCATGTCATCAATGATTTCTCCGAGCTGGCAACTCGTAACTTCCACACCATCAACACGGAAAACATCGCCTTACTGCAAAAGAAAGATGGTGATGATGGTGTCACGGATTTCCGGCCTATCAGCATGATTCATACTATCTCAAAGATTATCGCGAAAGGCATGGCCAGCTGCCTAAATCCAAAGATGGACGACATCATTTCTCACATTCAGAGCGTGTTCATCAAGAAGAGAAATATCCATGAGAACTTTATGTTTGCGGTACGGCTCGTCACCTCCATCGCTCCCGCACTCTGGCTCTGCTTATCAAACTCGACAATGTAAAGGCTTATGACTCGGTCAGATGGGACTACATCCTGGATGTCATGCAGCGCATGGGTTTTCCTCCACGCTGGCGTGCTTTGGTGTCGGCTCTATTCTCCTCTGCCACGTCGAAGGTCCTGCTCAATGAGATCGTTGGGAAGACGATCTGCCACGGCCGAGGTCTACGCCAGGGTGATCCTCTTTCACCTATTAGTCCACATAGCCATTGACCCGCTTTGCAGGGTGCTCGAGTGAGCCACCAAGTCGGGGTGCTCCACCGGCTTTCGGGATGCGTCCCTGCCCCACGCATCTCCATTTATGCCCATGACAAGGCAATCTTCATGGCTCCACTTGTTCAGGATGTGACAAACCTCACTGCTATTCTTCAATATTTTGGGGACGTCACCGGTCTGGTCACCAATGTGGCTAAAAACTCCATCACGCCTATCCGTTGTGCTGACATCAACGCGCTTGTCTTCCTTGTTGATTTCCCCGCAGCAGTCTCCACATTCCCCATCAAATATTTGGGGCTCCCGCTTTCCTTGGGGCGACTCAAGCACGCGGACCTGCAGCCATGTGCTCAATCCTTGGAAGGGGAAGCTCATGCCCTTGTAAAATATGTCCACATATCCATGCCTATCTTCTTGCTGACTGCGCTCAAAATCGACAAAGCCACCATCAAGACAATTGAAAAGCTAAGGCGTGTTATGCTCTCGGTATGTCTCATCCTATGTTACTCCACGAAAAAAGTAATCTTTGCGAGTGATCTTTACCATGTGATTTTTGGGGGTTTAATTATCACGTGTTTAACTATGTTAATGTTGCTGAGAGTTGTCACTAGTGAAAGTATGAACCCTGTGCCTTATTTCTATGCATTGAAACACCTTTTCTATTCACTTTTACTACTTGTTACCTTGCTGCCATTTTTATTTCAGATTACAAATGCTTGCTTTTATCATCAATATTACTTGTCTTTCATCATCTCTTCGCCGAACTAGTGTACCTATATTATTAACCATTGTATTAGGTGTGTTGGGAGTTGGGACACAAGAGACTTCCTGTATCTTAACTGCAGAGTTGTTCGAGAGAGTTTACTTTTCAACCTACACCTCCTGCGGATCGATAAATCTTGGGTCATCCACTTAACAAAAATTTACTAGTATCCTACAAACCTCTGCGCTTGGTGGCCCAATAGAATATATAATAATAGAAGTGTGTAGTAAACATGAGTAGCCCATTTAAAAAATAATTATAATTAAAATTTAAAGCTTCAAAAAACTTTCTAGAAAATACCATGATGTAGTCAATAGTGTGTAAAAAATTCGATACGGAATTCCATGTATTCTAACCTCTGCAAAAATGGCAAATATACTGATGCACATGGTGAAAATTTGTGCCAAATGGAGGCACACGACGACAAGTGGAGGAGCTTGCCAATGTTTCCAGAGGGAAGAATACAATATATAGGTTCTTGGGGGGCAAAACACACAAAACTTTCTAATATAAGCTATCCAAAGAAAAAACCCTTCGCACATGTGCTGATCTGTGTGGTGGAGGGGGGGGGGGGGGGGGGGGGGGGCGATATACACAAAGCTCCACCATTAACAAACCAAAAATCGTTGAGAAGGCGTGAACATCCAACCTTTTCTCTCTATAATTTGTTCGATTTTTCTTTTTTGCTGAGTCCAAAATACGAGATATTTCACATTAAAAATTTGCACGCTCGTTATATACATGGTTGATTACATCCAGGTTTTTTTCGGCAATATTTTGAAACTTTTTCAAGAAAATTGAAAAACGGACTACATGTGACCCTTCCAGGATTACGACTATGGGGGGCGTACTGCCATGTTCTTGTTTGTAGTGGCCCCTACTTGATTCTTTCGGAATTATACAGTGTTCTAATTTTTTCTGAATAGTATGTGTATAGACACATTTCAGTAACACTCATTTCAATCTGTATGCAGTTCATATTAAATATCCAAATCATTTAAATTTGGGACGAACACTGTAGCGTTTAAAGGTTAACATCGATTGTTATACATACATGGAGACTGACCACACGGAAAACTAGCAGCACAATTGCGGAGGCGTTGTCAGAAAACTACCAGGCTAGCAGCACGATCTTTGAGAAAATGACAAAAACCACCAAACATTGGGACAGGTCGAGTACTGATTTGGCGAGTAAATGGCACTGGGGTCACACAACTCGCGCTCTATGTGCAATTAAGTCACAGAACTGGAAAACAGGATTTTTTTCGTCACACAACTCGAATTTAGGTGCACTTAGGTCACGATCAGACCGTTTTCCGTTGCGGACAGCCGACGTGGACACGGATTCTTTCAAAAAAACCCTGTATTATTCTTTGGAGTACCTCGTTGCAAATACTCGTTGTTATATATGAAAGAAATCCCTGATTCTGTGCTTCTATTCCCCATTCTTGAACTCGAGCTAACCCTAACCCTAGATCGGCAATGGCGGGCGGCGGCGACTGCGGCGGCGGCGGGAGCGAGAGTTGCGGGAGCGAGAGTTCCGCGCCCGACGCTGGGACCGTGGCTCGCGTCGGGGCAGTCCATGGCGGCGGGAGCGTGGCTGGCGGCGGGGCAGTCCATGGCGGCGGCGACGGGAGCGTGCCTGGCGGAGGCGGGAAGCGGAAGTCATGGTCTCGATACAAGGACAACAGCTACTACATCTTGTATTCCTCATCATCGGAATCACTCTTGTGCCTCTTCTCACTGTCATTTTCAGCCAGCAATTCTAGATCACCTTCTTCTTTCACATCATCTGAGCCAGGCAAACAAGCATGTTCAGCTGCAATTTTTTTCCCCTTCTCAACCATACCATCCTCCTCGGAGTCATCCACATTGTCATCATAAAGTGTATCATCTTCCCTCATATCATAATCACTGTCATTCCAAGTTGGATCCCCCTCTGAATCATCATCAAAATCCTCTTTTTCTGACTGCTCTGAGTTGCTACAATCTTCTTCGGCCGGTTTGCATCTTGGGGACAGCAAAACTGAAGGTAGCTCGGGGCAACCATCATAACAGACATCATCCTCCACCTGATGCTCTTCTCTAATTCTGTCCACATGATTTAGAAACACAACTAGGACTTTGCTCTCAATTGATGCATCAGCCATCATCTTACAGTTCAGATTAATTTCGACGAGCTCGTTAATTGATTTCCCTGGTGGACACCACATAACAACTACCATCTCATTAGAAGAATAGCCTAACTGCTGAATCAAATAGTCAATCACTCCATTTGTGAAGTAGCATCTGTCCAAATAGTCAAACCAAGCTATCTTCCCATCCAAATAGCTTACATTCAGGCCGGTACCAACAAAAAAACCTCCATGGTGAATTTCAATGCTGAATTTTGATGATTCAAGACCTGCAGCACACATGATTGCAAATTCAGAATTTGGTCTAACCTAAACAGAGCTGAGCTGACGAGCTCAATTCCCTAAATAATTTGGTCTACATCTACGGTCAAACCCTAGCTAATTTGCTGAGCTGAATGCGATTTACTCACCGTGTAATGGCGCTTGCATCGCCGCGAGCCGTAGTCGAGGACGCTCAACGGCGCTGCGCACTGGATTGGGCGTCGCTGACGAGCTCCCCGCAGCCTCGCCGCCGGCTGCGGCCGCCTCCTCCTTCACCTGCGTCCGGGCCAATCTTCAAGGCCAGCCCAATCAGGCCACGAAGCTCCAGCGGGCGTAACGCCGGCCTGAGTGCCGCCATCGGCCTCAGCGCCGCCATCGCCCTGAGCGCCACCGTCGGTAGGGGTCGTCTCCTCCATCGACGGCACGAGGTTGACCTCGAGTTCGAGAATGGGGAATAGAAGCACAGAATCGGGGATTTCTTTCATATAACAACGAGTATTTGCAATGAGGCACACCAAAGAATAATACAGGTTTTTTTTTGAAAGAATCCGTGTCCACGTCGGCCGTCCGCACCGGAAAACGGTCTGATCGTGACCTAAGTGCACCTAAATTCGAGTTGTGTGACGAAAAAAATCCTATTTTCCAGTTCTGTGACTTAAGTGCACATAGAGCGCGAGTTGTGTGACCCTCAGTGCCATTTACTCTGATTTGGCCGCCTAGTTTTGGAAGAATTTTCTTGTCAAATTTCAACCGGACATCAATAGGAACTCATAACAATCTCTTACAAGAGGTGCCGAATACCAAATAATTTGGGCTGTAGGACATTACAGACTAGAGGGGCCAACATGTTCTCGCCATAGCAAAGATCAAACCATGTCTTCCTCCAGTTTTTTTTAGTTCTTTCCTCTCATGTCTTCAAGATTCTAGTAATATACTTATATACAGTAAAAAAAGAGACTAGTATACACTCCGGTGCAGTTTCGTGATTATTAAGAGCACGTGAAAAAAATGTGTCAAACTGTCAATTCGAACACAAAGCATCAGTCCAGTAATATATATATATATATATATATATATATATAGTGTCATGGCTTCAGCAGCAGGGTGTGATCATCGATTAGCATGCAAATTGCCGTACAAAAGGAACCTGATAGCTCTCAATATAGATAGATAAAACACAATCATTTCCAAAGTCTTAACATAGATCCTGCGAACACTTACCATTTACTAGAAACTAACATGAATTCCCATAGTCTAATCCTGCATAAAGTCTCGACACAGATTCTGCAAAAACTTAGTAACTAACAACACGAATTCCCAAAGTAACATCCACCGAATAGCTTGCCCAACAAATTGCCGCCTTTCCCACCTTTTCCGCCGTCCCCACCGCGTCCGCCATCGCCTCTCGGGCCGCCATCCCCGCCACGGCCGCCATTCCCACCTTTTCCGCCGCCGCGTCCGCCGTCGCCTCCTCGTCCACCGTTCCCGCCGCGGCCGCCTTTCCCACCTTTTGCGCCATCCCCGCCGCGTCCGCCGTCGCCTCCGCGGCCACCTTTCCCACCTTTTCCGCCGTCCCCGCCGCGTCCGCCGTCGCCTCCGGGGCCGCCGTCCCCGCCGCGTCCACCTTTCCCACCTTTTCCGCCGCGTCCGCCGTCGCCTCCGGGGCCGCCGTCCCGCCACGTCCGCCGCCGCCGTCCCCACCGTCTCCGCCTCTGCCACCGGCGCCCTCCGGGTAACCGCTGGCGCCACCAGTGCCGCCTTGCTTGCCGACGCCGCCACGACCGCCGTCGCCGCCGCGGCCACCTTGCTTGCCGAAACGGCCACGGCCGCCGTCACCTCCGCGGCCACCTTGCTGGCCGAAGCCACCGTCCTCGCCCTTGCCGCCGTCTCCTCCACAGCCGTCGGCGCGGCCTCTCCGGCCACTGGTGCCGCCGATCCCTCCAGGCAGCGCAGGCCCGCCGTCCTTACCATCCTCGCCGGCCATGAACCCTGGATTGAGAGAAGTTTGATGGATTTAAGGCGATGGTCGCCTTGTTCTTAAACCCTATTAGATCGGCCGTAGTGGGAGAATTAAGTTTGATGGATCGCGAGGTGGAGATCGAGGCGACGTGATGTAGCCCCACGTGTGGACAACATCTTGACTGACACACTAAAGGGTCCAATGACTAGAGCACGTGCAAAGGCGATACCGGTGAAGCTCAAGAAGGAGGCCAATGCGACGGGGTAGAGGAGGAGAAGACAAGAATGAACTAGAACTTGAGTGTTGCTCTCTCCCGTGAAGGGTTCCTCCGAGGAGGATGATGTACCTCTTATTGTATCTACTCTTTCACCGTGGTGATTCAAGTAGAACAAGCCAATCTTTCCTTTGAGGATTCTATTAGATCGGTGGACCGGCTGGTAAGAGAAATTGGTTTCATTAAGTGTGTTGTTGACTTGGGTTTTGAGATCCGGAGGCTACTCCGTTGGGGGTTTGTTGCCGGGTGATTCTCCCTCGTAGGCTTCGCAAGTTATCTCCACGTTTGCCCCTTTTTCCCTCGTGTTCTTCTCCGTGTTCATCGTGTTCTTCCCGTTTTCCCCTAACATCCCGCACAAATCTGTGAAGATCGGGCCAACCCTATATCATATGGTGTCAAGAGCAAGGGTTCCCACGGATTTGGATCGTGTTTCCACCACTTTTTAGCCTTTTCCCCCCCTAAATTTTTTCTTTCCTATCCCAATTTTGAAAATTGCCACAAAAAAGAGCCTATATGGATTTCAACCGATCTATCATTTTGGTGCGCTTCTTGTAGTTTTGATCCGTGAATCCGCTGCTTAAGACCCTCAACCACCTTCCTATTCTTCCACTTTTAGCCAATTTCGTCCAGAAATCAAGGAATTTTGAGGTTTTGGCGGACGTTCTTCGCGAATTGGTGAGCTGCAGGAAAAACGCAGCTACCGGACCGTCCGGCGCCGCCAAACCATCCGGCGCCCGCGTTTCCTGCCAATTTTTCTCCCCTCAATTTTTCTTTTGGACGTTTCTTCTTCGTCGTTTCTCCGATTTTGGTGATTCAAGTCTTCGTGCGACGGCCTCGACATCGGCTACGACAATACCTCGGAGTCACTTGGATCCTCGACACCCACAACCACAAGTACTTGATCAACGACGCTACCAAAAGGTATCACTCGCATCAAGCCCTTTCCATTTCGCGAAACTAATCCCATCAGAGCTAGCTCTTTGAAGTGTGAGCATTGCACTTGTGTGGCACCGAGTGGGCATATCATAGTCTTGTGAGCTTTCCCTTGTAGCGGTCTCGGCTCAGGCAAAAGTGAAAAGTCAAATACTCAAAAAAAAAGAGAAAAGAGAAAAGCCGAGCCGTGAACCTTGTAATACTTCCACGTCAAGCTTCAATATCCAAGAGAGAAACGTGTCCATTTGTGCAAATCGGTTGCTCCTCATCATTACACTTGAGCTAGTTGTCCTTCGAGCGGTGGTGTGACACGAGCTTAGTCTTCGTTAGGTCCCTCTTGCTCTCGCCTAAAGTCGCACCATCCACCTTAATCTCCAAGCGTGTTCTCTTTTGTATTTGTCGTGTGGTTGGTTCTTTTGCTACGTGGTCTTTGCGGTTATCTTCTACTTCTTGCAATAGCCTTCTCATGGGTATTGGTTTGATTTCTTGCCACTTTTCCATACCTATAGCTCCTCATAAGTGTGTGTGTGAGTTTGCTTTGGGGTCTTGCAAATCAAACCAATTGCTCTTGTGACAAACCGTTGATCTCGGCAAGTCCTCTTGTCCAATACGTTTGGTCAAGGTAAGAGAGGTTTTAGCCACCACATATTCCACATATCACTTGTGTGTTCTTATCATGGCTAGGGAAGAACAAGGCACCGGACCGAGCAAACAAGAGGAAGCCCTCAAGAGGTACATGGAAGAGAGCTTACGCCGTTTTGAGGAACGCCAACAAGCTATGCAACGCGAGAGCCAAGACGCCCGACGTGAGAGCCAAGACGCCCAACGTGAGAACAATGAGTGTTTCGCTCAAATCCAAGATTCTATGAGAAAGCTTCTTGATCAAGATCGTCGCACCTCTTCAAGGTCAAGTTCGCGAAGCTCTCACCGCTCAAGAAGCCACGCGCCAAGTGAAGTGGGTCAAGGTTCACGCCATCGACACGCCGAGCATGCGGACCCACAACTCCATCAAGATCGCCAACGGCAAGGAGAAACCGTGGAACCTCAACCACATCAAGAGCACAATCGTCAAAAAATACCAAACCCTAATACAAATTTGGATCCTCCACACCACCATGAGGATCATCGACATCATCGTCATGACCTACCTCCACATCGAGCCCGCCGAGTGCCATTGGCCAACAATCGTGTTGATCTTGAAGATGATGAGGATTACATACCACGCCACCAACCAAGGCATCGTCACCAATACCGCCATCGCCACCGTGATGATGAACATGAGGAGCGCAAACCATGTTTCAATCCTTCCAAGATGGTAATACCCAAGTTTCATGGCACCAACGACCCGGAGGACTTCATTGCGTGGGAATCCAAGGTCTCCAAGCTATTCCGAGTGTATAAAGTGCCAAGTGATAGGAGAGTTGACCTTGCCTCCTTGGAGCTCGAAGGCTATGCACAACTTTGGTGGAAACAACTTCAAGCCTCCTTAGAAGTACCTATTGAATCATGGAATGACATGAAGAAAGAGATGCACAAGCGCTTCGTGCCACACCACTATGCTAGAGATTTGTACAAGAAATTGCAAGAGCTCAAACAAGGCATCAAATCGGTGGATGAGTACTACAAGGAGATGGAATCAACTCTCTCTTGTGCACACATTGTCGAGTCCGAGGAACAATCAATGGCACGTTTCTTGAACGGCCTCACGTACCCCATAAAGAAGATAGTGGAATTATAACCTTATGAGAACCTTGTCGAGTTAGTGCATCAAGCCATGAAGGCCGAGCGCCAAGTCGCGGAAGAACTCAAGTACGTCAAGGCCAAGTCCTTCTTTGCCAACAAAGCGTCATCATCAACACAACCCATGGCTCAAGTCCACGCTCAAGGCAATGCCAAAGGTGCTTCAACTCAACCTCCAACTACCTTCAAGAAGATGGCGCCTTCACCCCAAGCCGCCAAGTCATATGTCACTTGCTACAAGTGTGGAGGGCAAGGGCACAAGTCGTTTGAGTGCACCAACAAGAAGGTGATGATCCTGAATGACAATGGAGACTATGAGTCGATGAGCGAAGATGAGTACCAAGCATTTAACAAGGTGGCCACAATGCAAAGCTTGGATGAAGACGATGCATACATCTATTGTGATGGTGATCCTAACCCAATGCTAGTGGTTAATCAAGTCTTGACTACAAACACCCAAGGTGATGACGCCCAACGTTGCAACTTGTTTCAAACAAAAGCCGGCATCAATGGTAATCAATCAAGGTAATCATCGATGGTGGGAGTTGTCACAACTTGGCAAGCAAGGAGCTATGCGAGAAACTCAACTTGACATACAAGAAGCACCCCAATCCTTATCATGTGCAATGTCTTAGTGACTCCGGTACCGTGAAGATCCAACACACGGTTCAAGTATCCTTCAAGATTGGCTCTTACGAGGACACGGTGGATTGTGATGTGGTGCCAATGTCGGTTTGCCACTTACTTCTTGGCTGTCCTTGGCAATTTGACAAGGCTGCTACTCACGATGGGCGAACCAATTACTATAGCTTCAAGTGGCACAACAAGATTCTCGTTCTCCGCCCTATGACACCAAGTCAAATCATTGCCGACAATGCCAAGACACTTGTGAGAGTGCAACAAAAGCAATATTCTAGTGAGTTGAGTGGTGAGAGAGAGAACCACCTTCACGAGAGTGAGAGCCACAAGCCACATATGAGCGAGAAAGGAAAGAGAGTGAGCCATGGTGTAGTCTTGTTCGCTAACAAAAGTGAGATGAGTGGTGAGCGAGCGAACCACCACCACGAGAGTGAGCGCCACCTAGCCCAATTAAGTGCATGTGAGTTGAGTGACTCTACCATATGCGACTTGGAATGTTTCCGCTTTGAGGATATGAGTGATACACCATATAAGTTGAGAGAGGTAGTCAATAGGGCGTGCAAGACCATTTCGATTTCTAACGACATAACCTCTCGTTCTAGTGTATTTTCTTATGATGTGCTAGGCTCCATGGAGGACAATATGCCTCAACTTGAGAAGATGTACATGAAAGATGATGATGAAGCCACCCCATGCCTACATCAAGATGACCAAGTCGACCACATGGATGCCGCTACGACAACCACAACACCTACTTCTCATGAGAGCAAATGCAAAGGTATGAATATAGGTGTTGATGCTGCCATGATCCCACTAGTGGACATGATGATTTGTGAGCGCTTGCATGTTGTGGACGCTTCTATGGACATCACATATGCTACTTTCTCTTTCCCTTGTGATACCTTGCCTAAAAACAATGTTGATCATGTGGATTACCATATTTGTGATGATTGTTCCATGAGCATGCCTTGCTATGCATGTTTCCGTTTTTCTCCAATTGTTGCATGCAATATGTCGAACAATTTCCATTTCACATGTATTGCTTGCAATAATGATAAAATGCTTGATAATGAGTTTTCCCCCATAGCATCCTCAATTTTTGGAATTCTTCACTTCAACCATGTTGCGAATTACTCTTCCTTCATTGTACATGATGACCATCCGCATACTTCACACATTCATTTTGAAATTTGTGTGTTTGGTCGTGTGCAAACGAAGAGACACATCATGATGGATGATGTGTACATATACCATGAACATATTCTCTTTTTATGGAATTTCATGTGTAATGGTACCCGCTTGCTAATGTAAACCTCCATTCAACATGAGTTGAACAAAAGAGCTTTGGCAAGCATAATAAATGAGAGCCATGAATCGAACCCGGTTCAAATACCTTTCCCACGTTTTGCATCAAACAAATTGAACACTTTCTATTTCCTTTGGTTTGTTTGCAAACATGTGGATAATTTTGTTTACCCTCGTGACATGCATGTTTCAATGATGTTTCCTCTAGATGATTTATGTGTTGCAAAAAGTATGATGAACAATTGTTCTTTCCGATGGCTTGTTTGCAACCATAACGATATCTTGAGCATGTCTTGTCATGAGTTCTTTGGAAGTTGTCTTATTGGTGCTGCAACAAATATGACGAAAACTTGCTCTTTCATATGTTTTGTTGGCATCCATGATTTTGATGAGCACATCCCTTCTCTTGTGTTTTCACCTTTTTCTCCTTATATTGCCTCTAACATATTGATCACTTTCTCTTACCAATGTTTTGAGTGCAATGGACATAATATGGTTGAAAATGAGATAGCTACCATAGCCTTCTCATACTTTCTTGGAGATTTTGTGTTTTCACATCGTGAGAATGTTTCAAGGACTCGCTTGCACATTGACCTCGCTTTTGCTTTACCTTCCATCTCCGTGTGTCGTGCTAATGGTGTAATGATCAAGATTGGACATGTCATGAATGATGTGCTCCACTATCATGCACACACATTGTTGGCTAGGTCATTGGTGCATGCAAGTACAATGGAGTGGGTCACCCCCCACAACTCTATGGCGCAAGATTGTGCATCAAAGGAATGTCAACATCTTGATAAGGTGACTTCCTTCTACTTAAGCGCTTATGACATGAACTACAAGAATTGGCTACTCTTTGAGCGTTGTTTCGTATTCATGGTGAGCTTAGGTTGTATGAAATACGGAAGAACATTCAAGAGCTGCCACAACTTTTGCGTCAAGAACGGCTACATGGTGATTACTACTTCAACACCAACCTATCGACCTCCTTCCCATGGTGATGACGTGCTAGCGTCGAGGACGACACTTTTTGAAGGGGGGGGGGATGATGTAGCCCCACGTGTGGACAACATCTTGACCGACACACCAAAGGGTCCAATGACTAGAGCACGTGCAAAGGCGATATCGGTGAAGCTCAAGAATGAGGCCAATGCGACGGGGCAGAGGAGGAGAAGACAAGAATGAACTAGAACTTGAGTGTTGCTCTCTCCCGTGAAGGGTTCCTCCGAGGAGGATGATGTACCTCTTATTGTATCTACTCTTTCACCGTGGTGATTCAAGTAGAACAAGCCAATCTTTCCTTTGAGGATTCTATTGGATCGGTGGACCGGCCGGTAAGAGAAATCGGTTTCATTAAGTGTGTTGTTGACTTGGGTTTTGAGATCCGGAGGCTACTCCGTTGGGGGTTTGTTGCCGGGTGATTCTCCCTCATAGGCTTCGCAAGTTATCTCCACGTTTGTCCCTTTTTCCCTCGTGTTCTTCTCCGTGTTCATCGTGTTCTTCCCGTTTTCCCCTCACATCCCGCACAAATCCGTGAAGATCGGGCCAACCCTACATCACGACGGGCAGGTTTGACTTTTTATATCGATCGATCCCCCCCCCCCGGCCGATTGACGACAGGAGGATACCAAAATTAAAGGGATCATACTATCTATGTTCTTGCATCCGATTGTTTCCCTGCATGTAGCGGCGTCTTCCATATATACAAGTTTATTTGATTCCTCTCCAACACTTCCGCTTCGGTCCTCCCCCCTTAGACACATCAAGGGCCGAGATTGCACGATACCCCTTCGCCATAAACGTATAATATGTTCCGTATAGCCCACTGATACGGCTCGAGCCGAGCCCGACAAAGATTGAGCCGAACCTGGCGAGCACCAAGTCAGCTCGACCTGCAGACACCGCCCAAGCCCAGCCGGTGAAAAAAGTCAACAAATTGGTGGCCACGGGTAATTGAACCTGGGTCTCCCAGGCGCAACACAGGGAGCGAAGCCACTGTGCCAACTTTGTCTCTATGATGAATTATGCATCTTAATAATAATATTTGAATTATCTACATTGCTAAGCTAAACGGGCTGGATCGAACCTGAGCGTACAGAACCCACATAGCTAAATGGGCTTGATTGAACCTGAGGGTACATAATCTGAGCCTACAGAACCCAGATTCCATCGTTCTTTCACTCACTTAATCATTGAAATTGAGCACCAAATAATTCAAAATTAATTCTAAGAAATTAACAACATGAAATTGAAATGTAGATGGACCCATTTTAGTGAAAAAATTGATAAATTAGAGCAAGTGATTTTTTGACCTGCTCGAAATGATCCATTATTTTTTCCTAGTATAGTATGACCAAATTAGGCATCCTTGACAAGTATTATTGTTTTTTGACATGTCCAACATATTATTCATTTTTTGCTCAACAAATGTGCCCAAAAAGGGCATTCTGGCACATGTAATGAATCTTGCGACAACTGAGGCTCCGCGAATCTTGCAACAACCGAGACTCCATTTTAGGTTCTCACATGCTTGTATGACCTACCCTTACACGGTCAATGAGCAAACCCAATTGGTCTACCCCATTCGACACCGGCCCAACGGGTAGATGACACACGATAGACTGATCATCAGGGTTCGTCATAAATCTGTGATAGTATGCGTTGGGACCACTCAAAAAGGTCGACTTGATCATAGTATTCCAATATAGGTGTGCCATGAAGTTGAGGAGACACTATCCGATCTTGAAATTCACAGAATTACCAGTTTGCATTATTATCAGCATTTTTGTATTGAAAAATGAACAAAGTATGAAAATATTGCCAAAATGCAAAATAACATTGCATTAATGCCTAATTTAATTTGGTCTAGCTAGCCCGGAGAAAAAACTGAGGTCATCTCGCAAAATTCATAAAAAATCTCTTGCTTAGAAATGGGTGCCAAACATAGCCAGAATGGGTCTATTTGTAAACAAGTGATTTTTTACCTTCTCGGAATGACCCATTATCTTTTCTCTAGTATAGTATAACCAAATTAGGCATCCTTTATTTTTGACAAGTCCAACATATTATTTATTTTTTCCTCGACAAATGTGTCGAAATAACAACATTCTGGCACGGGCAGCGAATCTTGCGACAAATAAGAATCACGTGCTTGTATGGCCTACCCTGACACACTCAATGAGCAAGGCCAATTGGTCTAACCATTTCAACACCGGTCGAAGGGGTAGACGACACACGGCAGATAAATCATTAGGGTTCGTCAAGAATCTATGATAGTATGCATCGAAACCACTCGAAATGTTGGACTTATCATAATATTTCTATGTAGGTGTGGAGTGAAGTTGAGGAGACAATGTCCACCCTCGAAATTCACAGAATTATCAGTTTGCCATTAATCCCCAAATTTTTTGTATTAAAAAATTAAAATATTCCCAATTTTGCAAAATAACATTGGATTCATGACTAATTTTGTCTAGCTAGATGTCTAGGAGTGTTGTGTTTGGATCCACATGTTCCAAAGGTACAGATACAACCCACATGCAGCACCCATAGACATCTTGACCTAGCACATCTGAGACATGTGAACCAACATGCAACACTCATAGCCATCTAGTTGTATATCAACCACCTTTGGGACATGTGGACCCACACGCAACACTCCGAACTCTGTTGAATGTTGTGGGACCAACAAGATAGTTCTAGTTCAAACTGTCTAGGGCTGGTGCATGTGGGTCCAGCTTTCTAGTAGGTCATATAAGTACGTATCTACCACATTTGGGACATGTGGACCCACATGCAAAACCCATAACCATTTTGACATAGAATATTTGAGATATGTGGACCCACATGCAACACTCATAGCTATCAAGTTGTATATCTACCACCACTGGGAGATGTGGACCCACACTCAAAACTCCTAACCATGTTGCATGTTATGGGACCCACATGATAGTTCTAGATCAAGCTGTCTAGGGCTGGTGTATGTGGGTCCAAATGTCTAGTAGGTCATATAGGTATGTATCTACCACCTTTCAAACATGTGGACCCACATGCAGCACACCTATACATTTTGAGCTAGCACATCCGGAACATGTGGACCCACATGCAACACTTAGAGCTAGCATATAGGTATGTATCTACCACCTTTGAAACATGTGGACCCACATGCAGCACCCCTAGCCACTTTGAACTAGCACATCTGAGACATGCATGTGGACCCACATGCAAGACTCATAGCCATCTAATTGTATATCTACCACCTTTGGGACATGTGGACATACACTCAACACTCCTAACCATGTTGCATGTTATTGGACCCACATGATAGTTATAGATCAAGCTTTCTAGGGCTGGTGTATGTGGGTCTAGATGTCTAGTAGGTCATATAGGTATGTATCTACCACCTTTGAAACATGTGGACCCACATGCAGCACCCCTAGCCATTTTGAGCTAGCACATCTGAGACATGTGGATTCACAAGCAACACTCATAGCCATCTAGTTGTATATCTATCACCTTTGGCACATGTGGACCCACACGCAACACTTCTAACCAAGTTGCATGTTATGGGACCCACATAATAGTTCTAGATCAAGTTGTCTAGGGCTGGTATATGTGGGTCCAGATGTCTAGTAGGTCATATAGGTATGTATCTACCACATTTGAAACATGTG
This sequence comes from Poa pratensis, assembly GCA_947311845.1. Lineage (NCBI taxonomy): Eukaryota > Viridiplantae > Streptophyta > Magnoliopsida > Poales > Poaceae > Poa > Poa pratensis. The sequence continues at coordinate 11,528,712 of CAMZMU010000088.1, forward strand.
GACCCACATACAACACCCCTAGCCATTTTGAGCTAGCACATCCGAGACATGTGGACCCACATGCAACACTCATAGCCATCTAGTTGTATATCTACCACCTTTGGCACATGTGGACCCACACGCAACAGTCCTAACCAAGTTGCATGTTACAGGACCCACATGATAGTTCTAGATCAAGCTGTCTAGGCCTGGTGTATGTGGGTCCAGATGTCTAGTAGGTCATATAGGTATGTATCTACCACCTCTGATTCATGTGGACCCTCATGCAGTACCCCTATCCATTTTGAGCTAGCACATCCAGGTCAAACTGTCTAGTGCCCATGCTTGTGGTTACAAATGTTTAGTAGGTCATATGTATTTACAACCTTTGGGACATGTGGACCCACATGCAACACCCCTAGCCATTTTAACCTAGCACATCTAGGACATGTGGACCCTAATGCAACACTCATAACCATATCTTACCACCTTTGGGACATGTGAACCCACATGCAACACTCCTAACTATGTTGTATGTTGTAGTACCCACATGATAGTTCTAGGTTAAGTTGTCTAGTGCTTGTGCATGTGGTTCCAAATGTCTAGTATGTTATATAGGTATGTATTTACCACTGTTGGGACATGTGAACTCACATGCAATACCCCTAGCCATCTTGACCCTAGCACATTTAGGACATGTGGACCCACATGCAACACTCATACCCATATCTTATCACATTTGGGACATATGGATCCACATGAAACACTCCTAACTATGTTTGCATGTTGTGAGACCAAATAAACCTTTAGGGGTTGCATGTTAGTGGGGCCAAAGGTATAGGGTTGCACATTCTCAGTTTAGATGGTTATTCTTGCATATGACTTATATTTCATGTTGTGGGTCTACATATGGCATTGATCGCATAGTGGTCAAGATCACTAGGTTGCATGTTTTCGGGCTAGGTGGTTATTTTTGCATATTGCTTTTTACTTCATGTTGTGGGTCTACATTATCCTTTGCCATGCGTCGATCTACATTTTTAGGGCTGCACCTTTTTTAGGTCTAGATGTCGATCGAGGCATGCATGTTGTGGGTCTAATTTTTTAGGGTTGCATGTAGTTGGTCTACATTAAAAGGTTTACATCTTCTAGTTTTTTATTGCATGGTTTGGATCTATATTGTCTTTGATTTCATGTAAATTTCAAGGTTGGGCCGTGGACCCCTAGCCCTTGATGACCAGGTGGGTTGATAATGCGAGGAAATAATGATAACTTTTTCTCACGTGTAACAAGATTATGCCTTCTTCATTTGTTTGGAAAGTTACTTATCTTTTGGAAAACTAACGACTAGTGCGCCATTGCCGGCAAATGAAAAAAATTGGGGTGGTCCAATTTTGCAAAAAAATATTTGGTAGATTATTTACAAAAACTAAATATTTTTTGCAATCGAAAAAAATGTTTTTTCTAGCAAAGAAAATGAAAGCTTTGTTCGGTAACATTGATAGTTCTAGTTCAAGCTGTACAGGTCTGGTGCATCTAGATGTCTAGTAAGTCATATATGTATATATCTAAAACCACAAGCATAGCAAGGAAAGAAGGTGATGTCGCGATGCTCCCACCGCCGGCCACGCCTCGCCCCATGCTCCCGCAAGAGCATACAAGATGCGCACAATTTCTTGAATTTTGATGTTTATTAGTGTGCTATAATCATCATGGTTTTCATGAAAATGGGTTTATCTATATTTTAATTTCATGTTGTTAATTTATTAGAATTAATTTTGGATGATTTGGTACTCAATTTTTATGATTAATAAGTCAAAAAAAACGATGGAAATCTTCTCCCTATAGCAAGGACATGTGTTACCTGCTTCATATATGTATGTATTCAAAACGACGTATTTAAGATTTTATTTTATTTGAAAATATTCATGAATGTCGAAAATGGTTATTTCTACCAGTGTGCAAAATTTCAGCGCGAGATATTGTGTAATTAGGGCTGTGTGAAAAAGGCAAATTTCTGAACTTGAGACGTGAACAGTGCAAAATACGAAATTTTCAGACTTTGTCATTTTAGTGTATTCCGGAATATAAACAATTTCGGGTTGAAAATTTACAGAACTGTGTAATACATCATTGTCAACGTCTATGATTTTTTGCAGAATTTTTGGAAACATTAAAATGTCAATTAAAAAAACTAAAAATAAGTGTAGCATGGAGCCCGTGCTCCAAATGGACTTTTGGGTGTTCCATCCGTTTCCCTCAACTATGAAGGACAGAACAATTCTAATATAAATTAATAAGATGTTTCGTACATCAGACAGATGTAGCACAACGGCTTTGCTCCGTGGTCTGCATCCGTGTGACCTAGGTTCGATTCCCAGCAAACACAAGTTTTGCTTTCTTTTTCCAGACTTGTTTACAAGCTAGCGTGCGGGCTAGTCTCCAGGTCGGCTTGGCTTTCTCCAGGACGGCTCGGCTCCACGGGAAAAAACAGCTTAGTTCAATAGGCTATACGGGCTTTGTACGGTTATACGTTTAGGGGGGAGGACCGAAGCATGGCTCCCTCTCCAAATCTTCCATACGGAGTAGTTATTTGGAGTAAAAAAAATTGAAAACCACAATTAATTGGTTAACGAGGAAGCTAGCGCTGATTCTGGGTTTCCATTAATTGCTCCGCGGCCGGTTCCTTAAACTGGAAGTCAAGTCATGGCCCCTCCACCTAGCTCTGATTTTTAGGAAACTGATTGATTCTGGCCGGCCGGTTTCCATTGCCTCGTTTGGAAGCTATGGCGTACGTCTTCCTAGCTAAGGATGGTTTGGCCACTATAAAAGCCCCACCCCACCCCACCCCGTGGCCTCAAACTTGCGATCCCTTCCAACGTACGTACGTACGTACCTCAACATGGATTGGATCCATGGCGGCAGGCAACATGTACGGTCTAGGCGAGGACGGGGAAGACGACGGATTCATGGCTGACGACATCGGCGGCCCCGGCTGCGCAGGTTGCCAAGTCGGGAACCACTTGCGCCGGCAGAGGCAGAACATCTGCGGCAGACTCTTCCGCAAGCTCCTGGGCGGATGCTTCAAGGCGCCGCGCGCACCGGCGGCCCAAAACGAGGCTCGTGAAGAGGATGAGGATGACGAAGCCAGCTGGAGCGGCACTGGTGGATCTGGTGGGAACGGCGCCGCTGGGAGCGGAGAACGCGGTGGCTACGGCGGACTCGGCGGGCACGGAGGAAAGGGCGGGAAGGGGGGGGGGGGCTGGTAGGATATGATAAATTAGTGCCATAGGAAGAAGAGTGTGTTCTTGTTAGTTGCTGCTGCTGCTACTATATACTACCTTGGTTTGATTGTATAAGAACCCAGATTTCCACATTTGAAGTAACACCAGATTTTTGCAACAATTCATTTTGCTCTGTCTGAAACATATCGAGTGCCGAGTTCTCGTATGATACCAACCATGCATGTTTATTTTTCTCTGTTGATTGAAGATTTGAAGGTGCAAAATTTGGTGCCTCCTGTATTTCTTCATCTGCAGCTGCTACCCCTTTAATTTGTGCAGCAGAGCTACCGCATATAATTCTACACTAGCTAGTACTCATGTTTACTTTACCTGCCAACTACAGGAGAAGGACATTAGTGCCACAATCTTTATCCAGGCATCCACTTCGACTACATCATCGGTTCTCCAAGCTGAAGCTGCAGCTCTTCTGCTTGCAGCACAAATAGCCTCTGTCCTTCACTTGCTGAAGGTGACTTTCTTGACAGACAATAGCTCCCTTGCAAAAGCTGCAGCCTCTACTTCTCCTTCAGCACCACAGGTTTATTGGGAGATAAGAAGTCACATTGCAGATTACTTACAACTCTCCCAACCTCTCAATGCAATAGTGTTTCATATCAACAGGAATCTCAATGGTGCAGCCCACAACTGTGCTAATCAGGCGATTAGACAATCATTGTCTCAGCCTATTTTCAGTTGTTCTAGTTCAGCTCATAGGAACAGGCTCTGCCCCATCATCTCTATGCTTCAATCTTTAAAGTTTCAGGGCTATGTAATACATGATGTACAATGTCTATGAGTTGAATGAAATTATCCTTACATTACGGATGATAAAACAACAAAAAATTATTTGGACACGAGGCGATTGGACAAATTTGAATTTTGCATCTGAAAGTCATATGATGTTGATCTTGCCTCCACATCACGCGCGGGTAGGAAAACAAAACTCGGTCACCGGATGAAGTTTTCTTTTCAAGCGGAAAATTTCTGGTGCGGAAAGGAAGCCACATATATGCTAGTTTTGTGGACAACACAGGAATAAGTAAATTCAATATATAATACATATATAGAGAGCTCCTTTTATATACTATGGGTGTACGTACTCCCATATTCAATATACCTCACATACGAGTGTATTATACTTCTTTATAATTTTTTATATATCCCATTAATTATTCTAAGATACCTCAATACAAGTTGTATGATAAAAATATCACCGGAGTCCTCAGTTTTTTCAATATACCACTTTTACGTACAGAAAGCAGTATATGCGCAAATAATATAAATATGGTGATTAAAATAAAAAAATTCACAAAACTCACTTTGGGGTATCTAGTAATTATTAATAAAGTATATTAAAAATGATAAAGAGGTATATTTAGTTTGTTTGTGAAGTATATTGAACGTGGGAGTACGTACTCCTACGTGTATAGAACCATTTTCCATATATATATATATATATATATATATATATTCAAAATTTCAGAATATTTGAGGTTGTATCTAAGTATGAGTCATCATTGTGTCATATGTTTCTCGGCTGGGATTTCATTTTCTTTCTCCCAAGCTCTAGACGGATAACATGCAAAAAAACTCTAGATGGATAATTTCAAAGATCTCGTCGGTACTGATCGGATATTTAGATAGCTTATTATATATAGTATAGAATATCACCAATATGCGTAGGAATGGATGCACATCAATACAAGCCTGGATAATGGTGGATTGGCCATCTCAAGACGTGGAAACACAATTAGCATACCAAATAAGTGTGTAGGTAGGATTTTATTAATTGTTGGAGGTCGATTTCACATATACATAGAGAATACTGCTACTCTCTATATCCATCCAAGTCTATAATATTGGAAAATTTCTAAAGCATGCATGCTGAGTTGCTGACGATGACCGATTATAAATAATTGTCTTGTTTACAATGGGTGTAGTCAAACATCTGGATTTGCAAATGATGACTCATCACCATGTGTACAGATATTGCTGATTCAAGTAAAACGATGGAGGAACCAAAAATGAAATGAGGGAAAAGAGTGTAAAAACAAGGGCACATATTAATACTATTTTGGAAACTTACAACTATATTTTGATAAGAAAACTCATACACTTGGAGCTGCATTTTGAGGCTAACTTATCTGCGACTTCCTGTGTGACTACGATTTACAAATGAGAATTCAAACAACTGAAAGTCAGCAATATAGAGAAAATTAAATTGAGATGGTATTAATTGATCTACACGCACCAAATCAAATTAATCGTGCACACAAAAACAAATTTGGCGCCAAAAAAGATAGTAGCCCTCCTGTTAGAGGAGTTGGTGATAGTGACAACACAACAGGGTTTTGGTTACCGGTCGATAAATTCGGTTACCGACCGGTAACCGGGTATCCCGAGCATCCCTGGGAAACCGATTAACCGAGCAAAAAATCACGAACTTTTTTGAATTTAAACACGGGTAATGCAGTTAAATTAATGTTATCTTGACTACTAGCAAGCAACAATTGTGTGAAGCAGTGGTAACAACTCGTCGTACTGTACACACGTAAAAAGCATAAAAATTATACGTTGATGGCACTCGAACCTGCGTCTTGATATGTGGTTCTTGAAGGAAGTATGGTCAAACCGCTGCGATACAAGTCTTCATGTGTTATCTCAGTGTTCAAAACGTTCTATATAGACGTAGAAAATTTAAATTTCAAAATTTGATTTTTGAATTCGTCCGGTAACCGCTCGGGATATCTCGGTAACCGCGGTAACCGAGAATCCCGAGCACCCTCGAGAAAAAAATCCATTGGGGAACCAAAACCTTGCAACACAGCAGCCGGAATCCTGATTATTGTCAATAAAACGGAATATGAATCATGTGATTACATATTGGCAACGCCAGTAGTATGTTGAAAAAAAAGATACATATCAAGGTACGTGTTATTGTACTCGGCCTAATTGATTTGAAAAGGCTCATATATACTGTATCAAATAGAATAAACAGCTGGAATGCAAGATTTCATTTTGACAGCTCGTCACTGTCAATTAGAAAGAAGCGTCAAAAAAAAAGAGAGAAAAATAGTAGCTAGCTATAAGAAATATATAATCGGTGGATCGATCACCGACCAAAAAACCTTTTATATATGCATGCATGCGACATTCTGAATATTTAAATCCAGGTGGTATATAATAAAATATATTGGAATTTAAATTCATCCACAAGCAGAGAAGAAGCTGTCTTGTGAAAGTAGTCGGTGAGCACCTTGCAGCTCGCTCGAACGAACCAAGATGGACATACATGGCGACGACGACTTCGCTGCCTCGTCACTTCCACCACCTCCGATCGGCGATGCAGCTTATATTATATAGAGTAAGTAGCGTAGCACTGCCTCCGCATCGATCCATCAATTCTTCTCCGATCGATCCATCTTGTTTTTCTTTTCTTTGCATTGCCGATCAACGATGAGGGGGGCGGCGCTGGTGGCGCTGGCGGCGGCGCTGGGCAACATGCTGCAGGGGTGGGACAACGCCACCATCGCCGGCTCGCTGCTCTACATCAAGCGCGAGTTCGGCCTGGACGCGCACCCGGCGCTAGAGGGACTCGTCGTGGCAACCTCCCTCATCGGCGCCACCATCGTCACCACCTTCTCCGGCCCGCTCTCCGACTCCGTCGGCCGCCGCCCCATGCTCGTCGCCTCCTCGATCCTCTACGCCCTCGCCGGCCTACTCATGCTCTGGTCCCCCACCGTGCACGTACTCCTCCTCGCCCGCCTCGTCGACGGGCTCGCGGTCGGCCTCGCCGTCACGCTCGTCCCCGTCTACATCTCCGAGACCGCGCCGCCCGAGATCCGGGGCACGTTCAACACGCTGCCGCAGTTCACCGGCTCCACGGGGATGTTCCTCTCCTACTTCATGGTCTTTGCCATGACGCTCGCGCCCAGTCCGGACTGGCGGGTCATGCTCGGCGTCCTCTTCCTGCCCTCGCTCGTGTACATCGCCGTCGCTGTTTTCCTGCCGGAGTCACCGCGCTGGCTGGTGAGCAAGGGAAGGATGAGGGAGGCCAGGGCCGTGCTGCGGATGCTCCGTGACCGGGAGGACGTCAACGGCGAGATGGCGCTCCTCGCCGAGGGCCTCGGCTCCGGCGGCGTCACCGTCATCGAGGAGTACATCGTCGGCCCGGCGCCCGTCGACGGCGACGATGATGGTGTCACGTTGTACGGGCCGGAGGTTGGGATGTCGTGGGTGGCACAACCGGTGCCGCTAGGCGGGCAGGGCAGCATGCTCGGCAGCGCCAGGCAGTCACGGCAGGGCAGCTTGCTGGGCAGCGCCATGGGGCTGTCAAGGATGGGCAGCATGCTCGACAACCTCCAGGACCCCGTCGTCGCCCTCCTCGGCGGCCTCCATGACATGAACAGGGTCCCAGCTAATGCCGATGGCGGCGTCACCGGCACCACGCTCTTCACCAACTTCGGCAGCGTGCTCGGCGACCACCCCATCGACTGGGACGAGGAGAACGCCGACCAGGAGGACAAGTTTGACAATGATGCCGAGATTGTTACCAATATCCCCAATCTTCGCACGCCGCTGCTAGACATGATACGGAAGAGCAGCGTGAGCAGCCCTGAGCCGATGGCGACCACGATGGGCATCGGCGGCGGGTGGCAGCTGGCTTGGAAGTGGACGCAGGGCGACGTCGGCCCCGACGGGACACAGCAGAGTGCCGTGCAACGGATGTACCTGCACGAGGAGGGCGGCGCCACCGACGGCCACTACGTGCACGCGGCGGCGCTGGTCAGCCAGTCCGCGCTTTACCCGCCACCACCACCAATAATGAGGAGAGTCCGATCATAGGCCCGGCGCTGGTCCACCCCGCGACAACGGCAAAGCCTTCAGCACGGTGGCGAGAGCTGCTGGAACCGAGCGTCCGGCACGCGCTGCTCTGCGGCGTGACGATGCAGATCCTGCAGCAGTTCTCGGGCATCAACGGCGTGCTCTACTACACGCCACAGATCCTCGACCAGGCCGGCGTCAGCGTGCTCCTCGAGGGCCTCGGCCTCAGCTCCGACTCCACCTCCATCCTCATCTCGGGCCTCACCACGCTCCTCATGCTGCCCACCATCGTCGTCGCCATGCGGGATGCGGCTCATGGACGTGTCCGGCCGCCGCAGCCTCCTCCTGTGGACCATCCCGGTGCTCATCGCCTCCCTCGTCGCGCTCGTGGCCGCGGACATCGTGCCCATGGCCACCACCGCGCACGCCGCCATCTCCACCGGCTCCGTCATCGTCTACTTCTGCACCTTCGTCATGGGTTTCGGCCCCATCCCCAACATCCTCTGCTCCGAGATCTTCCCGACGAGGGTGCGCGGGCTCTGCATCGCCATCTGTTCCCTCACATTCTGGCTCTGCGACATCATCGTGACGTACAGCCTCCCGTGATGCTCAACTCCCTGGGGCTCGCCGGGGTGTTCTCCATCTACGCCGTCGTGTGCTGCATCGCGCTCGTGTTCGTCGCGCTCAGGGTACCGGAGACCAAGGGGCTGCCGCTCGAGGTCATCACCGAGTTCTTCAACGTCGGGGCAAATGGCCTGCCCAAGATCGATGACGACTGAATCATCAAGACAAGAAACCTGCGGAATTGGTGGATTGACAATAACATTTGTTTGTTTGAATATGTGTGCAGATACCATTTTTGTGTTCTTGAATTTTATGATGTACGGAGTATGAGGTATTGTCTACATGTAGAGAGGGGGAAGTCTTTGGACCTCACTAAAAGTTTAGAATGACTAGTAAAGAACACGTCATTTAAGCATGAAGCAATCGCTACCGTTTTAAAATAAGCATAACAAATTACACATTGCATACCCTTCGGAAATATCGTGTGTAGTGTTTAGAATCCGCACATGGTTAAAATAAAAGGGTATGCGATATAATCACACATATTTTCAAAAAAAAACATATAGGTGGGAATCACACACGTCAAAGCCGCCCAATCGCTACCGTTTTCACAAAAGCATAACAACTTACCCATTGCACATACCCTTCGAAAAATAATCGTGTGGTACAAAATGGGGTTTCAGAATTACAAAGAATATGATGCAAAATGGCACCGTAATTTTCACACAAAGTAGAACATATTTGATGGATAATACCAGAATATTATGAATTTATTATTTTTTACCTACTTTTGCCCATTTAAAAACGTAATGCCAATTTTTTAAATTAATTCAAATTTTAATTATAAGTGAGTGATAGTTTTCTTTTAAACTGTGTTTAACATACTATTTTTTCATATTACATTGTACCATTTTTCGAAGATTCAGTGGTAGCAATGTTTTTCATACTACATTCTAAATGTGCTCTTCGAGGGCATTGGCCTCACCTCCGACTCCACCTCCATCCTCATCTCTGGCCTCACCACACTACTCATGTTGCACACCATCATCGTCGCCATGCGGCTCATGGACGTATCCGGATGCCGCAGCCTCCTCTGGACCATCCCGATGCTCATCGCCTCCCTCGTCGCACTCGTGGTCTCAGACATCGTGCCCATGGCCACACCGCGCACGCCACCATCTCCACTAGCTTTGTTATCGTCTACTTCTACGCCTTCGTCATGGGGTTCGGCCCCATTTAAATGAATTTATGTCGATGCAATCACACATGATTTTTCGAAAAACAAAGTGTGCAATGTAGAAAGCAATCAATCACTTTTAAAAAATTGTTCATGATGCATCATAAAATAAATACAATATAATGGGTCCATTTTTTTGTACCAAATAAACAACATTCCCAAAGTGTTTTTCAACTTACCTATAAAAAATGTAATTTATATTTTTTCTATGTGGAAACATGTTTTTAAACTAAGTACAAAGAAAATGGTGCAAAATGGCACCACTCTAATTCTCACACAAAGTATCATATTTAATGGATAATCTCTAAATATTATGATTTTTCTCGCTTTATAGCTAATTTCGCCGATTTAAATGAGTTTATGCAATTTTTCGAAAGTAATTTCAATTTAAACTACAAATGTGTGATAGTCTATTCCTACAAATTGCCAAAATTCACTTTTAGGTACTCAAGCTGATAGCTTTGAAAGATTCAACCTCTTTATATGAATAGTCATGACGAGGTGTGGACTCGGCAAATCCCTGGGTTGAGTACCCCGGGTTGATTGAGGGGGAGAGAGTTGAGCGCTGGTGATCACGACGGCTGACAAGCGAGGCGTTTTACCCAGGTTCAGGCTCCCGGAGGATAACACCCTACTTCTTGCTTGTCTGGTATTGAATGGCGAGTTGTGGCTACAATGGCGAGATGGCAATCTCGCTAGGGTTTGTGGTGGCGGCTATGAGCGTACCCTAGACGAAGGACCCTCCTAGCCTTTATATGGTAGGCTAGGTCTTAGGTGAACGGTGCCGATGGCGCTTACAAGCATGGCTGGAGTCGTATGACCTAACGTCGACTATCTTGGGCCGCACGTCGTCCTCCTTGGGCCTTCCTTGGGCCCTCGTCATAAGGCTGATAGGCTTGGCGTGACCCAGGTATCACCACCGTGGGGTAGTCGAAGAGTGACCCCACGACAGTAGCCCCCGAGTGCTTAGTCGAATCGTAGAGTCGAGTAAAGGACTCCTTCCTCCTGGGCACGCCGTCGGGTTCCTGAAAGGAGCAAGCAAAAATTGGTCGACCCCGGCCGTTCAGGGCTTACGGAGGATTCCTTAGTCGAACTGTCGACTGCAGGGTAAAGCACTGCGAGTACAGCCTTAGTCGGTGATTTTTCGACTGCTATTGTTCTGAGGCACTCGGGAGCGCGAACAGCGCTCCCGATGGGAGTAGCCCCGAGATTAAGCTGAATTGCTTGCAATTGAGGTTAAACTCAATTTTTCCTCAGTCGAAAAGCCCGCTCCCGATGGGAGTAAAGAAGGGACTCGACTTGATGGAGTCGCAACTGGCTTTGCGTGACTTACTGTGTATTCGGCCGGTTTGGCTTACTGAGTTTTTTCGGCTCGTGGAGCTTACTGAATCTCTCTTGCACTCGAATGAACTGGTCGAGTTTACTCAGCCCTTAGAGCTTACTGTATCTTGTTGCACTCGAATGAACTGTTCGAGTTCCCAATCAGCCCGTTGGCTTGCTACGCCTGCGCAGTTGACGTCAGCGCTGACGTTTTTGGCGCACTCTGTGTCCGATGGGACGTGACAGTGCGGTCCCACTGGTAGCATTGACTGATCTGACCGTTGGGCGCGAAAATTTCGCGGTGTGATGATAGCGCCTTGATTCCCGTGCGTAGTGGGCGGCGTGTCCGGCGACGGTTGCTATCTCCGCGCGACACGTGGACGGCCAGATGATGTTGTGGATGCGGTTTCGTGGAGGACGGCCTAGATTAACTGGCCACGCGGTATTTATTTTTCACCGCGGCGGCGAACAGTTCCATCCCCATTCTGTCGTCGTCTCCGCTGCTTTCTCTCCGCCATTGTTGCTCCTCTGCCAAATTCTTTTCTCCACCCTCCATGAGCAAGGTCGCGATGAAGAGGGGGAAGCCTGCTGCTGGCGCCGTCGCCGCCGCCGAGGCGAGCGTGATGAAGAAGCCCGACGGCGACTGGACGAAATCGTCGGTGAAGAAGGCCGACCTCGAGGCCCTCCGCGCGCAGGGTCTGCTGCCGCCGGCGGACCAGGCGACGGTGCGCGCTCCCGGGAAAGAGGTATTCCCCGCTCCTCGCGAGGGGGAACGTGTTTGCTTCGTGGATTTCCTTCCGCGGGGCTTCGGGTTCCCCTCCACGATTTCGTCCGTGGTCTCTTGTATGCTTATGGGATTCAGATCCACGATCTGACTCCCAATAGCGTCTTGAGCATCGCGAGCTACATCGTGCTCTGCGAGTGCTTCCTGGGAATCGCACCCAACTGGCTGCTGTGGAAGTCGCTATTCCTCGTGAGGAGGAACGTGGGGAAGAGCAAGCAGGTGTATCCAGTCGGCGGCTTCGGCATCCAGGTGCGTGGCGACACCACCTACTTTCAGATGAAGAAGTCCGACTCCGTCCAGGGCTGGCGGAAGAAGTGGTTCTACATCAGGTGCGACTAGGAAGGGCTTCCCGACTTCGCGGCTGATCGCGAGTTGCGGAAGACGAACGCGTGGGCGCACCCGCTGTCGAAGGAGGACAGGGAGGCGACTCAGCCCTTGCTGACGCTTCTTCGTGGCCTTCTGAAAAGTCTTGGACGCGAGACAGGTGGAGTTCACCTTATTGCCACCTTCTTCAGGCTTCGGGTGCAGCCGCTCCGCACTCGCGTCCACCCGATGTGGGCGCGTGAGGACGTCGGCGATGAGCTCGATGATGACGCAGTCGAGTCGAAGGTGAGGAGCATCACTAGTCTCCGAGCCGCTGACCCATGCAATGTCAAGTGCCCGGTCAAGCCGTATGGGCCTAATAACCCTGTGCCTGAGGTGAGCTTCATTTGCTTTGCTTTTGTCTTGCATCTTCTTCTCTCGAATTTTTTGCCTGACTCGAATGCTTCATTTGCTGACAGGGTCGTTCGAGCTATGTTAGTCTTCCTCCGTTGATGGAGAATGGACCTCACGAAGAGGCAGAGTTCCCTGAGGAGGACGAGGTTGATGACGATGAAGTTCCCTCCGCCACTTCTCGAGTGGAGAGTTGGAGGAGGATGATGAAGATGAGGAGCCTCTGCTGAAGCGGCAGAAGCGAAAGAGTGGCGAATCTGCTTCGGCTTCGTCACCCGCGAAGGAGGGGTGTGGAGAACAAGGAGGAGGCGAGCGAGTCGTCCTCGGGCGCTAGGCACACGAGTGACCTGGCTGAGCCTTTGATCGCGACTCCCCTCGGCTCTGCACCGCCGACTGAGTTTGCGAGGATGGCCTCCGTCTCCCTGGGAAGTGAAGATGATGTTGATGTCGCCAGGTTAGTCGCGCAACCATTGCCTTGTTTGTGTCGAGTTTGCTTTTTGATTTGCGAGTCCTTGAATTGAGTTATCTTGCCACAGCGACCGTACTGGCACTGCTGGTTCTTCCTCGTGAGGTGGAGCACACTTCTGCTCCCATGATCGAGCAGACTGCGAAGACGGTCGGAGAAGAACCTCAGGCGGGTGACGCTTTGGCCTTGAAGTTCGACCTCCTCCGTGCCAGAGAAAGCTGCTGATGCGACTCCGGTTGACGCTGGGCTGCTTGAGCATGTAAGTGTCCTTTGACTCGTTCTGCAAAATCTGTATCGGGTGCGCGAACAGCGCTCCCGATGGGAGTAGCCCCCGAAGATGTGCGTGACTAGAATAGTCGGGCGCAGATTGATGTGTTTGTATTTTCCGCAGCCATTTTATCGCCAGCAGATGGAGGGAGCCGCAGCCTTCGTTCGCATGGAGCAGGAGAGGAATCAACTTCGCACTGCTCTGGAGCAGGCGAACAGTGAGTGTTAACCCTTGTGTTCGAAGGGTGCTTCGACTGCCTTCATTGCTAACTTTTCTCCGTTGATCCGCAGGCGAGAAGGAGAGCATGAAGAAGCGGGTGCTGGAGCTGGAGAAATCGCTGCATGAAGCCCAAGAGCGTGAGCGGCCGGGGTGATCTGGAGAAGACCCAGGTCGACCGCTTGCTCGCACTCGCCGATGTTATTGGAAGTAAGTATCTCGGCTCATTGCCTACTTTGTCTTGTGTCGACTTCTGATGTCTTACGGGTATGGTTCTCTTCGTTGTACAGGCTCGTGCGGAGGCGCTCCTCCGGAATGGACTTCCAGCGAGAATGTCGGCTTGGTGGAGGCTGTTGGCTTCGTCGACCGCGTCTGCGCATATGCTTCGGCGGCGCTGCAGAAGTCGACAGGCGCCTTGGCGAGTGTGCACCGGAGCATCTTCCCCAGCAAGCCAGCGTCAGTTGCTGTCGACGCGCTTGCGGCTCCGTTCGAAGGCAATGCGACCACCTTGACGGACTACACGCGTGCGCAGACGGTACGCGGCTCCGAGCTCACTTTCCAGCTACTTCTTGGTCACCAAGTCGTAGGTGATTTTGAGAAGGTTGTCAGCGACTTCCCTCGGAGCCTGATGGCAAGACCGCGTCCCTTAGCGGTGTGAAGGCACAGTCGAGTCAGCTGGCTGCAAAGTTGGTCGCCACCTTCGAGAGAGAGATTGCCAAGGCTGCAGAGTTGGCTGCTAGGAAAGCCGTTCCCAGTCGGAGTCTGTGATGTAGACTCCGTTCTTTAGGATTCTTCTGCTTTGAGTTCTTGGTCTGTAATGAACTATGTATTTTGCGGGTCTTTGGCCGCGAACATGCTGATGTTGAAATGTCAATTTGTGCCTTCGAGTCTTCTTTCATATCTAGGCTTGAATGTTATTTTCCTTGCTTGACGCTGTCGAACTTGGCAGTCCGAGATGGGCGAAGCTCCTGGAGTCGCTGGGACGGCTGGTGCGGGTGATGAGGAGGACACCACTTCGGCTGCACCTAGTCGCCGTCGTCGTCGATCTCCTCCAGCTCCTGCGCGAAGTGTAAATGACCAACGGGTGATCACCTTCATGAGGAACAAGGCTGTTGAGCTCGAGTCGAAGTTGAAGGTCGCCGAGTTGGAGTTGGAGCGCTTGAGGTCACAGCCCCTTGCGCCGTTCTCCCAGCGTGAGGAGTTTCTTCTTGGTCAGATGGACTGATCAGTCGACAGCTGCAAGGTTGGCCTTCTAGCACTGTGCTTCGAATTCATTATCCTTTTACTGCGCTTAGTGCTTTGTCTCGATGCAGATGTGAACTCTGACTGGAAGGCCGAGCAGAGTCGAGTGGACGAGCGGGTGGAAAAAGAGACCGCCGGTGACTCACCCGAAGCGCGTCAGTTTTGGTCGAACAAATCCAAAGGTAGAGTACTGGCGCTAATGTTGGATCGCGCCTGGCGGGCTGCTTTGCTCTTGGAAGGTTGTAGAAAAACCCTCTGGCAGATCAACAGGGTGTACTTTCCGCACAACGAGCAGCCTAATGGACTGGCTGCGCTGCTGGAGAGGTTCCACGAAGGCAGTGCGTTGAAGGAAATCGTGCACGCTCAACTTGTTGGCGGGGCGAACGTGGCGCTGGCGTACGTTCGAATGCATCGGCCTCATCTTCCCCTGCACAAGGTGCTTGACGGCTTGCCTGGAGAAGATGACTACGCCGATACCCTTGCGGCTGTGCGTCAGATGATTCAGCAGGTCCAGAGCTTTAGTGAGCAACTTGTAGGGCCACTTGATGCGCCAAAGGGAGAGCCTGTAGAATAAGAGTAGTAGACTTCTGTTGTATATCGTTAGCTTGTAAAAGAATTTTTCCAAGTGGAAACACGAGTGTATGTATACCGAGGTGGGGGTAGTCCCCGAGTGAGTAAAATGTATCTTGTGGACTTTTGTAAACCTGTATGGCGCAGCCCCCGAGCGGATCGAGTGCGGCCGAGGTGTGTCGAGTCAGACCTGTGCGGCGCAGCCCCCGAGTGCTTCGGGTGCGACCTAGGTTTTCGAGTTGGACCTGTATGGCGCAGCCCCCGAGTGCGTCGGGTGGCGGCCTAGGTTTTGACTTAGACCTGTGCGGCGCAGCCCCCGAGTGCTTCGGGTGACGGCCAAGGATTTCGAGTTGGGCCTGTATGGCGCAGCCCCTGTGACACCCCTCCCTGGCACATATCACCAGAGAGGCGGTCGTCCCGTGCGCCAGCCCAAGATATCTGGCCGCACGTCGCGACAGTGCAACATAGTGGAAATCATTACACAATCAGGCACAAGAAGTGCTACAAATGGTTTACAAGGCCATCAAGGCATGACAAAAATATCAAGCCAAGCATGGCTCAGGACAGAGTTTAACTGGCAGCGGAAGACGATTATGGCAACGGCTTGGAGCGGCTCCACTCCACAGGCATCTGGCTGGGCTACTGATCCTAGCACGCTCTTGCTTCATCTCTTCGCTAGGGTGGAAGATGAATCCTCGCCAAAATCTGGCCAAAACACGAGGCCTATGAGTACATTGTTATGCACTCAGCAAGAATCGCCACTTACTACAAACAATCCAACAATCATGCAGCAAGACATACGTTGGAATTAAAATCTACACAAGGCAAGTATCTACTCTAGGTAAACCAACATATATATAACTTAAGGTAACACGGCATTGCAAGCAAAACATGGCATAAGCAAACAATGGGGGTATCACCGGTACAGAGTCCAAGCCAGGTGGGGTTGGATCGTGCACCGGCAATCACACAACGAGCTTACCTGTGACGAGTAGACGAGTGTACCAGTTGGTACCAAATCTTATAATTACACCTGTCAACACAATCAGGCTTCCAAGCCTCTAGCCAACTCTGGCTATCAATCCAGCCAACTCTGGCTATCTCCCGGGGCATGCACGGTTGATGTTGGCTCTGGCCTAACTATAGGTTTCCAACGCATCACACCGCCATCCCATTAACCTCACAAGTAACATTCCCTACATCATCTTATTGTTTATTTTGTGAAATCAGGTTGTTCAACTTTATTCCAAACAAAACTTAAGTTTAACCTCCGGACACGACGAGGACACATAGTGTGACTGACACTGAACTGTTGTTCCATATCCCAGGAACGGGGCTAGCTTGCTAGGTTGATGCTCTCGAGAGTTTGCTTTACCACCTATCAGAATGCACCCCACTCAGCCGGCACCTCAGGTTTATCACGCCCAAGGTCGTACTAAGCAAAAATACACTCTCGTGACGGTCCACCTGTTAAGACACACTCCTGCACCACCCTATGCTTGTGGCACAACGGGCAAGTAAGTCCGGCACATCCCCCGGCGCGACCGGGTATGCCTAGCTCCGGACTCCCTATCACAGTCGAACCCGTGCCTATCGACCCCTCCCCTCGGACAGCGCAACCGAACGACTGCGCCCAATGGATGGCACAAAAGGGGCTCAACAACCTACTAGGTCACGGTTTCCATGGGACAACGGTGGTATCGCATTCAACGGTTCTGATTAGTGGCACTATGAACAGACCTTATCGTTGTTTGGAGGGGGTGTTGCATTTAATCAAGTTTTATCACAACAAGTCACAAACAGAGGATTAGTCCAGCATAACAATCATGATATCAACAAACAACAAGACATTAGCAACACAAGGTAAGCACATAATAATATCAGCAGCGAAAGACATTTCACTTGCATGTAACAAAATCAAACATAGCAATAATAATAATAATAATACCCGGGTGACTGTGGCGGGAGACCCGGCCGGTGTCACTCGGGGGTTAGTGTCACAGAATAATAGCATAATGTTTCAAACGGATGACGGTGGCGGGCAACCCGGCCGGTGTCACCCACACAAAATTTAGCACAGGCGGAGTCTGTTACGCATCCGTTCCTCCACGCGCAAGTCTTTGGCGGCGTTATCGTCCGACCGTTGACCAGGAAGTGGGGAGTTGGGCATATAGTCTCCAAAATAAACCGAAAAGCAATCATAACAAAGAAAGCATCCATTCCACTCGAGGATTACCTCGACGTGGTGTCAGCAATCTTGGCAAAAAGAACCACTGGAAAGTCGGCTCCCAAGCGTCGCAGTCCGGTTGGTCGATGTCAACCATATTTGACGGAGGGACAAGGCAACTAACTCTTTTGGAAAATGCCCCCAACCCCGAGGATCATAAGACGACATTCGTCCGCTCCTCACCTCGGCGAAGAGGAAAGAACCAAACAAAGCCCCGCAAACGCGAGATGCACAGTTGTAATAATTTCCCCCATTCCTTCGACTGAGGCGGTATCACCGGCCATCGTCTCGGGAACGGGAGTGATGTGCATACAAGCAATTATAAAGGAGTGCAATAATTTAACAGGCAACATGATAAAAGCAGCAATACCAGGCTTACAAACAATATGAACAACAAACAGACAAGCAACAATAAAAGTAAACAGACATAATGATATAGCAGTAAACAGATATAAACACCCGGCATGGTATTAAGTAAATAAACAAACAAGCATTGCGGGCAGGCTCATAGCAAGGGGTTAGCTTGCCTTCGAAGACGGAGATCCATTGGGCTTGGAGAGGTCGGGTTGGTTCCGCGGCGTAGGGCAGCGATAGCCCCGTTCCACGGACTCCGAAATGCACGTACAAAAGGACACCCCATACAACTATTTTGGAATGAGATGAAATCCATACCGCTGGAAAGATCTCGTCGAGACGAAGATTTAGAAGTTTGAATCACCGAAAATGGACTTACGGTTCAAAAGATATTGACGTTCGAAAATCTGTCCAGCAGGAAAAGAAAAAGTTCCGCGTGAAAAAAAACAGATCGGGCCGCAAATGGGCCGCTACTGCGCGCCACTGCGCTGCTGCGCCTGGCTGGGCCACTGATGGGCCGCGATTTTCTGCTGCTGCTGGGCTAGGAAAACGGTTCGATCCAGGTAAGAAAGAAAAGAAAAAAAAGAGGAGAAGAACAGGGGATCGATCCAGTGCTTCTCCCTCCATCAGCTCCACGTACTGGAGCCAGCAGGGGACGGCCGGGGAGGGCGCCGGGAGGCCGGCCGGCGGCGGGGACGGGTCCGGGGAGGCTCCCCATGGTCGGCAAGGGCGAGGCCGGGCGAGGGAAAGGCCTCCCACGAGCTCGCCCAAGCTTCGGCCATGGTGGCCATGGTGGGCAACTTTTTGTGGAGATTTTGGGTGTGGTCTTTCTCACTTGCTTGCACTGAATGGGGAGGGCAGGAGTGGAGGGGAATGGGGAGAATGGCTAGGGTTTGCTGGAAGGGTTCAAGGTGGTCTTATATAGAGGGAGAGGGGGAGAGTTAGGTGGTGGCCGGTGCTGCCATTGATGGCACCGACGGTGGGTGCACCACCTTTGCTCCAACACTTCAATGGAGGGGATAGGGATGACTCCGGCCAAAGCCAGGGGAGCAGGGGACGGCTGGGTCGCTGTGGGGTTGGTCTGGGTCGCGGGAACAGCAGGGAACCGGAGGAACAGGGTTACGCAGGACGACGACGGTGCGCGCTCCGAACGCCACGAGCGGCATCGACGCGTTCCCGATGACTCGGGGCACCAAATGGAAAAAGGTTTCCACCACTGGGTTCGTAACGACGAGAATAACACAACCAAACAAGAATCCCTCAAGGATTCCCAACTTTGCAGAATAAGATTTTCAGAAAACCTAAAACACCGAAGGTGCTCGATGAAATGACAGGGGCCTTGCACATCTCAGAAAAATTCCCAAAAATTACCACTGACCATCTGTGGCATAAGGAGGATGTCTATGGAATTTGGGCTCAAATGGGTACTGGTACATTGGTTTTGGCTAAGATGCCCAAATGATGCCATATTGGCATGGTTATACAAAAGTGGCTTTGCCAAAAGGATATGGGGCTGATCTTCTGGAGGTGTGTGTCTATTATATGTGTGATCATATCTGCTAAGTATCATGGCCAAAGGATTTTTCTAGGTATAGGTTTGCTTGAAGATCTTAAAATGGCATCAATTTGGGCTTCCAAAGGAAGTGGTTTAAATATTGCCCAAATGGGTTTGTCTCCAAAAGATGAAATGTAAGGAATGCCAAAATATTCATCCCCTGAATTTATCAGAATTATTGGAGGTGCCTAGCTTGCTGAAAATATTTCTGGACTAGAAATGGTAGTTTGGAAATTAAGGCCTAACTTGGAAATATTGCATTGGAGTATGAAATATTTTTGCATGGGTGGTCTTTATATGGACCTGGGGTCCTCTGGTATTTTTGGTGGGATTTTTAGAGCTAAGGAAATGGGCTTTCCTTTTGTAGGTGGAGAAAAGGGTTTAACGGGGTCGATATTTAGGCTTAGGGTTGGGAGGGGAAACCCAAACATCGAAATTTATCCCGGGGTGGTGGGGGAGTTCCTGGATTGTTGGGGAAATTTTTGAGAGAGCAAATCCCAAATCAAGTCATCCTCCAAAGATTTGAAGAAACACTTAGGGAAATAGAAAAAGTTTTTCAGGTGTCCGAAAACACCGCTAAAATTAGGTTCGAAATTTTGGGGTGTGACAGACCTCCCCCCTTAAAAGGAATCTCGTCCTCGAGATTACGGGGGTTATACAAGATAAATCTTGAACGATTCATTTATACCCCAATTAAAACTTTTCTACAAAAATACTAGCATTTTTATTAAATTAAGGTTTTTGCTTGACCAGACATAGACATGGCAAAAATCAAACAAGATCTACAACCAATCTATCAATCAACAACCCAGAATTATTCTGGACAAACTATTACCACAAGTTTGGGGAGACAAAAATTCTACGATTTTATTTTACAAAAGCTGTGTATTCATTTTTCATGCATACACAGGTTTTGAAAATAAACAGGGTTTCTTTCTAAAAGAAATTTTTATCTGTGTCACCAATAATTGGTTCACAGACACAGTGGAATTTCCCCAAAAATTAATTTTGCAAGGGTTTTTCCCTAAAAGAGGCTGGAAAGCGAGAGATTCGTCTTGAATAAAGGATAGGAGTACCCGGAGACTTTCTGTTTACTCACTGGCATGTGGGACCGGGGTCCACCTGGCAGTCTCCCACTCTTCTTCTCTCTTCTTCCTCGCACTTCCTCGCTCTGTCCACGGCTGGTTCCCAGTGCGCGGAGCACTCCACTGCGGTACTGCTGCGCGTGCGGTCCGTCGATGCAGCGGCCATCACGGCTTTGGGAAGCAAAGCATCGACATTTCGCGCCATCGGGCGAGCACTGCTCGCGATACCTCTCCTTTTCCCGCGCAATGCGGTGCCGAGGCGCGGCGTCCGAGCTCCAGCTATAAATCGCGGTCTCTGTGAATCTCTTCTTTATTGCAACCATGAATTTCCTCGCTCAATTCCTTAGCAGTTTCACTGACGGTTTGGAGCGGGCTGGATTCCTCGAGATCTTGTTTAGCGTAGTGTTGCTCGGGTTGACGCTTGGGGCGCTGATGGTGACTCTGTTCACGGCGGCGGTCTGGTCAGCGTGTCACCTGCACGATTGGTGGTATGGCGTTGTCGGTGGTGCTGCGGCGGCGGTGGACGAGTTTCTTGCGGCTCCTGCGAGAGACTGGCTGACGCCCCCGGTGGCTGCTACAGCGGCGGGGCAGGCTGCGGCAGAGGGGCATGTTGTGCCAGAGGGGCAAGCTGTTGAGGGGGAGCAGGCTGCGGTGGAGGAGCAAGCTGCGGCGGAGGGGCACGCTGCGGCACCGGTGGCTGCTGCGGTTGCTCCTCTGGTGGGGGACGAACTGGGAGCTCCAGCTGTCCGTCGTCGTCGCGCAGCTCGCGACTCGGCTTCGGGTGAGCCTGGCTCAACTTCAGGTGATGCCACTGAGCGCGAGAGGGAGTAGAGTTCCTGGGGTGCCTTCGCATCTGCACTGAGGTAGTTGTATTGTTCTAGGTTGAAGTAGAATTTGTATCCTTGTTTCTGCATTTTCCTTTCTGTACTGAACTCAGTGGTTGTATCAAATCTATCTCTTCTGCTGAACTGGAACTGGATTTCCATTTCTGAATCTTTCTCAACTGCACAAATCTGGTCTTGCAGCACAGATAGAATTGCAGAGGTACTAGCATAGAGATGGGAGAACTGGCTACACTAAGAAAATATCTTTATAGAAAATAACCCTCCATTACAAGCCAACACAAACAAACAAACAAACAACCTCACTAATTTTCACCTATCGCATACCAGCGCCACTCAGGCTATCTAAACTTGAGTTCTACTCCGCTTGAGGACCCTTGGTAGTTGGGGGAACACGGCCGAGACGAAGAGTGGTGTCCACATCTCCATCTTCCGTGGGGTGGGGAATTGCAGGCACGCCTTCGGGTACTACACCTCGTGCCTCGATGAACTGGTGAACTGTAGTTCCTGCTTCTGCTGGGTTGGCCTGGAGACTGGGTCCGGACGCAAGGTTCCTTGATTCCATCAGCTGTAGGCTAACTTGGATAAGGTTGCGCCTAGTGGTCACGAGTTCTTCCAGCAGGAATCGCAGAGCATCGACATTGCAACTCTGTAGGCGACGCTGCTAATAATGGCAGGGTCGGCTTCTTTGTTGGTGGAGGTTTGGATCAGCTCTGCACCAGGTAGGGGCCTGGCTGGGAAAAAGCGGAACGCTCGACTTTGCGATATCACCGGCTCCGAGTGCCGGAGACGAGCGAGGCCTTCCCAGGCTGCTTTCTGAATGGTCTGACTCACAGTAGGCATGTTCCTACCACGGATCACATAGGGCTGCTTCGGGCCTGAGGGGTATGGACTGATGTGTACGTCTGCTCGAAAGTCACCCCCAGGAAATGGGATTGAACTTTTGAACACAACATAACGAGGGCGAGTATGGCAACCGAGGAGATCACATACTTTCCTAAGGACCAGTGGAAAGCCGAGGTGTTCATTGGCCGTGGTTTCTAGGAGGAAGGTGGGCATCACCGGTGGTTCACTCGGGCTTTGGGACTGGGGCAAGACATGAGGGCAAAGTTTCGCGGCGGGTTTCTACTTCGATGGCGAGGGTGGGGATAAACGGCAGCTAGGACTGGGGTCTCTTATAAGATGGGTTGTGTCGGCTCCTTCTCTTGGAATAAACCGGCGAGCCTTTCTCGTGGAATGGGATACGTCCTACTGCACCTTACTGTGGACCGACACTAGCCATGCCAGTTAGGCGGAGATGGGCTAAATCCATCGGGCTCACTGTCGGGCAAAAGTAAGGCTGGGTTTTCCATGCTAGGGTAGTCTACAGCCAGCCTGGCACTCTGATACCACCCCTGTGACACCCCTCCCTGGCACATATCACCAGAGAGGCGGTCGTCCCGTGCGCCAGCCCAAGATATCTGGCCGCACGCCGCGACAGTGCAACATAGTGGAAATCATTACACAATCAGGCACAAGAAGTGCTACAAATGGTTTACAAGGCCATCAAGGCATGACAAAAATATCAAGCCAAGCATGGCTAAGGACAGAGTTTAACTGGCAGCGGAAGACGATTATGGCAACGGCTTGGAGCGGCTCCACTCCACAGGCATCTGGCTGGGCTACTGATCCTAGTACGCTCTTGCTTCATCTCTTCGCTAGGGTGGAAGATGAATCCTCGCCAAAATCTGGCCAAAACACGAGGCCCGTGAGTACATTGTTATGCACTTAGCAAGAATCGCCACTTACTACAAACAATCCAACAATCATGCAGCAAGACATACGTTGGAATTAAAATCTACACAAGGCAAGTATCTACTCTAGGTAAACCAACATATATATAACTTAAGGTAACACGACATTGCAAGCAAAACATGGCATAAGCAAACAATAGGGGTATCACCGGTACAGAGTCCAAGCCAGGTGGGGTTGGATCGTGCACCGGCAATCACACAACGAGCTTACCTGTGACGAGTAGACGAGTGTACCAGTTGGTACCAAATCTTATAATTACACCTGTCAACACAATCAGGCTTTCAAGCCTCTAGCCAACTCTGGCTATCAATCCAGCCAACTCTGGCTATCTCCCGGGGCATGCACGGTTGATGTTGGCTCTGGCCTAACTATAGGCTTCCAACGCATCACACCGCCATCCCATTAACCTCACAAGTAACATTCCCTGCATCATCTTATTGTTTATTTAGTGAAATCAGGTTGTTCAACTTTATTCCAAACAAAACTTAAGTTTAACCTCCGGACACGACGAGGACACATAGTGTGACTGACACTGAACTGTTGTTCCATATCCCAGGAACGGGGCTAGCTTGCTAGGTTGATGCTCTCGAGAGTTTGCTTTACCACCTATCAGAATGCACCCCACTCAGCCGGCACCTCAGGTTTATCACGCCCAAGGTCGTACTAAGCAAAAATACACTCTCGTGACGGTCCACCTGTTAAGACACACTCCTGCACCACCCTATGCGCGTGGCACAACGGGCAAGTAAGTCCGGCACATCCCCCGGCGCGACCGGGTATGCCTAGCTCCGGACTCCCTATCACAGTCGAACCCGTGCCTGTCGACCCCTCCCCTCGGACAACGCAACCGAACGACTGTGCCCAATGGATGGCACAAAAGGGGCTCAACAACCTACTAGGTCACGGTTTCCATGGGACAACGGTGGTATCGCATTCAATGGTTCAGATTAGTGGCACTATGAACAGACCTTATCGTTGTTTGGAGGGGGTGTTGCATTTAATCAAGTTTTATCACAACAAGTCACAAACAGAGGATTAGTCCAGCATAACAATCATGATATCAACAAACAACAAGACATTAGCATCACAAGGTAAGCACATAATAATATCAGCAGCGAAAGACATTTCACTTGCATGTAACAAAATCAAACATAGCAATAATAATAATAATACCCGGGTGACTGTGGCGGGAGACCCGGCCGGTGTCACTCGGGGGTTAGTGTCACAGAATAATAGCATAATGTTTCAAACGGATGACGGTGGCGGGCAACCCGGCCGGTGTCACCCACACAAAATTTAGCACAGGCGGAGTCTGTTACGCATCCGTTCCTCCACACGCAAGTCTTTGGCGGCGTTATCGTCCGACCGTTGACCAGGAAGTGGGGAGTTGGGCATATAGTCTCCAAAATAAACCGAAAAGCAATCATAAGAAAGAAAGCATCCATTCCACTCGAGGATTACCTCGACGTGGTGTCAGCAATCTTGGCAAAAAGAACCACTGGAAAGTCGGCCCCCAAGCGTCGCAGTCCGGTTGGTCGATGTCAACCATATTTGACGGAGGGACAAGGCAACTAACTCTTTTGGAAAATTCCCCCAACCCCGAGGATCATAAGACGACATTCGTCCGCTCCTCACCTCGGCGAAGAGGAAAGAACCAAACAAAGCCCCGCAAACGGGAGACGCACAGTTGTAATAATTTCCCCCATTCCTTCGACTGAGGCGGTATCACCGGCCATCGTCTCGGGAACGGGAGTGATGTGCATACAAGCAATTATAAAGGAATGCAATAATTTAACAGGCAACATGATAAAAGCAGCAATACCAGGCTTACAAACAATACGAACAACAAACAGACAAGCAACAATAAAAGTAAACAGACATAATGATATAGCAGTAAACAGATATAAACACCCGGCATGGTAATAAACAAACAAGCATTGCGGGACGGCTCATAGCAAGGGGTTAGCTTGCCTTCGAAGACGGAGATCCATTGGGCTTGGAGAGGTCGGGTTGGTTCCGCGGCGTAGGGCAGCGATAGCCCCGTTCCACGGACTCCGGAATGCACGTACAGAAGGACACCCCATAGAACTATTTTGGAATGATATGAAATCAGTACCGCGGAAAGAGATCGTCGAGACGAAGATTTAGAAGTTTGAATCACCGAAAACGGACTTACGGTTCAAAAGATATTGACGTTCGAAAATCTGTCCAGCAGGAAAAGAAAAGTTCCGCGTGAAAAAAACAGATCGGGCCGCAAATGGGCCGCTACTGCGCTGCTGCGCCTGGCTGGGCCACTGGTGGGCCGCGATTTTCTGCTGCTGCTGGGCTAGGAAAACGGTTCGATCCAGGTAAGAAAGAAAAGAAAAAAAAGAGGAGAAGAACAGGGGATCGATCCAGTGCTTCTCCCTCCATCAGCTCCACGTACTGGAGCCAGCAGGGGACGGCCGGGGACGGCCGGGGAGGGCGCCGGGAGGCCGGCCGACGGCGGGGACGGGTCCGGGGAGGCTCCCCATGGTCGGCAAGGGCGAGGCCGGGCGAGGGAAAGGCCTCCCACGAGCTCGCCCAAGCTTCGGCCATGGTGGCCATGGTGGGCAACTTTTGTGGAGATTTTGGGTGTGGTCTTTCTCACTTGCTTGCACTGAATGGGGAGGGCAGGAGTGGAGGGGAATGGGAGAATGGCTAGGGTTTGCTGGAAGGGTTCAAGGTGGTCTTATATAGAGGGAGAGGAGGAGAGTTAGGTGGTGGCCGGTGCTGCCATTGATGGCACCGACGGTGGGTGCACCACCTTTGCTCCAACACTTCAATGGAGGGGATAGGGATAACTCCGGCCTAAGCCAGGGGAGCAGGGGACGGTTGGGTCGCTGTGGGGTTGGTCTGGGTCACGGGAACAGCAGGGAACCGGAGGAACAGGGTTGCGCAGGACGACGACGGTGCGCGCTCCGAACGCCATGAGCGGCATCGACGCGTTCCCGATGACTCGGGGCACCAAATGGAAAAATGTTTCCACCACTGGGTTCGTAATGACGAGAATAACACAACAAAACAAGAATCCCTCAAGGATTCCCAACTTTGCAGAATAAGATTTTCAGAAAACCTAAAACACCGAAGGTGCTCGATGAAATGACAGGGGCCTTGCACATCTCAGAAAATTCCCAAAAATTACCACTGACCATCTGTGGCATAAGGAGGATGTCTATGGAATTTGGGCTCAAATGGGTACTGGTACATTGGTTTTGGCTAAGATGCCCAAATGATGCCATATTGGCATGGTTATACAAAAGTGGCTTTGCCAAAAGGATATGGGGCTGATCTTCTGGAGGTGTGTGTCTATTATATGTGTGATCATATCTGCTAAGTATCATGGCCAAAGGATTTGTCTAGGTATAGGTTTGCTTGAAGATCTTAAAATGGCGTCAATTTGGGCTTCCAAAGGAAGTGGTTTAAATATTGCCCAAATGGGTTTGTCTCCAAAAGATGAAATGTAAGGAATGCCAAAATATTCATCCCCTGAATTTATCAGAATTATTGGAGGTGCCTAGCTTGCTGAAAACATTTCTGGACTAGAAATGGTAGTTTGGAAATTAAGGCCTAACTTGGAAATATTGCATTGGAGTATGAAATATTTTTTGCATGGGTGGTCTTTATATGGACCTGGGGTCCTCTGGTATTTTTGGTGGGATTTTTAGAGCTAAGGAAATGGCTTTCCTTTTGTAGGTGGAGAAAAGGGTTTAACGGGGTCGATATTTAGGCTTAGGGTTGGGAGGGGAAACCCAAACATCGAAATTTATCCCGGGGTGGTGGGGGAGTTCCTGGATTGTTGGGGAAATTTTTGAGAGAGCAAATCCCAAATCAAGTCATCCTCCAAAGATTTGAAGAAACACTTAGGGAAATAGAAAAAGGTTTTCAGGTGTCCGAAAACACCGCTAAAATTAGGTTCGAAATTTTGGGGTGTGACAGCCCCCGAGTGCGTCGGGTGGCGGCCTAGGTTTGACTTAGACCTGTGCAGCGCAGCCCCCGAGTGCTTCGGGTGGCGGCCGAGGATTTTTTCGAGTTAGACCTGTACGACGCAGCCCCCGAGTGCGTCGGGTGGCGGCCTAGGTTTGACTTAGACCTGTGCGGCGCAGCCCCGAGTGCTTCGGGTGGCGGCCTAGGATTTTTTCGAGTTAGACCTGTACGGCGCAGCCCCCGAGTGCGTCGGGTGGCGGCCTAGGATTTTCGAGTTAGACCTGTATGGCGCAGCCCCCGAGTGCGTCGGGTGCGGCCTAGGTTTGACTTAGACCTGTGCGGCGCAGCCCCCGAGTGCTTCGGGTGGCGGCCAAGGATTTTTCGAGTTGGACCTGTATGGCGCAGCCCCCGAGTGCGTCGGGTGCGGCCTAGGTTTGACTTAGACCTGTGCGGCGCAGCCCCCGAGTGCTTCGGGTGGCCTAGGATTTCGAGTTGACCTGTATGGCGCAGCCCCCGAGTGCGTCGGGTGCGGCCTAGGTTTATGTTGCTTTTTGACTAAAAAAGTAAAGGGGAGAGCTTGTTCCACAAATCACTTCATTGATTTTTGCGAGCAGGCCGCCTCATTAAAACCCTTCCAGTCCCCTCAGGTACCCTGGTAAGGGAAAGAGTGCGTCTGGAACCTGCCGCTCTTGACATGTACACTTTGTTACAAGGGGGAGTCGATTAGGCGTAGAAGCGGCGCAGTTGCGCAACGTTCCACGGGTTGTTGCAGACTGTCCCCGTCTTCGAGTCCTTCAGGCGGTAAGCTCCGCCGCCGATTGCCTCTGTCACGATGTATGGACCCTCCCACGGGGAGGCGAGTTTGTGCACCTTCTTCTGTTTGAGGCGGAGGACAAGGTCGCCAGGGACGAACGCTCTGGGCCGCAGTCGCCGCCCGTGGTAGTTGCGTAAGTCTTGCTGATACACGGCTGTGCGGGTAAGGGCGATGTCGCGTGCTTCGTCCAGGGTATCCATGTCGTCCTCGAGTGCTTCTTCTGCGTCGGACTCGTCGTAGGCCACCACTCGGGGGCGTCGAACTTGATGTCGCACGGCATGATTGCTTCTGCGCCGTAGACCATGAAGAATGGCGTGTACTGAGTGGATCTGTTTGGCGTAGTGCGCAGACTCCACAGCACAGATGGCAGCTCTTCGACCCAGGCGCCTGCAGCGCGCCTCAATGGTACTCGCAGGCGCTTCTTGATGCCCTTGCAGACTAAGCCATTGGCCTTTTCGACTGTCCGTTGGACTGCGGGTGCGAGACAGATGCGTAGTTGAGCTTGATGCCTTGCTCGGAGCAGAAGTCCTTGAACTCTTCGGCTGTGAAGTTCGTGCCGTTGTCGGTGATGATGCTGTGCGGCACTCCAAACCTGAAGATGATCGACCTGATGAAGTTAACTGCCGAGGAGGCAGTCGAACTTGTGATAGGCACGGCTTCGATCCACTTCGTGAACTTGTCGACTGCCACCAAGAGATGAGTGTGTCCTGGAGAGGACTTCTTGAGTGGACCCACCATGTCGAGCCCCCATTGAGCGAAGGGCCAGGCGAGTGGAATGGTCTTAGTGCTGATGCGGTGCGTGCGGCTTGTTGGCGAACTCCTGGCAGCCGAGACATTTCCTCACGAGTTCTTCTGCGTCTTGCATTGCGGTGGGCCAGTAGAACCCGGCTCGTAAGGCTTTGGCCACTAAGGCTCGACTGCTGGCGTGGTGCCCGCAGATGCCAGCGTGGATCTCGAGTAAGATGGCTTGACCGTCGACTGGGTCGATGCACCTTTGGAGGACTCCGAGATGCTTCGCTTGTAGAGCTCCCCGTTGATGACGGTGAAGCCCTTGGAGCGGCGGATGACGCGCTTGGCTTCGACTGGGTTTGTTGGCACCCTCTGCTGCAGTATGTAAGCCAGGTATGGGCTCGTCCATGTGGGCTCGATCAGCATACCTCCATAGGCTCCTTCTCCGTTGGGCGGGTCGGTGGTGCTCGTTGTCGATGTAGAGGATCCGGCGCGGGCCGGAGCTTGACGGAGCGTTGCGTGATGCACTCGAGGAAGACTCCGGGTGGCACCGGCGCTTTGTTTGAGCCCAGGTTGGCGAGGGTGTCGGCTTCCTCGTTGCTCTCGCGGCCGACGTGCCGCAGCTCGCAGCCGTCGAAGGTGCCTTCCAGCTGGTTGTACAGGTCCCTGTAGGCGATCATGTTGTCGGCGATGGCGTCACATTGCTTCATGGTTTGTTGCACGACGAGGTAGGAGTCTCCGTAGATCATGAGGTGAGTGGCGCCGCAGTTCTTGGCCATCCGCATGCCGTGGATCAGGGCCTCGTACTCTGCCTCGTTGTTGGAGGGCGTTGGGAAGTTCATCTGCAGCACGTACCTCAGCTTGTCGCCTTTAGGTGAGATGAGGACGACTCCCGCCCCTGCTGATCTGAACTTCTTGGAGCCGTCGAAGTACATTGTCCATGCGTTGGACAGGTCGGGTACGTCTGGTAGCTGGGCCTCTATCCACTCGGTGGTGAACTCTGGAAGCACCTGGGCCTTGATTGACTTCGGGTGCGCGTACTTCAGCCCCCAGGGCCCTAGCTCAACAACCCACTTGGCGACTCGTCCTGTCGCGGCTTGGTTGGTGAGGATGTCGGAGAGCCCGGAGGAGCTTACTACCGTGATGGAGTGCTCGGAGAAGTAGTGGACGACCTTCCTTGATGTCATGAAGACTCCGTATGCTAGCTTCTGGTAGTGCGGGTACCGCTGCTTGGACAAGGTTAGCACCTCACTGAGGTAGTAGACGGGTCGCTGAACAGGGTGACTGTGTCCTTCTTCTTCTCGTTCGACTACGAGTACCGTGCTGACCACCCTGTTCGTGGCTGACACGTAGAGGTATAGCGGCTCGTTCTCCAGTGGCGCCACCAGTACTGGGGAAGTCGTGAGGTTTTCTTGAGTTGGTCGAACGCGACTTGCGCTTCTTCTGTCCACTCGAACTTGTCTGTCTTTTTCATCAGTTGGTAGAAAGGCAGGGCCTTTTCTCCCAACTTACTATGAACCGGCTGAGAGCTGCGACTCGGCCGGCTAGGCGTTGCACCTCATGAAGCTTGGTCGGTGCTGGCATTGCGAGTATGTTTTGCACCTTCTCGGGGTTGGCTTCGATTCCTCTTGCAGAGACGAGGTACCCGAGCAGTTCTCCGGCTGGCACGCCGAAGACACACTTGTCCGGGTTCAGCTTGATCTGATACTCGTTGAGGGCGGCGAAGACCTTGCGGAGGTCGGCGATGAGAGTGTCCTCCGTTCGAGTGGTGACGACTATGTCGTCGACGTAGACTTGGACGATCTCTCCGATTAGCCCCTTTAGGCAGGCTTGCATTGTGCGCTGGTACGTGGCTCCAGCGTTCTTCAACCCGAAGGGCATCGTCTGGTAGCAGAAGACGCCATGGGTGTGATGAATGCAGTCTTCTCTTCATCGTCGACGTTCATCCTGATCTGCTGGTACCCTGAGTAGGCGTCCAGGAAGGATAGGCGTGCGCAGCCTGCAGTCGAGTCGATGATCTGGTCTATCCGCGGAGCGGGAAGTGGTCCTTGGGGCAGCATTTGTTGAGGGCGGTGAAGTCGACGCACATGCGGAGTTTCTTCGTCTTCTTCTTCTCCACCAGGACGGGTTCGCTACCCAGTCCGAGTCCTTGATCTCTCGGATGAATTTGGCGTGGAGCAGTCGATCGATCTCCTTGCTTATTTCATCTCGTTTGGGTCCTGAAAGCGTCGCATGGTCTGCTTGACGGGTTGGCGTCCTTGTGGACGCGTAAAGAGTGCTCGGCGAGGTTCCTGGGTATGCCTGGCATGTCAGAAGGTTGCCAGGCGAAGATCTCCCAGTTCTCACGTAGAAACTCGACGAGCGCGCTTTCCTATGCGATAGGCAACTCGACGACACTTTGACTGTCTTGTTTGCGTCCGTCGGGTGGACCTGATGAGTTGTTGTGTCGTCAGTCGTGTTGAAGGCGGCGTCCTTGGCTTGCTTCTTGCGTGGCGGGAAGATGGTTTTGTCGTTGTCGACTGCCATCGCCTCGAAGTGCTCTTCCATTCCGAAGAACTCGGAGATCTTGCTGAACTCGCGGTCGCAGCTGTTGGAGCGGTCGAAGTCGCCGTGCACCGTGATGACGCCCTTGGGTCCAGGCATCTTGAGCATGAGGTAGGCGTAGTGAGGTACCGCCATGAATCTGGCAAAGGTTGGGCGCCCGAGTATCGCGTGGTACTGCGACTTCCAGTCGACTACCTCGAAGTCGATCGACTCCCTCTTGAAGTTTTCGGGTGTGCCGAAGATGACGTCGAGTGTGATCGTTCCCATGGGCGTGACTGCTTGCCCTGGTACTATGCCATGGAAGGTGGTCTCTGATGCCCAAGTTTGTCGTTGGCCTGTTTATCCTTCTGAGGGTGTCGGCAAAGATGATGTTGATGCCGCTGCCTCCGTCCATGAACACCTTTTTCAGGGTGTAATCTCCGATCAGAGCTTCGACTACCAGAGCGGCGTGCCCGGGTCGTGGTACTGCAGGCGGTGATCTGCTCTGGAGAACGTGATTGGTGTCTCTGACCCTCTCAGGTAGTCGGGTAC
Source organism: Poa pratensis (assembly GCA_947311845.1). NCBI lineage: Eukaryota > Viridiplantae > Streptophyta > Magnoliopsida > Poales > Poaceae > Poa > Poa pratensis. Next base: position 11,560,600 of record CAMZMU010000088.1, read on the forward strand.
TGCAGGTGGACAGGTGATGGCCTGGAAACTTGGCGAGTGATGATCTTCTGGGTCCTGTTTGAGGGGCGCCCCTTCTGTATCATGTTGAGTTGTCCGCGTGCCGCTGGATATGCGTCAGGGGCATCTTGCTGCGGCTGCTGCTGCTGTGGAAAGGCTCCCGCCGCCTGTGCTGGATTAGCGACTGCGGGTGCGGGTGCTGCCTGGATGGCCAGCTGCGCGACTGGCTGCGCTGCGGGTGCTGGAGTGACTATCTTCTGCATGGCTTCGTATATCTTGCGTGCCTTTCGACAGTCCTTCAACAGGTGGTTGGATCCCCACTTGCCCGTTTCCGGGTTCCTGAACATGTGGTGCCTGCAGGGTTGTTCCAGCTCTTCCGCTGGGCTCATGTGCGTTTCTGCCACTCGCGTTTATGGCTCCGTCGCTGCGGTAGCTGCTGCCGCCGCTTCGGTTGTATTGCCCTGGCTGTATTGGCGACTCTGGTCCGCCGCTTCGACTGTACTGCTGGCTGTATTGGCGACTGCTGTCGCGCGCTTCATCCTCACGGGGGGTTTGGAATCCCGCCGCTACTAACTCGATTGAGTCGTTGCCGTTGTAACGCGGCTTCTTCTTGTGGCGTCCTTCTCGCCAGTTGCTTGGTCCGGCTTCGTCCTTGGGGAGTAGCGTGAACTATCGCGGACCGAGTCCTCTCCGTCTGCCCACTGGTTGGCTATCTTCATGACCTCGATCATGTTCTTCGGCCGGAGCCTACCAAACTCCTCGCGGAGGTCGCGGCGGGAGACGCCGTGCATGAAGGCATCCATCACTCGGTCCTCCGAGGCGGTCTCCATGGTGTTGCGGAGCAGGGTCCAACGCTGGATGTACGACCGGAGCGGCTCGTCTCGTCCTTGCTTGCATGCTTGTAGCTCGACGAAAGTCGTCGGTCTCGAGTACGTCCCCAGGAAGCTCTTAACGAAGGCCTCCGCGAACTCGTCCCACGTCCTGAAGGCGTTCTTGGGTTGAGTGTTTAGCCACCCGCGTGCAGAGCCCGTGAGCATCAGCTGGATGTACTGCATGGCCGTAGTCGAAGTACCGCCCTGGCAACTGCAGGCTATGAGGTAGTCTTCTAGCCAGAGTCTCGGGTCCTGCTTCCCGTCGTACTTGACTGCTTCTGCCGTGAGCTTGAAGCCCTTGGGCATTCTTGTGTCGCGGATGTTGAAGCTGAAGCATGCGGCGCCGCATGGCTCGAAGTCGCCGTCATTGCGGTCGTCAGTATTGGGCGTGCTGACCGTCCGCTGGGTGCGGCTGCGGTCCACCGTCCTCTGTGTGATGACGTTGCGGAGGTCTTCGCCTGGCTGCGGTTGTCGCAGTTGTCTTGCCGCCGGGCCTGCGAGTGCTGCGGGCTCGCGGTCGCGGCGGCCCGATCTTCTCGCACCTTTTCTGTCGGCGCCTTGTTCATCAGAGCTTCTTCGACTGCCTTGATAGACATGATCTGCTGCTTGTGGAGGAGAGCGCGCGAGTCGCCCTCGGGCGGCTGCGTCAGCCGCAGGTATGTTTCGACTGCCATGAGTGCGGCTCCGGGCGTTTTGGGGACGGGTATCCCGTCTGCGTCTTCGCTCATGTATGATGATTCGAGGTTGCGGGTGACTCTAGCGCGGTCGGCCTCCGTCATCAGGGGCACGCGGGCTCTGTGGCGCCTTGCTCCTTGTGAGACCTCTGTTGAGGCAGTGAATGAGTAAGCGGCCCTCCTGGCGCTCGACGCGTCAGCCTCCTCCTTGCGTCGGAGTAGCTCGGCCTTCTCTGCGCGGAGTCGTTCGCCTTCCTTCCGTAGCAGGTATTGGACCGCCATAAGGTCCTCCGGGGTGCGTCTGGTGGGGGGTACGTGCCGTCCTCGACGTGCTTCAGGGCTCTGATTGCTATCTCTCGGGTGATGGTGAGTCGCGTCACCTGGTCCGGCATGACCACCTCCAGTGGGTATGCGGGTTCGTCGCCGTTGTCCCGCGTCGGGCCGATCATGAAACTTGCGCGGGGTATGTCTGTGCCGGGGCTGATGCTTCGCTGTTGCTTCCTTGATCCGAGCCGTGCTCGGAGCCGAAAATGGACGCAACGTGGTGGGTACCACAGTCGCTGCCGAGGCTCTTTCCCTGGAGTTTCGCGATTTTCCCGCGCAGACGCGAGGAGTGATGTCACTGTCGTCGACGCGGGCGCGATTGACTTGTGGACAATCTCATGGCGCGAAGGCGTGGATGACGTAGTCGAAGTTGACGTAGATCTTGGCCTTGCCAGCGACGCGGTCGAGGTAGTCGAAGTAGACTTGATCCGCGCGGTGGTCGCCGAAGTGGTCGATGTAGTCGTAGCCGATGCAATCTCCTTGACAGCCGGAGATGCGGGTGTCGTGGTCGTGTTGGGCGCGATCTCTGCCGCGGTGGAGGCGATCGGTGTAGTCGAGGCGGATGCGATCTTCTCAGCAGTCGAAGATGTGGTCGCCGCAGTCGCAGCAGATGCGATCTCCACAGCAGGTGAGGGCGTGGTTGGTGGAGTCGAGGCGGATGCGGGTGCCACCACCGTGCATGGTGCGATCGCCGTGGATCTGAGTACTCCACAGCTGTCTACGAAGTAGTGCATGGTACCAAAGGTGAGCCACATACCTACATGCAGATCGGCGTACACCGAGCGGTGGGCCGGCGGGTGGCAGATGTACTCGAAGGAGCCGAAGCAGATTGGCTCCCTAGTGGTGCAGGCGTCGGTCTTCAAAGTCGATGGGGCCGGTGCGACCATGGTTCCAGCGCTCGTCCTTTCCCACAGACGGCGCCAATTGACGAGGTGTGGACTCGGCAAATCCCTGGGTTGAGTACCCCGGGTTGATTGAGGGGGAGAGAGTTGAGCGCTGGTGATCACGACGGCTGACAAGCGAGGCGTTTTACCCAGGTTCAGGCTCCCGGAGGATAACACCCTACTTCCTGCTTGTCTGGTATTGAATGGCGAGTTGTGGCTACAATGGCGAGATGGCAATCTCGCTAGGGTTTGTGGTGGCGGCTATGAGCGTACCCTAGACGAAGGACCCTCCTAGCCTTTATATGGTAGGCTAGGTCTCAGGTGAACGGTGCCGATGGCGCTTACAAGCATGGCTGGAGTCGTATGACCTAACGTCGACTATCTTGGGACGCACGTCGTCCTCCTTGGGCCTTCCTTGGGCCCTCGTCATAAGGCTGATAGGCTTGGCGTGACCCAGGTATCACCACCGTGGGGTAGTCGAAGAGTGACCCCACGACAAGTCATGTCCACCATTTGATGTCTTTTGAAAAATCAAGGAAAATGAAGAAAACTTCAACAAAAAATCCTTCCACATAGAGTCTTTGACGTACAAAGAATATGATGAAAAATGGCACTGCATTTTTCACACAAAGTAGAACTTATTTGATGGATAATCCCAGAATATTGTGAATTTTATTTTTTTTACCTACTTTTGCCTATTCAAAAATCTAATGCCAATTTTCAAAAGTAATTCAAAATTTTAATTACGAGTGTGTGATGGTTTTCTTTTAAACTGTGTTTAACCTAATTTTTTTCATAATACATTTTATCATTTTTCGAAGATTCAGTGGTAGCAAACTATTTTTTCATACTACATCCTAACCGCTTTTGGTTTTATTTCAGTGTTTCTAATCTGCGATTTTTGTTTTGATGCACATATTGTCCTATGCAATTCAAGTTTCTTGTTCAATGAAAGAAGAGAGTGTAGGTTTTAAGGCGCTTGGGCACACATATAACATTAACTTGGAGAAAAGATGGACAAGGGCCCGTTTGGGAGGTGAAGGGTGGAAGAATTTCATTACACATAACGGTTTACCGGCGGCAAAATGGCATGTTTCTCCTTCAGAGGACTAGTGCCGATGGTAAGTGATGTCTATGTTGGCAGTGGTGTCAGGAGGACCCATTCAAATCTACAATCATCGCCCAAAGATGCAAGCTTAGCGAGGATGAGGAAGAGCGCCTCTTAGATATGCTACCGCAAACCAATACCTTCATTGGTGTCCAATTTGTGACCCATTTGACAAGGACAGATATTGTGTCAAGCATACTATGGTATGTTCATTAATTTATCATTTTCCTTGTTTGTGTCCATAACTTGACGGTCATCTGACATCACTGTTTCTTATGAATTACCTATTTCCTCCATATCCCTAGTGAAGACGTTGTTCGAGTACGCCTTGGAGCCTTTGATGTGAGCACCATTTCGCACATGACATATACAAATGAACGCTTATCCTTTAGCAAAGATGGGTGGAAGAACCTTTTCAGTGGCGACGATCTACATGTTGGGCAAGGGGTGCTAATCACTGCCAAGAGCACCATGCACGGGAATCTGAACATGATGTTTGTTATTAACATCATCTAGTAGTTGGGCGGTGTGCTACTTATTTATTTTTAATGTTGGTGACCCAATTATGTTGAATCAATTCATATGTATTGATCGATGGTGAACCAGCTAAGAAATCAACGAAATCTGTAATCATTTGTTGATGTTGTTTATTAATGAATTTTGGCTACCGTTTAAAATCAATAAAGCATCATTTTTTATTTTATTTTTATTTTCTAAAATTACAGTAGTGGAGTGTCACACGAGTTTACACGCCACAATTATGTCTGGTACTAGTGATATGTCGGGGCCACACCACTAGTAATATATACCGGTGGCACACCCAATGCACACCACGAGTAGCAATTTGGGCACGCGACTAATAGCCTATTTTCTACAAGTGTAAAATATGAGTAATCTTTCTATAGTTTCCACGTTTGTGGTTGCTTACCATATAGTATATGTGCATTCTTCCGAGTTGCTCTTGCAAAGTCTGCTTGTTTCATTGAGATTCATACTACCTTTTGACAAAAGTTCGCTGTCTTTATCAAATACTATTCCTTTTAAACCCCATGTATGTATAATATGCAATATAAAGTTCATCCCACTAAGATGCATTTAATGTTTGCAAGCTGAAAGATGGTGTAGCCACATCATCCTAATTATTTCTATCCGTTGGATTTCAATAAGGATGGCAATTTGGCCCATGGGTACGGGTACCCGCGGGTACCGTACCCGTATTGGGAGGGTATGGACACATTTTTATACCCATGGGTAGTATCCATACCCTACCCACCACTTGGTGGGTAGGGCATGGGTACAACCCTGTACCCATGGGTATACCCATACCCTACCCGTTTATACTGACATATGGACCCTATTCGGTTGACTTACTAGATATGACCATGGGATTATGATTTCCGAAGTTAGATAATTGTCATGTATTCATCTACCTGTTACTGAGTTGAGATGATTGATTTTTTTGTCAAATGTGCTACCAATGAATGTAAAACTTGAACAATTTGTGTACTATTTGATCTACCCAACGGGTATCTAATGGGTACGGGTACCCGCCGGGTATGGGTATGGGTATACTTTCATCTCCGCGGGTAAGGGTATGGGTACCATTTTGCACCCATTGACTATATGGGTATGGGTATGATATTGCTCTACCCTGCTCATACCCTACCCATTGTCATCCTTAGATTTCAAACCTATGGTCTTTAGTTATCTCACAGATGACAACCTCAACCTAAATGACAAGGCTCATGCTTCTAATTTCTTTATGACTCCCTCTCAATTGGTAATTCTGCCGTGAGGCAATTCATCGGGAATTCAACGAGTCTCTTCATTTATTTTTCCATGAGCCTTCAATTCGACCCTCCATCTTCCTCTCCGCTTCCCTTCTAGCTCTTTTTAACAGAATGTTACTTCTCTCGCTCTTTAACATAAGACGGAGTCAACACGAAAATGAGCGCATGCAGTAGAGAGAGCCAAGAGAGAAGCCAAGGAGGTACTCCACATTAGCATCGCATGTCGCGCGTGAATCCTTTCATCTCCTTTAATTCAGTTTATATTTGCTCCGCGAGCAGACATTCCTCCAACATTATATTCCCCTCGATCTAATTTGTAAGAAGCGAAGAAAAGTACAAATGAATCCAAACAATCTTTTCCTCGGGAGGTTACCACCATCCGAGTCGTAAATAGTTCTCGGTATCCATGTATCAATTCTTATTTATGTCGGATCAAACCTTGATTGATCATTTCAACTCATGTTTTTGTTAGTGCTCATGGGATACATAGAGATGATGAATAAAGGTCACCATGACAATAGTGGTCGCCAGTTCTACAGTTTTTTCAAATATTCTACCATTGTTGCTGAAAAATTTCGAACTCATGAATCCATAATAATCACATCGTCATGACACACTGGATGTATTTTTGCTACAATGTGATGATAGTATATTCTATAGTTTTTCAGCAAATCATGTTTATACTATATATAGTAATTTAACTTTCTTCATTTCACCCAATGTTTGAATGTTTTTTTAGATCCACGGAAATGCTAGTTTGGATTTTGAATTGTCCAACAGAGGCCTGGGCTGGGCTGGGCTTTGCTGGCCCGTGTGGGTTAATGAGGCTGTCTTCTTCCCCGGAGCTGAGCTGAGCCGAGCATCTTCCCCTCTCCCCTGCTAAAACCCTAGGCGGCGGCGACCTCCTCCCTCCGCCGCAGAACCCCGCGCCCTCGGCCGGAATGGGCCACCCCGACGGAGAAGACACCGCCGACCTCTCCTCCGACGACTCGCCGTGGAGCGACACCGCCTGGTCCGAAGACGACGACGACGACGACGAGGTACCCCACTCCTCCTCCGGCCCCCCATGTTTCCTTCATACTTTGGACTAGCGCTGACGGTTTTGGTTTTGCTGCAGGACTCTCTGTCGTTTGAGGACAGCAGCGGCGAAGGCTCCGACTCCGGCCCGGAGGAGGAGGAGGACGCGGACGCGGGAGGGGAGAGCGACTCCTCCGAGGACGAGGCTGGCCCGCGGAACACCATCGGGGACGTGCCCCTCGAGTGGTACAAGGACGAGGAGCACATCGGGTACGACGTCGACGGCCGCAAGATCAAGAAGCGCGACAGGGAGGGCAGGATCCAGGCCTTCCTCGACAACGTCGACAGCGACACCAACTGGTACATACGGTTACTTTGTTCATTTGCTGTTTTTCGTCCCTTTGTCCTCGTGTTCATATCTAGTCTGATGCTAGCTTAGGTGGATATTGGTTTTGTTGTTACTAATTAAACGACCCATCCTTACTCTCTGCCGCTGCCAAACATAGGAGAAAGATCTACGATGTCTACAACGACGAGGAGGTGCAGATTACCAAGGAAGAAGCCAAGACCATTTGTAGACTGTTGAAGGGGAAGACTCCACACACCAATGTTGATCCATATCCAGTAAGTGTGACTGCCCGTCAAGTGCTCGGTCTGTGACCATGTAAAAAACGACCCGGTTGGCCAGTTTAGCGGTTATTATGTTTGCTACCATTGCTATGCTTGTTTATCTGTATGATAAACTCATAGAAGTGGATCCATGTTGGCATTTATCAAGTACCATGCGTAATACGTATTCTTTACTGATGTGTGGCCCATATACATGTGTAAACTAAGCTACTATTTTACAGTAACATGCCAATGGCTATTTTCTACATGCATGCATATTGAAGTTAATTATTTTACAATTTATGGTCCTCTTTCATTTTCTCCACGTATGACTATAATCCTCACCATGGACTGAGTAAACTTCTCTGTTTGGATTATGTTGACTGGTTTGAATATGATGGTAAAGGCCATCCACTCTCTAACGCTCCTGAGCCAAAGAGGCGATTTGTGCCCTCAAAGTGGGAGCAAAAGAAGGTATATCCTCAATTTTCCTCCTCCTTTATGTTCTTTTGGAGGATTTGATTAAATTTACATGCTCTTTAATTTCTTTTGAAAATATAACTAACTGCATGGGTGGCTTTTTACTCGGTTCTTTCGAGGTCAAAAGTCTCTTGCCAAACACACCTTTGAAATGTATCTTATATGGAATGACCTATGAAATATGTGGCACACAAGAACCGATGATTGTTGGCTGGTCACAGTTGCCTGCTTTTAGAATTAAGTACATGATTGTGTTGTGTTTCTAGTTTTCGTATTTTTGTTTGCTACTTTGCTACTTTGGACTTGGAGTATTCACTGTTTAGACTTCAGACTTGCTGTACTAGTTTATTGCATGACGTGGTAAGGATTACTGATGCTAGTTTAACTTCCGCTGCTGTTTGGTTGCCTAATTTTTGTGAGCAACCATTGAATGAGACCCGGTGCTGTTAGTACTATTTTGAACAGACTCAGGACCCATAGGACTAATTTTTAGGTTCTCAATTAAACTGCTTTGGAATCTGTTACATGCTTTCTTTTGGGTAAGATGTGAAGAGGTTGTGTACTGTTAGCACTCAACAGACTTATTTGTCAGTTTCTTCCTGAAACTGCTTTGGAATCACTTTTCAAATGCTATCACATTTTTTGCCTGCCATTTATAACTGATAATTAGTTGGCATTACCATTTACTTTATCTTCTACTGCATTGTTATTTTTGACAGGTTGTTAAACTTGTTAGAGCCATTCGTAAAGGATGGATCAAGTTTGATAAACCAAAGGAAGAGTCAAACTATTATCTATTGTGGGGAGATGACACTGATACAGCAGACAATAAGCGGCAAGGCTTGAGCTACATCCCCGCACCTAAACCAAATTTGCCAGGTACCATGCCATCATTTTGCATTCTGTTCACGGTTACATGAAAATCTTTTCAGCAATCTATTTGAAATGTTGACCTCCCGTTCCCTTAATATTATGTGATGCAGTCTTGCACTCGGCATTTTTTATCTGTTGTTGAAGCTCTATTCATTCTGTATGATGCCATAATTTCTTCCATTCAGGTCATGAAGAGTCATATAATCCTTCTGTTGAATATGTTCCCACACAAGAGGAGATAGATTCGTACCAGCTTATGTATGAGGAGGACAGGCCAAAGTTCATCCCACGACGGTATGGTTTCTTTTACATTGCCATTGTGGTTTTTCTTATGTATGGTCTGATTCGTCTGAGAAAATTTAATTTTGCCGTCCCTTCCTTTTTTTTGCTGTGACTATACAGATTTGAATCTCTTAGAAGTGTACCTGCCTACGAGAAGGCACTTAGGGAAGGATTTGATCGGTGCCTAGATCTTTATTTATGCCCTAGAACTCGCAAAAAGCGTGTAAGTGGAAGACCTATCTTTTCATGAGTACACAAGGGTTTTTAACTATTTATTGCTTGTGTTCCAGTTTATTATCTTGTTGTGATGTTCTTTTCAACTGCATGCTGATTATTTTACAACCCACAGATAAACATTGATCCTGAGTCACTCAAGCCGAAATTACCTAGTAAAAAAGATCTGAGGCCATATCCTAAAACCTGTTACCTTGAATTCAAGGGCCATAGTGGTCCAGTGAGGTCGCTGTCAGTTGAAGCAACAGGGCAATGGATAGCATCAGGTATGGACTGTTGATATTTATTTTCTGTGCTATTCCTGGATGTATATATGGACATGGTTCTGATGGTTCAAATCGTTATCAACTCACTGTTATCAGTTAATTTGTTTTGAAATCATTTCATTCCAAGGCGACCAACTTTGTTAGTCTGCACGATATCCAAAAATAGTAAACATAAGTGTAATGCCAAACATCGAACTGATAAGAAAAGAGAGTTTATATTTTGAGAAGGATGACTTGACAAGATAATCCCGTGAAAGGCTCCTCCGCTGCAGGAAGTGGTCTCATCATCTTTAGCATGGCACTGTCTTATGCTACACTTGTTCTTTTCTGAAGGTTCATCTGATGGAACAATTTGTGTGTGGGAGGTTGAAACTGGTCGGTGTCTTAAGGTTTTCAATGTTGGTGCTGATGTCCATCGTGTTTCGTGGAATCCTTCACCTGATAGGCCCATTCTGGCTGCTATCGTGTACGCCTTTGCCATTCCCTAGTATATCGTCTCTTGGCTTTACGCATCCTTACCATCCGTCTTATTTGGTGCAGTGGCCACGATCTCCTGCTTCTAAATGCTGAGGTAGGGGATGAAGAAACTCAAATGAGGACAAAACATCTCCTCCATATGGAGGAATCAGCTCCTGAAGAAAATGCTGGTAAGAGTAGTTGTCACCCAAATAAATTCTTCTCATGTAGTATTACCACTAGATTATAAATTCATTCTCCACTAGCTTATAAATTCATTCTCCTCTTAAATGTTTTATTATATTGCAGATGATAAGAAACCGGCTGTGAGGTGGGTGAAGAACGACAAATTCGACGGAATCATGTTGATTCATCATAAGGTATAAATACTCAAGAGCTACTTATCATTCTCCTTTCAAATGCTTAGGACCTTTTGTTTGCATGCTTACCTTCCGTTTTGTTCTGCAGGCTGCATCAACTGTGGAGTGGCACTCAAAGGGAGACTATTTCACCACAGTTGTGCCAACTGATATCCTTTTGCTATGCAGATCTTGTTTGCTTTGTTTAATTTCTGAGTGATGCATGAGCACAAGAAACCAAGATGCTAAAGGATTTTTCTCTAGTTCAATCTTGCAGCTGTCATCAAACATTCTAACTGTACCACGATAATCATTTTCGACAGCTCTATAGTGTTTGGCCTAGTAAGTGCCCTAGTAAATTGGCTATTTTCTTTTTTTGAGGGCTCTGTGTTTTTCTTTTCTTTATCAGGGCGGGCTCTTTCAATTTGTTGTTATGTACATATGCATGCGCCAACATAATGTTTACACATATTCTTCACATTTTGATGATTTATTCTTCCAATTGTCTACCTTAATTCCGTTGTACGTGAATCAAGGGCAGTATTGTTGCATCAGCTCTCGAAGAAGCATTCTCACCATCCTTTCCGTAAACTGCCGGGCCTCCCTGTTGCAGCAGTGTTCCATCCAACTCAGAAGATGTTCTTTGTTGCCACTAAGAAATTTGTTCAGGTTTATGATCTCCAGAAGGCAGAGGTAGTCAAGAAACTGGAGTCGGGTGTCCGTGAAATTTCCTCTATCTCCATCCATCCGGGTGGTAAGCATAAAATCAATCAAGTGTATACTAATTTACCAGTTGATAGATCTTGAGTTGGTTGATATATATATTTCCTTTGTTATTGTATGCTGTAAACCATTTGTTTCAGCTAATGGTAGTGAAACACTGTTTGTTGGATTTCCTTACTAATGGACTTTGCAATTCTTTCATGTAGGTGATAACGTTATTGTGGGAAGCAAAGATGGTAAATTGTGCTGGTTTGATACTGATCTATCTACAAAACCGTACAAGATGTTAAAGTACGACTTCTCTTACCTTGATTGAAGTCTCTTTGCTTTCTGTATTTTTTCCTGCCCAGTATGTTTAAGGGATACTTGTATAGATAGATTGCCATCTTGGCTAGTATTGTAAGCAGTTTATTGATGCCATCTTGGCTTTCTTTGTTAATATTTAGTTCTGCCGACTTAATGTTCTACTGTTCTGTCTGAATCTGTATCTTGATTTACTTTGTTTCAGGAACCACTCGAAGGATATAACCAGTGTTACTTTCCACGGAGATACCCTCTTTTCGCGTCGTCGTCTGAGGACTGCACAGCCTATGTGTTCCATGGAATGGTCTATGCTGATCTCAACCAGAACCCACTTATTGTACCACTGGAGATTCTGCGTGGCCACTTGAGTTCAGATAGAAGAGGTACACAGTCATACATCATACGGTTCCCATGTAGATACTGCAAGGCAGTTATCTGACTAACAGGTTTTTGCTTTCTGTCGCCGTGCAGGGGTTTTGGATTGCAAATTCCACCCAAGACAGCCGTGGTTGTTCACCGCTGGTGCCGACTCGGTGATCAGACTCTATTGCGAGTAGCATTCAAGGATCATGGCATGATTTTAGCTGGCTCCATACAATGATCAATGCTGCACTGTTGCGTGAACGGTCACAGAAAGGATTATGTCTCGTGTATCTGCTTGCAATCGCAGTTTTGTATCGAGTTGTTGTTGTATCGTTTTCCTGATTATTCATAACAATTAGATGAGAGGTAGAGTCGGGGGCAAGTGTAGCCGTGTAATAACAGTATTAAGCAATGGAAAAAAATGAGTTTGAGCTATTTCCACAAGCAACGTTTGTGTTGTCACAAAGCTGTAGTTTTCCGGGGGATTTTATAATTTGCCACACTTCACTTTTCAGTTTATACAAAGAAAAGCTGGCAAAAATTTATGTTGTTTGCGAATCTACAAAACACTATAATAATCATGCTTGAAAATGGAGTACCAGAAGCCACCAATGGCAGCATCAGCAATAGTCTCATTTTCAGTCAATAGTCTGCAATAAACTAAATGTTAAACTTTGATCTACAATATTAGTTGCTTGAAATACGTATCTTCATATGTAAAACTTTCATATATATATTTGAGTGACCTGTATCCTTGTCATTACTTTCAACTATGTAAAATTTTCATATCTTCCTATGTAAAATTTTCATATATAATCCATCATTACTTTCAACTAAAAATGTATTTAACCAAGCCATATCTTCAATAGTTAAGATCAAAGAGTATTTCCCCAGCAAGTGTTTGAACATCATGTCTGCAACTACTCCATGTCTTGAGGTCGTCAAATTGTGACTTTTCTTACCCAGGCTTGTAACGCGGTGCGTCCTTTTGCATTTTTAGTTCCTGCCTGTAAGGGCAACTTTAACGCGCCGACCCATTTGGTCCGTTTTGCTCCGTTTCCGTTCGTCTGTCGTCCGTTTTTTCGTCCGCGATGACCCAATTCCGGCCCAACTTTGATCTGGGTTTGCGTCGGCACGGACGCTTCTGGACGCCGCGCGGAGTCCGCCCCATTTCACCCCCTGGCCCGACCACCAGCCACAGAACCCTCATTTCGCCTTCCCCTCCCGCCATCTCCCTCCCTCTTCCGCGAAAACACCATGGCTGGTAGCGGCGCCGACGAGGAAAGCACCCTCGTACTCGCCGCAGACACCACCTCAGCCCCACCGACCGCCGCAGACAGCACCATAGCCTCATCGGCTGCCGCGAAGCCGAAGAGGCCGAAGAAAGTGCTCACCCTGGAGCAAAGGAAGCCTGAGATGGAGAAGAGGGGCATGAGGAGGAAGAGGACGAAGAGCAAGGCCGAGGAGACGCAGGCCGCCACCGTCGCGGCCGCCACAGCCGCCGCCGCCCCAGACCCCGATGTCATCACCGCCAAGACCATGGCTCTCCTCATGCGAGGGTTCCCTCATCCGAGGGTTCGTCCTACCGCACCAGGTCATGGCCGGTGTCGCGGCCGTGGCGAGCTCGGCTTCTTCATTACGACAGCCAAAGTCCCAGTCACCTGACGCGTCAGGCTCGCCAACATATGGCTATCTGCCCGGCCACGCCCCCGCCCTAGCTGGAGGGTCCGATTGTCCACGTCGTCAGACATGGCTGATTCCGCGTCCCTCTCCCGGCAACTCGCCGGTGGCCGAAGAAAAAAGCATCCGCGAGCCATCCTATGGCCGATCTCCCCGCCGCGCGGAACCTGCTCGACGAAATGACCGCGCCCGCCCCGAATGACCCGAGGTACTACAATGAAAACAGACATGGCTATGGGGAGGGTTTCATGGCCGACATGATCAATTAAGGTGGACACGAGACCCAGACCCAGACTCACGAGGCCATCGACCTCGAGGAGGCCTATACGTCGAGGACGAGCCATTGTTCACCGATGAGCTATCTCGACAAGCGGCCGCGCAAAAGAGGGCCATCTCGCAAAGGACTTTGGCCTACTCCCAAGCGGAAGACATCATGCTTTGTGAAGCATGGATGGAGATTGGGCAAGATGCAATCAAGGGGGCCGAGAAAAAGGGGCAATTTTTTTGGAAGACGTGCCATGACTACTTCCATGAAAACCGGTTGTTTGCTACAACCCGGGATCTTGGCCAGCCATTCGAGAGCAAACGGACTGAGTGTTCACTCGAAAATAGATGAGGTTTCATCCAATCGGAGTGTTAGCAAGTTCGTTGGCTCCTACGAGCATGTGTTTGCCCGGCCCGTGAGTGGCATTGGGGTGAAGGATTTGGTATGTTTTCGATCGTTTTCTCCGTCTATTCGAGTCATACTATCCATATCAATATGTGCTTGCGATTTTGTTTGTCAAATAGGTACTTCAAGCTTTGGAAACATTCAAGGCCCAACATGGGGCCAAACCCTTTACCTTGACTCATTGTTGGAATGAGCTTAAGGGTTGTCCAAACTGGAAGGACCACATCGCAACCATGAAGAAAGGAGGGGACTCGGTGACCGACAACAATGAGGCCACTCGCCCAAATGATAGGACACGACCGAGGGGTGTCGAGGGTTTCTCGAGACAGATGCCATCGAGTGACTTGAACGCGCGGAGCAAGGCGACGTAGGAATCACGAGGGGGTTGACACACGTAAGTTTACCCAGGTTCGGCCCATCTTTGCGAGGTAAAGACCTACTCCTGCTAGATTGTATTGGATTGATGGGGTGTACAAGGTGTGCCAATGGCGGGTTGCGCAGGAGCGTAGATCGACTCCGGCGCAAAGTGTCTAGGATGTGGAAAAGGATGTCTCCCTAGGGTTTACCCTAGCCGCCCTTATATCCTGAGTCAGCTAGGGTTTACAAGATGCATCCGGGTCGGTTTGGAGCTTATCCTACGGCTGTCGATGAAGCTAGGTTACTTGGAGCGCAATCTTCATCTCCACCGCCTTCTTCTACGAACCCGGGTCTGAGTCGAGTTGGCCCACCGGGTTGCGGGCTTGGCCTTCCCCTGATATGATCCTCTGGGTGGGCCGCTGGGCCACCCGGGTCTCGTGGTCCAACCCGCACGTCTGGGCCTACCCGGTTGGGTATTCCCCATCATTAGCCTCTGAGTTCGTCAGGGACTTGCCTCCGGCTTGCTTGTTGTCTCGTCGAGTTTCCGGTGAAAGTCGCTGAACAAACTCCCGAAAGCATGAAATAAGAACATGGAACATATTAGCGACTTGACGCCCGGTCTGACTCGAGTTTATTCGATGCCGGCTTGTGCCCGTTGGGATGCCTTGTTTTTTCGACTTGCTCCATGTCGAGTTGTCTCCTCGTATTCTCCGTGCTTACGTCAGAGCATCTTTGACCGCTGACGCACTGTCACAGTGGCTTGGCGTGTCGAGTTGCCGCCGGTCAGACTGACGCAACAACTCGACACCGTCGCTTCGAGTCTTGTGGGGCGCCGTCTCAAATTCTGCGCGTCGAATTGAATCGTTGACGCACACTTCGTCGGGTAGACATGGCCTGATCCGGATAGAGCACTTCGCCATGTTCGCACGTTGCCCGAAATTCCCGTGACGCGTGTCCGCGTTCACCGTGGTAGTGGAGGGAGTGATCTCCCCATTTAAAGGACAGGCGGGTGAGGGGCGAGGCTATGCTCCCTCACTTCTCCCATTCTCATCGCGCGCCGCCGCCGCTCTCCACGCTCGCCGTCGCACGCCTCCGAGCTCGCCGGCCTCCCACTATCGGTGCTTCCAGTTCAGCGCTCTCCCATGCCTCTCCGATGATGGTGGCCTCCAAGGGAGAGTGGGCGAAGTCGAAGGTCTCCGCGGCAACGCTCGAGGAATGGGAGACCGCGGGCACGCTCCCGGACGGATCGACGGGCGCGTGGAGGACCGCCACCAACGACGAGCAGCCGCGACCCCGTCAAGGGGAGTTCGTGATGTTTATGAGCTTCCTCGACCGGGGGCTCGCGTTTTCGTCGTCGGAGTTCTTCGGGCGCGTCTTGGCCTTCTACGACATCCAGGTACATGACCTGACGCCGAATTCTGTCATGCACCTCTCCTGCTTCGTGACTCTCAGCGAGGCCATCCTCGGATGTCCCCCCTACTTCCCCTTCTGGCTTCAAATCTTCCACGGGAAGCTGGGGAACAACCAGGCGCTGATGCCTTGCGGCGGCCTAAACTTTCAAGTGCAGGCCGGGTTACGGTACCCGGATCTCCTTCTCCCGAAGAAGGTGAACTTGTGGAGGCAAGAGAGCTTTTACATGCGTGAAGCCATCCCGTCTGGCGAGGCAGCGATCCCTCCTTACTCAGCCGGAGGAAGCCATCCTCGCAACCTGCAAGAGCTGCCAGCCGCCGCAGATCTGCCGACCATCGAGTTGCTTCAGGCGCGGCTCGCCGAGTTGATGGAGGCTGGGCTGACGGGCCTGAGCTTGGTGTCTACCTTCGTCAAGCGACGGGTCGCCCCTCTTCAGCAGCGTCCCTCCCTGATGCACGAATACACGGGGCTCGAGGATCCCTCCCGGCTGAACCGGTTGACCTGGTCGGTTGAAGATTTCATCGCCCAGATCGGGAGGTTGACCGGGTAAGTTTTGGAGGATAAGAACGTCCCAGGCCTGGCGGCATACAGATCCTCCAAACCGGCTCCCACGGTAAGTCGACTCTCCATGCTTGTCTTCTTTATTCATCATCTCCTTTCAGATTTTAACTCGTTGTTGCTCGCAGACCTTCTGGCATTTGGTGGGATTGCCTCCGGTTTGGGAGGATGCGCGCCAGCATCCGGCTGGGTCACAGGACATCGATGACGGCGACTCGTCCGAGTCGGAGTCCGCGGTTGCGGACACTCCTCCTGAGCCTCGCATGAGTGGCATCTCGTTGAGTCGAGCTGGCGCCGGGAGGGAGGAGGATGACGACGAGTTCGAGTTGGTTGACTCGGGCGAAGGAGCTTCCGCCGCCGCACTTGGGAAGCAAAAGGCCGCCGACCCTCCTCGGCAGCAGCCGAAGCGTCCCAAGGGCCCTTCTCAGCCGGCAGCGACCACGGGGGCCTACCTGCACCAGCGTACCTTGACCGCCGAGGCCAAGAAAAAGAAGGAAGAGAAGAAGGAAGAGGCTAAGGAGGGAGCGAACGCCACTTCTGTCCAGATGCCTCCTCCTTCGAGTCACGGGCCTTCTCCTGCTCCCTTGCCGAAAAGGGGACGGCGACTAGCTCTTAAGAGCCAGCTCTTCTCCAATGAGTAAGTCACCGGCGAGTTTTATCCCCTTGTCTTGTTCTTGTTTGGCATGCTTTGTGTTGACGTGAGCCGACACAGGGCGGGGACGGACGCGGCGATTGACGTGGATGAACTTGACTCGGCAGTCGGGTCGCCACGCGCTGGTGGGGCAGAAGACGCGGCGAGGGCCTCCATTGCTCCTTCGCCACCTCCTGCTCAGCCCCCGAGCAAGAAGGATGACGCCGCCAAAGCTGCGTCGAGTGGGACTATTGTCCCAGGGGCGACTTCGTCGCCCACAACATTGCTGGTTACCGACGCGACTCCTGTCGCCTCCGTACCAGCATCGCGATCCGCTGCGGAAGGAGCGGGTCAACCAAGTTTCGTCAACTCGATGAAGCTTGCTGCAGCTGCGCATCAGGTATGTGACTTTGCCTTTGATAGGTAGTTGTAACCACCCGTAGCCCCCGAGGCCCGAGTCGATGTCTTGATATCGGCTTGGGTCTCTTCTCTAGAATTTATCCAGTGGAATTCGCCCGTAGCCCCCGAGGGTCAAGGCGACTTTGTAGAAGTCAACTTGAGTCTCCGATCAATTGCTTGCTGAAGTTGTTTTTTCTGATAAAATCTCGACCGTAGCCCTTGAGGGTCGAGTCGAGTTTATAGAAATCGGCTCGAATCTCCAATTTGTTTTTTGTTGTTCCTCTTTTTTTTGTGCACCTTGAAAACTCGCCCGTAGCCCCCGAGGGTCAAGTCAATTTTTGTCAAAGTCGGCTTGAGTCTCGAATCTTTCTAGCCCCGGGCATCGTAGTGCGGTTTGGGGATCTTTAATAACTTGTTGCATCGTGTGCAGAGGGAGCTTGACGACCTCCAGAGCCAGCTTGCTGAAGCGCGCAGAAGTCTTCTGTCGCGCGAGTCGGTGCAGGCCGACATTGACAAACTCAATGTCGCGCACTGCAACGCTTTGAAGGAGCGGGAAACCGCTGTGTCCGCTGTTCGAGCGGACCTAGAGAAGGCCACCGCCCGGGTGGCGGACCTTAAGAAGGTGCTGAAGAAATCCAGCGCCGATGAAATCAAGGCGCTGAAGGAGGAGAACTCGCAAGTCAAGTCGGAGATGACCGACTTGACGAAGCACTTGAGAGCCGCCGTCCGCGGCCTTATTGGTAAGTTTTTGTCCGCTGGTGCTTCATGCCTTTGCGGTTTGCCACTATTGTAATATTTGTTTGTCTTGTGCAGGGAGTAGCGAGGACTTTGTTACCCTCGTTCCTGACGCCCTTCTTGACCGTGTCATCGTCTTCAGCGACCGGGTGGTGGAGGTGGGAGCCGCCATTCTGAAGCACATGTCGGCCAGAGTCTGCAACGTGCCGACTCAGGCTGCGGACATGGTAGAGAGCTTGACGCAGATCCCTGCCATTGGAGACCGGTGGCGTCGATCGGCTGCTCGATCAGGAGCCATAGTGGCACTTGGCGCGACGGTTGCTCGCTACCCCAAGGCCGACTTCCGGTAGATCACCTCGGGTTTCCCGAAGGTGGACAAGGACGTCCAGGAGATCAACCCGCAAGAGGTGATGGAGCGGGTTGGCCCCTACGCCTGCCGGCTTGCACGACTCGTCGAAACAGACGAGTTTGTTGACGACGAAGTCGCACCGGAGGATGCAGGGAAGGAGTTCCTTGCCTTTGAGAATCTTCATGTCGACTCCCTCATGGCTGTGGAGAACTTGCCGCCCCTTCCTTCCGGTGAATGGATCCTTGAGGCGCTAGCCCCCGGGTCCGAGAGTAGCGCAGCCGCGTCCATCTGCCGGTATGTGCGGGTCGAGAGGTCGTCGCCTGCAAGTGCTTAGAGCACTTTAACTTGTAATATTGTTAAGTTCATGTGAGAACAAAAGTTTGTTTTAATATTGTTAAGTTCTGCCGGTATGACTTGCGCTTTTGATTGTTATTTTGTGATCGTTTCACTCGCGTTGTTTTAAGCCGTTCGTGCGACTTGTCGATCGTGCGACTCCTCCAAGTATGCCCTTGCGTGTATTCTTTTTTCGCATGCAGCGCAGTATTTGATCGACAAGTTCCCGTGGGACTCCATTGTCGAGTTCAATATACTGGCCAGCTACTTTGTACACGTTTGCGAGTTGCCTATGACTTAGAGAAAAAACATCACGTTTACCGTTTTTGCCTCATGGGCTGGGTCTCCCAGTGTTGAGTTACGCGTCTTGGCATTGAACCCTCTCTGGAGACCCGTCAATCATATAACATCATAGTATGAAATAAAAACTTGAAAGCATTGAGACGAAACGGCAGCCCCCGAGCGTGTCGTGGGGTGCCGGCTTTATTTCATTGATTGACCACACAGTGTTACAGAGTACTATGTGTAAAAGGGGCGTAGCAGACTGATGTTCCATGGGCGCTTTGTTTCCTCTTCCGACTTGTGGCTCTTGTCAGCTTCGCGGATGTCGACGAGGTAGTAGGAGCCGTTGCCGAGCACTTTGCTGACGAAAAAAGGGCCCTCCCATGGAGCAGAAAGCTTGTGCATCCCTCCCGACTTTTGGATTAGTCGGAGAACCAAGTCCCCCTCGTTAAAGGAGCGACTTTTGACCCGGCGGCTGTGATAGCGACGCAGGTCTTGCTGGTAGATGGCGGTCCTGGAGGCCGCGAGTTCGCGTTCTTCCTTGAGGAGGTCGATGCTGTCTTGGCGAGCTTGCTCGTTGTCGTCCTCGTCATATGCGGCGACTCGCGGCGAGTTGTGCTCCAGATCCGTGGGCAGAACTGCCTCTGCACCGTACACCATGAAGAAAGGCGTGTAGCCGGTGGAGCGGTTTGGTGTGGTACGAATGCCCCATAGGACAGATGGTAGCTCGTCCAACCAGAAGCCCGACGTTCTCTCCAGAGGTACTTGGAGCCGCGGCTTGATCCCGTGCAGCAGCGACTGATTCATCCGCTCGGCCTGCCCATTTGACTATGGATGAGCGACTGAGGCGAGATCGAGTCGGATGCCTTTTTCATGGCAGAATTCTGCCATTACTCCTGCGGTGAAATTCGTGTCGTTGTCGGTGATGATGCTGTGCGGGTAGACGAACCGGTAGATGATCTCTTGGAGGAACTTCTTTGCGATGGCGCCATCGAGCTTCTTTATGGGTTTCGCCTCTACCCACTTGGTGAATTTGTCGATAGCCACCAATAGGTGTGTCAAGCCGCCATGCGCCTTCTTGAAGGGCCCCACCATGTCTAGCCCCCAGACCACGAAAGGCCATGTTAGGGGGATGGTTTTGAGCGCCTGAGCCGGCAGGTGATCCTGGCGAGCATACTTCTGGCATCCGACGCAGCGCCATATGATGTCTCGTGCGTCGTGGTGAGCCGTCAGCTAGAAGAAGCCGTGCCGTAGGGCCTTGGCAACTAGGGAACGGGCTCCCACGTGGTGGGCGTAGTCGCCAGAGTGGATGTCATTGAGGATGCAACGTCCTTCTTTGGGCTCAATGCAGCGCATGAAAATGCCGGAGTTGCTGCGTTTGTACAGCTTGTTGTTGATGATGGTGTAGGCACTTGCACGGCGAACCATCTGTCGGGCTTGGACTGGATCCTCAGGCAGCTTCTTGGTAGTGAGGAAGTCGATGTAGAGGACCCGCCAGTCGGGTGCCTCCAACGCGAGGGCGACCAGCGCGGGTTCCGGCGATGGAGGGCTGGCGAGCTCAATCTCCGTCGGAGGTTTGACGGAGGGGTTGTGGATGGAGTCGAGGAAGACGCCAGGTGGTGCTGGGCCTCGCTTGGAATAGAGGCGAGCCAACTCGTCTGCCTCGTTGTTCTTCTTCCTCGGGATGTGCTCCATCTCCAAGCCGGCAAAGTGGCCGCCGACCTGGTCGACTAGGCGCCTGTAAGCCGCCAGGTTGGGCTCGTTGACGTCCCAGGTTCCCATGGTTTGCTGGATGACGATGTCGGAGTCACCGTAGCAGTGAAGCTGCGATACGCCGAGCTCCTTGGCGATACGACCGTGAAGTAGAGCCTCGTACTCTGCTATTTTGTTGGTGCAGGGGAACATGATCTGCAGGGCGTAGCGCATCTTGTCTCCATTAGGGGAGATGAGGACCACGCCAGCCCCCGAGCCTTCATACATCTTTGAGCCGTCGAAGTAGAGGATCTAGCGTGGAGACTCGTCGACAGGGGCGGGTTGGTTGGTCTCGGTCCAGTCGGTGACGAAGTCGGCGAGGGCCTGAGATTTGATGGCCCTGCGTGGCTCGTAAGCGATGGTGAAGTTGTTCAACTCGACCGCCCATTTGGCAACTCACCCGGTTGCCTCCCTGTTGTGGATGATATCCGCTAACGGGTTAGCGCTTACCACCGTTATTGGGTGGCCCATGAAGTAGTGGTGCAGCTTCCTTGACGCGAAGAAGACCCCGTACACCAGTTTTTGGTAGTGCGGGTAGCACTGTTTGGACTCGGTGAGGCACTCGCTGATGTAGTAAACCGGCCTCTGTACCGGGTGCTCCTTGCCTTCCTCCTTGCGCTCAAGAACGATGACCGCACTGACGACCTAGTTTGTGGCGGCGATGTAGAGAAGGAGCGGCCCGTGCTTGAGTGGAGCCGCAAGGATGGGTGCCACGACTAGTGCCCTCTTCAGGTCCTGGAGGGCAGCGTCGGCTTCATCATCCCAAACGAATTTGCCCGACTTCTTGAGGAGTCGGTACAGAGGGAGCGCCTTCTCTCCCAGTCGCGAGATGAAACGGCTTATGGCGGCCACGCACCCAGTCAACCGCTGGTCGTCCTTGAGGTTCTCCGGCTTATTCAAGGATTCTATGGCTTTGATCTTATCCGGGTTAGCTTCGATTCCTCTTTGGGAGATGATGAAGCCAAGCAGCTTTCCGGCTGGTACCCTAAAAACGCATTTCTCAGGGTTCAGCCGCATGTTGTATCTGCGGAGATTGCTGAATGTCTCGGTCAGATCGGTAATCAAGTCGGATTTGGTCTTCGACTTGACCACTATGTCGTCCACGTAGGCATGGACGTTGCGGCCTATCTGGTCATGCAGACAATTTTGTATACACCGATGGTAGGTTGCCCCGGCGTTCTTCAACCCGAAAGGCATGGAGACATAACAAAACACGCCGTAGGGCGTGATGAAAGATGTCTTCTCTTGATCTTCCAGGGCCATCTTTATCTGATGGTACCCGGAATAGGCATCGAAAAAACAGAGCGCCTCGCTGCCAGCCGTCGAGTCGATGAGCTGGTCGATTCGGGGCAGGGCGAAGGGGTCCTTTGGACATGCTTTGTTGAGGCTGGTGTAGTCCACGCACATCCTCCAGGACCCGTTCTTCTTCAGCACCAGGACGGGGTTTGCTAACCACGCCGGGTGGAAAACTTCGGCGATGAACCCGGCAGTTAGGAGCCGGGCTATCTCTTCACCGATAGCCTTTCGTCGTTCGTCGTTGAAGCGGCGCAAGGCCTGCTTGACAGGCCTCGCGTTCTTGTCGACTTTGAGCTGGTGCTCTGCGAGCTCCCTCGGAACTCCCGGCATGTCAGATGGCTTCCATGCGAAGATGTCCTGATTCCCACGGAGGAAGTCGCAGAGCACGCTTTCCTATGCGGGGTCCATGTTGGCCCCGATGATGTGTGAGGATCCCGGATTAGTTATCCGAGATACTCGTTATGTTTCCTGCAACAATCCCGTGATCAGTCTGTTGTTGCACATAACTCGAATTGGCATCACATAACACCCATAAATACCGAATAAACATACTTACTTGATTGAAGTCCTAAGCTTCAACTGGTACTTGCAGCGGATTTATCATACAACGTGGAGCCCAAGTCCTTTGCCACAACACCACAGGCAGCAGACTGGGAAGCGCACTAGTTCGCAAAGACGCCAGTGATCTCCTCTTCTTCGGACTCCTCCTCTTAGAATCTGGCTAAGACAATAGCCAGGGATGAAACCAATATGAGTACATTTGATTGTACTCGCAAACTACCCCAGCTTGAGCATGCACTAAATTTTGATAATCTTTCATAAAAACCTTTATTTTTAGAAAAAACATCTAAATACCTTTATTGAAAAAGGGAAGAGTAGATCGTTAATCTTGTTGAAGACAAAACATTTTGGAAAGTAGTTTCTCAATAACTTGGTTTTAAACCTTTTTCTCGAAAATAAACCTTTGTTTGAAAAGGTAAGAAATCTCTTTTAAAACTCTTTCCTCGAAAATCACCACCTTGTCCATTACACCAAAACTCCTCCTTTTCCGATCATAGCCCCTTCAGGGTCACTCATTTTCCAGCAACCTCATACCACCCTCTCGGTATAGATTGCATAAAACATTCTCCGCTTCATTTTCTTTTCAAAACTCAAAACTTTGTAAAACTTGCACATAGGTCTTAGGACAGCATTCCAACTGTCCATATCCGAGGACTCGGCTATTCGAATAGTTTTACACTCTGCAGAGGTAGCACGCTTTTCCCACATCCATCCGGTTTCCCAGCCGTAGCCTCTCCTTTGCTCATGCTAGTATAGGATCCTTCCGCTATGACACTTTCCATCGACACTCAGTCCAGCCCGTCGGACCTAAGGGTGAGGACTCATAGTTCTGCCGGCGGTGTATGGTGGCACCTTCAATCCTCTTTCTCCCTTCACTTATACCAGTCTGTCGGTATTCTCCCTTTTTCTTGAGGACCCAGGTCAGGGTTAGGTTCTCGAACCATCCCCTCATGGAACGAGGTTATCCTCGTTATTGAGGCATCCAGTACTAACACGAGCAAATTATATGACTAAGCCCCGCCCCATATGGGGGTAAATGTGGTCGCACAGGGTATTGGCTGGTTATCATAGTACTAGGACACAATGTGCATTTTTCAAAAACATCACCATACTCCATTTCTCCACTTCAACACCGATATCTCGGCATACCATAATTCATCCAAAGACTTTCAAAGGGAGTTTTGAATGAACAATGTTTTTCCCATCCTATTGTTTTCTATCCACTAACTTATAATTCCATATAAGGTGGCAAAATAGTTTTTCATCTAACTTTGAAAAGGTTTTATAAAATCATTTCCAATTCCCATAGCAAAATACTTTTGACCAGAACTTGGGTGGATCGTAATCTCACCAAAAGATTTTCATAGAAGGCTTTTGAGTGAAACAAATACATTTAGAAATTACTGCACACTACAGACACCCCTATATCGGGTGTCCCAATAATGTACTTGTATTTTGGAAAAGGGTTTTCAAAAACATAGCTTTAGTGGCAAACGCCACATAAATCACTTATGCTCTTCATAAGTAAAACATGTGAATCAAAATAGATGTATATAGATGCAAGCTCAGTGAAGTAGCTTGCCTGGTTTCAACATAATGTCCCTGGACTTCTCCTTACTGATCAAAGAGATAAATTCCCATCCTTCTTCAACAAATCCTCTCCAGGACCACTCTGGTAGCGTTATTATCTAGCGTCGCAAATAGGGAAATAAACAACACTCAATACACCAAACAGAACCACGGATGATACACAAACAGGTAACAAACCACCAGCATAAACCAATCATTCAAACAACAAACTAGGATGTACACTTACAAGGGCCTTATACTAATTAGTAATCTAACACTTATACACAAGCTAGGACCATTGATCACAAAACTAACTTAGGGAAAGATTATCAACAAGTACCTTCCTTTAAACAGGAAATACTTCAGACGAAAGTTAAGCCACCAATTATTCTCTGTATTTCAAATTATCTTAATGATTTTCTTAACTTTCCAAAGTGCAGTACTGTAATTGTGTTCAAACAAGTATGAGGGTGATGCTACTGGATAGCTCACACTTTCCTTAGCATTTTGATATATCAAACACATTTTTCTGATATACCATTTAATAGTTATTGAATTTACAAGTTTTGTTTGAGGTGCTATAACTAGCTGATTTGTCATTTTTATCCTAAGCAATATATAACTCCAAATGTATTCAATCCAGTGGGGTTGTATAGAACATTTGAAATACTTTTCAGAACCTTTTTGTTTGTAAAAATTTGGATGAACCAAACTCTAGGAATTTAAGTCCCAAGTTGTGACCAGAGCTATTTCTGGATTATTAGATTTTTAGGGTTAACAGGATACTCTTTTGTCATTTTTGTTCCAACTCAGCCACTGATCCATTTGGATCATGCCTGATACCTTTGCAAAGTACTCACTGGATACTTTACAACTCAATTTATTCTTTGACCTTTTGTCTTAAGCCACAAGTAGAACTTGCAGAAGAAAACAACTAATTGCTAAAGTTCCAGAAATAGAATTTCAACTAGCCATCTTCTCTGGATCATCTCCACCAGTAAAAAGTTCACCTTGGTACACCATTGATGGTTCAAGAAAGTACTACTAATACACTAGCTAAGCCAACAAGAATCATTGCAAAAACTATTCTAGGTTGATCACAAAGTTCAATAGAAAACAGCAAGTTTTAATAGTTTTTTTTTCAGACAGCAGAAAATCTACACTGGATAGCAAATTTGGCCAGAAGCTAAACTAATTTAGACTAGTCAAAACAAGAATCCAAAGACATGTCATCAAAGTACTATTTCTCCTCTTTCTAACAAGCTAAAATTTGAAAATTTTGGTAAAGTGAAACGTCGGCAAAATGGTTCTAAAGTGAGCTAGTTAATTACTGCTTTCCCTGACAACCATTTTCAGAAAATTTGAAACCTGGCGGGGATGCACTGTGGCCGTGGATCTGGGATCCGACGGCTCACAGCCATCATCTGCCTCCCGATGTGTGCATGCAAAAAAAAAAAGGAAAAGGTGGCTCGGGCGGCCGGAGTGGTCACCGAGGGGAGGATGGGAGGAAACGGTGAGCGTGTAGGCGGCTGAGGGTGTCGAGGACGTCCCAGAGATGGTGCGGATGGTGTCGGAGATAGCCAGAACAGCGACGGCGATCCCCACGGCCTCTACGGAAGCGAGGCATCGACGGCGAGCTCCGGCGTCGTTCGGCCGGCTTCGGCCGAGCTTGGCCATGCTCGACACCGCGGCAGCGTGGGCTGCGTCTCCGCCCTCCTGGCGGGTGTAGGTGGAAGTGGGGAGCACGGGAGAGACAGAACGGGAGGTGTGGCGAAGTTGAGAGCTCGGGGCCGCGTTAAATAGAGGTGGAGGCCGGTGCACGACGGTCTTGGTCCAGGAGGTGGTCAGGGAGTGGGAGAGGCCTCCATTGGCTGCCTGTGCAGTACTGCTACGACACGGCGATGGCGTTAGGGCGTTAGGAGTGAGCTCGGGCACGGGATCGGGCCATGCAGAGCTCGGGGTGATAGGTGGCCGTTGCGCTCACACGGTGCTCGACGGAATGCTGGCGTCGCTGTGGGCCAGAAGGTGTGACCCGAGCATGTCTACGGGGTCAACGGGAGGCTGGGACTGGATGGGGCGAGTGGTGCGTGCTGGGGTGCCGTGGTGGAGAAGGGTGCCGTCAGCGTCCACGGCAAGGCAAGCAAGGGGGTGGCGTGCTGGAATTGGGGCAGAGGGGATGCATCATTCGCGTGGCTTCGACCAGTGGCGAGGGAGGAGGTGCAGGACAGCACGATGGCGAGCGCATGGGCTGAGGCAATGCCTCCTTCTTCCTGCCCACTTGCGGTACGAGAGAGAGAGAAGAGATTGATGAGAGGGAAGGTGCTCAATCTTGCCCACCCGTGCAGAGCTGCAGCACTAGGCGTGGAGGAGAAGGGAGAGGGGACCTGGTGGCGTGCGCAGGGAGCACGGCAGCGAGGAACACAGCGGCGTGCGGGAGGGAGCAGGGTAGAGAGAAGCACGACACGGCGGCGTGCTGCAGGGGAGATGAACCTCTTGCAAAAACACCCCTGTCTTTCTTTCTTTCTATTTCTTTTACTTCCTTTTTAAAATCAGTAGCATTTCAGGGATTTTATTGGGGTACTAAAACCATTTTAAATTTTTTGAAATTATTCATGTAGCCTCCCCATAACATGTGGAGGCTCCACAAAAATTGGTGTTTTAAAATAAAATGTTTTGGACAATATTTGTTCATAGGGTTTGATTTTGGCATTTTTACCCATTTCAAAAAGATGGTTAATGGTGATAATAAAAAGGGTCTAAAATAAAAGGGTTTGTTTTTTTTGAAGTGAGAAGAGATGTTTCATAAATTAGATCACAACACTGGGTTTTCAAGGAACTTCTATTTTGAAATTGTTTATCATTTCATGTGAAAAAATTGAAATTGGGTTCTAAAACAGTTTCAGGAATTTCAATATTGATTTGACATGAGAACCCACATGGAATAATGATGTTTTGGGCTAAAAAGGATCAACATTGAGTTTGGGGTGTGAGATATGGTTTCAAGGATGGATGAGGTGGGGGTGCATTGGTTCATAGGCCAAGATTTAGAATAAACACAAGGGTGTCAAAATGGTATTAAATACAGGAGCAATTGGCCACTACTTTGATTAGGCCACAAAATGGAGGTGGATAAATAAGAAAACAACTTCCAATCCTTTCAAACTTGATTTTATAATAAAGCTGATATGGAGTAGATGAGATCCCTAGAGGTGCATTTCCAAATCTTCCAATATTTTATCAAATAGGAAAGGGTCTAGAAATGCTATCTGACAACAGGAGTGAAGATAGGTCCAGAGATGTATTGGTCAAGGTTCCTTCAAGGGTTTAAGATATGCAAGGTGGTGGTGATGCTCATTTAGGTCACACATGACCATGGGCATGTCAGGGATTTTTCTCAAGATTCTAGGAAACACTTTTGTTTACAAAATATTTTTAATAACCAACTCTAGCCTTTTTTTGAAAATAGTTAATAACAATATCTAACACCAGCAAGTCAACACAAGGTCAAACAGAGCAACATAAAGGAAAACACAATCATTAGTGAAGCATTTAAAAAAAGTTTTTGTTGGTTCTGAATTTTGGGGTCTGGCAAAACTAAGTTTTTTCTTGGTTCCAAAATTTGGGATGTTACATGATGGCTGTCTTGGATGAATCGCCCTCGACCTAGGCAATGCGCTTGGTTTCCTGGGCGGCATGGAATTTGTCATGCGGGTTGAGCATCGGCTTCTTCAGCATGGTGACGTCGTTCGGGTCGACTTGCAGTTTGAGCCGCTCTAGCTCCTCGCTGGCGATGACTGACTCAGCGAAGACCGCGTTGCCCTTCTCGCACTCGATCGCCTTATCGACGTCGCCAGAGATCGTGATGGTCCCGTTGGGACCCGGCATCTTCAGCTTCAGATACGCGTAGCAGGGACGCGCCATAAAGTTTGCAAAGGCAGGTCGGCCGAAGATGGCATGGTAGGCGCTCTTGAAGTTCACCACCTCAAAGCAAATTTTTTCGAGGCGAAATTTTTTGTCGTTGCCGAAGACGACATCGAGGACGACCCGACCCATGGAGTGAGCCTTCCTTCTGGGAACGATGCCATGGAAGGTGGTGACGGAGGGCTGCAGTGCCGAGTCGCAGAGCTTCATCCGTCGAAAGGTATCGTAGTAGAGGATGTTGATGCTGCTCCCTCCGTCCACGAGGGTTTTGGTGAGGATGTAGCCCTTGACTTGCGGGGCGACTACCAAGGCAAATTTGCCAGGGTAATCGATTCGCGGAGGGTGGTCTTGGCGGGTCTAGGTAATTGCCTGGTCTGACCAGTTTAACCATTGCGGGACGTCTGGCGTGGTCGCATGGATGGCGCGCTTGACGATCTTATCGTCACGCTTCGAGTCGAGTCCCACAAATGTGTGGAAAGCGCAGCAGGTCGGGGGCATCCTGGGCCCCTGTTGTTCGGCATCTGGCTTGTCGCGGTCCCCACCCTGGTTCGCCGTGGCCTTGGCCTTGACGATGTTGTCGGTCATGTCGCACTCGCCGGTGGTGTGCTTCACCGGCTTGTCGGGTCGGCTATGCCACCTGCATGGCTGGGACAAGATCTCGTCAGCCGTCCACTTTTTTCGTGGGAGGCTGGCGCGTGGGCTTTTGAAGCCTCGTCCGTTGCCGGTGGCGGCTACCAGCTCCGAGCCGCCATCGCTCTTCCGCTTCGTGGCACTCCTCGAGCCGCCCTTGCCGTTTCTTCCCTTGGAGGACTTTCCGTCCTCGTCTTCTCCCGAGTCATCCTTCGTCGGGTCTGACTCGGTGTACTTGTGGATGATCGCCATCAACTCGCTAATGCTCATGCCATCCTTCTTGTTGCGCTTGAGCTTTCCGCGGAGATCAGCGAAGTTGGTGTTGTCCGCGAGGTGCGAGTGCACCGTGTCGACGCTCAGATTCTCCGATGAGTTGACGAGGTCCGCGACGCGATTGTACCATTTGCGAGTAGACTCGCCTTCCCGCTGGATGCACCGCTTTAGGTCTTCCACAGTAGTGGGTCGCTTGCAGGTGCCTTCAAAGTTCTTGATGAAGGTCTTCTTCAACTCGGCCCTGGAGCCGATGCTGTTCTTGGGGAGGTTGTTTATGCAGGTGCGCGCGGTCCCCTCTAGCATGAGAGGGAAGTAACGTGCACGGAGTAACGCGCTAGTGTTCTGGATGTTCATGGTGACAGCGTAGTCCTGGATCCACGTCGCCGGATTCATGTTGGTGTTGTAAGACTTCACCTCCCGTGGCACCTTGAAGCGGGGGGGGGGGGGGGGGGGGGAGCGCTCGTTGCGAATCGTGGAGACGAAACAGCGCGGTCCGAACTCGTCATCATCGGCGAGTGCCGACTCGGCCCACTTATTGTTGAGGTGGCCCCGTAGATCGGGAGTGGAGGCATTGGAGCGGCGCTGAGCTTGGTTGTCGTTGATGGTGTGCCGAGCGTCACCCGGGGCGAGCCGAGGTATTGGCTGAAGCGGGGCTGCGTTGCTCGATGCGGCTTGCTCGTCGCGTGCCCGATGGTGAGTCGTGTTGGGCCCTCCGTCGCCTTGTTCGACGCGGCGCGGGGCCGACTCGGCCCTCTCGCTGAAGTGCGATCTGGAGTACATCTTGCCGCTGTTGGTGGACATGTTCTCCTGTAGCTCCACCGCCTTGTTCACCAGCTTGATGGCAACGTCGCATCCGGGGTGACCCGTTATCTTCATCTTGTTGAAGAACGAGGCGGCCGCTACCATGCAGTCGACCGGCGTGTTGAAGACTGCGAGGGTGGGATCGTCCACCACGGCCGGCGGCTTGGCTTTAGGCTGCGGGGGAGGCATGCGCTCCCGCGGGTCTTCCTGCCGGGTCCCGTTCCGGCGATTCCGCTCCCGTTCGCGCTCTAGCTCTGCGTCTTCGTGAGCGAATGCGTCGTCGAGCACGCGCGTTGGGGCGTCGAACCGGAGGCGCGATTGCTGCTTCTTCCGGTACTCCGTGACGGCGGACAGTGCAATGATGATCGGTGATGGTAGCGTTAGGTTGTGCCCAAGCGAAGGCGTGGATGTAGTAAGTAGCAGTTTTCCCTCATTAACAAACCGAGGTTTATCGAACCAGTAGGACTTTGAAATCAACAACAAAGTGAATGTTGAAGATCTCGGGCACTTAATCTTCAACAGACGTGGACCTGCACACAGTCAACCAATGACTTTGCGCCCAACGGCGGAAAGGTTGTCAATCTTTTAGTCTCGCAGAAAACAAAGTGGTTAATTGTATAGTGAAATAGATGAAAATATGAAAGTGGACCAGAGGAGTAATGATGATGAAAAGTGATGAATAAAGGTTGCGATCAATGTAAAAAGATGGACCGGGGGCCATGGGTTCACTAGTGGAGTCTCTCAAGTAAATAAAACACTCATATGATGGGTAAACAAATTACAGCTAGGCAATTGACAAGATTATAACACAAACTTAATCTAGCTATGACATAGAGAACATGATAATACTTATGTAGGCATCACGACAATGAACAAAGACCGTTGAGTCCAACTGTATCTTTGTCTAGAAAGTCCACCGTGGGATGGCTATCTAGCCTGTCACCCAACGGTATTAAGTTGCAAGCAATAGACATATGCATTAAGTAAAGCGCATGAAGTAAGCAATACTAATACCAAAAGAGACATTAACACCGCTGTTTTACCCTTACTAGTAACAGTACACCCTCGCCCTTAGACGTTTCTGTCACTCGTGCCAAAGAACAAAAGGGGGCATGAACCCACTATCTAGCATAAATACTCCCTCTTGGAGATACACACAATCACTTGACCAAAGTAACTACGCACATCGGAGAGCATGCAAGAATATAAATCAACATATAAGAATCATGCACAATCTGATCATAACTTCATAATTCATCAGATCCCAGCAAACACATCACATAGCATTACAATAATCGATCTTGATCATGTTAGGCAGCTCAAAAGATCATAATACATGAAGCACAAGGGAGAGAGAGAATACCATCTAGCTACTGCCATGGACCCGTAGTCCAAGGTGGGACTACTCACAAATCATCCACTACTAGGAAACTAGCTATAGATGGAAACTGATTTTGTGGCGCACCAAATAGCCATGCGCCACAGAAATATTTCCTGTGGCGCATTGTTTTGCATGCGCCACAGAAAATGTGGAATTCTGTGGCGCATGGGGCCTCATGCACCACAGAAATGACTCTTTCTGTGGCGCATGGGTCTAGATACGCCACAGAAAGCCACATTTCTGTGGCGCATCTTGACCCATGCGCCACAGGAAGGGCACCCACCCAATCATTGGTGGCGGGGCCACCATATTTCTGTGGCGCATGGGTCTAGATGCGCCATAGAAATGTGGCTTTCTGTGGCGCATCTAGACCCATGCGCCACAGAAAGAGTCATTTCTGTGGCGCATGTGGCCCCATGCGCCACAGAATTGTTGAAAACAGATCCCACCCTCCCCCCCCCCCCCCCCCCCCCCCCCCCCCCCCCCCCGTGGATTGCCTTTTCAGTTTTGCAAACAAGAAAAGAGAATGATAAAACCTTCAAAAAATAAAATCCTTTGAGATATAGTTTTGTTTTAGTGTCTAATAGGTATAGAAATTTTGAAATATGAATTTTGACTTTTTTTTGCAAATAACACAAAAAAAGGTTGAACGGCCATAACTTTTGCATATGATGTTGAAAAAATGCGTTTAATATCTCAAAAAAAACTAGAGAAAATTTCGGACTCGTGCTCACCCGGGTTTACCCGGTTGGACTTTTCTCAGATTCTCAAAATTCCAAAAGAAAAAAAAGTTATGGCCAAAAACAAGAAATTTTCCTGCAAAATCAAAAAAATTCAAAAAAAAATAGAAAAGATAATTCTGTGGCGCATATCCACATATGCGCCACAATGGATATGCGCCACAATGGATATGCGCCACAAAATTGTTGGGCGGGATTCGAATTTGAATCCTGCCAGCACCCCCCTGCTCCCTCTCTTTTCCCCTTCTCTCCTTCTCTCCTCCACTTCTCCCTCCACTTCTCCTCTCCTCCACTTCTCCTCCACTTCTCCTCTCCCTTCTCCTCCCTCCTCCTTCTCCTCTCCTCTCCTCCACATCTTCACTCCTCCTCATCCTCCACCTCCACCTCCGGCGACCTCCTCCACCACCCCGGCGACCTCCACCTCTGGCGACCTCCACCTCCACCTTCGGCGACCTCCTCCACCACCCCGGCGACCTCCTCCTCCACCCCGGCGACCTCCACCTCCACCTACGGTGACCTCCTTCTCCACCATTTCCGGCGACCCCCATCCTCCACCCACCCACCTCCGGCGACCCCCTCCTCCACCCACGGCAACACGGCCTCCGACGAGCTCCGACAAAATTCCGGCGAAATTCCGGCGGCTAGATCTAGATCTGGCCGCCTTTTTTTTTAAATTCAAAAAAAAAATTCTGTGGCGCATGGTGGTGGGTGCGCGACTGAAATATTTCTGTGTCGCACGGTTCAGGGTGCGCCACAGAATCTTGGCATTTCTGTGGCGCACCGCGGGCGTGCATCACAGAAATATATTTTAGTTGCGAGGTTTCTGTGGCGCATCCACCTGTTTCCAGGATGCGCCACAGAAAGCCCAATTTGGTGCGCCACTAATAGCCCTTTTCCTAGTAGTGATCCCGGAGGAAGGCATGGCGATGAAGAGCCCTCCGGGATCGATCTCCCCTCCGGCAGGGTGCCGGGATCAGCTTCAGAATCACCCCGAACTAGGGTTTATGGTGGCGGCGCCTCGGGGTGAC
Organism: Poa pratensis; assembly: GCA_947311845.1. NCBI lineage: Eukaryota > Viridiplantae > Streptophyta > Magnoliopsida > Poales > Poaceae > Poa > Poa pratensis. The sequence goes on from CAMZMU010000088.1 coordinate 11,593,570, forward strand.
TTCTCTAGAAAATAATGGCCGCTTCGACGTTTTTGGGATTAATCTGATTTTAGAGGCGTCGGAGGGGGCCGAGGGGACCCACTAGGAGCAGGGGCGGGTCCCACCCGCCGCCCTAGGGCAGGCCGCGGCTGGGGGTTGTCCCTGCCCTGTGGGTGTCCCCCAGGGCTGCCCTCTGGACTAAAAATCCGTCTTGGCGAATAAAAATCCTCGCAAATTTTCAGCGCATTCCGAGAATATTTCCTGTGGTAAGTTTCTGAAACAAAAAGACATCAAAAACAGGAAACTGGCACTAGGCATCTTGTCAATAGGTTAGTCCGACAAAATGCATAAAAATGATGTAATAAGATAGTAGAAACATGTGACAACATCACAAAACTAGCATGGATCAATAAAAAATTATAGATACGTTTGACACGTATCAGGCAATCTTTTGCGTTTCGACGAGTTGCTCCTGGCGGCGGATTTTCGCCTTCTGCTTCTCCATCACAAGACGAAGTGTCTCGAGCTTTTTCGCCTGCTCGATGGCGTTGTCTGGGGTAATTGGAGTAGTGAGCGGGTCATTGTTGTTGTCGTTACCCGTCACGGTGTTGGCGTTCCCCGCCATGCCAACAATGGCTAGGGTCGCCGATCCGCTGGACATCGAACCCGCCAAACCCTCGGACTCGTAGTCGAGGACGGGTAGGATGGAATCATTGTCGGTGTCGTTGCCGTTGCCCGGGCCGCAGAGACGCTCCGAGTTAGACTCGGGGTCCACGGCCGGGTCGCCATTGTCGATGGAGTTGGCGGTGCGACGCAGTCTGGGTCGCAGATGGGAAGCGTCGCATTGTCGCTGTTGGTAGGGGCGACCTCCTCAGATGATCCGCAGAACCCAACGAAGGCGGTGAGGGCGGTCCCGAAGGGGATGAGCGCATAGTGCGAGATCGGTGCGCCGGGTGTGGGTGTCGAGTACGTAGCCGACGCCGTTGTGCTCATGGTAGATGCCGAAGACGACATCCTCCACGGGCGGGATTGCACCCCTCGCGAAGTAAACTCCAGCAGTCGCTGGCCCCACGGTGGGCGCCAACTGTCGAGGGTTTCTCGAGACAGATGCCATCGAATGACTTGAATGCGCAGAGCAAGGCGACATAGGAATCACGAGGGGGTCGACACAAGCGAGTTTACCCAGGTTCGGCCCCTCTTTGGGAGGTAAAGACCTACTCCTGCTAGATTGTATTGGATTGATGGGGTGTACAAGGTGTGCCAATGGCGGGTTGCGCAGGAGCGTAGATCGACTCTGGCGCAAAGTGTCTAGGATGTGGAAAAGGATGTCTCCCTAGGGTTTACCCCTAGCCGCCCTTATATCCTGAGTCGGCTAGGGTTTACAAGATGCATCCGGGTCGGTTTGGAGCTTATCCTACGGCTGTCGATGAAGCTAGGTTACTTGGAGCGCAATCTTCATCTCCACCGCCATCTTCTACCGAACCCGGGTCTGAGTCGAGTTGGCCCACCGGGTTGCGGGCTTGGCCTCCCCCTGATATGATCCTCCGGGTGGGCTGCTGGGCCACCCGGGTCTCGTGGTCCAACCCGCACGTCTGGTCCTGCCCGATTGGGTATTCCCCCATCAAGGGGAAAGACCAGCTCCAAGATGGAGGCCAAGCGTGATGCAACGACACTTGCATTGCAATAGTCCTTGAAGGGGTTCATATCCCAAAAGGACAAGGCAATTGAGGAGAAGGAGAGGGAAGCAGCGGGAGAGAGAGGAGAACATGAATAACTTTTTCGATTTACAAAAGAAGAAGATCGAGATCGATGAGACCAATGCCCGTTATAGGGCCATGGAAGCGGAGCAGGCATTGCTCACCGAGGAGTCCCGGATCATGATGGCCGATCTCAACAACATGACCCCGAGTAAAAGGGCATGTCACGAGAAGAAGTAAAAGCTCTTCATGGAACGAGATGTTTGATTCATCTCAATTGTGTGTTGCCCACAAACTATGTTGAAAATGGGGCAAAATGGGGCCTCGTGCTCCCCTTTTTGGGTACTACGTTGATGCCGATATGGCAACTATTATTTTACTACCATTACCCATGTTTAGTTACTTGCAAATTAGTTTGAAATCTATTACCTAAAAAAAAGAAAGGGGCGGACCAAATGGGTCGGCCCGTTGGGTGCACTCGCCAGAAAAGGCCAGATAGAGATGGACCACTATCCGTTTGCCGACCCAAACGGATGAAAAATTGACCAAAAACTGGTCCGTTTGGGTCGGCGCGTTGGAGTTGCCCTAAGTGCCGAGTTCTTTGAAATTATCTAAACCACGGGAAGGATAACAAGAAAGTATGACTCAACAATGACACAAAAGTAGATACGACCTGGAAATATTAACTAGATTAGATATATAGAATTTAGTTGTTCTTTTTCCCCTAAATTATGTGGCTTCCTTTTCACGTCGAATATTTCCGCTTGAAACGACATCATACTTGATCTTCACTAATTCGTAAAAAAATTTATAAGCCTATTCATGCAATCTCCCTGTTAATTCAAATGTATTTTTTTTAATATATTCAAGTCTAGCAAATGATAGGTATCAAATTAGCAATTAGAAAATAGCAATTATGTGTCGAAAATTCTCTAAAAAAATTAAAGTATGTGGCAAACAAACCATTGTTACGACTGAATCTTCAAGTCCATGTGGCTATGAACATCTAGAATTGGTGTGCTAAAATTGTTGTGAATTTGCAAACTGAAGCATCAAACACGCAGTGGTGCAAGATCATCACATAGCGCCTTTGCAAACTTGGGATGTTTGTATAATGGTATAATTTGAAACTTTTTTTCAGGTTGGTATAAGTTGAACTTGATACCACTACTCCTCCAATGTCGAAATAGAGCAAACTTACTCCAGGATATCTAGAATTTTACAAAATGTATTAACATCCACCATACCAAATAAATGTACAGTTAATATATTTAGTTCCAAATCTAGTTATACTAATTTTGTATATTTTTCATATACACTTGGTAAAAATTTACGAAGTTTGACATAGGAAAGAACAAATATATGCTCTATGGTTTGGCACAAAGGGAAATATATAGTGTGTAACAAATGCATGCATATGAATGACCAACTACTCAAGTTTCTTATGATTTCCATTCACAAAAGAAGTGATATATGTGGATATGAACCATGAAGTATGGTCAATTATGTGGTGTTGATGTATGTGTTGTATCGATATACCATGTGTGCGGTGGCCTGGTGGGGGGCGTAAGAAGTAACATATGGGCGTACTAAATATATCCAGCCCCTTATATATATCTTGGCACATGCAAACTATGTTGTACTAAATATATCCAGCCCCTTATATATATCTTGGCACATGCAAACTATGTTGTACTAAATATATCCAGGCCTTCCTGGCACATGCAAACTATGTTGTACTAAATATATCCAGGCCTTTATATGTAAACTATGTTGACGGAAGACCAAGCAAAAGTGCAAGAAACTCGCACCACCAATCTCTCATGCTGCATCTATATGCGCATGAACACCCTATATAAATTCAGCTAGCTAGCGCTATATATAAAACTTACATACAAGAACTCGATCATATCCCAACAAATAAGTTGGATCACAATGGACGCTGCAAGGATTGTCCTCGTCGCTCTAATCCTCGCCGCCCTTACGACCATCCCTTTGGCATCGAGCAAGCAAGAGGTGAATGCACATGATATCAAGGATGCCGTTTCCGAAGAAGGACGAAACATGCTTTCGTCCCGCTTTATAAATAAAGCCCAACGGCCAAACCGATACAAAGTGATGAGGTGATCCTCTTACAAAGCAGATCAAAGATAAAGAAGAGAAAACACTGGAGAGCCAAACTTGCCACCGATGACAATGAAACTAAGCCTAAACACACCGGAACTCCATGACAAAGCCCTCAAGAAGGAAACGACGCCAAACGCCGCCAATGACGAGACCGAAGGTCAAGGTTTTCACCCGGAGTTCTGATGCAGCGAAGGTAAGCACAACAGCGCCCCCAAGAGGGTTACGACACCCGCAGGCATCGCCGCCGTCGGCGCCGGAGCGCTGGGCTTTCGCCCGCAAAAAACCTTCGCCACACCCGGTACCTCAGACCGCCCCCGTCAACGAGTCCGGCTCCCAACTCACGATCTGGGCTGCCACAACGCCAGGATCCCCCGCCGTCCTCTTCCTGCCAGCCACCTAGACCAGGAAAAGGACCATCACCACCACAACGTCGTTCGCCGTAGAACGCCCGTGCAGTCCACCTTCCGAGGCCGCCACCTCGGCGTCCGAGATCACTAGCCCTTGAGAAAAAGCATTGAGGATTCACCAAGAGAATTCTCTGATGCCCTCTTTTCTGATCCCGTCTCCAAGGCCCACAGTCCACGGTCGCTGACTCGCCCGAAAAAGCTGCCATTTTGAAGAAGGCTGCCATTCAAGAGATGGACGTTGCATTTGCGATCGTCAGGAAGAAGAAGGCTGCTGGTGGTGCCACCGAGAACCACCTCTAGTGTCGTCAGGAAGAAGAAGGCTGCAGCTGCTAAAGGTGTCAAGTCTGCACCGCTAATCACAATGGAGGATGGTGCTGGTTACAAAGCGCTCGATCCTCCGCCTCCCTATGTTGCTTATATGTTTCTTTAGACAAAGGATTTCTTTTCGAGCGAGCATATATATGTGTATGATGCATGTGCTTGTGGAATATTAAAATATCCTTGTTTTCTGTGATTAACAATAGCTAGTCGGGGGTGGGTGATCGATGCGTTGGTATTCAGTTACTAATTATTTTTATCTGTCTTGAATCTGTAATCTCTTCTCTTTGGGGTGAATTTTTTCCTTGCACTTTCCGAGGGAGCCAATTAGATAGCTCCCAATAAGTCAAGTTGCATCATGAGTTGATCATTCCATGCCCCTGAGACGCTCGCTCGGGAGAAGGGGTCAAGCTAGCAGAGATCGGATGTAGGCCTTCTCTCTCGTGACATCACCGACGAGGTCCAGCGCAAGTCTCCGGAATTCGTGTTTTTTGCAAGTATGTGAGAACAACTTGATGCCTACACTACAAGTTCACATGGTAGATTACCCAAAGTTAGACACCAGGGTCGTTGCTGCCACATCGAGAGCCCCCACCGCGGAAACCTACACACGAAGGCACCACCCTGCCTGTCGTAGGCGCCATGCACACGAATGAAGCCCCCGCCGTGCTCAAGTTCAAACTCTTATTTTTCGGGGTGAAAATCCAAGGTCTGGCTTTAATTGGTTGTGCGTGACAATGATCTTGTGGAAGGCTTTGTTTTGAGAGCGGGGACTATCTTCAGGGTGAAAACCCAAGATCTACGATCGGGCGACGACGGTGCTTCTGCACTGTTCACTTTTTGGAGGGTGAAAACCCAAGATCTACGAGCGGGGACTATCTTCAGGGAAGAGGGAGCAGAGTTACGGTTTTTTTTACACATGAGCATGGTGCAACAGGAAGCCACACAGGGCATCGACCGAGCCTCTAATCTCGATGTTTAACCTATGAGACCAGATAACAAGGTCGTTCACAGCGCGCTGGAGCACGTCCGATGCCGAGCACGCCCAATTGTTGAAGACGTTGTTGTTCCGCGCCTTCCATAGCTGCCAGGGGACCGCGGCAGAGCAGAGCTCCCATGCCGCAGCCTCCAAATGGTGAGGTTGTCAAAGACGGGGCAACCATTAGTATGCTACATTGTTTGATCGATGTGATGCATCTTTCACATGTTTGGAGCCTTTAGCCATGTCTGCTCATGCACACCTCTTTTTTTTTTTGATAAAGGGCTTTATTACTTAAAAGGTTTAAGCATTACACCCGACCTCTGCATAACAAGATGCATACAGCCGACAAAACCAAATTAAAAAGTACAACGAAACATAGACCTAGTTACAAATCATAAGATCATATACTCTGCCTATGGTGGTGGACAAATACGAAGATCACGCTGCCACCCATGTGGGATAAAAATATCCCTCGCCGTAGTCTCCAGGCGCACAGATATCTCCGGAAAAAGGTCTCAAAACTCCATGCGTTGTAATATGGACCACGAATGGAGCAAACTTGTGCACCGGTATATTACCTGCAAGAGAGATACATTTTTATCGTTAAAAACCTTGTCATTTCTACAAAGCCAAAGCGACCAAATAACGGCTATCGCTCCCACCCTTATAATAGTTCTAAATTTGTGATCAATTCCATGTAACCAGTTGCCGAAAATATTCGCAACCGATCGTGGAGGATACAAATTAGAAGCAATTTGGATGGTTGACCAAATAGAATGCGCAACCTTAGAGTCGAAGAAAAGATGTTTTATCATCTCATTGTGTCGACAAAAAACACACTTCGAACTTCCTTTCCAATTACGCTTAACAAGATTATATTTGGTGAGAATAACTCCTCGACGAGCATACCATGAGAAATTTTTAATTTTTAAAGGTATTTTCATCTTCCAAAGTTTCTCATGTTTATCCACTGGCACGTCGTATTGGATGAGGGCTCTATACATGGAATCAACTGAGAAACGACCGTTCTCAGTAAGGGTCCATCGAAATTCATCTGAACCAGTAGAGAGCTGAATCATGGCTAATCTCCCTAAAAGGGCATTCCATGCCTCAAGTCTAGGTCCGATCAGATCTCGCCTGAATGTCATAACCGGAGGAGATGACTGCATAACCTCGGCTAGCGTATCACTCTTATGACGAACAATGTTGTATAAAGCTGGATATTGGTCCTTTAGAGGGGCATGTCCCAGCCATTTATCCTCCCAGAACCTAATTTCCGAGCCATCTCTAATAGCGAATTTTCCATAGCGAAAGAAAAGCTTTTTCGTCGCCATGAGACCAGCCCAAAAGTGCGAATCACCTGGTTTCCATACCACTTGTGACAATGCCTTTGAACCGACATATTTACGCCTTAGGAGAGATTGCCATGTCCCCTCTTCCGAGAGCAGCTTAAAAAGCCATTTCCCTAGAAGGGCCGAATTCTTGACTTGCAGATCATGGATACCAAGTCCACCTTGATCTTTATGTCGGCAAACAACATCCCATCGTGCCAATCGATACTTCTTTTTCTTGCTATCCCCTTGCCAAAAGAATCTTGAGCGAAAATAATCTAACTTTTTCAAGACTCCTTTGGGCAACTGGAAGAAGGATATCATATACAGTACCATATTACTTAGGATTGAATTTATGAGTATCAATCTCCCACCTAAGGATAGCAATTTGCCTCTCCAGCTGGTCAATCTTGCTTCGAAGCGCTCCTCAACATGTTTCCATTCAGCATTAGTCAGCCTCCTGTAGTGAATAGGTATACCAAGATACCTAATCAGAAACTGACCTTGCTCACAACCGAATAGATCAGCATATTGAGTTGCAAACTCCTGGGCTTCGCCAAAACAGAACAACTCACTTTTATGGAAATTTATTTTCAACCCCGATAATTGCTCGAACACTGACAAAATCAGCTTCATGTTCTTTGCTTTCTCCAGGTCATGGTCCATAAAAATAATTGTGTCATCCGCATATTGGAGGATAGAGAGGCCGCCATCCACCAAATGTGGGATGACTCCCTCAATTTGTCCATCCAGCTTAGCCCGATCAATCATAACCGCTAACATATCAACCACTATATTAAATAGTATCGGCGATAGAGGGTCACCTTGCCTTAGACCTTTCTTTGTTTGAAAGTAATGACCAGTATCATCATTGACTTTAATAGCCACGCTACCTCCAGTGACAAAGTTCCGTATCCAGGCGCACCTCTTGTAGTATCAGTCTTGCATTTATTTGTTGAATAACATGATGAAGAGTGTGTCTTGCTCATGTCGTAGTACAGAAGAGTTATCTCGGTTCCCTTTGTTTTGTTAGAGTTTGACTCGATGTTTGATCAATTTAGTTAATAAATATGTGTGTTTTGTTGCCTGTAACATATAGTTTATCATATTGTCATATCCATAGAGTCCAAACCTTGTTTATTTCTCCTACATTAAATTTGAATTAGGGTTGTTATACTCTATGCTTTAAGCAAATGTATTGGCTGCTGGCGTGGTGCAAAAGTCATTACCTGCACCAATCATGTTTCTTCTCTTATACAATTTCATGTTTGAAAACAGGACCAATTACTAAACATCAGCTTGTAGCTCCTCTTGAGCTTGGGATAATAAGATCACACAACCATCCTGTTTCGTTAGCACCACAAAAGTGTGGGTGGCTCATCTTAGAAGATTTCCAGAGTACCGGGTCCTAAAGAACCCTAATATGCACTGGAAGATCCAAAAAGGTTCCAGAACCTTCTAGAAAGTTTTGGAGGCTGCCATGTGGCTTCCCACTTTGCTAGGACATGTGGGGGCCGCCACATGGGCCACCGAGGCCCATTAGTGTGGCGCCTCCCACTTGCCCTTGAGTGGTAAGGAAGGGGACGTCTAGGTTTTGGGGCGCCCTGATGGCTGCAATAGCTTATGGTGTATCGTCAGTGTTCACCCCAATAGAAGGTGTAGGAAGCAGCTAGTAGGGAGTTTTCCCTTAGTGAAGAACCGAGGTTATCGAACCAGTAGGACTCTGAAATCAACAACGAGGTATTCAACGACAATCTCTGGTACATGATTGTCAAGCTTCTTGGTCTGCTGAAAACAAGGGATTAAATTTTATAATGGATAAAGAACAATTATGAAAACGGACGAACGAGCAAGTGATGGTGGAAAACGTGAAAACGGTGTTGTAATCAATGGAAAAAGATGGAACAGGGCCCATGGGTTCACTAGTTGTGTCTCTCCAGAAGATAAAATAAACACATGATGGGTAAACTAATTACAGCTGAGCAATTGACAAAATTGTAACATAAACTTAATCTAGCTATGACATAGATAATTCATATGTGATATTAATATAGGCATCACGTCAAACATATATAGACCGTTTGTTATCCAATTGCATCTATAACTAATCATCCACCTAGGGATCGCCATCAAGCATGTCACCCATTGGTATTAAGTTGCAAGCAACACACAAAAGAATTAAGCACATTACATGATGTAACCAATATTTATAATCACGAAGACATAAACACCGCTGTTTTACCCTTAGTAGCAACAACACACCCTCGGCCTTGCACGTTTCTGTCACTCGAGCGCTGGCACACGAGGGGGCATGAACCTACAATCTGGCATAAATACTCCCTCTTAGAGATTCAAGTGATCACCTGGCCAAAGTAATCACACACATCGGAGAGCATGCAAGAACTTGAATAACACATAAAGATAACATGAACAATCTGATCATAACTACACAATTCATCAGATCCCAACAAACACATTATATAATATTACAATAGTTGATCTTGATCATGTTAGGCAGCTCACAAGATCATAAACATGGAGGCACAAGGGAGAGAAACAACCATCTAGCTACTGCCATGCATGGACCCATAGTCCAAGGTGGAACTACTCACAAATCACCCGCGGGTAGGTCCTGGGTCGCAGCTGCAGCCCGCCCTGGCCTGTGGTGGCCCCTCGGGGTTGCCCTCCAGACTCCGTCTTTGTCTTGGCGTAAAAATAAATCCTGTAAATTCTCGTCCAATTGTCTTGGCGTTGTGTGTGGCCGCTTACATTACGCCCTCGACGCAAGAGTGCGCTTTTTGTTTCTGCTAGGCTGGAGCTAATAAATAGCTCGATCCAGGGGTTGCCCCCCACCCCATGCTAATCACTTGTTGATTTGTTAAATATTTAGACCATCTGGGATCTTAAAAGGGCCGGTAAAGTCTCTTTGGGGTGCCGGACAGAAAAATCGTCCACACCGGGGTCGTAAAGCTCTCGTCCGGTGCCGTCAACCGGGGCTCCAACTTTGGGGCTGTCTTCACGGTGCCGGACACTGTCTGGGCATGTCCACTGACAGACTTGGCCCGCCTGTCATCCTCACACCCGTCGCTTTGAGAGCTTAATGGCGGGGCAGCCTTACGAAGCGGCGCTGCAACTGACACGGCAGAGACGTATCACCGGCATTAAACCGGCACATAGCCTCACCACCCACCCGTCGCTTCCCACACGCGCCGCCGTTTCCCGCCATCCTTTCCCGCCGCTTCTTGACGCTTCCCACCTTGCTTTCCCACCGAGCTGGTCGGCTATAAAAGAACCTCGCCATCCTGCCGCTTCTCGCCGTGCTCTCATCTCGCCGTAGAAAACACAACCACGCCGCCGTCCACCGGCATGACATGCAAACTACAGACCTCGTGGGTCACCCTCACCCAGGCCGCTCGTTGATGTTTCCCGGCGGAGGGGGAGGTCCTCTTCCGCCTCCGCCGGAAAACGACGACGACGACGAGGACTTCGAGTGGGAGGAGGAGGGTTATGAGGACCCGATGGAGGAGCCGGTGCCGAAGCCGGAGGATTAGGAGGAGCCGGTTCCGGAGGAGGAGGAGGAGCAGCACGAGCAGGAGCAGGCCCCACCGCTCTGGCCGGAACACGCGGTGTACTCCTCGTTCGTCACGGCGCGCGAGGAGGGCGGGCACTGCCAATTCCGGTACTTCGTCATGTCTGCGAAAGATGCGGTGGAGTCGCGCGCCAAGGAGTTGTCGCTCCGGTCGCTCGTCGAGGACGAGTACGCCCTCTCCTTCGCCGAAGTCCAGCGGCAGGCGCACGAGGAGCTGGAAACGGCGGGGACGATCGCTCACAGTCGCCTGGTGGAAGACGCCTTCTGCCGAGCCGCCCAAGCGCAGGAGCTGGAGAGGCTGAGTCGGGAGGCCGCGGTAAAGAACGCGCGGGAGGAGCGGCGTTCGCGGAGAGTGAGCTGCAGGCGGAGCAGGCGGCGGAGGCGGAGAGAGAGAGCAGATGGGGAGAGAGAGAGCAGGCGGCAGGTGCTAGACTTGTCCAGCAGGTCCGAGCGCCGTCGTGCGCGGGAGCGCAGCCAAGCGGCAGAGCAGCACTGGCAGATGCTGGCGGCTAGGGCGGCGAGGCGCTTGTGAGACCTCGCTGGCGGCCTCAACATGCCTGGCTCCCCCTCTTTTGACGAGGGGGCGAACGATGACAAGGCTGGCCGTGCCACCTCCGCCCGACATGTTCTAAGTAGTAGTTTAGCTATTTTTAGTTGTAATTTCGCCGGAATCAATGAAATCGCCTTTTTTGCAAAATTTCATCATTTGGGGTCCGGCCATTTAGGGGTGCCGGTGTGGGAGAAAAAGAAAAGCGCTGGACTAGTGTCCGGCACCCCCAAAGGGCGTCCAATTAGGGTGTGCCAGACACATTTTTGATGCCCCCGATGGAGATGCTCTTACCCTCCAAAAATAGCAGCACTGTTCCTTGTAGAGAATAAAACATATCTTAAAATGGACGACTGCACGTTAGGAAAGTACGGCGTGTCATTGCCGGCCCACCGAAAGTATGTTGACATAGTAACGGACGGTGCTTTGGATTTTGATTTGACTTAAAACTTTCGAGACCCACCGAAATATCAGAAAATTTACAATCAAATAAAAAAATGAATTTAATTTGGTTCTAACATAGTCCAAAAATTCCGATAAAATTAATTATATTTTGGAACCCTCCCAAATTTCGCTGAGGTGTTAATTGCTGGTCATGGATGGCGTTGAGTCACCGACATGCCCCGCAATGCCACGTGTCACGACCCGACCGAACATATACTCCCTCCGTTCCACAATATAAGATGTCTCAGACCTTTTCCACATTCATATTTGTAACACATGTATAATTCATTTTCACTTTTTTTAGTCCGAATCTAGACAACAAGTGAAATATCTAAAACATCTTATATTGTGGAACTCGAAGGGAGTACTACATTAGACTATTGGTGGATGCTGCTCCGGTGGTTAGGTATGTACGTGGTGTTGCACGTAGTCCCTTCTTAGGGTGGAGCGACATGCACGCACATCACATAGCTAATTATTAGCACGTCGATCGATCAACGCGTCTCCGACACGATCGACGACATGCATGGCAACTTGCCTGTGGCAAGATGGTTAGTTGGGTGGTTGTACCCCTAGCCCACCAGAGTTCAAACCCCAGGTTTGACGCTGGTGTTTCTCATTTAAGGCGGAATATTCTTCAGTGGGAGGCGACGTTCCCGTCGACAGCGAGGCGCCCGTGGTGACTTCGTCAATCTCAAGACTCGACCCGCCGACTCAGTCTCTCGGAGGTGCTCATAGGGGTAGGGTGTGCGTGCGTGCGTTCATAGGGGTGAGTGTGTGCGCGTGTATATGAGCGCTTGCGTTGTACTGTGTTTCGCAAAAAAAAAAAAAAAAAAAAGATGTCAAAGCTAGGGACAAATAAGGTCCTTCCATCGTCGTCCCTACCATCGCTTCCCACCGCTCCATCGACCCACCATCATTCCTCGATCCATCCACGCCGGCCGCTAGCTGCATCCATGGCCATGTCCATGTCCGGCGGCCATTGACGACGACGATGCATGGGCAACTCCTGCCGCGGCTCCACAACCAATAATCCTGCCACCGCCGTCGTTGATCTTTCCTCCTACCCGCGTTACCGCACCAGCAGCAGCAGCAGCTCCGACGAACTCGCCATCATCGAGCGCGCGCCGCACCGGAACACCATCATGCGCGGCGGGGGCGGCCACCAGCACCAGCTTTTCTCGCCCACGGCGGTGCTGGGCCACCACACGCCGCCCCTCCGCGACCTCTATGCCCTCGGCCGCAAGCTCGGCCAGGGCCAGTTCGGCACCACCTACCTCGCCACCGACCTCGCCACGGGCACGCCCTACGCCTGCAAGTCCATCGCCAAGCGCAAGCTGCTCACGCCCGAGGACGTGGACGACGTGCGGCGCGAGATCCAGATCATGCACCACCTCGCCGGCCACGCCAGCGTCGTCACCATCAAGGGCGCCTACGAGGACGCGCTGTACGTCCACATCGTCATGGAGCTCTGCGAGGGCGGCGAGCTCTTCGACCGCATCGTCCACCGCGGCTACTTCTCCGAGCGCAGGGCCGCCGAGATCGCGCGCGTCATCGTCGGCGTCGTCGAGGCGTGCCACTCGTTGGGCGTCATGCACCGCGACCTCAAGCCCGAGAACTTCTTGTTGAAGGACAACAAGACCGACGACGACAGCAGCAATAACAACAACGACGGCAGCAGCATCAACCTCAAGGCAATCGACTTCGGGCTGTCGGTCTTCTTCAAGCCGGGGCCAAGGTTTTGGATTTCGGTTTTGCATATTTACCGGCCATGACCGAAATAGGCGAATTTCGGTAATTTCGGCCATTTCGGTGAAATTTCGGACGAAAAGCTACAACCAAAATTTGAAACTTAGCACAAAAATTAACCAATTCAGGGAAAAATTTAATTATTCCAGCAAATTTTAAATGAATTTAAGATCCTGTATTTATTTTACCAAAATTTGGAAGTTTTCGTCCGGAAAATAGTAATACCGGTCGTGACCGAAATGGGCGAATTTCGGCCGGATTTCGGTTTTCCGGGCCGAAATCCAAATCCCTGGCCGGGGCAGATCTTCAGCGACGTGGTGGGGAGCCCCTACTACGTGGCCCCCGAGGTGCTCTGCAAGCACTACGGCCCGGAGGCGGACGTGTGGACGGCGGGGGTCATCGTGTACATCCTCCTCTCCGGCGTGCCGCCCTTCTGGGCCGAGACGCAGCAGGGCATCTTCGACGCCGTCCTCAAGGGCGCCATCGACTTCGACTCCGACCCATGGCCGACCATCTCCGACTCCGCCAAGGACCTCATCAAGAGGATGCTGCGGTCGCCTCCGGTGGACCGGATCACGGCGCACCAGGTGCTGTGCCACCCGTGGATCATCGAGAACGGGGTGGCCCCCGACGCGCCGCTGGACCCGGCCGTGCTCTCCCGGCTGAAGCAGTTCTCCGCCATGAACCGGCTGAAGAAGATGGCGCTGCGGGTGATCGCGCGCAGCCTGTCGGAGGAGGCGTGCCGGGAGCACAACATGGCCGACGTCGGCATCGAGGACATCATCAGCGAGGTGGACCAGGACAATGTAAGTATATATATGTTTCTTTATTTACTCTTAATATATCCTCAAATCAATTCGATCCATCATCATTGCTTATTAGTCTGATTTCATCTGAACTCAAAATTATTTATGAATCAATCAAGGATGGGCGGATCGATTACGAGGAGTTCGTCGCGATGATGAAGAAGGGGATCATCGGGAACGGGAAGCTGACGATGAGGCACACCGCCGACGGCACCATCCTCCACGCAGCATCCTAGCAAATTATTCTCAAAAAAGAAAAAAAAATCTCTCTTAATTCCCTGGAAATTGTACTCACTTGCTAGGTTTTTGATGTTCGTATTCACTTATGTTGTATGTATATGTATGTACTTGAGTAATTCAAATTCGATCGGATTGATTACTCCATTTTCTTTTTGGCTAAGGGGGTTGGTACGGGCCATGTTTGGTGGGCTATGTCACAGCCCTGGTTTGGAGGAGAATCCCTTTTTCAGTCCAAAAAGCCCTGCGGTGGACATGGATACCACAGGCCCACAGCGGGTGTCAAACATGGGGTTCCTCCGCTAGACAAATATATATCAACTCCTTTTATTTGAGCTAATATAAGATGGTTGATATCCGCTACTCGGATAGATAAAATAGAGTTGGTAAACCGGGTTTAGAAATCATACAAGCTGTACAATACTATTTATAAGGAAACCATGGCCAAAATATCGCATAGACGAGGAGCCGCCCACAGCACACACACTACCTGCTCCGGGGACACCACCCGACGTAGCAACCAGCACTAGCTAGTAGGAAAAGACTTATAGGTGTGATGGTTACCAGTGGCGTACGGGCTCTGCTGCGCCACTGGTAACATACCCGTGGCACACCGGGACAGATGCGCCACAGGTAAGCAAATACCCGTGACGCGGCAACAAGCTGGTCGGCGGCGGCGCTAGGACCTCCACAAGGAGTGGAGAAGCCAGCGGCGCGCCGGAGGAGGAGCAGGGCCGCCGCGCCCAGGAAGGTGCCGGAGTGTCACGGGGAGGAGCAAGGGGCAGCGCGCCTGCTGGAGGAGCAGCAGGAACTACGTTGCGGCCTTGCGCCCGTGGGGTGGAGCCGGAGTGGCGCGAAGACCTCGCGCCGGTGCGCATTGAAAGAGCATGGTTGCCCCCATGTGTTGTTTTGGTAATTAATGACAATCTCTATGGACTAATGTGTGCTTTGAGTTATATTTGCAGTGTTGGTCCATAAGAAATGCTTGAACTCCATATGTTGGAGTCAAGGCTAAAAGAAGAAGATTATATGTTGATCAAGGCTAAGTGCAAGTTGATCAACATACAAGATAAGGGCAAGTGAAGATATGCGAAAGAGTGTCTCTCCCATATTAGTGTATGGGGGAGCAATATGCGAGTCTTCACCAAGCGGAGCACAATCAAGAAAGGTGATCCACTTGAGAGTAGATCAAGATCGTCATCATATAGCTCAAGTGGAATGCGCAAGGAAAAGGTATGATCTTGATAGGGCTTCTATTTTACCGGTCTCGCGGTGTAGTTGGGAGACCGGGTTTTAGGATAGGTAACCGTACTATCAAGAGGGGCTCTCAAGTGAGCTTTAGCGTATCGGTCGTAGAGAGCTCAAACCTTTGCATCCTTGGCATCATCTTTATTGGTTCCTATTTGGCTCTTATCGTGGTGTGGTATTGGTGCTTGTCATGACAAGGCCAAGGTCACCGAAAACGGTTTTCATATGTGTCCCCTATTGAGTTTTCGGTGTTGGAGATGTTGCCGGTCCATCTATGCGGAAGGTTTCACTCTTCCATTTAGTAGCAAAATCTCCCTCGCTTGGTTTCAATATTCTCACTTGTTATTGGGTAGCATTTGTCGTCCTCTTTCCAACATAAGTGGTCTCATGTCATTCGGACTTCATTTGCAAATGATATGGTTTTCCGGTTTTCAATAAAAGGTTTTACCTTTCATCATTTGGTTTTACCATATCTTGTTGAACAATGATGTTTCTCTGCATAACCTTGTAGTGCTCGTTGTGACGAGTCCAAGATTATCGAAAACGGAGTTCGTATGTGGAAGATATTGCATTTCCGGTTTGCAAATGAGAAGGTTTACCTTTCTTCATTTGGTTTTATCCTCACATGATGGACTATGATGTTTCTCTCCATAATCTTGTAGTGCTCGTTGTGACGATTCCAACGATCCCAAGATCATCGAAATCGGAGTCCGGATGAAAAAGATATTGAAGTTTTCGTATCGCAGTTGGGTGCCCGGCCTCCAGGCCAGCCTAGGCCGGCACCAAGGCCGGCCGGCTTTGCTGGGTGGCCAGCCCCCTGGCCAGCCCAGGCCGGCTACCAGGCCGGGCGGCTCTGGGGGGTGGCCGGCCTCCCAGCCAGCCCAGGCCAGCCCACAGGCCGGCTGCCCTGTTTTGGCTGCGCGAAAATGGCCCAACGGCCATATTTTTGGCCTCCTATTTAAGGGGTTTCTTCCCCAAATAAACTCTAACCTTTTGCCAACTTCTTGAGTTATTTCTCCCCTCCATTGTTGACCCTCTTGAGCTTGGTTATCTCTCAATCCCTCCAATAGTTCTTGCTAGTTTTTGAGGGAAAAGAGAGAGGAGGTCTAGATCCTCGTTTCCACCGATTGATTTCTCCTCTAAGTGAGGGGAACACTTTGGATCTAGATCTTTGGAGTTTCTTGATGTTTCTCCTTTGTTCTTCCTCATAAATTCCTCCCAAGCATTAGTTGCTTTGGTTGGATTCGGGTTTGAAGAACTTGACCACTTAATGTGTTCTTGCCATTGCATCGATTGCATCGGTTTGAGTCCTCTACGGGGATTCGTTGAGTGAAGTTGAGAAGCTTGTTACTCTTGGGTGCTTTGGTGCCCTAGAGCTTGTTCCTCTAGGGCACGTTGGTACCCTAGACGGTTGTTGATTTCTCGGAGTCTTGGTGGCTCACGGGATTTGTTGGGAGCCTCCAATTAGGTTGTGGAGGGTGGCCCAACCTTGTTGGTCTCGGAGCTTTGGTAGCTACGAAGACATTGCCGGGAGCCACCAATTGAGTTGTGGTGTGTGCCCCGGCCTTGAAGCATCAAGTCTTGGCGGCTCGGTGCATTTGGTGAAGACCCTCCAACTTGTGGAGTGTGCTTCATCCTTGTAAAGGTTCTAGTTGTCAACCTCAACGACAACATAGTGACAAGTGCCTCGCCACATCGGTGGTAAGACACAACGGAGATACGGTGTGCCATATCAAGGCTACTCGGTGTTTCACATTGGTGAACACCGCGCCGCTCCAACGGAGATTAGCTTCCATTGGGAAGTGAACTTCGGGATAAATCATCGTCTCCAAGTGACTCGGTATTTCTATACCCGAGCTTCTTACTTATGCTATTTACTTTGTGATAGACATCGATCTTGAAGTAATATATCTTGCTATCACCTAGTTGATTATATTGCTTAGCATAAGTTGTTGGTGCACATAGGTGAACCTAGCTAGTTTAGGTTTTGGCTTGATAAATTAAACGTTAGTTTTATTCCGCATTTATTCAAGCCTTAACCGTAATAATTTTAAATCGCCTATTCACCCCCCCTCTAGGCGACATCCGTGTCCTTTCAATTGGTATCAGAGCGGGTTCTCTCTTTATAGGGCTTCACGGCCTAGAGAGTAAAGATGTCGTCTAGTGGTTTAGTGCACAATGCCTCTTTAATATTCGATGGCACTAATTATGATGATTGGAGAAATCGCATGCTAAAATATTTTAGGGACATTGATCCGTCTATAGAGCAAATCTTAGATATGGGTTTTCCTCCTCCAAAGGATCCGAAAAGATTATCTTTAGAGGATGAGGAAAATTATTATCTAGATGCCCAAGCTTCTAAAGTGGTTTTCATGTCTTTAAGAAATGCAGTTGCTTTGTCGATCTCTCCTTATCGGAATGCTCATGAGCTATGGACCAAGCTTCAAGACAATTATGGTGTGTCCATTGATAGTGAGAATGATCGTTCTCCCTCCACCTCCGGGCGTAATGAGTTCTCAACTTCTTCTACCTCACCTACATGTGGCAAGCCACAAAATAATGCAATGGTGAGTAGGGATAAATTTTGCAATGATGATAGTGAGCTTCTATAGATGATATTTCATCTCTATCTTATTGCAATGATTTATCTTTGGACTTAAACACATCTAGAACTATAAATGTTTCACATGCTTGTGTTGATAGTTCTTGCATGTCTTATAAATCGTCAAGTAGTGATGATCATGACAATAATGATGATGAAGAAGATGATGCTTACTTTAATAAGAAAGGTCTAATGGTTCTTAATGCTCTTTCAAATAATAAATGCTTGTGAGAACCTCCATGAAATCATGAGCACCCTTGTTGGCGAGGGATTACTATCGAAAATTTGGAAGCTCGTGAAGATGAAAGTCTTAGCCGCGAACGTGATTATGCGAACACGATTGCGGATCTTGAGGAAGCTCTTGAAGAAGAACAAACCACCAAGAAATCTCTTGAGGAGACATTTACTCTAGAGTTATCTAAAGTAAATGAAACCCGTGATAGAGCTCTCAAGGTGGCTAATGATTTTAAAATAAAAATGAAGAGCTTGTTGTTGAAATTGTTAGACTCCTTGAGGCTAATGTGAAATTTGAAAAGGATGTCAAGTCCTTGGAAGATTCTCTTGCACACTCACTAAATCCATGATCAACTCCAAGCTCAATTACTAAAAGAGCTTCCTACTTGTTCTCCCATTGCTATTAATGTTGATGCTTGTGCTACTACTCTATTTCTTGTGAAGCATCCATTTTAAAGGAGAATGTTGAGCTAAGGGCTCAACTTAAATTGCTAACTAGCAATTATGAGATATTGGAAGAAATCCATGAGAAGCTCTCGTGCTCTCATGAAGACCTTCTCGTTCTCATGATAAGCTAAAGTTAGCTCATGAGGCTATTGCTACCAAGGTAATATCTAGTGAGCCTCATGTGGACAATGGCACAACTCTACTAAAAATGATACAATGCCATGTGCTAGTCCTTGTAATTCTTCATCACACTAGTGCTAAATCATATGTTGAATTGCATTTCGTGCCTAGTTGCTCTAACAATGAAGCTCAACTTCACTAGTACTGTGTAGCTACTAACCTTGTAGGAAGACTAAAGAGCACAAGGCACAAGCACTTCTTTGAAGAAAGATGTGGAGAAGCGTCATAAAGGGAAGGCCACATTTGACAACATCTTGAGTGTGCAAAAATCCCCCAATGACAAGAGTGGACTGGATTCAACTCCAATATCAAGAACAAGTCCAAGAGTAGCAATAAGAAGGGCCGAGAACAAGTCAATCACTCGGCCAAGATTGTTTGCTTCAAGTGCAAAGTTGAAGGGCATCATGTTAGGGATTGCCCAATGAAGAAGAAGCCTCTTAGTGAGAAGCAATTAGGGAAGCGGCCTTTGTTCAATCTCATCCTCAACCTCGGGTTGAACAAAGGCACCTCCTAAGAAGACTCAAGTTATTGCTCCTCAAGTTGAGGAGCCTATTAAGAAGAAAGAAAAGAGTCGATATTGCTACTTATGCCGTGAGAAGGGCCACTTGGCTTCTTCATGCACTAATGGTACTCTATCCAACCCCATAATATTTATGATGTTTATTCTCTTAGGAAGGATAGGGTTGGCATGTGTTTGCCAAATATGTGGGAACTCAAAGTGGTGTCAAGAAAAGAACCATTTGGGTTGCCAAGCCTATTGTGACTAACCTATTAGGACCCAACTTGGTTGGGGACCAACAAGCTCAAACTTGATCAATAGGTTGTGATGGAGGACATTGGAGACTTGGCTATCATTTGAAGAATTAAGGGATCTCATGGTTATATCTCATAGCCAAGTCAATTGGATTATCACTTATCTATCTCATATCCAATGCTCCTTCTTGCGGTAACTTATATTTAAATTATATATACATTGAAAGTTGCTTGCTCCCTTGCATGTGTTAGTTTTGTTCCTAGCATGTGATTGTATATGTTGTGCTTATTACTTACCTTGAGCAATCAAGTTTGTGTATGTTAATGTGCGCTCCATATATGTGTAAACTTTGTGTTGAGTCTTATTGATCTTGGTTGATTTCAATGGGCTCTTTTGAGAGATTAATGGACTATCCCATTTTGGGGGAGTGATATGCTTTGTGCACTTCACTAACCTAAAAATGTGTGTATATGAGGAACACCACCTAGTATTGATATATCAAGAGTATCTAGTAACTATGTGGTGTGTCATGCTCATGAGAAATTCAAATTCTATAATGTCCATTAATTATCTCAGTTGATTTTATTTGCCTCTTGTTAGAAAAATGAATTATCACATTATGGGGGAGTAATAAGCTATGTGCATATTACAATCCTACAAAATGTGAACATTTGAGTTTTTGCCACTATATTTGATATTGTAAATTATCTTATTTCTATGTGGCATATTAGCTCAAACAAGTTCCAATTTCTTTTGGTTACCCTTTGGATCTTGTTTGTGTGAGTTTGCTTGGTATGGTTTCTCTCTAATATGCATTCCTATATATTATTTGAGAAACCATTTGTTCCATATTATTCTAACCATGGCCTTGCGGTTGGTTTGAATAGTTGGAACTACCAACAAACTTATTAAATATGGTGTTTTATTTCTTATCTCTTGCCATATGTTTTATCTTGTGAGGATATTCTTGGATACCTCTATCACCAGGAAAATAATTCCAAATGGTCACTGTCCTTGGACAATCCATATTTATGTTTATGATAGAATATTTTTGATTATCCTTACATTGGCATTGGCTTTTATTTGCCCCATCTCTTGCCAAAATATTTATTTTGACTCCCATTGCTTCCTTGCCTCTTGCATGGATCCTAAATTTAAATTGGTAGTGTTTAGTGTTGTAAATAAAATGTGAAGAGTAATGATCCCTTGTGCGTGCATTTTGTATTCAAATGCAAATATAAAAAATAATGCATGAATCTTGGGGGAGCATTCCTTTTATTTAGAACACTATCCTATCTATCAATATTTGATCTTTCAATTGGCATTTGATTTCTATCGTATGTTTTATGGAAGACAAATATTTTCTCTTGATGCTTTGTGCCACATAAAAGTGTAGAGGGTGCTTGGTTTATTGTGTAACCTTGCTCTCTCTTGGGAGTCTTGCTTTCTCATTTCTTGTTTTTATGTTTATCCTATAGAATAGAAAACCCTTTGAGCATGTCTCTTTCTTTTATCTTATATGCTCATTGGCCTTGCTAGGTACCTTCAATTGGTATAATTGGAATTTAATATCTCTCCATAGATATTGGTTTCAATTGATATTATTGTGGAATTTTGATACTTATTACTTTATTTTACTTTACTTGATCCGGTCAAGTATTATCTCTTTTGGTATCTTGTCTCCTATTGGTATCTTATTTTTCAATTGTGTCTTATCTCTCATGTGTTGTTTGATTTGATTACTTTGATATCACACTTCATGTTTATGTGTTTTGGAATCAATCATATGTTGATTTGATTTTTCCTCAATCATGTGTTGATTTGGATTTTGATATAATTTGGACAACCTTTTTGTGTCACACTTTGGTGTGCTCTCTTCTTGGTTTACTTGGTGTTTGTCCAAATTGTATCTCATTTGGTTCTTGTAAGTCCATGCATATTTACTAGTATATTTATTTTATGGCATGCTAGTCTTTCTTGATCCAATATATAGGGGATACTCCACCAAATCCTAAATCGGCTAAGATGTGCATGAAATTCAATTTCATATCTATATGCACATATTTATGTGGAGTGTTTCCTATGTATTGTAGTGTATCTAACTACTATGGAACCCAATGAGTTTGGGAACCATATTGTACTTGAATTTTGTTAGGTACAATGGAAGCATTGGATGCTTGCCTCATTCATAAGGAAGGTGTCTCACCATGTGATTATTGGAGTCAAGCTTGATGATAACAAAAAATCTCTTCATCATCACCAATGCATCGGTAACAAGTATCATCCCATGCATATTTCTTGTATTCAACCTTGTGTAGGTTGCCTCTTGGCATGAAACTTTAATGTGCAATTATTGTGGTTTAGGCTTATTTCCTTCACTTGGTATATCTTTGTGATATTTGTGATGAAATTGCAAAAACCTTTCCTTCAATTGGTATTGTTTCTTGTGATACTTGTTGCCTATCTCAAAGCATTTCCACTATCTCTTGTTCCCTTAGTGATATGTGTGATGCATTTGATGTGTTTGAAGTTCATTTATATACAATGAGATAAATTTGAGCTATGTGCTATGCTTTTAAGCAAGAATCTCTTTTTATATTCATGACTTCTTTGGTTACCGTGGTCTCCTTTCTTCGACCATTTTATATGTGCAAGTTTCTTTGTCGATGAATATCATTAACGATTTGTCTACTTAGAAACTATACATATGAGAGAGGTCACCTTTTATTTGGTATCCTACTTGCTTTCAAGCCACCTTGTCTTTTATCTATAATTCTTTGGTGGCTCCAAGTTTGTCTCGTGAGTGCTTGCTTATTTCTATTCGCATCTTTACGCACTCACATTTTATTGAAGATTCTTCTCTTCATGCTTATCACGGTGAGTATGTTGATTTTGTTGCTAAATGTTCTCACTAGCTCTTGGTTTTTTCGATTGGTTTTAATTTCCAATTGTATCTTGAGCTTGTGAACATATTTTTTTAAAATCTTCTTTGTAAGTTGTGTGTGTCAATACTTGATGTATAACTTATCTCCATTTGGTTAAGACTATGTGTCTTACCAAATTATTGTCTTGTCACACACACATACTCTTGGTTGGGCCTTTATTGATATTTCTTTTAATTGGTATCTCCTTATGGCCCAACCACATCTTTGGTGCAAGTGCTTTGTTTTGCTTTAATTTTTACATCCTTGCACTTGGTGAGTGTTCTAGATGATTTTGGGGGAGTGAGGATTCCATATTTGTGTACTCCTCAATAGTGCATGAACATTGGGGAGCTTCTCTATTTTTATTTAGAACTCTCGGTTAGGATCTTCTTGATTGCTTTTCTCCTTCGTGGAGATGTTTAGAATGATTTCATCCTTTTGCAATCTTTGGATCCTCAATATAGTTTGATTTCCTCTATTATTCGTCAATGGATATGTGCATTTGATTTCACTCATATCTTGAGAAATGCATACCTTGTGGATGAACTCATATTATATTGGCCTTCTAAATTTTTCTTCCCATTTCGGCAATCGATGCCAATGGGGGAGAAGTTTTAGAGGGTTTAAGGGAATTTGGTTTTATGCTTTCGTTTGGTTCTTAAGCATTTGCCTCTCATGCTCATGCATCCTTGTCTTGCAAGGTTGCTTAATTCATTATATAAACCTCTTAAAAGGGATTGTCATCAATTACCAAAATGGGGGAGATTGAAAGAGCATGGTTGCCCCCATGTGTTGTTTTGATAATTAATGACAATCTCTATGGACTAATGTGTGCTTTGAGTTATATTTGCAGTGTTGGTCCATAAGGAATGCTTGAACTCCATATGTTGGAGTCAAGGCTAAAAGAAGAAGATTATATGTTGATCAAGGCTAAGTGCAAGTTGATCAACATACAAGATAAGGGCAAGTGAAGATATGCGAAAGAGTGTCTCTCCCATATTAGTGTATGGGGGAGCAATATGCGAGTCTTCACCAAGCGGAGCACAATCAAGAAAGGTGATCCACTTGAGAGTAGAACAAGATCGTCATCATATAGCTCAAGTGGAATGCGCAAGGAAAAGGTATGATCTCGATAGGGCTTCTATTTTACCGGTCTCGCGGTGTAGTTGGGAGACCGGGTTTTAGGATAGGTAACCGTACTATCAAGAGGGGCTCTCAAGTGAGCTTTAGCGTATCGGTCGTAGAGAGCTCAAACCTTTGCATCCTTGGCATCATCTTTATTGGTTCCTATTTGGCTCTTATCGTGGTGTGGTATTGGTGCTTGTCGTGCTTGTCATGACAAGGCCAAGGTCACCGAAAACGGTTTTCATATGTGTCCCCTATTGAGTTTTCGGTGTTGGAGATGTTGCCGGTCCATCTATGTGGAAGGTTTCACTCTTCCATTTAGTAGCAAAATCTCCCTCGCTTGGTTTCAATATTCTCACTTGTTATTGGGTAGCATTTGTCATCCTCTTTCCAACAAAAGTGGTTTCATGTCATTCGGACTTCATTTGCAAATGATATGGTTTTCCGGTTTTCAATAAAAGGTTTTACCTTTCATCATTTGGTTTTACCATATCTTGTTGAACAATGATGTTTCTCTGCATAATCTTGTAGTGCTCGTTGTGACGATTCCAACGAGTCCAAGATTATCGAAAACGGAGTTCGTATGTGGAAGATATTGCATTTCCGGTTTGTAAATGAGAAGGTTTACCTTTCTTCATTTGGTTTTATCCTCACATGATGGACTATGATGTTTCTCTCCATAATCTTGTAGTGCTCGTTGTGACGATTCCAACGAGCCCAAGATAATCGAAATCGGAGTCCGGATGAAAAAGATATTGAAGTTTTTGTATCGCAGTTGGGTGCCCGGCCTCCAGGCCAGTCTAGGCCGGCTCCAAGGCCGGCCGGCTCTGCTGGGTGGCCAGCCCCCTGGCCAGCCCAGGCCGGGCGGCTCTGGGGGGTGGTCGGCCTCCCAGCCAGCCCAGGCCAGCCCACAGGCCGACTGCCCTGTTTTGGCTGCGCGAAAATGGCCCAACGGCCATATTTTTGGCCTCCTATTTAAGGGGTTTCTTCCCCAAATAAACTCTAACCTTTTGCCAACTTCTTGAGCTATTTCTCCCCTCCATTGTTGACCCTCTTGAGCTTGGTTATCTCTCAATCCATCCAATAGTTCTTGCTAGTTTTTGAGGGAAAAGAGAGAGGAGGTCTAGATCCTCGTTTCCACCGATTGATTTCTCATCTAAGTGAGGGGAACACTTTGGATCTAGATCTTTGGAGTTTCTTGGTGTTTCTCCTTTGTTCTTCCTCTCAAATCCCTCCCAAGCATTAGTTGCTTTGGTTGGATTCGGGTTTGAAGAACTTGACCACTTAGTGTGTTCTTGCCATTGCATCGATTGCATCGGTTTGAGTCCTCTACGGGGATTCGTTGAGTGAAGTTGAGAAGCTTGTTACTCTTGGGTGCTTTGGTGCCCTAGAGCTTGTTCCTCTAGGGCACGTTGGTACCCTAGACGGTTGTTGATTTCTCGGAGTCTTGGTGGCTCACGGGATTTGTTGGGAGCCTCCAATTAGGTTGTGGAGGGTGGCCCAACCTTGTTGGTCTCGGAGCTTTGGTAGCTACGAAGACATTGCCGGGAGCCACCAATTGAGTTGTGGTGTGTGCCCCGACCTTGAAGCATCAAGTCTTGGCGGCTCGGTGCATTTGGTGAAGACCCTCCAACTTGTGGAGTGTGCTTCATCCTTGTAAAGGTTCTAGTTGTCAACCTCAACGACAACATAGTGACAAGTGCCTCGCCACATCGGTGGTAAGACACAACGGAGATACGGTGTGCCATATCAAGGCTACTCGGTGTTTCACATTGGTGAACACCGCGCCACTCCAACGGAGATTAGCTTCCATTGGGAAGTGAACTTCGGGATAAATCATCGTCTCCAAGTGCCTCGGTATTTCTATACCCGAGCTTCTTACTTATGCTATTTACTTTGTGATAGACATCGAGCTTGAAGTAATATATATTGCTATCACCTAGTTGATTATATTGCTTAGCATATGTTGTTGGTGCACATAGGTGAACCTAGCTAGTTTAGGTTTTGGCTTGATAAATTAAACGTTAGTTTTATTCCGCATTTATTCAAGCCTTAACCGTAATAATTTTAAATCGCCTATTCACCCCCCCCCTCTAGGCGACATCCGTGTCCTTTCACGCGTAGAGCCGGGAGGTGCGGCAACCTTGCGTCAGTGGGCATGGAGGCGGCACGCGCAGGGGAAGCGGACGGTGGTGGGGGTCGCGTGCATGGAGGAAGCCGGCGGCGGGCAGGTGAGCGACACGAGGGCGAGATCCCGGGAGTGTGAGGAGGGGGAGCACGGCGGCTCGACGGGGAGGAGCTCCGGGGCGCACCGGGAAGGAACACATGGGCGTGCGGAGGAGGAGCACGGCGGCTCGCCGGGAAGGAAGACCGGGGCGCGCCGATGGAGGAGGTAGGTGGTGGGCAGGTTGGGGAATTTTGGATCCTGGGAGTTTGTTTTGGGTGCGGGGAAGAAGGTCGTTCGGTGGGGTGGGGTCGGGTTAAGAAGGTGATTAGGAGGAGTTCTAGAATAGCTATTCTAGAATCTCTTATATATATATAGAAGGACTATTCTAGAACCACCCTTAAGTGGTTTTAGAATAGCTATTCTAGAACCACCCCATCCTAATCAGCTTTTTTTCCCGAACCGACCCCAAAAAAAAACCACTACCTCAACCTCCCGTAAAAAAAACACCTCATAGGAACCGACCGGCTCCTTCATCTCCCACCCTCCACCTATCTTCCCTCCCCGACCCAGCTTCTCTCCGCTGGCGCGCCACCACCCTCCCTGCGCGGATCCGCCGGCGCATCCGCCCCCCGCATGCCCAGCGCTCTCCGGCCCGCCGCCGCGTGCACCACCTCTGGCCGCCCCCGCACGCCCCGCGCTCTCCGGCCCGCCCCCACACGTCCCGTGCGCCCCACCTCCGGCCCGCCCCCACGTGCCCCGCGCTCCACCTCTGGCCAGCCGCCGCACGCTCCGCGCTCCACCTCCAGCCCGCCGCCACTCTCCCTCCACCGCACGATGTCACTGGAGGGCCGCCTGACCTCCTCCGCGCGCCGCCCCGGGAGGCTCCCCACCTCTGTCGCATGCCGATCGGGAGTGCCCCCCAACTACGTCGCGAACCGGAGATCCGAAGATCCTCCGCCGTTCTCCCCTGCAGAGCACGCACCGGCAGCGGGCCAGAGGATGACAGATTGCACACCGGCGGCGACCAGGCGTCGACCCTCAGCTCCACTAGGCTGTGGCAGCGCGATTCCCTGGAGCCCGCCGCGTCGGGCTCTAGCTCGGTGGACTCCGACGCAGGATATTGACAGTTCTTTTTTCTTTCTTTTTGGTGTGAAGATAAAGCTTTGCTGCTTGTGGTGTTTCTTCGGGTGGAATTGCTCAGTAAAAAGGTTTATTTTCTGCAGAGACGAAGTTCACACTATCTTTGTGCGAAGTTCGGTGTGTTGCCGCATTATTTTTTTGTCAGAGTGCACAATGAATTGTAAATCCAACAGCGAGACAAGTCGGTAATAAAGTTCACTTTATTCGCCGGAGGAGTTCAACTTGTGTGTTGTGGGGCGTTCGCTGCTTTTCAGCGAAAAAAGTTAAAATTCATTAGCACGGGAAAAAGTTCACCTTTGTATTGTCATGAAGTTCAAATTGACGTACCAATACAAGGTCACATTACTCACATGGACAGTTCACTTTCTATTTTTTCGGAGTTTATTTAGTCTGTCATAGTTCATAGTTCCTCTACACCATATACAAGAAGTTCACTGATAGTTCAAATGCAGTACCAGTACAAGTTGGCCTTCTTCTCTACCAATATACAAGAAGTTCAATTATTTATGTGTGAAAAAGTTCACAATTGCGAATTTCACCATTCTAAAAGTTCACTCAAGAAAAAATGAAGTTCAGGTTATATAACTTCGAAGTCCATAACATAGACGAGAAAATAAAAATTGGAAGTGCATCTGGTGCTTCGCGAGGAAGTTCACTTATCTGTCGGGCATAAGTTCACTACAGTGATGAGTGAAGTTTCAAGGTGATTCGAGTAGGAAAACATGACCAGAAGTTCACTAACATATATTGGAAAGTTCACAACTATATTTGAGGCAGTTCAAAATACTTCGTTTTTGAAAACGAAATTTTACACATAGAAATCGTCCCTTTGAAGTCCGGTTTCCCAAATTGATCGTCGTCACATGTTCAGTTCCGGTGACGTGCGAAGTTCGCTATACTGTTAGTAAAAGAAATTCAAATCACAAGATTGGAAAAAAGTTCAAAATTTATTATACTGAAGTTCACTCTGGAAAATTTCGAAGTTCGCTCCAAATAACAACACAAAAACAAAAAAAAAGTTCTCAAAAAACAACACTTAGTATATTTAAAGCTGCTCTTAAACCGTAAAAAAATTAAAAATCAATACGACAATTTCTTCTCTAAGGTCATGTTTTGGCGCCGAATTTCAATATCAACATTCTGGGAGTCGCTCATCGTTTTTTCTCGTGTCCTAAATCTCCTCCTCTGAATTGAACTTCACTCCATAAAAATTATTGAAGTTCATTCAGTAAAGAAGAAAGGTTTGATTTGTAAATATTAAAAATATTTCTGTTGGTAAAAAATACTAGAAAATAAGTTCGTTCTTTACTTTTGAGAGATCCATTCGGTAAAGCAACAAAGTTCACTTTTGTGTTACAATTTTTTTTCTCGTATTTTTGCTCCTAAGTTCACAATTAATAGAAGCTCGCTCTAACTTTTTGAAGTTCAATCTATATATTCTATAAAGTCCACTCCGAATAACAAAACAGAAAACGAAGCTCACCGTCATGACGAGTGAAATTCAGAAGTGGTTAGGATATGAAAATCATACAAATCAAAAACACGATAGGAAGTTCACTAACGTATACCGTGAAGTTCGCAACCATATTTGAGGCAGTTCGAACTACTCTGTTTTTTAAAGCCGAAATTCACATATAGAAATCATCTCTACGAGGTAGATTGTCCAAATTAACCGTTCTCACATGCAATTAGATACTATATGAGCCTAATATGACTATCCCATGCAGCAACACCCCACCCCGAACACCACAACTATGCCAATTTCAAATTGTTAACTCGTCGGCTCGTTTATCCGTTTTGGTATTTTTAAATTAATCAAAAACCGTAACGAATTTGAAAATTATTTCTCATGAAAATTTGCGTCTAGTCAATACCTTTGTCCGAAAAAAAACAACCAAAAAACAGTCCGCCGGACATAAAAATTCGAAAAACAGAACTAGCTATATCTAAAACTACTCCTATACTGTAAAGAATTTTGAAAAAATGATAGATACAACAAAGATGCGCAATTCCAATAGCTATCCGATGATATATGATTTGCATTAATCTGACGAGCGGTTTGAAAATGGCGCCCCAAAAACTCTACGAAAATGTAGTTTTTCTCGAAAATAGTATCTTGTATATTTGAAATTGATTTAAAACTGTACTTAATTTGGAAAACCTGCAAAGACTAAAAAATTGCGCAATTTTTGTAGCTATCCAACGGCGTATCATATGCGTCGTTCCGATAAGCGGATTTAAAATCACGCTAAAAATACGATCCGTAGAAACAAGCAAAAAGGATGTTCCGTCAGGAAGTTCACATTATCATTGAATGAAGTCCATCAACTTTGCGAGGGAAGTTCAGAAGTGGTTCCAGAATAGCTATTCTAGAACCGGTTCCAAAATAGCTGATTGACTCCCAGGGAGTAGAATAGTTATTCTACACCCACCCTCTATCTTTACAACCGTATATGATTTTTACGTCACATAAATTTTGTCTTATGTATTAAGTCAAGGAGAACGTAAGAAAAAATATAAATGACAGAAAAAAATTATACGACAAAAATACACATATTTATGTTGTTTTTATGACTTCTACATAATTTTAACTCATACTTTTCATTTTTGTATATCGGTTTTTTCTATTATGGGTCAACATGACGTAAATATTTACATATGTAACATAATTTATTGATGTAACAATGTAAAAAAATGGTTGGTGCAAAATAAGTTATTCTGCACCCTGGGTGTTGAATAGGGTTTCTCTCTATATATATAGGTCAGCTATTCTCAAACTAGTTCTAGAATAGCTATTCTCGAACTACTTCTGAACTTCATCCTTTTACTGTATGAACTTCATAGATAAGAATGGTGAACTTCGTGGTTAATCAACATATTGACTTTTTTTGTGTTTTTACGTGGGACGGAGCCCCCCCCCCCCCCCCCACCCAACATATTTTTAATGTATTATTACCCCACCACCCGGTGCGGTGATTTTTCCGAGAAAATTGTGTTTTCGTATAGTTTTTGGGGCGTCATTTGCAAACAGCTTGTCGGATTAATGCAAATGATATATCATCGGATAGATATTTAAATTGCGCATCTTTGCTGTCTCTACCATTTTTCGAAATTGTTTACAGTATATGAGCAATTTTAAAAATAGCTAGTTCAATTTTTCGAGTTTTATGTCCGACGGACGGTTTTTTCGTCGTTATTTTTGAACCGTTTTCGGAACGAAATAAACGATATGGCGCTGGAAAGATATTGACTACACGCAACTTTATCGTGAAGAAACATTTTCTAAATTCGTTACGGTTTTTGATTAATTAGAAAAAAAACGGATAAACGTGCGGAGACGGTAACGATTTGAAATTAACACGTTTGTGGTGTCCGGGTTGGGTGTTCTGTATAAGAGAGTCGTATTAGACTCATATAGTTTGTAATTGCACGTGACGATGGTCAGTTTGGGCAACGGGACCTCGTAGAGATGATTTATATGTTTAAAATTTCCGTTTTGTCACGACAGTGAACTTTTATCGGTACACGTAAGTGAACTTCTTCATGAAGCACCAAACACATGTACTATGTCGCGTTTTTTATTTGTTTGATTTTTGTACTTGAACACCTTTGAACTTTCCTTTTCACAACTCCGAACTTTGTCTGACACGTTATTGAACTTCCTCTCACTGCCACGTTAGAGTTTAGTGCCATGGTGGATGCGACTATTGGGGATAAGTACGTTCACACTCGACGCATATGAACAAGTGAACCGCCGCAATTAGGGATATTACTACACCTTTTTTTTGCTACTGGAATAAGAAACAACTTCATACAAATAAAATTAAGAGTAGGAGGCAGCAATAAGTGCCTCGGTAGCCAGCAGGGGAGGAGCTTCTTGGGAACTTTGCAACAAAAAAAAGACTGACTAAACTTTATCTTCACACGAAGTGAACTTCACAAAAGAAAATTGAGCTCCCTAAACCAAAGAAAATGAAATTCATGAATGTTCGAGATAAAGTGCCAAGAAATGTTTCATTAAAGATAAAATTTGCAACACATAAAAGTTAACTTCGTTGCTTTAGTGAATGGATCTCTCAAAAGCGAAGAATGAACTTATTTTTCTAGTATTTTTTTACCAATTGAATTATTTTAAATATTCACGAAGCGAACCTTGTTTTTATACTGAATGAACTTCAGTAATTTTGTGGAGTGAACTTCAATTCAGACTAGGAGAAGCAGGAGAGTCAGAGAAGACAACGATCGACTCCTAGGATGTTGATTATGAATTTTGACACCGGAACATGTGGACTTCTTAGAGAGAAAAAAGAAATTGTCTGAACTTTCGAATAAGAAAATATGAACCTCACGACAATAAAAATAAGACTTTCTCCATGCTAATGAATTTGGACATTTTTCACCAACAGAGAACACAAACTACCCGTGGCAGACAAGTTGAGGTCATTGAATAAAAGTGAACATCATGTGTCACGCAACTTGAACTTCTCCGAACAATAAAATTGAACTTCACAGCCTCGCCAAAGTTTTTATAATTTTTTGTTTTGAAATACTTTTAAACTTCACGCAATTTTAGAAAATTTGAATCAGCAACAGTTCACAAACCAACAACATGTCGTTCATAGCTACAGAAGTAGCAGTTCAACACTTGCACTGGAATAATTTCTCGAAACCTTTTACCATGCCGATGAATTTAGAATTTTTCATCAATAGAAGGAAGTGAACTCTTTTTGCTATTACAAGTTGACCTCCGACAAATAAAAAATGAATTTCGCTAGAACACTCGGCTTGTTGTTGGTTTTACAATTTTGATTCAGAACGATCTTGCTTCAAACCAAACCAGCAGCAAATGATTTTGATCAACAAAAATAACAGCTGTTAACAGTGGTGGCTCCATTTTCTTCGGCGGTGGATTCCCGCAGCTCATCCCGAGCAGGCATGCTCCAATGTTCAGAAGAGGAGCTAACTGAACTTGAGAATATGACTTAAGTGAACCTCAGAATAGCACCAAACTGAACTTTTCACGAGAATTACAGTGAACCTTCACAACAGATCATTGAACGAACTTATAAATTGACAAACAGAGTAGACTACAATGCGATTTCAGGCCAAAGAAAGGGAGAGAAACAGAGGATCGGACGGCCAGAACTCTGCCTCCGTGGGGCGCTGGATTGGTTGGCCAACGCAGGGAGTCAGGGCGGCGCTGGTCGGGAGGTGCAGAGGCGGCTCGTTGCAGTCGACCGGGGAAGATACAGGGACGCACCGGCCGGAGAGATGCAGGGACGCGCCGGTCGGTGAGGTGCAGGGCGTGCCGGTCGGGGAGAAGCAGGGCGCGCCGGCGAACAAGGGAGGCCGGGGCCGGCACTCGCGCTCGGAAATCGGGAGGCTGCGAGAAGCGTTCAAGCAGGAGTGCGCGAGGGCAAGGATGGGGAGCGCGCGGCGGGGCTCGGTGGAGCGTGGCGGCGGAGTTCGGAGGTCGCCGGGGCAACACGCGATCTGCAGGGGAAGGTGGCCAGGGCGGCGCGCGATCTGCAGGGTAAGGTGGTCAGGGAAGCGCGCGTGGGAGACGGGGCGACCGGCGACGCTCGCCGACGAGCCACGGAGGAGGAGCTCGGAGGAGACCGGGGTCGACGGCTCAGGGCGGAGGTCGGCGGACCTCCGGGCGGAGGCGCGTGGCGGAGGTCGGGGGCCGACGGCAGAGCGCGCAGGGGAGGAGTCGGCTGGCTGCGGCGCGCGCAGGGGAGGAGGCGGCCGGCGGCGGGGCGCGCAGGGGAGGAGTCGGCCGGCGGCGGTGCGCCCAGGACAGGGCCGACGGCAGCGGTAGGTGAAGTCGGGTCATGTTCGTGGGAGTTGGTTGGGGTCAGTGCGGGGAAGAAAGTGGTTCGGTGGGGTGGGGTCGGGATTATAAGGTGATTAGGAGGGGTTTGGGACGGGATAAGAAGGTGACTAGGGTTCTAGAATAGTTATTCTAGAACCATTTAAGGGTGGTTCGAGAATAGTCCTACTCTATATATATATATCCAGTTCGTGTTAATGACAAATGTTGGCCTGTCAATCTAGCTTAATTTATTTAATGTAGGTGATCGTTGAGAAGAGTGATATTCTTGGCAGGTACATACGTACCCTGCTACAATTATGTATGTACCATGATCCATTGATTTAACCGATCGATTTGATATGATCTGACATACATTCATGGGTTGCAGCAGGCGTGCGAGATGCGTGTGTGTCCCGGTTGACGGGCATCATGGTGGTGTTCGGGGCTGATGACATGGACATGGACATGATCAGCTCCACTCTCAGCTCCAATGGACTGCCCATTTTGCTGGGATGCGGTTTCTTCGCTTACAGATCGAAAGAATAATTAAGCTGCCGGGTGGACGATGCAGCGTACGTGTTGGTACTATTTTCCGGTTGACTTGCTGACCTTGCCTTGGTTGTGGAACTCACCAGCTTCAAGCCGCCCGCCTCCGCCGTGTCGTTGGCGGCCATCAGGAACTCACTGAAATGGCGACACCCGCTCTCCTCGCGCGCGTGACCAAGGAGTAGTATGTCGCATGCTGCTCCGGTCAGATCGGCTGTAGCGGCTCCAGCTCCGGCACTAGCTCTTTTAGTGGATCCTCCTCCACCTCCTTCGGCCACTCTAGGCAGCGGGCTCACTTGGACTCATTTCTGGAGTACAAGAATTCGGAACTAGCTAGGCAAAGGTCGGAAAAGAATAAGGAAAATGCAAAGAAAAAGAAATATGACCATAAGATGGGGACAGGTGGCTACAGAACTGCCGAGCCTAAGTGGGATCAAACTGAGGCCGCCATGCGCGAAAAAGGGATCATTCCAGCTACAGAGTCCTGACCCCATAGGGTAAGAAATTGGATACTTAGGCATGGGGCGGAGTATGACATGGAAACAGGGAGTTAAAAAATGATGAAAAGAAAAAAAAATCTATACTCCAGAAAGCAATTATTGAAGCAATCGCCGAGGTTTAAGTGGGAAAGTTTATTCCCGACAGAGAGAACGACGAGCTGACAAAGGCCCTCAGGAATCCTGAAAAAGGCGGAAAAACACGAGGCTTTGGACCAGATGTGCCGTGCAAGATTGGGTTTCCCGAGGACCGTCAATCTTATAGAAGCCGAGCTAGAGAAAAAAGAGGAGGGAGCAGGAGGAAGAAGCCCGGTTGAACAACCTGGAAAAACAGAACGAGGAAATACTTGCTATCGTGAAGAACTAACAGAAACAAATAGAGGAATTGTGCGAGCAAGGGCGAGCTCATCAGCTGCTGCAAGATAGTCAAGGCGGCCCATCTAAGCGGAGAAGCAGCGTGGCTTCCACGGGGGTCGGTGCTGATGAGGCATCAATGGATCGCTACCCGTGGATGATATCAGGGAGAAGACACCTTGTGAGCTACATGTTGGAGTGAGGAACTTATCCTTGAAGGCGGCAGACGGCTATGCGTTAACTTGTGAATCTACATCACGGTGGCATTGCAATTAGATTTCAGATGGCTACGATCGTGTCGGCGTGGATCAACTTGTACCGGGATATGAATCACTCCAGCTTGACATCCCTGGAGGTGATGATGAGAGGACACTGGGAGACGTCAAGGGTGGTATCATTCTGTGGCGCAAGAAATACATTGTGTTTCCAGACTCGGCGCAAAGGCCACCATCGTCTCCTCCGAGTCGCGAATCACCACCTCCAAGTCCACATGATGACGAGAGGGACGACCACCACAACACGAGTCCATCTCGATCTCCGCCGCCGCATCACCCGACTCCTCAGCCGACTCTGCCGCCTCCGCAGCCTCTGCTCACTAAGGCTCAGAGCCAAAAGTGGAAGCGCACCGCTTCGTTTTCGATGGGTAACTGACACGGACCCCGACAGGAGCCCCTCCCAAAAGTACCGCCGGCTCCTCCCGTCCTAGCTTACGGCCGGACTGTTGAGGAAAACGCCGTGATCGTGGATGCCGAGGTGAAAAGACAGTTTGCACCGAAAAAGCCCGAGGCAAAGCAAACATTTAAGCCGAAAGCCATAAAGTGGGCTAAGGACTTTCTTGAGCAGCCATCGCAATTTGAGATAAATAAGCCTGATGACTATTTGCGATGTATGAGGAGAGTTAGCTCCCGCACAACGAAAAGTATGATCTCCCCGCTCGGGAAAAGAGACGTTGCCCAGCTCGGACAACAGGCAAAACAGTCGATCTCCCCGCTCAAGGTGTTACCCACTAATCAGGGCTTCGCGGCAGACATTGCAGCTGTACCACCCAGTATGAGGGCGAAATTTGCTGCAAAAGCTGGTATTTCTCTTTCTCAACTGGAAATGGGAATACTCGGCGGAGATATGGGGCCTATGTTGGAAGAAGTATGGAAATGAGAATACGGGAAGTCTCTGGTGCCACCTGATCAGATCAATCTTCTACCAACACAAATGTGAATACTGCATAACTGGTACATGAAAATCACAAAGGAAGGGCGAATAATGATCCTTGTGAAAGTTACAGAAGAGCATTACACTGGTAAAGACCAGATTTGCATTTATCTTAAAGAAATCTATATGTTATACAAGCTTGACGCCCTCGACTTGAGTATCATCGGTACCTATTGTCTGTAAGTGATTCAATTCATTTATTTCCATAATAAAGTCTGTAGCGCAGCTCGTTCATTGCCTATAATTATGCTCACTACGCTATTATGCAGAATGAAGAGTCATGAATGTGACCAAAAAGGAATCTTTGACATTGGGTTCGTTAACCCAACACGAATTAATGAAAAATTGCTACTAGAGTTCCCCCAGGAAACGGAGGACAACTTGCTAAGATTCATACGGAGGCAACATTACAAAAAGAAGATATTGTTTCCTTACAACTTCGAGTAAGACTGTTACTATCTTGTACACATTAATTTTTGCAACTTACTCGATGTTAATTGTAACTGATGAGTTACTGATGTATATAAATGTGCGCAGCTTCCATTACATTATGATAATCATTGAAGTTGACTCTGGAAGAGTTAAACTCCACGACTCATTGGCGACACCCGAAGAGAAGTACCAAATCATTAAATATGCGCTCCAAAGGTAATTTCAATCATTATCGTACTATATCGGTCTCTTTTGTTCATTTCCCGAGATATCAAGTAACTAATAACTCATTTATTCATTTTTTTGCCGGGCAGGTTTGGAAAAGATTCACCAAGAGTACAACAGGTGAATTCAGAGAGATACTTAGTTTTCATCATGTCAAGGTAAGTAGTACGAGATAGGTCCGCGCATCTCTTTAATTATAATTTCAATACCATTATATCATGCTTGATTATTATTTGATTGAATTATATTCTCGTAAAGTGCGAGAGGCAGCCATCGGGGTCCAATTTGTATGGATTCTTCGTTTGCGAGTGGATTCGCCAGGAGGTCAGTGAGCGGAACGCGTCAAAATTTATAGAGGTACGTGAACAAATATATTAACAATTTTATTTTATTACCATTGTTGAGTGTCATTCATAATTATTGTTATGATGATTGATATTCATATTAATCTCCTTCTTTTATAGTTGGATGAAATGAGGAGGAAACTGCAACCAAAGGAGCGCTTTATAGCTCTTCAAGAGGAAATTGCGGGATTTTTGGTGGACCACGTCATAAACCCTGAGGGAAAATACAATAACACCGAGTAGACGGAGCTCTAGTCTCGGTTGTGAACTCCATGTAATCGAATAGACGGGCTCTAGTCCCGGTTGTGATATGTAATTGAGTAGACGGGGCTCTAGTCCCGGTTGTGACCTCCATGTAATCGAATAGACGGGCTCTAGTCCCGGTTGTGATATGTAATCGAATAGACGGGCTCTATGTATAAAGAATAAAGAATAAAGTATATTTTTATTAGATAGATATTTCTTTTATGAACATTTTGATATGCTATATGTATTTTTTTGAATTGTAATTAATTAACCACATATTTTGTAAGATTGATCATAATTTTAAATATGCAATAAGGCGGGAACACAAAAAAGCCAGAGCAAGAGGCTGCCAGGTGGGGACATCTCTAGTCCCGGGCCGTATTAAGAACCGGGACTAAAGGTCCTCGACCACGCGCCGAGGCACCGGCCACGTGAGGGACCGTTTTGTCCCGGGTCGTAACTGACCCGGGACTAGAGGGGGGGCCTCTAGTCCCGATTCCGCAGTCCTGAGTGCAGATCCAGGACTAGAGGCCCTAACGAGCCGGGACAAAAGGCTCTTTCTCCACTAGTGCTTTTACATAGACCGAGATAAGAACATGATCCCTTATTCAAGAATATTTAGGGTTCTAATATAATCTTGCACATCAGGCTTCTCATACCATTGTTACAAATAAATTATGTCTTAGGAATATCATTAGGACCACTGATTTCAAAACCAACGCCTACAAGTATTTGGATACGGGATGACCAGGGATGGATCTTACGGGTGATTAGAGTTTCCATGTTCTCCTGCTGCGCGGGGTTGCTACTTCAATTTGGAATGTGTTTTGTCACACAATAAAAGCATTCTATAAAATAAATATTAAGATTTTTCTAATAAAATTGATGGAGGAGCAAGTTTTGAGCTTGGCCAGTAGATTTTTTTTTTTGAGTAATGCAATAGCGGAAGAGCAGACATATAGCTCAAGTACATAGCCCCAACCAATAAATTTTTCTAATACTTCATCCTAATCAATGAAAATGACAAGTTTTTGCCATGTTGAAAAAGTAAGGCAACATAACTAGCAAAAATAAATAGACACATAATTAAACTCAAGTTCCAGCTCCCCATAACTGACTCGATTTACTTCCACAAAAGATGCATGTGCCACTGCAAGAATATATATATGCTTCATTCCGTTAAACTAAAATTACGCAGACTATTTTAAAAATCGCTTCTACCTTTATTTGTACATACTTGACTTTTGATTCCTCAACCAGCTGCTATAAAACTGGAGCATGGAATGATCAAGTCGTGATGCAAGTTGACGGTTATTGAGCGCTGTCTAATTGGTTCCAGTGGGAAGTGCAATAAAAGTTCTCCACAAACATAAAATTTATTTATCACAGACATTACAAATTGAATATACCATGATAAGAAATAGTATGAAACAATTCTTAAATGAACAATGGATATACCAACCCACCCGACTAACGTCGATCATCAAGTGAAGAGAACTATTTCAGTCCACGACCAGATCCTTGCAAATATAAATACAAATATGATCGGTAGTTCGTTAGGATGGAGCGCCGCTCAGGCTTTGTAGTCAGCACCATCCTTTGCGGTTAAGGGTGTGGAAACACTTGTTTCCTGCTTGTCACCTGCGTTGGCATACGCCGTTGCAGCAGCTATGTTCAGAACTGCAGCCTTCTTAGCAACGGCAGCCTTTTCTGGCTAGTCGGCCATCGCAGCCTCCTTCATGTACTCGTCGGCTGCCTTAGGGCATGGCCAGCGGTTAGCCCCAGGGTACTGCCCCATGGAAGCCAGCTAGGCTCGGATGCCACCATGGCTGTACTTCTGCTGCCTGCAGGTGACAGGTGAAGCTTGCAGAGGAGGCGGGATCTCCGGCCGAGAAAGTTAGGAGAGAGAGGAGAAATTGGGGAAAGCTAGGCTACTTGCGTCAGTAGATTGGGAAAAGCGAATGTAAAGAGAGAGAAGGTGAGCCTTCTAGAGCTATAGATGCGTTGGGTAGATGGTTGTTTGACCTGTGGTCTAAAATCACCGAACCTATGTGGAACGCATGAGGCAGTAGAATCGTACTGCTACCGCTGCTCGTGCCCTTATGTGGGCTTGGATGTTGCCTCAGATATGATGGCCGTGGCATACTTGGAGGCGGCATCTTTTTCCAAGGATGAAGATTGTGCTTTAGAATCAACCGCATCCCTATTTATTTGTGCTTTCGAGGCCGCACCCCGGAAGGCGTAAGCCAATGCAGAGGCTACACTTTGAGCGGCAGCTTTCTTGGCTATGGCAGCCTTTTCAGGCGAGTCGGCGGCAGCGGCCTCCTTCATGTACTTGTCTTCCGTGGCGATCTCAGCCTTGGACGCGGCATCAGAAATGATGGCATCGGCATACTTGGATGCCATATCCTTCTCAGCGGTAACGTCTTCATTTCGCTCCTTGGCACCACCATCAACAATGGCCTTCTTGGCAATAGCACCCGGAAGACGTACGCCAGTGCAGAGGCTACGCTCTGAGCCGCAGCCTTCTTGGCAACAGCAGCCTTTTCGGACGAGTCGGCGACCTCAGCCTCCTTCATGTGTTTTACGGCCGACCTTATGCTGGCCTTGGAAGCGGCATCAGAAATAATGGCGTCGGCATACTTGGAAGCCGCATCTTTTTCCGGTGAAGAAGCTGTTGGTGTTAATCTTGTTGTATAGGTTTAGTCTCATGATTATTTCTGATTGCATGATGTTAGAGCTAGCTGTATGCATGTAAACATGGCAGAGAGGCATCGGCAAGAGAGCACAGCACGCAGCGATAGAGGGAGTGCAGTGCAGCGGCTAGACTGTCAGCCATTAGTCGAGTACTTGCATACACATGTTGCTAGAATTAGTCAGGAGCTAGGTTAGTGGTCAGCTCGGTTAGTATTAATCTGCATGCATGTATGCGTCGTGGAGTACCAGGAGTCAAGTCAGCGAGCAGTTGGACGTGGAGCTAGAAGCGGATCGAAGCAGGTGTGGTGCCGTTGGACTAGCTCCTAATCTGCAGACTTGGTAGTGACTCAACGTGTGCGTCTGTGTAGCTAGTAGTGGAGTAGAAATCGGATCAAGCCGCTGTGTGGCTTGGCCGGTGCGTTTGCTTCCCTTTAAAAGGACTTGTAATCAGTTTGGTTCATTAAGTCGAACAAAAGAGAGGCACAAGTGTGCGGTGCCACAAAAGCTTTGCGTGTTCTTCTTCTCCATGTGTATATGTGTGTGTTGATCCTTGGGCAAATCCATCACTTGCATCTTTTCCTTCTTCAGCATAGAGGACCTCTTGCTTGCTCGATGCCGGCCGTGATGTCGCCGGGACGGTTGTAAGGCCGACGAGTATCAGGGCGGCGAGGACAAACCTTCCAGTTGCCATTGCAATCTAACTTATTTGGTGGGATACGACTTTATGTATGTATTAGTTTTCTAGAGCAAGGAAAGATGGTGGATGCATGGATTTATATAGGGCATCTGTGTGTAGACTCATGAGAGATTGGAGGGTGTGTGTTTCTTGCATGATTGTTCTGGTCTTCCGTCAGCATAGCTTGGTACCTAGCTATATATATATATATTCCAGCTATTCAAAAATACCTTTCTGAATAAGTATTCAGCACAACTTTCTGAATTTCCGTTCGTATACTATGTTAACTTCCGGACGGAACTCCCAGATTTTCTGTTTTGCGGACAGTATTTTCAACGCAATTTTTGAACCGTTTATCGGAATTATGCATGCGATATACCGTTGAAAAGGTAGAGAAATTGCGCACCTTTTTCGTGTTGACGGGTTTTCCAAATTCTTTACGGTTTTAAAACCATTTTAGAAATACTAAACTCAGTTTTCGTCAATTTGTCCGTTTTGATACTGTTTTTTTGCCGCCATTTTCTAACCGCTCGTCGGATTGCAAATGATGTGCCGTTGGAAAGCTATGAAAAATGCGCAACTTTCTCATTTTTATGGGTTTTCCAAATTCCGGACGGTTTTAAAACAATTTCAAATATACAAAACATTGTTTTCGCGGATTTCTCTGTTTTCCTACTGTATTTTGAACGCCATTTCCAAACCGTTTATCGGATTGATGCAAACGATATACCATTGGAAAGCTACGGAAAATGCGCAACTTTTCTATGTCTAGCAAATTTCGAAATTCCTTACGGTTTAAGAGCAGTTTGAAAAATCGTCAATTCTGTTTTTTAACTTTTATGTCCAGCGGACGGTTTTTGTGCAATTACTTGCAAACCAGTTATCGAAAGTAACAAATGATATGGCGCTGGAAAGATATTAACTAGGCGCAACTTTTTCGTATAGAAATGTTTTCAAAATTCATTACGGTTTTTGATTAATTTTGAAAATACGAAAAACGGAGAAACGAGAAGACATTGGAATAACAGAGTATAATGAACTTCCTTTATATGCGGCTGTGAACTTTCGTTTAGTCTGTTGGTAAACTTCCATTAGTTTGTTAGTTAACTTCCGATCGCGATTTATTTTCACGTGGATAAGTTGAAAGTTTTCTGCCGAAAAAATGAACTTCATGCCCTACACGAATTGAACTTTCTGCCAACATAAAAGTGAACTTCACGGCCACGCAAATTTTTTTTGGGTTAATTAACTTGTAGGTTAATGAACTCCCTAACTTCGAAATTGTTTTCAGTATTTTTTTTTTCAGTTTTCAGGGTATTGTTATTCACAATGGGCATTGATATTGTATACATTGAACTTCGAAATTTTCTGAGGGTGAACTTCTACAATGTGTGAACTCCGTGACAAAAAAATTACAAAAATTTATTACACGCTTATGATTTGAATTTTTTTACCGACATAAACATAAACTTGCAGCGCGTATGAGGTGAACTTCGGATGCGTCTAAGATGAACTT
Organism: Poa pratensis; assembly: GCA_947311845.1. Taxonomy (NCBI): domain Eukaryota; kingdom Viridiplantae; phylum Streptophyta; class Magnoliopsida; order Poales; family Poaceae; genus Poa; species Poa pratensis. The sequence goes on from CAMZMU010000088.1 coordinate 11,635,161, forward strand.
CCGACTTGATCAAAGCGAACTCCCGACAAAGAAGTAAACGTACAACGCATTTTAATATGAACTTCTGGCTCGTTCGAGGTGAACTTCTCTACAGTACAAATTGAACTTCACAAAAATTAAGAAATGAACTTCCTTCTAATGTTCTGGCTAAACTTCCGGGAAAAGATAATTATCCGATGTGGCCGAGGAGAACTGCCGACATATATAAAGTGGACTCCCCCACGTTTCAAAGCGAACTTCCAACTGTTTCAGGAAACTCCCAATAGAAAGGTAACTTCCGATACATTCGATATGAACTTCCGGTACCTTCAAAGTGAACTCCAAACACGGTCAAAATGAACTTCTCAGAAGAAATAAAATAAAAACATGGACATCGAGAACAAACAGCTGGTCCACACTTAGTCAGAATAGCATACAATTGTTCTGTTTGTATTTGCCGAGACTTCACTTCCAACTAGCACACTCCAAAGAGAATTTTAGCACAAAAATCAATCAATAAGCAACACTAGCACATCACGGAAGAGTATTTGCAAAATAATCGACCAGTACATACAAATCGCATGGTTGTGCACTTGTGCTTGTGCTTCAGGAAGTTACTAACTGACCTGCCCAGATTGCACTCAAATTCACAACCATAGCAAGACCATGTAAATGAAGACAAAAGATTAAGAGCATCGAGCAAGCTAGAACCACTTTGCAGTACCGCATGTTTCCAATGAGCAGTTGTCTCGCTCGAAAAAGGCCAGGAGAGTTGGAAGATGAGTTCAGAACACCACGCTGGGAGGTCGTTGGGGAGGGCCTCCCTCCATCAACAGCGAAGTTCATCGTGCAGAATTACAGGGAACACGAGGAGCTCTGCGTCGGCGCTGCAGGAGAAAGGTTGAAGGGCGCTGGTCGGGTCAGAGCAGCGGTGGACGAACCGAGGAAGGCAGGTCGGCAGTAGCGGCGGCACGCGCCCTCGGCCAGGGCGACGGCGGCGCGGCCCCTCGGCCAGGGCGGTGGATTGATGCGGGACCGGCCCAAGATGGAGGCGGGGGCGGCGCGTCTTGAGGTGGTCCGGCGGCCGACAAGCCGTCGTGGCGCGGCCGGAGGTCGGGGTGGGAGGGCGGCGCCATCTGACTGCGTGGAGGAGGTGGGTCGACGGGGTGGTTGGTGGGGGAAGAGGATGCCGGGCCGTAGGGGAACCAGGAGAACGACGTCGCGGAGAAAGCGCGTGCGATCCGTAGGTTTCTTCCCGGCGGCGGACGGGGGGCAGGAGTGAGACGGCGTCCCGGTGGCGGCGGAGCGGGGAATAGGAGAAGCACGGCCTGCCGGCGGCCGCGGTGGGACGAACAGGAGAAGAGCGTCCTCCCGGCCGGCGGCGCGCGTGGATGGGGAGGGCGACGCTAGGAGCTGGGGCGGCTTGAAGGTCCGGCGCGCTGTGGAGGAGCACGAGCACCACGCCGAGACGGGGCAACGACGGCGGGCTGGGGGACTGTAGGAGACGGCGGGGGTTGGTACAGGGGAATAAGGTGTTTAGGTGGGATGTGTTCGGGATAAGAAGCCCACTTGGCTTGGAAAAGTTGTGCTGAATAGGTATTTAGAAACACTTAAGGGGTTGTGCTGAATAGTCATGTCCTATATATATATATATATATATATATATATATAATATGGATATATTTAGTAGGCCCATTACGCTACCTACCGCACATCCACACACACATGTTTGTGTATCGACACAAGACCAAAAAATGGTACATCGACACCGTATGGTTTACCATGCTACATACATAGTTCATATGCATGTATTTTTGTGAACGGAATTCAATTTTTTCGATTGAGATACTTGATTCATTGGTCATTCATATGCATTTATGTATACGTGCAGAATATACCATATACTCTCTCCACATTAAAATATAGAGCATATTAGTTTTATCCTACGCCAAACGTCGTAACTCTTACTAAGTGTATGTGAAAATTATCAACATATCCCATACCAAATAAATACCATTAGATTTGCACCAAAATATATTTTTGGTAAAGGTTCAGAAAATATGTATATTTTGGTATGGTAGACGTTAATCCGTTTTATAAAAGTTTGGTCAAACTTCATATAGTTTGACTTAAAACAAAATCAATTCTAAATATCTTGTTGTTCTTGTAAATGACTTTTCTATCGTTCGATAAAAATATGGTACGCTGTCGCGTACTCTCGATTTTTTTTGCTTCCCTCAAAAGATTTTTTTTTTGCTCTATTACAATGACTGCGCTCTTCCTGCTCAGGGGATCCACACTACTCTGTGTTAGACATGTAATATTATGTACCTGGTACGGAGTAGTACTCCGACCAGGATACGTCTTCGTGTACGCCTCGATGGGGGCTATTCCCATCGCTATATTAACACGCCCCCGATGACCCTAACAGGCATCGTTCCCTCACGTAAACATCCACATGGTATCAGAGCCTCCTCTTCCTCTCGTCTAGCGAAAACAAAAAACAAAAAACCCTAGATCAATTTCTCGATCGTAGCAGGAACAAGAACAATCCCCACCTCCTCGACGTGCGATCTGCCCGTCGGTCCTGATCGGTGGTGAAGAACAACATCAAAAACCCACCCTCCCTCTCCAATGGCGCCATCCTCGTACTCGTCGTTGACGACCTTGGCGTCTGCCCTTGGGGAGCCACCTACTAAGAAGCTCACACGGGCAAATTTTTTGCTCTGCAAGATGCAGGTCCTACCTTCGGTACGTGGTGCGCTGGTTATGGGCTGCTTGACGGTTCCGACTCCGCACCACCAGAAACTATAGAAGATGACGATGAGAAGACGCAGAAGAAGGTCACAGTTCCTAATCCGACCTATGGGGTGTGGCTCACCCGAGATCAACAGGTCCTGAGTTGGCTCCTCAAAACCCTCTCCCCTGAGATCATGGCTCATGTGATGGGTGCTGAACATTGTGCTGAGGTCTGGTCCTCCATCATGGAGTTGTTTTCCTCTCAATCCAAGGCACAGATCAATGCTCTTCGTGGTTCTCTTGCCAACACCAAGAAGCTGGACATGAAGGTTGACAAATTCGTCCTCAAGATGAAAGTCTTTGCTATGGAGCTGGCTGCTGCCGGCAAGAAAATTGATGATGATGAGCTCAAAGGTTATATCCTCAATGGTTTAGGCAGTGATTACAACCCCTTTGTTACCTCCCTCAACGCTGCCCCCAATACCACTCTTGCTGATATGTGTTCTCAGCTCACGGCATATGATCAGCGTCAAGCAATGCTCTCTGAATCCGGCCAGGACACTAGTTTTCAGTCCTCGGCTCATGCTGCAACTCGTGGGCGTGGGCGTTCTTCTCGCCCAATATTCCTCGTGGTGGTCATGATGGTGACTACAATGGCAACTATGGAGGCAACGACCGTGCTAACTATGGCAATGATCATGGCAACTATGGTGGTAACTATTCTCGCGGTGGCTATGATAATCGGCGAGGACGCCAGTTCTATGGTAACCAAGGTGGCCGTGGCAATCAGGGGGGCCGTGGTGGTGGTCGTGCTGGTCGCATACCCACTCCCTATCAGGATGTCAAGTGTCAAATCTGCAAGAAACATGGCCACCCTGCAAATCAGTGTTGGTGGCGTTACTCAGATCGTGAAGATGGCGATGATGACTTCAACAATGATCGCAAAGGTGCATACGGCGTTGACACCAACTGGTACATGGATACAGGTGCCAACAAACATATCACCGGAGACTTGAGCAAGCTTCATACTCATGAGAATTATCAAGGACGTGATCAAGTTCACAATGCTAGTGGACAAGGTATGCAATTAAAAATATTGGTCATTCGATTTTGCACACCCTCATAGTTCTTTTCAACTCCGTAATGTTCTTCATGTTCCTTCTGCATCCATGAACTTGCTCTCAACTCATAAAATTGCCCTAGATAACAACGCCTTCGTTGAATTTCACCCTTTTTTTCTTTTTGATTAAGGATCAGGCCACGAAGACAATTCTGTTTAGGGGTCCCTGCCATGATGGTCTCTATCCTCTAGTGCCCCTCTCCTCGGGATCTTCCAAGAACGCCTTCATCACCATCAAGCCTTCCTCATCCACGTGGCATCGTCGTCTAGGGCACCCTTCGTCTTTTATTGTTCAACAAGTTCTTCGCAAAAATAAATTAGACTATTCTTCTGAAATAAATCCTTATGTTTGTGATCCTTGTCAACAAGCTAAGAGTCATCAGCTACCCTATCCCACCTCTACTAGTGTTTCCACTATTCCTTTAGAACAAGTGTTCTCTGATGTATGGGTCCTGCTCCTGTGTCTGTTGGCAAACATTCATACTATGTAAGTTTCATCGATGATTATAGTAAATTTACTTGGATTTATCTGTTAAAGAATCGATCTGATGTCTATCAAGTTTTTCTTGATTTTCAACAACTTGTTGGGCGTAAATTTGGTTGCAAAATTATTACCATGCAAACCGATTGGGGTGGTGAATATGAAAAACTCCATGCTTTCTTTCTACATGTCGGCATTACACATCATGTCTCCTGTCCTCATGCTCACCAACAAAATGGGTCTGCAGAACGCAAACATCGCCATATAGTCGAGGTTGGTCTTGCATTGCTTGCCAATGCTTCCATGCCGTTAAAATTTTGGGACGAAGCCGTTCTTACAGCTACCTTTCTGATAAATCTGTTGCCTACAAAGGTGCTTAACTTGTCCACTCCAACGGAAAAACTTCTCAATGTCAAACCCAATTATGATTCCCTTCCTGTGTTTGGTTGCGCTTGTTGGCCTAATCTTCGTCCCTATAATCAACGCAAACTTGCTTTTCGCTCAAAACAATGTGTCTTCTTGGGGTATAGTCCTCTTCATAAAGGTGTAAAATGTCTTGATGTTACTTCTGGCCGCATATATATCTCCCGAGACGTGGACGAACAAGTGTTTCAGTTTGCTTCTCTTCATCCCAATGCTGGTGCCCAACTTCGCAAAGAAATACTTTTGCTCCCACCTTCACTTTATTCCACATATGAGGGTGTGCATAATCATGATCATGTTCCTATTGTACCTGTTACTGACGCTCTACAGGTTGCCAAGAATAATCCTGCTCAAAGCTGCTTGCAAGATCAGTACACAGCACATGAAATACCAAGTTCTACTACAGCCAAATTTGGTAATGATGAGCCAATCATTGCCGCTGATCGCCATGCAGATTGCCCTGCCGGATCTGCACCGGATCCTGCGCTCGATTCCCCCGCCAGCGAGTTGGCCACTGACACGTCGCTGCATGCAGCCGACCGCGCCAGGAGCTCCCGTGCGCGCGCTCTGCTTCCGCGCCAAGCTGGGCCTTGTCGCCCAGGATCTTCTGCGGATGCTTCTCCCGTGTTGCACCCAGTGTCTCCTCCACGCACACGCTTACAAAAAGGTATCCATACTCCAAAATTTTATACTGATGGTACAGTGCGGTACAGTTTATTCACTTCTACAGGAGAACCCTCCAATATCAAGGAAGCACTTGGTCATGATTGTTGGAAGCAAGCAATGCATGAAGAATATGATGCACTGATGCATAATAAGACGTGGCACCTTGTTCCTCAATGCGCAAACAAGTATTTGATTGACTGCAAGTGGGTATACCGTATAAAAAACGCTCCGATGGTACTATTGATCGCTATAAAGCACGGCTTGTGGCGAAGGGGTTCAAGCAGCGGTATGGACTTGACTATGAAGATACCTTTAGTCCGGTTGTCAAAATAGCTACTATTCGTCTAGTTCTCGCTATTTCTGTGTCGAAAGGATGGGGACTTCGACAGCTAGACGTCAAGAACGCGTTCTTACATGGTGTTCTGGAAGAGGAAGTCTACATGAAACAACCTCCTGGTTTTGAAGATTCACGTTTTCCACATCATATTTCCAAGCTCGATAAAGCTCTTTATGGTTGAAGCAAGCTCCCTGAGCATGTTACTCTCGTCTCAGTTTGAAATTGACTGATCTTGGTTTTCAACCCTCCACTGCTGATACATCACTCTTTCTATACAACAAATTAGGTGTTACCATCTTTATTCTCATATATGTTGATGATATCATTGTTACCAGCTCTTCTGTACTATCATCAGGGCCAAGAGGTGTGCCATCAGTCAAAGACTGTTTATCCATAGTAGGCAGCGGAGTAGGAGTAGGCTTACAACCTGTCATATGAACCCGTGCTATGATATCAGCAGCATATTTTGCTTGTGTCAACAAAAGACCATCACGTGTTTTAGTAACTTCCATGCCCAAGAAAAATTGAGTTCACCAAGATCCTTGATAGCGAAGTGCACGCTTAACTGACGAAGGAGAGCAGTGACGGCTGAATTAGTTTTTTTCTTTCTTATGTTTATTTTCTGTTTTCTTTTGTCTCTTTTCTTTTGTCTTTTTAGTTTTATATTAAATAAATGTTTATGTTGTGGAAAAAATGAGTAGTTTTTCTTTTTTTGAATAACATAAATGTTCTGAAAATTTTCAATTACCCAAAAATGTTTATATTTTAGAAATCGTTCAAATAAGATAATTTTTACGAAAAAATCGTTTAAATAACATAAAAGTTTATATTTGAAAATTCTTCACATAACATAATTTTTCGTGTTTGAAAATCGTTCACAACATAATTTTTCATGTTTATAGTTATATAAATATATTTTATTGATTTTTGTTCTTTTTTTCCACAAATATAAACACATTTTCTTGTTAGTATAAAACAGAAAAGAAAAAAAAACAGAAAATAAAACCAAAACTAAAACTAAAAAAGAAGAAATAAAGTGTATCTGTCAGTTGGGCCGCCCCATTTCGCTGCGGAGGGGTGTGCGAAGCTACGCAGTGTCCGCGTTATGCAGGATATAGGATTTTTTTTTTTTTTTTTTTTTGACCCTAAAACTGTGAGGCAACAGCCCCACAGCACTTTTATTACTCAAAAGGATATAGGATCTTCCGGCGCAAAGGACGTGAGCGAGTCTGAGACTTGCGCTCGCTTCAAGCAATAGATATGGGATTGTTGACCTTGGGCCGTTGATTCCTAACTACCCCTTAGGACATATACAATGGTCTTATCATCGTAGTACTAAATAGGATGGTTGCTGAGTTGGAGCATAGAGAAAGAAAAAAAAGAGGTTTGTCTTCTCTTAGCATCTTTTAGCACAATTTGTCTCACCATATTTTTAGGGATATCTGGTTATTAAAGATAAAGCTACAAATAACCCATTGTACATCATGTTTATTATCATATCTGGATTACGTGGCAGGTTAATGATAAGACGGTCTTATCAATCATTGTACATACCCTTACAAGTCATTTTGCTTGTGTCCGCTCAAAACAAAACAAAAGAAAAAAGATCACTTTCCTCGCGCTTTGAACCTGAAGGAGAAAACTGGCCAGAGATGGGAAGAAACTCAACATCGAGATGAGGATAGTTTCCTGCTGCGTCCCTGGCAAAGTTCTTAGTCATAGCTCAATCCACATTATGTTTTATATCACGTTGGTTCGTGACCACGGGAAGTTCATCTTGCGCGTGCCACGGCCCACGGGTGCATATATTCCTCGGCAAACACATAAGCCAAATTAGCCGAGACACCAACGATAGGGACATACATACATCATCCCCATTTCCAAACATACTCTTCAACTCAACAGACTCTTGATAACACCTCACACACACATTCTGTGTGAGCTCGCCAAAACGCGCCATATAGATGATCCCAACAAAAGTGCCATACGGATCGACATAAGTTAATCACACGGCTGCACTCATTTGAGAAGCCGGCTTAATTTGACCTGCGCGCCTCCAAGTTAACCACACACACGGTTGGTTGCAATCACACATTGACTCATGGTACAACTTGGGCATCCTATTTGTTGCAGGAAAGCAATATTGCAGCATTGCTACCATGCTATTCCGGAAGTTTAGGGAAATGAACTACCTTATCGCTTCCAAATGAGCTGAACATAGAGAAAATATCAGATCACGGGAAAGTTATCATCGCAAGTTCTCAGCTTTGGTAGAGGAATATACATGCTCGAAAGTGGGGGAGGATTTAGGAAGGAGCCAAGAAAGAGAAAGAAGATGCATGCACTACCAAAACAGCAAGGCAAATCCATGTTAGATACATTTGTTCATTTGTGTCTGCAACTCTGCATTTTGTCTTCTAATTATCTTTCCCGGCAAGAAACAATGAGTGCATAAGAGAACTTCACCTTTTAGTGTTAAAACATCTCCAACAATTACCTAGTGATGGCTAGTGTGTATAGAGAACTACAGTCTTTTATTTTCGGTTTCGTTATTTGTAAGTTGTATGCTTTTGGGATCTCTGGACTGTACAAGTGTGTCTACCGATATGAATAAATTTTATAGGTTGAGATTCCTGGACATCTTGGTAAATCCAATCAAGGCCTTCAAGACTTCCCTTCCACATGCACAGGTAAAGAAGATTATATTTCATGTCTCTCATCTGAGTGAACAGGCCGGTGGATAGGCATTATCTCCTTAATGGCCACTAGTTATCCCTACATTATATTACTGTGACGATAGCAGATTTGTTTGGAGAGAAAGTATTCCACAGGAATTTCACATGGAAAATAACCTTTTGAAGCTAATTAAGAAAAATTCCTATCTTACAAACAGCTGCATGTGGCCAGACTTTTCAGGCAAGAAAATTTCTATCTTACAGACAGGTCCTATGTTGAAAAAATGATGTTTCCAATGTCAAAATATCAGGAAAAAATTTGACATGTTAATGTCCATGTTCTATGTCTACATGTAAAAATTCATGGACGAAGGGTAAGTTTTGTGGAGTACCCTTATCTTATCTTTGGAGTACTCTTTTTTTTTAAGAAAAGAGTTAAATTGTGAGGGAAAAGAAACTGCCAGCATATTGGGAAGTAACGTGTAATAGATTTATTTTTATGACTGGGGTAACTTGGCCAAATCAAATATTTCAACAGCTACTGTTCATTTGGCTAATTAACAACAAAAATGGTCTCCAAGATACTTTGGAGGATAGATCTCTTCCCAATCTGAGATACGTTAACTTGCCTGGCGGCCTTCCTCGACCCACACAAAATGATAGAACGGCAGTAACCCACTGGATGTTCAAGCTAAAACATCAAGAGATACCAAGTAAAATGGGTTTCAGGTAGTACAGTTCAGCAAATTCCCTGAATCATGTCCCTTGTGTGGATACAGTTCCTTCATTCCTACAGAAACAATCTTGCATATCTTTCTACAGACAGACAATAGAAAATGTGGTACTTCATAAGGTTATGCTCTCAACCTACTGCTGTAAGGCACATGTTAAATGCAAAGAACAGTAATTATTCAACCTTTTGCTAATATTGCTGGGCCTACATGCACTGTGATCCAATTGACAAAGACAAATTAATGCTCAAAGGACCATGGCATATTGGCATACAGCACAGATTGGTGTTCATCAAACCAATCTCGTCGATAATAACAAGAATGCACACTCACTATGGTTTGGTCCTGTTTTCTAATTATGAGTGGCAACCATTTAAAATCAAGATTGAAGCAAAAGTTTCAGCAATTATCTCAATGGTAATCATGTTTTAGTGATTGCTCAAAGAAACTTCATAAACGGCGAATCACATGCATGGTAAAAGAGCATCAGGAGTCAAAAGGTAAGTGTGAACCTATCTCACAGAAGATGGACTATCCAACTCAAGGTGAATACTAACGGAACTCCAGACTTTGTTTATATGTTAGACCAAATTTAATAAACAGGAATGTTCATACAGAAGAAAACCAGGCTTCAGCCCACTTATTTACATAGTTTGACGAATGCTATACGGAAAGTCCAAATGGAGGCCGAGCTCCATGGAGCTCGGTTTCCTAAAAAAATTGAATCCGCAAATTTTTGTTTCGAAAAATTCTGAAAAAAATCAGAGTTGTAGACAATACATTGATACACCATTGTGAAAATTTTCATGACCAAATATCGCCGCTCTCAATGCTAGATTGATAATAGAGATAACCTCATGTACTATGACAAGCATATAGTCATCATTTACTACTTTAGCGAAAAGATAATCACCTCAATTATGGTCACTGCAGCCAGTTTCTGCAACAAACCCTCACTTAGCATAACTTTATAACTGGGGGACAGTGCATCCATCAACCATGTAACATAATTATCAGCACTCCTGTTTAGGGTCACCCAACAGAAAAAAAAGAACAATTAACCAAAGAGACAACCACAGAAGCTGAACTTTTAAATTCCTAGCAATTTGTACATCCCTCCACCTTGCAGTTTGACATCTAACGGTTTTACTTCCCAATAGATCTTGAAAGGCACAAGCCGTCAGGACAGAACAACAGAGGACCTACTTAAGAACAGCATGCACAACAATGCATTATTCAGGTCATATCACCAAAAATGCTGCTGATAACTCATATAACTATGGCCTCCCACACTCATGCCACGGCATCAAAGAAAACAAAAAAAAATCACTAATAGATCAAAAAACTGAAGCAGATACATATCAACTGATTGTACAGTACAGTAAATAAGAAGAGAAAGGGCTTTGTGGACAAACTTAAACGTCAGCTAGCTTTATCTCTCAGAGAAAGCTAAATTTAATGTATCTGAACCGATCACATTACAATATTTTACAAAAGCTAAATTTAGTGTATGCATATCAAATTGTGCAAGATCCCAACCTACACATGGGGATCTCAGGTATCGAAAAGGGAGTACCGTACTGAAATGCAGTATTGGAACACACAAACACGCCATTCTCCGTCTTCCGCTGAGATATCCACCTCCAATGAGCTATTCTACATCAAGACTTCCCCGATTCCACCATTGTCACTTGGAATCAGGAACCTGCAGTTCGATCTGGTGATGGGAGTGCCCCCCATTCGGCACCGGCAACGTCGCCGCGGTCGTGATCTCTTCTCCTTCCTTCTCCTCATCCGAATCCAGCGTGAACTGCGATGGCATACCCCCATCTGCACCTCCTCCTTGCCCAGCTTCCTGTACCCGCTTGGGGGATTGCCTCCTCCGGAGACGACGGCGGCGTAGGTGACAGCCGCAGCGAGCACGAGCAGCGCGAGGTGGCCGTTGAACTGCAGCGTGGCGACGGAGCGCGCGCGGTGGTAGTCCTCGTGTGTGCGGCACTTGATGGTGTAGTCGACCCGACTCGTGGCGTGGAGCGCGCAGCCGGTGGCGACGGCGTTGGTGAAGAAGGAGAAGCCCATCTGCAGCATCCAGGTGCCCTGCAGCGCGAGGCCCGCGGCGCGGGCGAGGCGGGGCGGCGCGGGCGAGGCGGGGCGGCGCGGCGTTCGGGCTGTGCGCGGCGAGCAGGGTGGCGCCGAGGCAGACGGTGACGGGGACGAGGAAGAGGTCGAAGTAGCGGTTCTCGATGCCCGCGGCGGTGGAGGGGCGGCGGTGCGCGAAGAGCAGGAGCTCCTGCGCGAAGGCGGCGGCCAGGAGGAGGTCGAGGAGTTGGGGCGGGGCCGGGGCGGGGAGCGGGAGGAGGAAGGGCGCGAGGGAGTAGAGGAGGAAGAGCGCGGATGCGGCCAGCGTGGGCAGGGAGAGGTGGTGGTGCGCGGAGAGCAGCGCCGAGAGGAGGCAGAGCGCGGAGAGCAGCGCGGCGAGGAGGTGCCGGTGGGCGTGCTGCGACGCGGTGCGGAGGCGGGGGAGAGGCGGGAGGCGGAGCGGGAGGGCCTCGAGCGCGGCCAGGGCCAGGAGGCCCAGCCCGGCGGCGGAGTAGGCGACGAGCCCCGGCATGTGGGTGGGTCGCCGCGTGCAGCGTGCCGCGCCGGGCGTTTCCGACGCCGGTGGATCTGGGCTGCGGGGGGGACACAGAGGGGCGGGGGCGTGGCCCGGCTGCAGCGGCTACTTGCTTTTGGCGCGATGGGATCGGCGCGCGGGGAATGAAGTCCACGTAACCCCTATTTTTTAGGTTTAGAACGCAAATCACCCCCTAACTATCTAAAACCAGATAAATTACCCCCGAGCTAATTGGCTGTTTGTTAAGTGGTTTTAGCCACGGTGGCAGATGACCTGGACGCGCCGCACGCACCTGGTTAGTCGAGCCGCACCTGGTCGGCACCTGGTGTTAACGCCGCGCGCACCTGGTCGAGACGCAGTCCGTCCGCGCCGCTCTGCGCCTGGCCACGCTGACGACGACGCCGCTCTCCTCTTCGCTCCTGACGACGACGGTGGCCATGAGGTAAGGTCTTCACCGCTGCCTGCTCCCTCCACCCTCTCCGCTCTTCGACACAGCCGCGTCCTCACCCTCCCCTGATCTCCACCGCAGCCTCCATAAATTCCGGCGCGCGACGGTTGTTCCTGGACGGCGGTGCCGGGGACGATCGGCGGCTTAAATTGTTCCTGGACTGCGGCGCGGATGAGCAGGTAGGTTGCCCGAACCCTTGCTCTGCCTCCGACTCTACCCTGTCTGATCGACGTGCCTAAAAGCAGGATCTTTTGATCGTATTTGCGGTTTGGATTTGATGATTTGGAGTGTTTGGGTCGTAGGATCGTAGACTATATTGCACTTCTAGCATTTTAGGTTGTTTTTAGTTCGATTTGTAGGATTACCACTGTCAAAGCAGAGGTTTTTGAAAGTTCAGATTTTTAAAATTCAGTTATCTTGCTAAAATTTACATTTTTTGTTCCTTTTCTGTAAGATGGATGCTTTGTCCGTTCGATTCCATTACCGTGGGAGAATGTTATGGTCAGATACAGAGAAGCAGTGGGAGTACATAGGGGGAAGGAGTGGCTGTCCAGCCGTGCCCGTTGCAAACCTGTCCATAACAGAGTTGAAGAGGCATTTGGCTGATCATGTAATGATCACAGATGAGGATTTGCAGGAAACCACACTCAGTTGGAGACTAGTTGAACCCGGGCGAAATTTTAGTTGCATGTGTAGTCTTGTTGATAACACAAATGTCAAGAGTATGGTTCGGCATGTGACAAGAGTAGCAGATGGTTTTGTTGAGATCTTTGCAAGAATGTCAGAACAAGACATGTATGATAGTTCATAAGAAGAAGATAGAACTGAGAATGAGCAGGTAGAAGGCAGAAAATTGAGAAGGAGCAGCTAAAAGGGCATCAACTAGAGCAGGAAGGGGAGCAAATTGAGCATGTGCAGCTAGAATGGCATCAAGTTGAGCAGGAGCAGCAAGAAGAGGAGCAAATTGAGCATGTGCAGCTAGAATGGCATCAAGATGAGCAGGAGCAGCAAGAAGGGGAGCAAATTGAGCATGTGCAGCTAGAATGGCATCAAGTTGAGCAGGAACAGCAAGAATGAGAGCAATTTGAGCATGTGCAGCTAGAATGGCATCAAGTTGAGCGGGAACAGCAAGAAGGGGAGCAATATGAGCATATGCAGCTACAAGTAGAGCAGGATCATCATGAACCAAGGAAATTGCCAGTTGTGAGGGCAGCAATGCATGTACAGGACAAAGGCAAGGGACTTCAAGTTGTCAGTGCATATGAAGGAGAAGATGGTGAAGACAGTTTAGACAGTGACTATCATTATGTGCATGAAGTAGATAGTGATGATAGCAGTGGTGAAGATGAGGAGGCTGCTTGTTACAGAAAACAAGCAGAAGAGCTAAGGAAGAGAGTGAAGAAAAAAATGCTTGGAGAGGAAGAGGTGAAAGGAACCAAAGTGCATGAAGAATTCATTGTCCCAGAAAATCCTAAAGAGGAGCAACAAGATGGAAGTGATTGCTTTGAAATTGAAGATGAATTATCCTATGATGAAGACAATGATGAAAATGTGAGAACAAGGAAGACAAAACATAGAGTCTATGATGAGAGTGCAGAGGTGCAAGAGTTTGAGGTTGGGAAAGCTTTCCATGATAGCAGACAATTCAAACAAGCAGTAGTCAATTATGGACTAAAAACTTTCAAACACATCATATTTCCCAAGGATGAGAAAACAAGAGTTTTGGACAAATGCAGTTGGCTTAGTTGCCCTTGGAGCATATATGGCTCACTAGTACCCACCAGGTCACCATGGTTTACAGTCAGCGGGTACAACATTGTGCATCATTGTGTACCAAGGAGGAACAATAGGTTGGTTACTAGTACAGTAATAGCAGAGAAATATTTTAGGGGGATCAAGGATAATCCTGGTTGGAGTATTGAGAAGATGCAGGAGGCTGTGCTAGAAGATTTATGTGCTGATGTTAGTGAATCAAAATGCAAAAGAGCTAAAAAGATTGTGATGGAGAGGATTGTTGATGGAACAAATGGAGAATATGCTAGAGCTTATGACTACCACATGGAATTGGTCAGAAGCAATCCTGGTAGCACAGTGGTTGTTGATACGTCTCCGACGTATCTATAATTTTTTATGTTCCATGCTTGATTATATATCATTGCCACATGTTTTTGCAATGTTTTTATATCATTTTGGCATGATTTATGAAACTAACCTATTGACAAGATACCCAGTGTCAGTTTCTATTTATTATGTCTGTGCATTGCAGAAAAGGTCCAAAATCCAAAGTGCTCAGAAAAAATTACAGAAATTCTTTTTGTCAGAAGACTCCGGGAGCCAGAAGGACAAGTCCAGGGGAGGCCCACAGCCTCCAGGTGCCACCCAGGCGCGGTTGGACCTGTGGTGGCGGCCGGGTGCCACCTGGTCGCCTCGTCCACCCCCTCACGTCGCCTCTTCGCCTATATAGTTGCTCCTGACCTAAAAACGCTAGAACATCGAAACTTTCTCAAGAAACACATCTGAGCGCCGCCGCCACCAAAAACCCTAATTCGGGGGACAGAAGTTCCTGTTCTGGCACCCTGCCGGGATTGGGAATTGCCCCCGAGTCATCTTCATCGCTGTTGCTGCCTCCCATGATGCGCCGGGAGTAGTTCTTCGTCGGGGCTGAGGGCTCTACTAGTACCTATGTGGTTATATCTCTCTCTCCCATGGTGTGATCTTTATGTGATCGTGAGCATTGTAATATAGTTGAACTCATGGATGTTTTTCCCCTTCATTATGTATGGATATGTTGCTCAATTTATCTAATATAATTTTCGGAGTCAATGTTGACAACACAAAGCCTTGGTGACAGTGTGGGTGGCGTGTGTGGTGTTCGGAATTTACGGTATGATAGACCTACGCATGAATTGTGGTGACCGAACTTTGAGGTGTGCTTTTGTAGCCCTACACGGTTTTATCCGAGCAACGTCTTTGTTACATGATGTTAGAGGAAGTGTTTTATGTGTTCAATTATGTTACTACTGTTGAGAGAGTCCATGTGGGGACCCCGGACTAGCTGTCCGAAATACCCGATTATGTTTATCGCAACGATCCCATGATCAGTCTGTCGCTGCACATAATCCGAACTGAGTACCATAGTTTACATCCATTACAATACCGAATTTAAAGTCTTACAGGTACGGTCATACAGACCAAATCTTACATAGGTGCCTTCAAGGGCCACACCAAGTTATTCAGCGGAACAAAGGCGTAGTAGAGCGATATGTCTAGCGGCAACATCCCAACAGGCAGCTGACTTGCGAAGATCCTCAAGTAGCGTAGTCATCGCCATATTCCTCCTCCATGTAGCCTTCCTCGTAACCTGGCTAAGACAATAGCCAGGGACGCAGCCAATATGAGTACAATTTGGAATTGTACTCGCAAACTACTCCAACATGAACATGCACCAGTTCTAGGTGGTTCCCAACTTTTAAATTTGGACAACACCTCTATATCTTTGTTGAAGAAGATAAGAAGACTTTTCTTTTTAAACAAAATCTTTTCTCAGCAAAACCACCCTGTGGTTAGCTTTCAACATCCTCCAGATCCGATCATAGCCCATCATGGCCTCAACATTTCAACAACCTTATACCACTCCGTTGGTATAGTTGTAATAAACCATTTCCACTCCATTTTATTTTCAAAGCAAAAGTTTTGTAAAAACTTGCACATAGTCAAGGTAGGGCCTTCCAGCTGTCCATCACCGAGGACTCGGCTATTCGAATAGTTTTACACTCTGCAGAGGTAGCACGCTTTTCCCACATCCATCCGACAACTCATCGTGTCAGCCACGTCCCGCCATACCAGGTGTATGCGGAGTTGAGTCACCGACCATAGCCTCTCCTTTGCTCATGCTAGTACGGGACCCTGCCCTTATGACACTTTCCATCGACACCTAGTCCGGTATCCCGTCGGAAACCCTAAGTGTGAGGACTCATAGTTTTTCCCGGCGGCTTATGGTGGAGCCTTCTATCCTCCTCCTTATCTTCATCTCAGAGTTTGAGCGAGGACCCAGGTCAGGGGTAGGCCACCAATCCATCAGGTGTCAAACCATCCCCTCATGCATAACAGAGTCATCTCCGTCGATGAGGCATCCCATACTAATAAGAGCAAATTATATGACTACGCCCTTGCCCATGTGTGGGTAAATGTGGTCGCACAGGGTATCGGCTGGTTGACGTAAGTACAGAGACACAATGTGCATTTTTCATAAACATCTCCATTCTCCATTTTCTTCCCACTTCAGTACCGACATCTCGGCACACCCTAATCCATCCAAGGATTTTCAAATAAGCTTTTGATAAAAATCAAGTTTTGCCCATCCTATAATTTATCTCATGTGTCTACATAGGTGGCAAAATAGTGTTTCACAAACTTTTGAAAAGGTTTTTCCAACCAATACTGTTTTTGAGACAACAAGTGGATTAAAAAGATGTTCAGT
Organism: Poa pratensis; assembly: GCA_947311845.1. NCBI lineage: Eukaryota > Viridiplantae > Streptophyta > Magnoliopsida > Poales > Poaceae > Poa > Poa pratensis. Next base: position 11,651,854 of record CAMZMU010000088.1, read on the forward strand.
AATTCTGTGCATGATCAGAGAGTAGCTTGCCTTGCTCAACAAAGGTTCCTTGGTCTTGTTCCTCAGGTTCGATGAATTCTCCTTCTTCGAGAAATCCCGAAGCGTTCTCGTCTAAGTAGTAAACAAACAAATACAAGCAATCACTACATCTACTCAATCAATATCACAACAATACAATTCTAAGTGCTCTAGAGAGCCACAACATACATCAAACAACACACTTTGGTTTCATTTTAATTGAGTTAAACATTATTTATCTAGGTTTTAATTAAGGCAGAAACTGGTTGAACAAGTTTAATTCCCTAACTTAAGTTCTGTTGGTCACAAAAATACAAACTAAATTTCTATAGAGAGCTACTGGTGTGTAGATGACAACACAATTTAGTTTGAATTATTTGGAGATACCAATCTCCCTATATAATTGTTTTAGTCCAGTACCTAAAAAAACAAGTTTTAGCTACTGAATTAATTCTAGTGCTCACAAAATTAAACCCTTTTAGGGGTAACTAGAGTTGGGTAAATATGATCTAACAAAATTGGTCCTAGCTCACTTGGATTTACCAACAAGTATTTCTATTGGTTAAAGTGCAGAGGGGGTTGCTAAATTTAATTCTATTATCAAGCAATTTATGTTGCTTACTTAATTCTACCAAAATTAGACAGGCTAGGCTATTGCAATACAAAGCTAACAAAATTGGTTTCAAGTCATTTGGACTTTCAGAGTATCAGAAACAAACAAGTTTGTGATTTAAACCTTCTGTGGCATTTTTAATAATACATTTTTATTATTTGTCAAAATGGAAAGAAACCACCTGGGTTGGTTAGACAATTTCATAAGCTTTCCAGAACATTTTGATTCGATTTATTTGGACTTATAGATCTCGAGATATTTCATTTTCAAAATGGATCCAGTACTCAATTTCTCAGAGTTTTGAAAATCAAAAGCATCTAGCCAACGGATAATGTTTAAATCCCTGTCGGGCGGGACCCACCCGTCAGCGACTCAGCGGCGACGCGCGCGCGCTCTGGAAATGTTTAAAACTCTGACTGTGGGCTCCACTGGTCAGTGAGACAACAAGCGAAGCGGTACGCGACCGTTGATCCAAGATCCAACGGCTCACGGAGGCCGCGGTCGGCGGCGACCATTTCTGGGCGGCGCCGCCGTGCGTGCGACGGTGAGATGGCCGGAATCTCACCTGGGGAGGCTAGGGACGGCGGAAAGGACTGCGTTCGACGGCGGTGTGCGTGGGGATCCTTCTGGGGTGAGTTGTGCGTGCTGCGGAGGCTCGTGCGACGTCAGCGTCTTGCTCGGGTTCCTCCGCCGTGCTCGAACTCCGGCGAACTCCTGGCGCTTCTCCTGTGCTCGAACCAGAGGGGAAAAAGGTGTGGATTAGTGCGGAGGTAATGGTGAGCAGCACGCGATCCAGAAAGAAGAGAAAAGATGGGCGGCGCGACACGGCCATGGTCGACCCGCACCTCCAACTCCGGCCGCTCCTGGCCGTGCTTGCTCAGAGCAGCAGAGGCAACGAGATCGTGGCCGCCCTCCTGGCGGTGCACGAGAGGGTGTGGGGAGTGTGTTAGGGCCGTGGATTGGGGTGTGGGATAGCGTGTGGCCTCGGGGGTTTATAAAGCCGGACGCCGGCGCACGGTGAGCTCGGCGTAGGAGGGGTTAGAGAGGTGGGAGAGCTCGCCATTGGTGGCGGCTCTGTGCGCAGACGTCGTGGGGAGGTGGCGGTCACGGTGAAGGAGACGGGGTGCAGTGGAGCGAGCTGTGCGCGTCTCGGGCGGACAGCGTCCATGGCGACGGCCGTGAGCCGCGACGGCATGCAGACGTCGCCGTGATGCTCGGGAGACGCCGTCAGAGTGTCGGCGGGGTCGCAGGGTGACCAGTGCCCGTCAACGAGGTAGTGCTCTGGCACGGGGAGCAGAGGGAAGCGAGCTCGCCGTCGGTGGCCACGCGCGGCCACGAACGCGGCGGGCGCGGATTCGACCGACAGCCACGGGCGTGCAGGGGCTCTGGGGTGCTCCTCCCCTTTCCAACGTGCGCGGCGACACAGAGGACGTGGACGGCGCAGTGCAGCGAGGCCGCTGCGCCCTCCGTCGTCAATCTCCACAGCGCGTGCACGGCCATGTGCGGGAGCTCGAGATGCTCCAATGGCGTCCGTCCAAAACGTCGTTTTCAACCGAGTTTCTTGCTTCCAGAGAGGAGAGGAAGATCAAGGAGTGTGAGAGTGGCAGAGAGAGGTGATCAAATCATCAAATTGAACTCGAATTCGAGCGAATTTGATTCGGATTTGAGCAAAGTGTAGACATGCTCACCAAGTGTTCGACAGAACACCTGAACCAAATTCAAATTTGAATTTTGGAAACTTATTTTCATATTTTGTTTCCTTTAGATTTGTCAAGGTTTGTTTTCTGGTTTTGGAAATTTTTGTTGCAAGATTTCATTGACATCTTTGATGTTTTAGAAGTATAAAGAAGATATTGGATTTTGAAATTTCAAAATTTTGAAACTAAATTCTTGAGAGAGAAAAGTTGTAGGGAAAAAAATGGAGAGTGATTTAAATCATCATCTCTCTGAATTTGTGAGGGAGAAAATATTTACTTCAAATTTTGGTTGAGTTGTTGTTCCACAAAAATGGGAGGAATATTGCCCCTTTTTATTTTATTTGTTTTGTTTTGTTTCACTCAAGTTTTCTATTTAAAAGCAAGCAATACAATCAACAGAACAAGCATGCAGCACTCATGATGCAACTAAAAACTTTTTATTAATCCCAAATTTTCGATTGACACAAGTTTTACAATTGTGGGATGTGACAGATCCTCCCCCCTTAGGATAAATCTCGTCCCGAGATTCGCTAGGCTTAGGTGCTAAAAAGGTTGGGGAACTCTTTCCTAAGATAGTCGTCTCGCTCCCAAGTTGCTTCATCTTCGGAGTGGTTAGTCCACTGAACCTTGTAGAACTTGATCTTGCGATTCCGGGTGAGACGAACATCTTCCTCGAGAATCTTGACAGGTACCTCACGATAGGTCAGGTCAGGGTTTAGGTCAACGTAGGAGTGGTCGATGTTTTTGAAAACCTCGGGCTGATCAGGAACTTCAAGACATTTCCGGAGTAGTGAAATGTGGAAGACATTGTGGAAATCTGATAATTCTGAGGGTAGCTCTAGTTGATAAGATACTTCGCCTCGACGAGCAGTGATCTTGAAGGGTCCGATATATCTGGGTGCTAACTTTCCCTTGACATGGAAACGTTGCATTCCCTTGAGTGGTGTCACTCGGAGATAGACATAATCTCCGACGCTGAAGGTGACTTTGCGGCGCTTGAGATCAGCGTAACTCTTCTGACGGGATTGAGCAGCCTTGAGATGCTCACGGATGAGTTGAACTTGTTCTTCGGTTTCACGAAGGTGATCTGGTCCAAAAACTTTCCCTTCACCGGTTTCTGACCAATTCAGGGGAGTACGACACTTTTTGCCGTAAAGTGCTTCAAACGGGGCCATTTGCAGACTGGACTGATAGCTATTGTTGTAAGAGAACTCAGCAAATGGAAGACAATCCTCCCATTTGGAACCATAGGATAAAACACATGCACGAAGCATGTCCTCCAATATCTGATTTACTCGTTCTGTCTGACCACCAGTCTGGGGGTGATAAGCTGTGCTAAAGGATAAGTGGGTTCCGAGGGCCTCGTGAAGGGACTTCCAGAATCTTGAGGTGAATTGCGTGCCTCTGTCAGACACAATTCTTTTGGGTACACCATGTAGACTTACGATTCTGGAGATATACAAGTCTGCTAACTGATGTCCCCGGTAGGTGGTGTTGACTGGAATGAAATGTGCCACTTTGGTCAGCCGGTCAACGATGACCCATATTGAATCATGGCCTCGGTTGGACCTCGGCAGTCTGGTGATAAAGTCCATTCCGACTTCATCCCACTTCCATTCTGGAATCTTTAGAGGTTGAAGTAATCCAGCGGGTCGTTGATGTTCAGCCTTGACTCGCTGACATACACCACACTTGGCCACGAAAGAACCAATCTCTCGCTTCATCCCATGCCACCAAAATCTCTCATGGAGGTCTTGGTACATTTTTGTTCCACCGGGGTGAATTGAGTAAGGTGTCTCGTGGGCTTCTTTCAGGATTAATTCCTTAAGTGCTTGGATATCAGGCACACAAATGCGGTCATTAAATTTCAGCACTCCCTCGGCATCTTCGGTAAAACCAGGTGCTTTACCGAGAGGAATCTTCTTTCTAATCCCTTCAATACTCTCATGATCTTTTTGGGCTTCCTTAATTTGATCCATGAGGGTTGGTGATAGCTCAAGGTTGGCAAGATAACCTTGGCTAACGAGCTCCAGTCCAAAAGCTTTAAACTCCTTGAATAGGGCTGGTTGCTCAGCTTGGATTAAGGCGGTCAGAGTACAGGGGTTACGGCTAAGAGCATCGGAAACCACATTGGCCTTTCCGGGATGATAATGGATTCCAATATCATAGTCCTTGATTAATTCCATCCATCTTCTCTGTCTCAGGTTCAACTCCTTTTGGGTGAAAATGTATTTCAAGCTCTTATGATCCGTATAGATCTCGCAGCGATGTCCCACAAGATAGGGACGCCACGTCTTAAGAGCAAGAATTACAGCAGCTAACTCCAGATCATGGGTTGGATAATTCTCTTCATGCGGTCGCAGCTGTCGAGATAGATACGACACAACTTTTCCTTCTTGCATCAGAACGCAACCAAGTCCGACGCGTGACGCATCACAATACACGTCGAAACTTTTGGTGACGTCTGGCATGATGAGGATTGGGGCTGAGGTCAGTCTCTTCTTTAGTTCCTGGAAACTATCCTCACGTTTTTGGGTCCTTTCAAACTTCTTGTCCTTCTTCAACAGTTGGGTCATGGGTTTGGCAATACTGGAGAAACCTTCAACGAACTTGCGGTAGTAGCCCGCTAGCCCGAGAAAGCTTCGGATCTCAGTCACACTGGTGGGTGCTTTCCAATCAAGGATGGCTTGGATTTTGTCTGGGTCAACAGAAATTCCTCCGGCAGACACAACATGTCCGAGAAATGCCACTTTGTTAAGCCAAAATTCACACTTGCTGAACTTGGCATACAACTGATGTTTTCTGAGGGTCTCCAAGACTAACCGCAGGTGTTCAGCATGCTCTTCTTCGGTCTTGGAGTAGACAAGGATGTCGTCGATGAAGACTACCACAAACTTGTCTAGGTACTCCATAAACACCTTATTCATGAGATTCATGAAATAGGCGGGGGCATTGGTTAGGCCAAAGGACATGACAGTGTATTCAAACAATCCATAGCGGGTGGTGAAAGCTGTCTTGGGGATGTCAGAATCTCGGACTTTCAACTGATGGTATCCTGTCCTTAGATCAATCTTTGAGAAGACTCGGGCTCCGTTCATCTGATCGAACAGATCCTCGATCTTGGGAAGAGGGTACTTGTTCTTAATAGTCACATCATTGAGCTTGCGATAATCCACACACAAGCGTGTGGTACCGTCTCTCTTGTCCACAAAAATAATGGGTGATCCCCAAGGTGATGCACTTGGACGGATAAGACCTTTGCTAAGCATATCTGCCAACTGCTTCTTCAATTCAACCAATTCTCCCGGATTCATCCGGTAGGGTCTCTGAGATATTGGGGCTGTTCCAGGAATGAGTTCAATAATAAACTCGATATCCCTGTCAGGTGGCATGCCTGGCAACTCTTCCGGGAAAACATCCTTGAATCGGTGAACCACACGGATCTCATCTAGATTTGGACGAGCGACAGCTTCATGGCAGCTGAGTCGGGGTTGGCTTATCTCAGCAACATACTCTACCTCGGATCCACTATCCGAGATGAGAGAAACCACTCTTCTGGCACAATCAATTCGGCCTGATACTTGGCTAACCAGTTCATGCCGAGTATCACATCTATGCCATGGGTTCCTAAGACAATTAGGTTGGCTGAAAACTTTTCTCCTCCGATCTCTATGGGAGTTTCAGTGCAAACTGAACTTGTTTCAGATGAGGAGACTGGGGTTTGTATTGACATGGGATTGGGTAAAAGACTCCCAACTAAACCTCCCTTAGTAACAAATTCTTCCGTAACAAATGAATGCGTGGCACCAGAATCAAACAGAACAGTTGCAGGTACTGAGTTAACAGGGAATGTACCCAGCACAACATCTGGTGCACCCTGGGCTTCTTCAGCATTGACGTGGTTGAGACGACCCTTGACCACAGCAGCATTCCCACGGGGGGCAGCATTCTTGCCGTTTCTAGCATATGTTATTTATGATCTTGCATGCTCTCCATTGCTACTAGATGCTTTGGCCAAGTAGATGCTTGTGACTCCAAGAGGGATTATTTATGCTAGATAGTGGGTTCATGCCTCCGTTGAATCTGGGACAGTGACAAAAAGTTCTAAGTTTATGGATGTGTTGTTGCCACTAGGGAAACCCAACGATGCTATGTCCACGGGCATATGTGTTTGTTTACATTACGCGCTTTACTTAATGCGATTATCCGTTGCTTGTAACTTAATACCAACGGGGGACTCGGATGACAACCCGGTGGTGGATTATTAGTCATAGACGCTGTTGGATGACGGTCTATGTATCATGTCGTAATGCCCAATGAAATATCATAGTAATCATCATGTCATGTATTTGCATTGTCATGCGCTCACTATTTGTCAATTGCCCAGCTGTAATTTGTTTACCCAACATGTTAGTTATCTTTATGGAGACACCACTAGTGAACTGTGGACCCCGGTCCATTCTTTTACACTGATTAAACCACAAACTGCAAACTGTTCCTTTTTCATTCTCTGCAATTTAATACTCATTTTCCACACGAGACGTTTAATCCTTTGTTTTCAGCAAGCCGGTGAGATTGACAACCTCACTGTTTCGTTGGGGCAAAGTATTGTGATTGTGTTGTGTGCAGGTCCACGTCAGCGTCGGATCCCTGGTGTTGCGCCGCATCATATTTCTGCTGACAACCTTCTGAAGAGTTGTTGCTCCTACTGGTTCGATAACCTTGGTTTCATACTGAGGGAAAACTTGCTGCTGAACTGCATCATACCTTCCTCTTGGGGTCTCCCAACGACGTGTACTGCACGACAAGCAACCTTTTTCTGGCGCCGTTGCCGGGGAGTCAGCAGTCTTCTGCAAGGGGAGTTTCACACTTCCAATCTCTTTACTTTGTTTTTGTCTTGCTTAGTTTATTTTATTTTATCTTGTTTGCTTTCAATTATCAAAAACACAAAAAAAATTAGTTTCTTGCATTTAGTTTATTTCGGTTTGTTATTATGTCTAGTTATTTATTTGCTATCAATGTCTTCTCTCTTTGAAACAAAATCTTATTGGCTAAGTGGGTTCACGGAGGAACAACAAATTATTATAAGGAATACCGCTTGTCTCAAAAAGGGAAATATTTATGGGAACAAATAAGTAGATTGAATTATTTTGCTAAAACTTGTGCTCTACTTATGATGAATCCTACTGCTTTAATGAATCTTTATGTTGTAGAAGGCATAAACACCTCCCTTTCCAATGTGATTATAATGATAATGAAACTTTGGCTGCTTATGCTAAAGGAAATTATGACTTTGGTAATCTTGAGCGAATTGAAGAATTTTTTGTTTTTAAGGGTGCCTATGAAATTGCTGGTTATATTCAAAATGATGATGCTCCTTGTAGAACTGAGAATTATGCTATACTTGGTTATTGCCTTGAATATTACAATGATAATCCTTATATCACTGAATTTCTTGAGAAAACTTATTCTCCAGAACAACTTGCTACCTTTCAGGAACCTGTGGGAGAAGAAACTGCTGAAACTGAAAGCTCATTGGATGAAAAAGAGGAAGAGAGTGATGAACAAAAGGAGGATCTACCTTCTAATGATAGTAACTCTTTAACTCTTACATTATATGATTACCCTCCATGCCTCTAAGGAGGAAGAGTGCTATATTGTTGAATGTCATGATTCTATTGAAATATCTCTTTTGATAAATTTGAAGTAAACAACACCTTGACTCAAGAAAAGGAAATTGCAGAAAGTAAAAATGTGCTCCCTAATGTTATATATGATAATGCTCTTGATGATGGTCCTATATTGCCTAATGATATTATTATACTACTATTGTCAAAAGTGGGTTTAATAACCCACTGTTTTTGAGCTTAATAAAAATTATGTGTTTGTAGATCATGAAAAGCATGCTTTATGTGATAGTTATATTGTTGAGTTTGTTCATGATGCTACTGAAAGTTATTATGAGAGAGGAAAATATGGTTGTAAAAGTTTTCAAGTTACTAAAACACCTCTCTTTATGTTGAAAGTTTTGAAGTGCATTTGTTTCATCTTTCTATGCTAGTTGCTTTATGCTTCAATAATTTATTTTGTTACAAGATTCCTTTGCATAGGAAGTGGGTTAGACTTAAATGTGTTTGATATTTGCCTCTTGATGCTCTCTTTTTTTTTCAACTCTTATTCTTATGAGAGCATCATTAAAATCTTCTAGCCTAGCTAAAAGGCATTAAAGAAAGCGCTTTTGGGAGGCAACCCATTATCTTTTATTTTCAGTTTTAGTCAAGGTGTTGTTTACTTCTGTAGCAACTCCTTTGTATCTTTATTTTCTCGCATTGTTGTGCCAAGAGTAGCCTCTAATGTTAAGGATGCTTAATTTTGATTGCTGCGCAGAAACAGATTTTTGCTGTTCACTGTACGAAATTCCTAAAATCACCAGATTGTTAAAAATCTGAAATTTTTTGTGCGTAATCTTTATGAATGTCTGAATCTTTCATTAGTTCAAGTTTTTCGATCTGAGCGTCGTAAGTGCCTCGAAAAAATTCGTCTTTGCGGACTGTTCTGTTTTAGACAGATTATGCCTTTTTATTTTGCATTCTCTCTTTTACTAGTGTTGAGTGAAATTCTTTTTTGGGTGGAAGAGCTTCACATAACATCAGTGGCTGTAGCTAATGTTTAAAGTAACAATCATATTGCGTCTTTATAGAACATGTGAGTTTTTGATTATGCACTAACCCTCTAATGAGATCTACTTTGAGTTTGGTGTGACGGAAGTTTTCAAGGGTCAAGAGAGAAGGATGATAATAGGATCAAGAAGAGTGAAGAGCTTAAGCTTGGGGAGGCTCCCATGGATCTCCCCAGCATATTTCAAGAAGACTCAAGCGTCTAAGCTTGGGGATGCCCAAGGCATCCCCTTCTTCATCGTCAAAATTATCAGGTCATCTCTAGTGAAACTATATTTTAATTCTTTCACATCATATGTGCTTTTCTTGGAGCGTCTGTGTGCTTTTATTTTCAGTATTGCTTTTATTTTCAATAAAGCTTGACTGGACCCTAGCATTCTTGATTGGGAGAGAGACACGCTCCGCTTTTTCATGAGAATACTCCTATTCTTCACTTATATTTGTTGAGTATTCATATCTAGCGCTGTTCAGCTTTTAGCTCTTGTTTTCATGTATCTCTTGTCAGAGCTATTAGCTTTCTTTTGTAGAAAGTACTCTCTTGCTTCACTTATATTTGTTTGGAGAGTTTAAATAAATTGATTGGTGTTTGGTTGGTTCAAAAATGTTGCATGTGGTAATTGGTATAAGGAAAAACTTGCTTAATCTTGTAGATCACTAAATGGATAACTTGATGCTTGTCAATTGTTTTGAGTTAACAAGTAGATCATGATTAAATTGTGCATCACATGAGTTAAGCCTATTAGTGAAGAACTACCGTAAAGCTTGTTGAAAATTTGGTTTGCATCGGTGGTATCTCTAAGGTCTAGATATTTTCTAATAACAGGGTTTGGTTAACAAGGAAGACGGTATGAAGTCTTATAACGTTTGCAATATGTTTGTCATATAAAACTTGGTGTACGGGTTGATATTCTTGTTTGCTTACATAACCTTGCTAGCCTAAACTCTGTACTGAGAGGGAATGCTTCTCGTGCATCCAAATCCTTGAGCCAAAATCCATGCCATTTGTGTCCACCATAACTACCTATATGTGGTATTTCCTTGCCACTCCAAGTAAATTTTTCATGTGCTACCTTTAAATTATTCAAAATGTTATTATTCCCTTTTTGTGTCAATGTTTACTAGCTCATGAGGAATTAGTGTGGTTATTCTTTATTCTTTGTCAATGGACTTTTACACCTGGACTAGTGGCATATACATCCGCTTATCCAATTTGCAAAAAGAGCTGGCAACGGGGTGCCCAGTCCCAATTAATTACAACTTTAACCAATTAATTCTCTTCACACTTTTGCCCTGATTCATCAGTAAGCAATGACAAACAGTGAAATACCTGAATGTGTGTAAACCAAAGAGAAAGAGGGATGATCTGCCTTGCTGGTAGAAATAACGTCCTTCATGGGAGCCGCTCTTAAAAGTCCGTTTGACAGGTAGAATACTGTTCTCACCCGCTACCATTCGTTGACAATTAACAAACACCTCTCAAAAATAGATACTCCTCCATGGTATGTGATTGATGGAAGGCACCCGAGGATTCGGTTAGCCATGGCTTGTGTTAGCAAGGTTGGGAGGAGTATCAAATATTTTATGCAATCTCTATATGCTTTCAAAAACCTAAAAGCTCTAGCACATGATTTAATCCCTGCTTCCCTCTGCGAAGGGCCTTTCTTTTACTTTTATGTTGAGTCAGTTTTCCTATTCTTTCTGTCTTCCACAAGCAAACACTAGTGTCAACTTTGTTACAACATGCGTTATATGCAATGTATTGGACTTGTTATACTACTTTGTGTTGACAATATCCATGAGATAAATATGTTGAAAGTTGAAGCAAATGCTGAAACTTAATTCTTCCTTTGTGTTGATTGAATACCTTTTATTAGAAACTATTGCTTTATGAGTTAACACTTATGCAAAACTGTTTGATGCTTGTCTCGAAAGTACTATTCATGAAAACGTTTAGCTTGTGTGATTCATTGTTTACTCATTATCTATTTGGTAGCAAATTATAGACCATTGACTTGGATCACTTCATTCATTTACATGTGCCTTGCAATATTATATGATCAAGATTATGATGGTAGCATGTCACCTCAAAAATTATTTTGTTTTTATCGTTTACCTACTCGAGGACGAGTAGGAACTAAGCTTGGGGATGCTGATACGTCTCAAACGTATCTATAATTTTTGATGTTCCATGCTTGTTTTATACCAATTGCTACATGTTTTGCATCTACTTTATCACTTTTATACATTTTTTGGGACTAACCTATTAACAAGATGCCGAAGTGCCAGTTCCTGTTTTCTGCTGTTTTTGTATTCCAGAAAAGCTAGTCTGGAAATATTCTCGGAATTGGACGAAACTTCACGGGTCCCTATTTTTCCAGAACACCAGATGGAGCAAAGAGCAACGGAGAGGGCCACAGGGGCCACACGACCAGGGCGCGGGCCCCCCTTGCCGCGCCCTATGGTGTGGGCCCCTCGGGGTCGCAGCCGCCGCCCTTTCGCCTACTTATTCCCCCCGACGAAAACCCTAAGCCTGAGCAAATATCCACGAAAAGTTCCAGAGACGCCGCCGCCGTCAACCCTAGCTCGGGAGGGTCAGAACCTCTTCCCGGCACCCTGCCGGAGAGGGGAATCGTCACCGGAGGCTTCTACATCGCCATGCCTGCCTCCGGAGTGATGCGTGAGTAGTTCATCCTTGGACTACGGGTCCATAGCAGTAGCTAGATGGTTGTCTCTCCATTTGTGCCATCATGTTTAGATCTTGTGAGCTGCCCTACATGATCAAGATCATATTATTGTAATGCTACATGTTGTGTTTGCTGGGATCCGATGAATATTGAATATTATGTCAAGTTGATTATCAATCTATCTATGTTATTTAAGATCTTGCATGCTTTCCGTTACTCGTAGATGCTTTGGCCAAGTAGATGCTTGTAACTCCAAGAGGAGTATTTATGCTAGATAGTGGGTTCATGCCTCCGTTTAATCTGGGACAGTGACAGAAAGTTCTAAGGTTGTGGATGTGCTGTTGCCACTAGGGATAACCTAACGATGCTATGTCCACGGGCATATGTGTTTGTTTACATTACGCGCTTTACTTAATGCAATTATCCGTTGCTTGCAACTTAATACCAACGGGGGACTCGGATGACAACCCGGCGGTGGATTATTAGTCATAGACGCTGTTGGATAACGGTCTATGTATATGTCGTAATGCCCAATTAAATATCATAGTAATCATCATGTCATGTATATGCATTGTCATGCGCTCACTATTTGTCAATTGCCCAGCTGTAATTTGTTACCCAACATGTTAGTTATCTTTTATGGAGAGACACCACTAGTGAACTGTGGACCCCGGTCCATTCTTTTACACTGATTAAACCACAAACTGCAAACTGTTCCTTTTTCATTCTCTGCAATTTAATACTCATTTTCCACACGAGACGTTTAATCCTTTGTTTTCAGCAAGCCGGTGAGATTGACAACCTCACTGTTTCGTTGGGGCAAAGTATTGTGATTGTGTTGTGTGCAGGTCCACGTCAGCGCCGGAATCCCTGGTGTTGCGCCGCATCATATTTCTCCGCTGACAACCTTCAGAAGATTTGTTGCTCCTACTGGTTCGATAACCTTGGTTTCATACCGAGGGAAAACTTGCTGCTGAACTGCATCATACCTTCTTCTTGGGGTCTCCAACGGACGTGTACTGCACGACAAGCAAGCAACGATCATGAAATCCATCCTTCCTGCACTCCAGGACGATGCGATGTTAGATGCCGGATCCAGAAATACGTTCAAGTCAACATAGACTCTGATTCCGATGGAGAATCTGTTAGCATGTTCGAACAAAGGTTTAAAAGTGCTTCCACGCACCAGAATCGCAGCCATCTGAGGTGGCAAGTTCAACCATGCAGCAGGCTTTCATGGTTGGCGCAACCAAAGCAGATCCGGCAAAACAACAGAGCCTGTTGTTGGCGGCACTCTGGCTGCCACCTTGCCGGACCAAGAGCCCCCGCCGGCTCCCATGAAGAGGACACATCTGGAGCGAGGCGGATGCAGCAAAGATGCCCTTGACGATGCAGAGAAGGCAACTTTGGCGGAAGTCTGAACACGTTAACGAGCAAACCTCGCGGCTGACCTGGAAAAACTCCGTTCGGTTCTCGTCAACCAAACCAGGAGCCTCCAGGAGCAACACGATGAGGTCATGAACTTGCTGAAGGAGGCCAAGGCGGAGCAAGCTAAGCTTACCGCCAAAAGGAACCTCTTCACCACTACACCGGTGGCCAAGCCACCGCCGCCAAAGAAGAGCACACTGCAGAACTGATCCGCCTCCCAAGGAGTTCAAGTCCCCTGCTCAGAGACTTGGTTTGAGTGGGCATCGGCTCCGCAGCGTAAGGAAAAACGGCGATATTGTGCTAAGCACACCTGTCCTTAACACTGCGGCCGCCTTGGACATCCTCAACAACGACGATACGACAAGGACGAGAAGATCTACTATGCCTCTACTCTAGCCTACAAGGCTTTGGAGCAGCAGGCACGCTGATTCTCGTGCAAGTCAGGCGGACGCGCGAGGTGGACAGCTGGAGTCAAAGTCTAATGCCTGCATGCTGCTGGCGGCAACCCCAACGACCCATCCGGCTCCAGTAGCCATGGCAAGGGGAAGGACAAGGACAAAGACAAGACAAGGAGCCTCGCAAATCGCCGCCTCCCAGGAGACACCGCGATGAGGCCTCCCACACCGGCAAAAGGCAGCAGGACCCACCACCTCCGCCGCCTAGAAGGGAAGGCGGGAGCAGAGACAACCAGCAGCCGCCAAGGAGTGGCGGCAACCGTGACGATCCCCTCCGCCAAGGCGGAGCAGGGACCGCACCAGATCCCCACCGCCACCGCCTAGGCGGAAGGCGGGAGTCAGGGAACAACAATGAGCCTCGGCATAGCCGGGCGCGCAGGACGAGCCTCGTGGTGACAGAACCAACAGGCAGCTCGCCAGAAGACGCACGTCATCGTCTAAATGACATTCAGGCTGGAAAGGAGGAATCATACCTCGGCCCCGCGTGCTTCGGCAACGCCATCCGCAATATCCGCATACCTCGTGACATGACATCAGTGTCAAAAAGTTGCCAAAGGTATAACGGAGCTGACAAACCCAACTCGTGGTTGTCGGATTATGCGTTGGCTGTCGAAATTGCCGGGGGCAATGGCTTAGTTGCCGCACGTTTTCTGCCCCTCATGCTGGAGGGCACAGCCAGAAGCTGGATTGAAAACTTGCCGGAAAAATCTGTTCACAGTTGGCTGGATATGGAGCGGGTTTTCACCCAACACTTCCAGGGCACATACAAGCGCCCAAAACATACACTAATTTGACGCGCTGTGTGCAAAGACCAGATGAAACTGCGTCCGCCTTCTGGCAAGGTGGATACAGACAAAGGCAAGTTGTGAGAACGTGACGACAACCAGGCAATCCATGCCTTCACCACATGCTTGTTGAAGGGCTCAAGTCTCCGACACAAGCTTGTCCGCATGCAAGTCAAGGATCTTGGAGTCATGCTTGAAGTTGCCGCCATGTACGCTCAGGCGGATGATGATGCACGTGACGGTGAAGGTGCCCTGACTTGGCACCAAGCAAACGTGCTAGTTATAAGCGCAAAGCTCCCAATGAAGACAAAGCTGGTCCATCCAACGAGGTCGCCACCGCCTTCGAAGGCAAAGGCGGCAAGCGCAAGTGGAAGAACAAGGGCAAGGGCAAGGAAGCTGCTCCCAACAAAAATCGCATGTCGTATGAAGAAGCGAAGCTGTTGCCTTGCCCGATCCACGCGTCTCTGGGAAAGGTCAACCATACTTTGGGAGAGTGCCGCTTCATGGACGATTTCAAGAAGGACCCAGATGTTGGCTGGAAGCCGAAAAAGGCTAGAAGGCGGAAAAGACAAGAAGGAGACGATGATGAGGCTGTTTCCATGTCAGAGGACGAGGACCCAAAGCCATCTCGCAAGGAGAAAAAGTTCCCCAAGGTACACGAGCAACTCGTGTGTTTCCTGGGCACTCCTTCTGCGAAGGAAGAGAAGGCGGAACTACGTGAGCTTAACGCCACGGTGCCAGATGTTCCCCAGTATCTGAATTGGTCTGAAGCTCCAATTACATGGAACAGGGACGATCACCCTGACCGTGTGCCGCATCCCGGCAAGTACGCCCTCGTTGTCGACCCAATTGTCGCCAACTTTAAACTGACCAAGGTGTTGATGGACGGAGGCAGCAGCCTCAACATCCTTTACGAAGACACCTTGAAGCGCATGAACTTGACGGAGAGCCAACTTGACTACAGCAAAGTCACGTTTCATGGCATTGTCCGGGAAGGCAAGCCAAGTCTAAGGGAAGCATCAAACTTGAGGTTACCTTTGGAACCGAAGAAATTACCGCACAGAGTATATTCGGTTCGAGGTAGTCCCCTTCAAGAGTGCTTACCATGCCATCTTTGGACGGCCTGCTTTCGCCAAGTTCATGGCGGCCATGTTACATCTACAGCAAGTTGAAGATGCCTGGACCCAACGGTACATTACCGTCAACGGCAACTTCAAGAAGGCAAAAGAGTGCGAACGTGGCAATGCCGCCTTCGCCGAAGCTGTCCTCCACGCAGAGGAGCTAGCCATGCTGAGAAAGGAAACTGATACGTCAAAGTTGCCGGAAAAAGTGCAAACTGCCGAACCAAAGCAGTCCTTCAAGGCCTCTGATGACACAAAGAAGGTGGATCTGGTCAAAGGTGATAGCTCCAAGCAAGTCACCATCGGATCCGGCTTAGATGACAAATAGGAAAGCGCGCTCGTCGAGTTCCTCCGTGAGAACGGGGACATCTTTGCATGGTCATCTGCCGACATGCCGGGTGTTCCCAGGGAACTTGCCGAGCACTCTCTTAATGTCTACAAAGGAGCCAAGCCTGTCAAGCAAGGAATTAGGCGCTTTGGTGAGAAGAAGCGGCAAGCTATTGGCAAGGAGATCATCAAGTTGCAGGAGGCAAAGTTTATTAGGGAAGTAGTGCATACTGATTGGTTGGCAAATCCTGTACTTGTTCCAAAACCTAATAAAGAGCTGAGGATGTGTATCGATTATACCGGTTTGAACAGGTGCTGTCCTAAGGACCACTTTGCTTTACCACGTATAGATCAGGTCATAGACTCCACAGCCGGCTCCGAGCTGCTGTGCTTTTTGGATGCGTACTCCGGGTACCACCAAATTAAAATGCGGGAATCAGACCAACTAAAAACAGCGTTCACACGCCCTACGGAACCTTCTGCTACATTACGATGCCCTTCGGCCTAAAAAATGCCGGCGCAACGTATCAGCGGTGCATGCAAAGATGCCTTAACGAACAAATTGGCCGCAATGTTCACGTCTACATGACGACATTGCCGTCATGTCTCGGAAAAAGGCGGATTTGCTGAAGACCTTCGAGAAACCTTCGACAACCTCCGGGTATATAGGATGAAACTCAATCCAAACAAGTGCGTGTTTGGAGTTCCTGCCGGCAAGTTGCTTGGCTTTATCGTTTCCGAACGAGGAATTGAGGTCAACCCGGAAAAATCAAGGCAATTCTCAACATATCCAGGCCAACTTGCCTGAAGGACGTGCAGCGCCTTGCCGGCTCGCAGCTGCCGTCAGTCGTTTCATTAGCCGTCTTGGTGAAAAGGCTATGCCTCTTTACCGGCTATTGAGGAAATCCGACAACTTTGAATGGACAGACGAAGCAGATGCCGCCTTGCAACAGCTAAAGGTAGCATTAACGTCTGCCCAATTCTTGCAGCACCTCGTCCAGAGGAGCCAATGCTGCTGTATATCGCTGCAACCAACTTGGTTATCAGCGCAGTTATGGTTGTGGAACGCAAGGCGGAGAGGCTGAGGCATCTGAACAACGCCCTGTCTACTTCATCAGTGAAGTTTTTTCCGCCTCGAAGCACGTTATCCGCATTACCAGAAGCTGGCTTATGGTGTTTTTTACGCCGCCAGGAAGTTGAGACATTACTTCCAGGAACATTCAATAACTGTGGTGAGCAAAGCACCTCTGGGGATATAATAAACAATGCGGATGCAACTGGCAGAGTTGCCAAATGGGGCATTGAACTTGCCGCCTTCGACATCACGTATAAGCCCAGAAATGCTATTAAGTCTCAAGCCTTAGCAGATTTTGTTGCAGATTGGACAGAAGCCATGGATGAAATACCTCTCCCTGAATCAGAGTACTGGATCATGCACTTTGACGGATCAAAGATGCTTCAGGGCTCGGGGGCTGGTGTTGTGTTGAGAAATCCTCAAGGGAGAAAGCTCAGCTATGTGCTACAAATTCATTTCAAAGCAACAACAATGTTGCCGAATATGAAGCACTTCTCCATGGTTTACACATTGCCAAGAACTTGGCGTCCAACGCGTTCTCTGCTATGGTGATTCAGACCTGTTGCGCAACAGACACGTGGTACATGGGATGCCAAAAGTGCAACAATGGCGGCGTATCGCGCTGTTGACGAATTTGCCAAGTGCTTCCTAGGATACGAGGTCCGCCACATCCCAAGAGCCCAAAACGAGGCGGCAGACACACTTGCCAGATTGGGGTCTGAGCGCAAAAAGGTACCAAAGGATGTTTTCCTGGAACATCTCCACAAGCCGTCAATAAAGGAGCTGACCTTCTTGATCCAGAGGCGGCAGAACCAGTGGAAGAGGCCAGCTATGCCGTCTACTTGGTAAAGCCGGACTGGACAACCCCATACTTGAATTTCCTGGTCAACCAAGAGTTGCCGGAAGATGAGGTGTTGCGACGGCAAATGTAGAAGAGCCAAGGCATTTACAATAATCAAAGGTGAACTGTACAAGCGTAGTACTACTGGAGTCTACCAACGTTGCATTTCACCAGAGGAAGGCAGAAACTTGCTGGATGAGATACATGCCGGAGTTTGCGGACATCATGCTTCGTCCCGCTCTATTGTATCAAAAGCTTTCCGGCAAGGTTTTTATTGGTTGACAGCCAAGGAGGACGCAGAAGATATCGTCAAACGCTGTAAGGGCTGCCAACTATACGCCAGACAACCTCACATGCCGGCTCAGAGCTGAAAACAATACCCATCACTTGGCCTTTCGCGGTCTGGGGCTTGGACATGGTTGGTCCGTTTAAGACGGCACCTGGGGGCTACACGCACTTGTTAGTGCGGTAGACAAATTCACCAAATGGGTTGAAGCTAAACCTATTAAAAAGCTTGATGGCGCCACAGCCGCCAACTTTCTGTGGGGCATAATCTCTCGGTTCGGGGTGCCACATAGCATTATCACCGACAATGGCACGAACTTATCGCAAGGCGAAGTTGAGGAGTACTGCGACAAACATGGCATCCGGCTGGATTTGGCTTCCGTAGCACATCCCCAGGCAAATGGTCAAGTAGAGCGTACAAATGGCTTGGTTCTGCAAGGAATCAAACCTCGTCTCGAAGTACCTTTGCACAGGGCAGCTGGGGCTTGGGTTGAAGAGTTGCAATCTGTCCTTTGGAGTTTGCGTACAACTCCAAACAGATCAACCAAGTTTACTCCTTTCTTCTTAGTCTATGGCGCTGAAGCAGTACTGCCATCCGACATGATGTTTGACTCCCCCAGAATTCAAGCCTACGTCGAAGAAGACGCAGAAGATGCAAGACAGGACGGCCTTGATCTACTTGACGAAGAACGTGACGTTGCCATTGCACGATCCGCCATCTATCAGCAGAATTTGCGCCGGTATCATAGTCGAAGAGTGCGACAACGTAGTTTTAGAGTAGGTGACCTGGTCCTCCGCCTAATCCAGGATAGGAAAGGCTTGCATAAGTTATCCCCTCCATGGGAAGGGCCCTTTGTGGTCAGCAAGTACTGCTCAATGGTTCCTATTACTTGATGGACATACGCGATGGCTACAAGAAGAAGCGAGGACGTAAGCGGAAGCGAAGGTTGACGACAAGTACGAGGAAACCAAGCGTCCATGGAACATTGAGCAGCTACGTCCCTTTTACACTTAGCAATTTCTGATTGTAATAAGTATTATATGATTATGAAATAAAAGTCTGTGGTTTGCTCAGTCCGCCTAGAGATCATGCCATCTTTTGTCTTTTCTTGCAATCATATACCTGTTATGTCAAAAGTTACCAAATTTTTTCGCTCAGTGCTAATGGTTCCAACTTTTTTGGCATTTGCCGTCCGCCGGCTAAAATTAAGTAAACAACCTTTGCACCGCCTAATATGACTATCTGTTTGTTTGTGTGTGGGTCGCCTAGTAGTATGTCGTTGGCACCAACATGCCGGCTTTAGTCTCTGTGTCTAAACTAATTGGTATTGCACCTGGTTGGCACAGCTAAAGTAACTGAGATGAGGTTCCGCCAACATATGGAAAGTTAAGCATGCAAGCACAGATACATTTTTAAGGCGGGTCACTTAAAATAAGTCTACCACAAAATGTAGCATAAAAGTTGGCCCAACAGAAGTATATTTACAATCCCACCAGCATAAGACAAGTTCTTCGCATACAACAGTTTTAATGCATCTACTTGTTGTACGCTTTGCAGGGAAGTCTAAGGACTTTCCGCCTTGGTCGCTGTCGTCTCGGGGGCTTGGGGGCTGACGCCGGCATCTTGGGAGCCGGCTCCGTCATCCTGGAGGCTGCCTTGTTCAGTTTTCCCCTCGCCACCTGCCGCATCTTTGCCGGCAACTGGAGAACCTTCGCCTGCAGCAAGGTGCGGATCCGCGTACTCCTTGTAGAAGACTCGCAGATCAACCATGTTGGCCACCCGAGTGGCGTAGCCAGCGACAGAAGCCATCACTTCCTTGGAATCAATGGCATCGCCATTTTCATCCTCAGTGGGCATGAATTCTGTCACCTGGTGCATGTCCGCCTCGGGTACCAAGCCTTGCACAGGGAGAGGGCAACTTTGGCGGCGCCACGGGCAGCTGAGCGCAGCATGCCCTCACGCTCGTTGGCCGCCTTCCTCAGCAGCTCTGGCACCGCGTCAAGGATAACAGGGTCACTGCCTTCACTCGGGTAGAACTTGGCGGCGAACGCTTGCCCTGCGCTTATGATGTCGGTGATCAGCTCACCAACTTTCAGTACGCGTGCAAGGCGGGGCGAGTTGTCCTCCATATCGCTCAAGTTTGCCGGGGCTACAAGGATGAAAATTTCAAAGTTAAACATGGACCGGCAAGAATTTCCAAAACTGCAAGAATGAAAGGAAAGGACAGAAATTTACCAAGGACATGATCATGGATGGCATTGATCTCATCCAAGTGGTTGGCAAGAGTTTCCTCGGCAAGTTGCACAGCCTTGGCATGATTTTCTTGCTGGAGCTTGGAGTTCTTTGTCACCTCGGCAAGGCTGTCGGTCAGATTCTAGATCTGCTCCGTCAACTTGCTGACGGCGGTGGCGTGGTTCATATCCCGCTCCTCCAGTTCCTTGGCGTGATCCGCCTTCAGCTTCATGACCTCCTGGGCAAGATCTGCAGCTTCGTTCATCAAAGCTTGCATGTTAGCTGAGTTCTTGAGGATATCTTGCGCAATGTTTAACAATTCTACAATTAAGAACAGCAACAAAGGAAAAACTCCGGCTAAAATACTTGTCGGAGTGACCATGGAAAACTTGACGGATGAGAAGAAGGCAAAGAAATTCTAACCTTCATCCTATTTGCGCGCTTCTTCAAAGCTGGCAAGTTGGGCGTTCTTCATCTCCAATTCTTACTGGAGGTCTCGGCACTCCCTGTTCTTCCGCTCTGAGGCGGTAAAGAGCTCGCGGTTGGAGGCCAAGGTTGCCTGCAAGAACACGGACAAAACGGTTAGGTTTTACAGTCATAGTAAAATGGACCACTCCGCCGGTTAAACCAATGTTTTAGCCGACAAAGTAGTCGGGGCTACAACTATGTACTGTCTTACCTCCAGCTGTCCTTGGAGAGTGTCCTGGAACACCCTCATGTGCTTGTACCAATTTTTGGTACCATCGCACATGGTCTGCAGTGTATGGCGCGCATCCATAGTGTCGCCGCCAACTGCAGGGTTGGGATGCGAGGTTGATCCGCCAAGTTTCTCCTTGGCTGCCTCCGCCATCTCTTTCTTGATTGACATAATCCGAGCGGCATCATTAGCCGTAGCTTCAGCCGTTTTTGTGGAAGTGCTGGCGGCAACCTTCTTGTCGGCCGCCTTCTCTGCAGCAGATTGGCTCGAGCCAATTATCCTTGTCCTGTCCGCCTGGAAAGTTCCCGGGCATAATACCACGGAAGGGTTGGCGGCAGGAGTGGCTGGCGCGGTTGCCGGGGAAGGCCTTGCCGGTTTGACTCTGCCGGCTGCCACCTTCACGTTGGCGCGCAGTTTGGGCATGGCAGGCCTGGATCTGAAAGAAGATGCTGCGTCCGGATAAAACTTTGTGCAGCCTTGCCATTGCGGAATCGCGCCATGAGGGCCCCAAAACCCTGCGGCTGGGATCCAGAGGGAACATCGACTTGTACACAAGCGCCAGTGCAGAACGACACGCCCCTGCGAAGGACGTCACCTGGCTTATGCGATCTTGGAGAACAGCCAGCACCCGACCTCGTGAGGGGTCTGACCAAAACAAGGTGGTGTCGCACCCGACAACCTCGGCAACATGGCGAAGTCGACCCTCCACCCGACCGGCCTCAGCTTGAGGGTCCTGTTGTACACCTACATACAAAGGAAAGATGAAACAACTAAGGAAACGAGAGACGTCAAAAGACTCGGGGGCTTGCAGCCACTTACACAGTAAGTCATTGTTGGCCTTTTCCAACTCCTCAAGAAGGAAAGCTTCCTGTTCAGCGGGACGAGGCTGCTTCGACTTAAGTACGGCCAAGGCACCCCGCGTCACCCGTAGGTCTTGTTCAAGCCTAGTGCAGCGATCCCGGAGCATCGTGAGCCGATAATCCCCGGAGTCGCGGTTCTCGGAAGAACAACCAGCAGTCGCAGCCGCATGGATATGTGGCGTAGCATCAGAAGACAGAGTGGCAATCATTGGATTTACCTGTTAACAAGCCAAGCAGCCAAGTATGAGACATCTTTCTTGAAGAAGGCCCAGGGGCCGGAAGAAGTCGCACGACACAAAGACATCAAGACAAATGTAAAAACTTATATAAAGTTTGCAACTAGCACAGGCATTACAAAAGGGTGACAGGCATCGCCACAGACAAACTACAAAAGATGGAAAATACAAAGACACGCAGCTACTGCGAGCTCGCCGACTTATTGGCCTTCTCCGCACGCTTCTCAGCCTGTTTCTTCAAGGTCTCAGTCAGCTTTTGTGCCAACTCGCGAGACCGCTCGGCGAAGCCGCCAAGAGCCACCGGCTTGCCATCGGGCCGCGGGGCAGCCCAGACATAGCCCTGCCGAAGTCACCCTTGAAGCCGTGCCCCAGCAGCATAAGGAGGGTGGTCTGCGAGCCACGTACCGTGTGCTTGCGTCTGCAGTCGTCGATGGCGGAGCCGTCAGGGCCAAACAGCTCAGTCAGTTCCCCGAGGGAAGCAGGAGCTTGCTCCTTGGGAAACAGACGGCCGTGCAAGCTCGTTAGCACGCCGGTAGCCTTCTCCAAGAGGCCGCTCGCCTGTTGGCCAGCACCCTCTACAGCAGCAACTGCGTCGTCCAAGTCATCGACGGCAGCCTGTGCGCTGGAACATGCCACAGTGCCAAGGCTACATGAAGAAAGAAGAAAAAGAACTCGGTCAAACCAAAGGAAGCAGAAAGAGCAGAGAGAAGCAGAGTTAACACTTACCCAACAAGGAGTTGCTCGCCGCGCAGAGGCGCTGCACCAAGGCCTGCCCGCGGGCATCGGCCGCCTCCTTCGCGAGCACGGCGGTGTCCAGCTGCTCCTTGAGGGTAGCAGCCTGTTCTGAAGCACTCTTCCCCTCGCGTCGCGACTGCGCCAACAACTCTGCAGGCAAAAGGCGTTCAAACAAATAGCAATAACAAAAACTCCCAAACAGTGGAAGACAAAGGACAAACCTCGGAGTTCGGCGGACTCTCGCTCTAGGCGAGTTTTCTCTGCCTCCATGGCCGCGAAACGGCGGCCGACACCCAACAGCTCGAGCGTCATAGGCTGCCCAAACAACGAACAAAGAATCAGTGGACGAACTTGAGTCTGTACACGACTGAATTCAGCCGCCCACAGACTCGGGGCTACTCCCATCGGGAGCGCTGTCGCGCACCCGATAAATCATAAACAGAAAACAAAGAATCAAGGGAGCAAGATCAGTTTTAGAGTCTATACTCAACTGTTCCTAGTTAACTATAGACTCGGGGGCTACTCCCATCGGGAGCGCTGTCGTGCACCCGATGCAAATAAAAGGTATTCATTACTTACATGCTCGGCTGAATCAAGCGGAGGAGCGCTGGTGATGGTGACGAGGGCGTCGCCGGGAGTCGAGGCAGTTGCGGCCAGCGCGACGTCGGGATTAGACGGCAGTGGAGGAGCCGTTGTCTCCGCACGATGGGCCCCCGCACTGTCGCCCTCGTCCGTTCGTTCGCCAGCATTGGGCGGCAGATTCGCACGAGAGGAAGAGTCCCTGCAGACAAGCCAAGAATTTCAAATAGAAGCTCTAACCAACAAGACAGGGAAAGCAGCTGCTGCAAACTTACGAGCTAAGGGCTGTCAGCAGAGCGGCAGGGTCGAAGCAGTCCGGAGCAGCACGGGTCCTCTTCGGCGGAGGCTCTACGGGATCACGCGCTGGAGGGACCTCCTCGTCGGCACGAGCAGGAGGCGACGATGTACTAGAACCCTCCGTGGCGGAACCATGCTTCGATTTCCCCGCTGCCTTGGAGCCAGCGCCGCGACCGCGCTTGCGGAGGATGATAGGGACTTCATCACTGTCCGCAGCCTCTGCATCCTCGACCAACGCAGCAGAACAGACAGAAATGTCCTGCTCATCAGGATCATCCCGCAAGTCAGGGGCCGCAGAAGTCCCCTTCCCTTCAGGAAGAGGAGGAAGGCTGACAAATGTCGAGAAGCCCTTCAAGCAGAAAAACAAAGAATTTCTCTCAGCAATCAACATATCGGCAAACATAGCAAACAGAGAGAAGAAACACAAGAACAAAGCACATACCTCTGGAACAGGGTTCTCGAGGCTGAATGGTACCACGGGTGATTCAAGGACATTCGCCTCGCCGACCTTGAGGAGGGTCGGAGCGCAAACGCGAGACTCAACCTCGCCCGTGGACAACTCCTCCGCGGACGTGCACGTGACGTCGGCGGCTCCGGCATAATCGAACAACGGGTGCGCCTGAGCTTGAATCGGGTGCACCTGCCTTCTGATGAAAGAAACGATGAGGTGAACGCCACTTACCTCCTTGCCGGCGGTCTTCACCAACTTCGACACCCGAGTTAGGAGGGAATCGGACTCCTTGATCTCTCGGGCGTCGGGCAATGCGTCCAGGAGTTCTTCTTCGTCACGGCCACGCCAGCACAGAACGGGGGAACCCCATACTTCTGCCCGGGCTGGTGGACATCGGTGACGTAGAACCACCTTCTCCTCCAGTTCTGCGCGGACTCGAGTTGCTTCAGGTCAAAGTACTCGATGTCCCCGTGGGATTGGATGCCGAAACCCCTGACGGGGTACACATCGAGAGTGCCGGCATTGCGCTTCACGTTGAAGATCCGCTGCCACAACCCCCAGTGCGGGTGAATGCGAGGATGCACTCGCACAAGACGATGAAGCAGCTGATGTGGAGGATGGCGTTGGGCGTGAAGTCGTGGAGCTGGATGCCGTACGCGCACATCAGCCCCCGGACGAATTCGTGAACAGGGAATCGACGAAGCAGACACGCTCGCCGTCACGGGGATGAGGGGCAACCTCGTCGCCGGGCGCCCGTGTCGCCATCTTCTCCAACGGCGGCAGGAAGCCGTCGCGGCGCAGCACCCTCCAGCTGGCGCTCATTCACGGACAACCTCTGCCAGTCCCGTGAATCCTCTTCAACCCGCCTGTCGTGCCGGTGCTGGCGGCGGCGGCGCTGGTGGACCTCTTCTTTCCGGTGGTTTTCTTCATGCCGGAGGTGGACATAAACGATCTGGTGGCTACAAGCAGAGAGGCAGAGCGCAAGGGGAGAAGGAGAACTTCGGCGGTGAGAATGGGGATTGTACCTTTTTTCACGCCGGGGCGCCCCTATTTATCCATCGGACTGAGCGATCTGTGCCGTCCGATATTCATCGAGCAAAACGGAGCACATCCAACTCTACACGTGGAGCAGACGGAGGGCAACCATTGCCGGCCGCGTCGCTCACTACGCATGAGAAACGAGGAAGCCATCATCATGGCGTGGTGAAATTTTCGCGCCCACTAGTCAAACCGACGTGACGTTTCGTACTGTCACCTCTGGCAGGCCAAACGGCAGAGCGCCTTGGCAGCGCAACGCACGCGCATGACGTCATTCATGGCGCAGGAGTTACAGACTGCATTCGGCACAGTCTTACTCAACAAAGTATAGACTCCCAGTCGACAAAGTATCGACTGCCTTCTGTCAGACTGAACAGATTTGCATCCGTTCACTCCCATCGGGAGCAAAACAAATCCCATGGTTTACGGCAAAATAAATGGGTTGAGATTATCCCCAGTTATAAATAATTTAGCATAATTTTGGGAACACTCCCTCAGGAGTGCCACAGCGCACTCGATGAAAGCACGACTATGTGACACTCGAAAGGTTATCGACTTCGGTCTAACCCGAGCAAAATACCTGAGATGAATCAAATAAAGCTGACCCTCGGATGCTGCACTCTGAAATGCAAAGGTAAGACCCACCGATCCGTCGTGTAGGGCCAGGCCCATTGGCAGCAGCCGTGGTAGCTTGACAGATATGCCGCACCAGCAGGTGTGATGAAAAATCCCGACGGACGTGTTGGGTACCCTTTCAGGCCAAATTTGACTCCGTAAGATCCCAAGCGGCTGGAGTCGAAGGGACTAGCCTCCAAGCTCAAGCCTGGGGACTCGAGTTTGATGTACGCTAATAATGTTTGCGCCCAAGAGCACTTAACTGGTCCCGATCCGTCGAGAGCACCAGGCTTATTATGCGAGATCCACCACTAAGCGTCCTGAAACACGGACACGAATAAGTCACTAAAGGCAAGACTCGCACCAGGACGATACAATGCGGAGGAGTCCCTACCAGACTCGCCAAGTCTACTAGGTCCTCGGGGGCTACTGACGTGGGTATACCTTTCGGGTGTGCCACCGTGGACTACCCTCGTGCGGAAAAAGATAAAGGCCCATTGGTCATAAAGCCCAGGAAGGAGGCCCCGAAGGAAAGACTAGAAATATTAGGTCGGCAGGCCCAGATGTAAACCTAGTCGGTATAGGACCCGAGACCCAGTCCCACTATTTAAGGACTGGGAGGGCCACCGACCTAGGGTACGCTCATATTCACCACCAGAAACCCTATCGAGATCCAATCTCACGATCTCGCCATTGTAATCGATCTGTAAACCTCATCATCAATTCCAGACAAGCAGGACGTAGGGCTTTTACCTTCGGGGGCCTGAACCTAGGTAAATCCCGCTTGTCAGCCGACGGATCCACCAGTACCACCATCTTCTTCTCCTGTTCTCTCAACCCAAGGATGTTATCCGAGGGATTTGGCGTGGTAACCCCACGTCACTTCAGTTTGCAAATTCACAACAATTTTAGCACACCAATTCTAGATGTTCATAGCCACATGGACTTGAAGATTCAGTCGTAACAATGGTTTGTTTGGCACATACTTTAATTTTTTAGAGAATTTTTGACACATAATTGCTATTTTCTAATTGCTAATTTGATACCTATCATTTGCTCGACTTAAATATATTAAAAAAAAAATACATTTGAATTAACAGGGAGACTGCATGAATAGGCTTATAAATTTTTCTACGAATTAGTGAAGATCAAGTATGATGTCGTTTCAAGCGGAAATATTCGACGTGAAAAGGAAGCCATATAATTTAGGGAAAAAAGAACAAGTAACTTCTATATATCTAATCTAGTTAATATTTCCAGGTCCTATCTACTTTTGTGTCATTGTTGAGTCATACTTTCTTGTTATCCTTCCTGTGGTTTGGATAATTTCAAAGAACTCGGCACTTAGGGCAACTCCAACGCGCTGACCCCGCATGGATGCTATCTACTTTCTCGACAGGTTCATTTGTGAGGTTGCTAGTGTCTACATGTATGCATGCATGTATCCCATTGAATAAGCTAGCCAAGCGGCCGGCCGGCCGACATGTATATGTATGTACTTGTTTATTCACAAGATTTGTCCAATTCATTGTTCGAATAAAAGCACTTTCAAATTTAATTTATTTTAATTTAATTTCTAAATATAATATAAACAGGAACAGAAGCAAACAACCTGCTCCGACTAGCTTCCCGACAAGGTGTATGTAGTCAGGAGCTAGTCAGGACTAGATCCGACACGAGAATCCTTCTCCGACGAGTCATGATTAGATCCGACTAGCTTTCCGATAAGGATTCTGATAAGTTCTGACAAGGTATATAATAGATCACAGTGTACGTACCTAATGGCAGCATGAGATGTAGAGGCCCTCATGATGTTCATGTAGTAGACCATGAAGTAGACCAAAAGGAGATCGCACCTGCGCAAGCAACTGTACCTAATTTCGGTGCACCATTCACGCAGGTGCCGTTTGCCGCGCACCTGGCGAGCGCACGCGCGTGTTCTCCTAGTCCGATCTTCCAGAAAAGCTAAGTCGGTGTCACACCCGGTTTTAACAGATAAAACTAGATACGGCGGCTTATGTGTGCCCGGAATATTTAACACACATAAGGACGTTACAGGTGAAGTAACAAAAGCAATACTTTTATAGAATAAACATTTAATTCTTATATCAAATGACATATATTGTCTTCTATGTAGATATCGGAACAGATCGAAGCATTGGTGCCTAACAGCACCGCAGGCAATCGACCGAGAAATACACGCGTAGGATGGCACAACCTCGTCTTGCTAATATTCAACACCTTCACTCACTAAGCAGCACCACACATGTCGCATAACATAGGGAAAATAGCAAGGGTTAGCACATGCCGTACTCAGCAATCGTACAGGAGAATTATGATATGCAAGTTTATAACAATGACACGCTAACTCAACGGTTTATTTGCATAAATGCTAGTAAAGAAAACAATGTAAACTCAAAATTTTGATCAATTATTAAGTTAGGGTAACTCAATTAACCCAAGCATTAAGCAACACCTAAGATTAACCACCTTGAAAACTATAGCCATCTCATACCAATGGTACCACCATATTATAACCACAACCATATCCATAACCATCTAATCATGTGAGGATCCAAGTCTCTCATGACCGTGAGCACAACTGATATATCAGATTTTACACTCTGTAGAGGTTGTCCAACTTTACCCATGAGACGTGATTTCATCACCCGCAAGCAGGTGACTAAAGTCTCCATTCTGCCAGTGCTGATCAGGCACATTTCACACTACCTAAGGTGTGCTAAGATTTCACCGCCAGGTTTTACGGAACAGACACATCTTTCCTACCTAGAAGCCCCTCAATCCCTTCCCCAAACGTCCACTACCACTAACCAAAGGGTTCTGGCTCAAAGCCATCCCCACATGTCCACTCCAACTGTTTGGCACACACAATCTGAAATCCACTAATTAATAAGTCAGACTCTCCATAAGGGCTCGTGGTTGGTATGATACTTCTTGAGTTATCGCTCCACAAACTGGTCCTTACATAGGCTACTTGAGCAAAGACTAAATCAATAACATAACTATGATCATCCTTAAAAACACCTCTTTGCTCAAGGCCTAAGGTTCTAGGTTTCTATACCATTAACTTATTAACCATCATTACTGCATATGTTCCTTAGTCAAGTATAAGACACTTCTCAACATCCCGACAGCAAGGCTAAGCAACTGTATCCATGAAAGACACCTAACCATAAGCCACTTAAGTTTTAAGGATTGATAAGGGAATATCTAGGTAAACTCTACCAGAGGTGACTACCCTGTTGGGAAACGGGTAGGCTATGCTAGAGCAAATCAAAATTTATCTACCGTGTTCAACCAGGAAACCATGCGAGTAGGGGATCATGGATCGTTACCACTCGACGCGCAGTGCAGCGATAGAAGAGTTGGAGTAGATCAATCCAACATCGTGCGTGTTAATGCAGTCAAAGCAGCTCTCCGACCAGCTATAAGCAAGTCCGTCACGCTCCTCGACCAGATTTGAGTAATCCTCGACTAGCTCCGAGTGGTCGCTGTGTGATCCTCGACCACGTAGAGGAAGCAGCGACCACGACGAGGAGGCCTCGATCAGGTTCCCTATCATGAAGAGGAAGTAGTTGATCACCTTATCGACCACAGAGCATGTACAACGCTGCGATCTTCACACCGAGAAGATTAGCACCACTATCAGCAGCGTCTCTACGGTATCCACACGAACAAGGATGGAATGCCGTACACCCGTGTGATAGCACCGCGCGCCCAGCTAGGGATTCGCAGGGAGTTCGGGAAGAGGCGGCGGCCAGGGTTTTTTGTGGCGCGATCAACTCTTGCGCCCGCGGCTCCTCCTCCTCTTATATAGAGCACGCTAATGGATATTTAATCACATTAAAGCTCATTATGACTCTAAACCCTAATGGACCTTTAATCATATTAAATCCCACTCGTAGATCCAATCCGCATATGTGATCGCCTCTAGGGCATATCACCTACATACCCACCAAATTGACATTGCATGCAATTTTATAAAACAAAACAGTTTAAAACATAGGAGCAATATGATCAAGGAGTACATATGCCTTTACCCAATGTGCTGCTCAGTGTTGTCGAAATCTTAATCTTGAAGTCCCTTGAACGATTCCAAAGCATTATCGACTAATCGCGGATTCTATCGACAAAAAAGCAACATCGAATAAACACCTGATAAGCTCCAAATTGCAAAGACGAAAGAGAACAATGGACTGGGATTTGGTTGAGCTAGGGAAGGAGAACGAAATTGACTTAACTTCTTATGAGGAAAGATAAAGCGATAGGATCTCAGGTTTCACATGAAATGATAGAAAAGACTGAAGCATTAAGATGTGTGACATACAAATTAATATATTATTTTAATATCATAAACTCATGGTTGTGGTACAATGACATGTAGATCTGGCCAAGGCTTATATGTCATTGTGACAACCATATATTTAATAATCAAAATAATATCTTCAAAGTGCAAGGGTCTAAATAATGGGGAATAAATACTATAGAGCTATGAGAATTGATACCTAAAACTAGCATGGTTGGATAGATCATGTTTTTAGAAAAATTTGAGCACAAGAATCACTCAAATCAGAGTTAAAACAAAGAAGATATGAAGGTTCAAAGGTCTAGGGGTTTTCTGGAAAAGAGCCATTTTCTGGAATTCTTGGAATTATTTTTGTACTGGAAATTTGGGTTTATTGCGCAATGCTGTCTGGACTGGACACATCAGCGGATCTGCTGACGTGGATGCTAATGTGGCATGATGACGTGTCTAGCAATGCTGACTGGAGCTATGTGGACACGTGGTGATTTCCTATTGGCCAACGAAGGGGTATGTTGTGATCTAATCTAGGCTCTCGATTTTGGATCAGACGACCGGGGAGGTTAGGTGGCCGGAGTTGATGGCAGCATGGCGAAGGGACCTCGGGCACAACCGTGGAGTTGTCGGAGTTGCCAGAATAGCGCTCCGACTCGCCGGCGGTGACGGAACACGAAAAGGAGAGCAAGGGGAAACCATTTAGAGGCTTACCTCGAGCGGCGTGGCACGGGAAGGGGGTCGGCGATGATGGAGGTGGTGATGACATACGGGAGCACGACGGGGAGGCTGTAGCAGTGGCCGGGAAGCGAGGGCAAGGGCGAGGGCACCGACGTGCTCAGGAGGCGGCGGCGATGCTCGACGATGGATCGGTGATGGCAATGCGGCGTTAGGGCAACGAATGCCCGAGCTAGCTCTGATACCACTTGATAGACACTCGCCTGCGATGATCGATTTTGTCCGGATCTTTCACGATACTAACCAACAATCAATCAAACTTTTCTCTCATTTGGCACAATATGATCAGCAGCAAGATATACAAGTGTAAGTTCTAGTAGCAGGTCTATTCCTTGCAAAACTCAATCACGTGAAGCAGAAACAACAATTATCTCTCAGAACAGCTAGTATAGCAAGATCTAGAGAGAAAATATCAGCGAGAACTTTATTCAAATAGCACCAGCACGATGTTCTTGTAGGCAAAACCACAACGAAAAGATAACGAAAAGGGTTCAGTTTACAACTTGAAGAACATCACGTCAAACCCAAGATGCAATCCAATCCCAAGATGAGTTCTTCCACCCGCAGCGCCAAGGAAGCACCACAATCAAAAGAGGGGATCTCCGCAGAAATCAAGACATGTACCCAGGCAGCAGGAACCTGATCACGATCTTCTTCTCAATCTAACAAGGATCGGCACCAAGATAAGGAAGAAGGGATTAGCAAAAACACACAAAAACTCAATCTCTCCATACATGGGCACCGGACCTAGGCTATAAGGCACGCAAGCCAGCCACCACTCCAACTCCGACTCGACCTAGACTCAAAACAGACTTGGACTCAACACAACCCGATAATTGTTTAGACCATTGTGACGTGCACACAACGAATCTGACTATGGGGCAAGATCCATTGGAACAAGCTCGGAATAAGCTTTCCATCAAGTACTCATACACCTGCATCGGATTCTGTATGGAGTTATGACAATTTTACTCCGGGCCTGTCAAGCGATACTTAGATGCCTCGTGGAGGAGGACTTGAACTCGTGGAGGAGGATAAAAGGAAGCCTCCGACGTCATTGGAAACTCATGGAACATATGCCTATGATACTTAGATGCCTTGCATTTCACCAACACCGAGCCAACCTGAATATACAGATCCTCTTCTTGTGTCTTCTCTTTCTTGCGCTTGTTGGCCCCAATAAAAATCTTGCATGACATAGCATCAGCAAAAGATTGCATACTCTCCTCCTTCTTGTCATGTTTTACATCCATGGAAAACGCACCAAACCGAATAGGATCAATTTTCAAAGCATTACCTTTTGAAATATGTAAATCATCATTGCACGTCAAATCAGGGTGACTAGCAAAAATGATTTGAGGAGCCATGGGCTCATCACATCGTCATTCTTGCGTCCGTGAGTTGGGAACAATATTTAGAGTGCTTTGGGGAGGGCATAGGGAAAAAATAAATAGAAAGGGAGAGCTAGAGGAGGCCGAGATTAGGTCAGCTAGGGTTATGGCAGCGGCGGCTAAATCCGAGTCGATCTCCTCATTTAAACTTGGATTGGTTGGAGATAAGGCCGACAAAAGATCACGGGGCTCACGGGGATTTGATTTGGTGGGTTTCCCGTCCGAGTTAGGCGCGTGATTGCACGACTGACGCGATTTGGGCTCAAGTCGGACTCCGACTGCGCAGTTGTCTCTGGGTCGAAGATGATTCTGACAGGCGGGGCCCACCTGGCAGCAGCGCGGAACAGAGGCGGAACGGCGTGAGGTGCGTTCGGCTGTGGGAGGCAGAAAGCAGAATCAGCCCGCGAGGCTGGCCGCCCTGGGCCGAGGCGCAACCCGGGCAGAGAGAGGGTGAAGGGGAGGCCGGCTCGGGTTGGGCCTGGCCGGAGAGAGGGAAAGGTGGGCCGGTAGGAAGTGGGCCAAAGGAGTGGGAAAGGAGGCCGGCTTGGCCATGAGTTTAGATCAGGTTTGGGTTGGGTTGGATTGGGTTTAGGTCCAACTAGGATTTGGATTTTCTCTTTTCAGTTTTTCGAAACAACACCAAATCAAGAGAGAATACAAAACATATCAGAGCCAAAAAAATGATTTTGAGCTTGTAAGAACTTGCTAATTCTTTGAAAATTAAATATAGCACAAAAAAATTCAAATGAGCCCAAATAAAATCCAAGGGTCCAAATAAAACCTAAATGCTTAGTACTCAGCATGAATGCATTCAAAAAACAACAACCTAAATCAAATTTGAATTTGAATTTTAGAAAATATGGTTTTTTCCTATTCTATAATCTAATCTTAGAAAATTTTATAAATTTGTGAAAACTGAAAATCAGGGTGTGATAGTGGGTGGAGAAGAGAATTGCTTTTAAGTTGGTCTCCCTCCACCTCCACTAGCATAGTGGGACTAAAAGATATACACCCACCTCCACTTGTTGGGACGTTGAGATTTATTTGGAATTTCCTAAAATATATTGGGCTAAGCCCGTATATCTAACAATCCCTCACTAGATCTCAAAGTTTTATGGAGATTTTCCTTTTCTCAATAATGTTTGATATACTAGTGTTTCGATGGAGACCTATTAGGGTTGAACATCCACCTAGAACATTAGGCTACACTCATTCATAACTTGGACAATGGATTATGCCTTGAATTGCATGTTTTGGGCGAATAAGTTTGACTTATCGTCATAATTGATACTTGGCTGCCAGTAGGCTACCCCTCAGGTGGAACATATAAGTCATACTCCTTTGTCTCTTCAAGAGTTTGTTAGAGATCACCAAGTCTCATAGACTATGACCAACAGTCAGGCTCATATAGGTGTGTTCTTTCAAGAATGCGCTGTAGGATAGCATCTTCACTAATTAAAGACAATGGAACACATTAAGGCAATAGCCAACCTGCCTTATAGATTTCGAGACTATTGCATCTTTACTCGAGTGGGTTGTGTGGTACTCTCCTTCAGTAAACCAATAGCTTGTTCTTCCCAGATCCTAATTCAAGGGATCTTCGATCATATAGGTTGGGTTACCGCTATGGTATAACTCACATGGGTCTCATACCTATCTCCTTTGATGCATTATCTACCACATTCCGTGATAGTTCCTTTGTAAATTGATCTGCCCGATTTTTAGCCGTTTGGATATAATCCAACGCTATAATTCTAGAGTTTCTTAGTTTTCTGACAGATTTCAATCGTCTCTTTACATGTCTTGAGGATTTCACTGTATCCTTAGAACTGTTCACTTTGACAACAATCGTTTGATTATCACAGTTCATAAGGATAGTCGGTATTGGTTTTTCAACCACCGGCAAATCAATCAAGAGCTCATGCAGTCATGCCAAGAGTGAATACATGTCCGCTTGTGGCCTTGATCTCATTAATATCGGATATCCAGTTTGAATCACTATAACCCTCCAGTAATGATGGGTACCCAGTACAGTGAAGTCCATAATTCATAGTACCTAGCAGGTAGCGCATGACTCGCTAAAGCGCACGCCAATGATCATCACCTGGGTTAAATTTAAACCGGCTCAATTTGTCCACAACAAATGAGATATCATACCTTGTAGCACTAGCTAGGTACATGAGTGATCCAATTATCTAGGAGTATCTCTGTTGATCCCTAACAATTATTTTATTCTTTGAAAGTATTAAGCTAGGATCATAAGGTGTTGGAGCGATCCAGCAATCCATGTAGCCAAAGCGACTCAAGATCTTTTCCATATAATGAGATTGCAAAAGTAATCTCATTCTCACCTCTGATCAACTTGATGTTTAAGATCACTTCAACCTCTCCCAGATATTTCATATAAAACTTTTTAGACAAATATGATTTAACCTCATTAATCACATCAATATTTGACCCAAAAAATCTAGATGTCATTAACATATAGGCACAAAATAACTCCCTCACCCCCACCATGGAGATAATACACACATCTATCAGCTTCCTTAACTGCAAAGCCCGCAGATGTTAAAGCTCTACCGAGCAAAGATTTCAAGAACTTACATATCTTGTCCTCTTGACCTTCTACTACAAACTCATCAGGCTGATCCATATAAATTTTCTCATCCAACTTTCCATTAAGGAAAGATGTCTTAACGTCCATCTGATGAACGAGAAGATCATGTGAGACAGCCAAAGAAAGTAGTACTCTTATCGTGGTCTGACGATGAATTATCTGGGTACCCAGGGTCTCCCATATTCTAGAGGCATATCTTTATCTCTACGAAGGGGAACCCTGGAAGAAAGGAAATTACCCGTGGATACCCAAGGCGTCCCGTAACCGGGAAGGCCTATCTCCAACAATAGGAAGGAAGAGTCCAGAGGGCGAACGACACCCCCATATATATACAAAGCCAAGGGGCACTGCGGAGGAGGAAGAGGGACACGAGTTCCACAAGCCTGTACAAGCCAACAGAAGCCAAGGAAGAAATCGCCGACTAGGTTTAGATCCATCTAGACTAGCTAAACTCTCTTGAACAGGCTCAAATCAATACAAGATAAACATGACGTAGGGATATTATCCTCAGGGAGGCCCGAACGTATCTAGAAAACCCCTTTGTGTCCCCTTGTGAATCGTCTACTCAAAGCATCCCCTATTCTTCAACAAGTTTGTTAGATCGATGGTTTACCAATCGTCGCTAGTTGGCGCCATCCGTGGGCATCATGACAAAAGGCATTGAAGAGTCTACACATGAAATGCCATCAACATTGCTCAAAGCTTCGCTGAAAACTGGTTTTCTGGATGAGGGGTTCTACGATAACTTTACCTCTATCCCTAATCAACCGGTGATCGATCGGGTAGATTTCGGCGATGAACTTTCTGGTGATGATTTAAGTGACGAGGTAAGTCGTTTTATGGATCAATGCACCAAAGATTGCAAAATTTTGTTTGAACCTCTCGGTTGCAATGACAACTGTGAATATCCAATTCACAGCAAGTCGAGATCAATCCCCGCAACTTCTGACAACATGGATTGTCAAGATACCAACCCAGAGCAATCTGATGACACATCTATGATGGATCTAGACACCTGATGCATGTAAAATGCATACATGAACTTCGCATTTTTATTGTCTAATTTCAATCATATTTGCATCATATAAGGGTTATATCATGGTTTTATAATGATTTTGGGAATAATTCACAGTTTCCCTATTTATTTGGAAATAACCCTGCGCTGTCAGAAAACCCCCCTTTCTATATTTTGATGTTTCAGGGACCCAAACGACGTCCAATTGAGCTGAAACTTTACGGAGGTCAATATTTCCACGGAAGAAGACTTAGGAGCCAAGGAAGCGAACGAACGGACGCCCGAGGGCCAAAAAAGGATGGCCCACGCGGGCCCTGTACCTGGCCGCGTGGGACCACCCATCTTGGCCCCCGTGGCTCCGATGCCGTCCATCTTGACGCCCACGCCTTCGTCTTGACCTAAAAACGCCTATATAAGAGGTCCCCCGACGTTTTCCAGAGGGAGGCGGCGACGAACACAGAAACACCGAAACAGAAGACAGAAGGCTGCCGCCGGAGAGATCGGAGGGGGGAAACGCCGCCGGAATCGCCTCCGGAGGTCTTCTCCATCCCCCCTCCGGCATCTCCATCAACTCCACCGTCAAGACCAGCACCATCTCCATCACCATCTCCATCAACATCTCGTGATCCACTTCATCCCCCTCATAGTTTGAGATTGATCTACCCCTAGCTATTGTCTAAGTGCTATTTTACATGTTTGTGAAGTGCTACTTGTCATTGTTTTGTGGGGAGATCATAGTTTCAGATTTTGTTGTATCACTTCCACCACTGAATCATATCATGTCTTGTTGTTGTGAGTAGTTCTCTCATGTTCCTGGGGGTATAGGATGAATTGGCAATGATCTCTTATATGACATGTGTTGGTATTTGGTCTAGTTTTTATCTTTGATGTGATTCTATGATGGTGTTATGCGAACGTCGACTGCACATCACTTCACCTATATGGGCTCATAGGAGAACACCGTAGTGTAATGAATTGAGGAAGGCTTAGGAGGACAAGTAAACCGGAGTCGGAATCATGAAGTTGCATTGTGGGGGATTTATATGGGGGACCTTAGAACTTAAAGCTATGGTGGGAATTTTTGTCTTAATAACTCTTATGCAGTCATTTACTTGGCCACATTATACATCATAAAGGGTTTAGTTTATTTATTTAGCTATTCCCAATTATGGCTCCCTCCAAAGAAGATTAAAACTTGACAAAATATGCACCTTGTTGTTCTAGAAATATTTATTCCATGAAATCTAACTAGCCCTTGGGAACACTCTCCACCTAAAAGAAACACACACTTGAGCTTGTCCGCTTGCTGCATAGAGGATTGGGCTTTCTCTCTCTTTGAGAGCTTCCAACTGTCATATTGCATTCTCATCATTTTACCCCATTGCATCTTATATACCAAAAACACAAAAACACTTGCATCATTTTATCATTGTCCAATTGAAAGGATAAACATTTACACAAATTAATATATTATTTTAATATCATAAACTCATGGTTGTGGTACAATGACATGTAGATCTGGCCAAGGCTTATATGTCATTGTGACAACCATATATTTAATAATCAAAATAATATCTTCAAAGTGCAAGGGTCTAAATAATGGGGAATAAATACTATAGAGCTATGAGAATTGATACCTAAAACTAGCATGGTTGGATAGATCATGTTTTTAGAAAAATTTGAGCACAAGAATCACTCAAATCAGAGTTAAAACAAAGAAGATATGAAGGTTCAAAGGTCTAGGGGTTTTCTGGAATTCTTGGAATTATTTTTGTACTGGAAATTTGGGTTTATTGCGCAATGCTGTCTGGACTGGACACATCAGCGGATCTGCTGACGTGGATGCTAATGTGGCATGATGACGTGTCTAGCAATGCTGACTGGAGCTATGTGGACACGTGGTGATTTCCTATTGGCCAACGAAGGGGTATGTTGTGATCTAATCTAGGCTCTCGATTTTGGATCAGACGACCGGGGAGGTTAGGTGGCCGGAGTTGATGGCAGCATGGCGAAGGGACCTCGGGCACAACCGTGGAGTTGTCGGAGTTGCCAGAATAGCGCTCCGACTCGCCGGCGGCGACGGAACACGAAAAGGAGAGCAAGGGGAAACCATTTAGAGGCTTACCTCGAGCGGCGTGGCACGGGAAGGGGGTCGGCGATGATGGAGGTGGTGATGACATACGGGAGCATGACGGGGAGGCTGCTGCAGTGGCCGGGAAGCGAGGGCAAGGGCGAGGGCACCGACGTGCTCAGGAGGCGGCGGCGATGCTCGACGATGGATCGGTGATGGCAATGCGGCGTTAGGGCAACGAATCCCCGAGCTAGCTCTGATACCACTTGATAGACACTCGCCTGCGATGATCGATTTTGTCCGGATCTTTCACGATACTAACCAACAATCAATCAAACTTTTCTCTCAATTGGCACAATATGATCAGCAGCAAGATATACAAGTGTAAGTTCTAGTAGCAGGTCTATTCCTTGCAAAACTCAATCACGTGAAGCAGAAACAACAATTATCTCTCAGAACAGCTAGTATAGCAAGATCTAGAGAGAAAATATCAGCGAGAACTTTATTCAAATAGCACCAGCACGATGTTCTTGTAGGCAAAACCACAACGAAAAGATAACGAAAAGGGTTCAGTTTACAACTTGAAGAACATCACGTCAAACCCAAGATGCAATCCAATCCCAAGATGAGTTCTTCCACCTGCAGCGCCAAGGAAGCACCACAATCAAAAGAGGGGATCTCCGCAGAAATCAAGACATGTACCCAGGCAGCAGGAACCTGATCACGATCTTCTTCTCAATCCAACAAGGATCGGCACCAGGATAAGGAAGAAGGGATTAGCAAAAACACACAAAAACTCAATCTCTCCATACATGGGCACCGGACCTAGGCTATAAGGCACGCAAGCCAGCCACCACTCCAACTCCGACTCGACCTAGACTCAAAACATACTTGGACTCAACACAACCCGATAATTGTTTAGACCATTGTGACGTGCACACAATGAATCTGACTATGGGGCAAGATCCATTGGAACAAGCTCGGAATAAGCTTGCCATCAAGTACTCATACACCTGCATCGGATTCTGTATGGAGTTATGACAATTTTACTCCGGGCCTGTCAAGCGATACTTAGATGCCTCGGGAGGAGGACTTGAATTCGTGGAGGAGGATAAAAGGAAGCCTCCGACGTCCTTGGAAACTCATGGAACATATGCCTATGATACTTAGATGCCTTGCATTTCACCAACTCCGAGCCAACCTGAATATACAGATCCTCTTCTTGTGTCTTCTCTTTCTTGCGCTTGTTGGCCCAATAAAAATCTTGCATGACATAGCATCAGCAAAAGATTGCATACTCTCCTCCTTCTTGTCACATCCATGGAAAACGCACCAAACCGAATAGGATCAATTTTCAAAGCATTACCTTTTGAAATATGTAAATCATCATTGCACGTCAAATCAGGGTGACTAGCAAAAATGATTTGAGGAGCCATGGGCTCATCACATCATCATTCTTGCGTCCGTGAGTTGGGAACAATATTTAGAGTGCTTTGGGGAGGGCATAGGGAAAAAATAAATAGAAAGGGAGAGCTAGAGGAGGCCGAGATTAGGTCAGCTAGGGTTATGGCAGCGGCGGCTAAATCCGAGTCGATCTCCTCATTTAAACTTGGATTGGTTGGAGATAAGGCCGACAAAAGATCACGGGGCTCACGGGGATTTGATTTGGTGGGTTTCCCGTCCAAGTTAGGCGCGTGATTGCACGACTGACGCGATTTGGGCTCAAGTCGGACTCCGACTGCGCAGTTGTCTCTGGGTCGAAGATGATTCCGACAGGCGGGGCCCACCTGGCAGCAGCGCGGAACAGAGGCGGAACGGCGTGAGGTGCGTTCAGCTGCGGGAGGCAGAAAGCAGAATCAGCCCGCGAGGCTGGCCGCCCTGGGCCGAGGCGCAACCCGGGCAGAGAGAGGGTGAAGGGGAGGCCGGCTCGGGTTGGGCCTGGCCGGAGAGAGGGAAAGGTGGGCCGGGAGGAAGTGGGCCAAAGGAGTGGGAAAGGAGGCCGGCTTGGCCATGAGTTTAGATCAGGTTTGGGTTGGGTTGGATTGGGTTTAGGTCCAACTAGGATTTCGATTTTCTCTTTTCAGTTTTTCGAAACAACACCAAATCAAGAGAGAATACAAAACATATCAGAGCCAAAAAAATGATTTTGAGCTTGTAAGAACTTGCTAATTCTTTGAAAATTAAATATAGCACAAAAAAATTCAAATGAGCCCAAATAAAATCCAAGGGTCCAAATAAAACCTAAATGCTTAGTACTCAGCATGAATGCATTCAAAAAACTACAACCTAAATCAAATTTGAATTTGAATTTTAGAAAATATGGTTTTTTCCTATTCTAATTATTTATTCTATAATCTAATCTTAGAAAATTTTATAAATTTGTGAAAACTGAAAATCAGGGTGTGATAGTGGGTGGAGAAGAGAATTGCTTTTAAGTTGGTCTCCCTCCACCTCCACTAGCATAGTGGGACTAAAAGATATACACCCACCTCCACTTGTTGGGACGTTGAGATTTATTTGGAATTTCCTTAAATATATTGGGCTAAGCCCGTATATCTAACAATCCCTCACTAGATCTCAAAGTTTTATGGAGATTTTCCTTTTCTCAATAATGTTTGATATACTAGTGTTTCGATGGAGACCTATTAGGGTTGAACATCCACCTAGAACATTAGGCTACACTCATTCATAACTTGGACAATGGATTAT
The DNA here is from genome assembly GCA_947311845.1 of Poa pratensis. Lineage (NCBI taxonomy): Eukaryota > Viridiplantae > Streptophyta > Magnoliopsida > Poales > Poaceae > Poa > Poa pratensis. Next base: position 11,692,460 of record CAMZMU010000088.1, read on the forward strand.
GCCTTGAATTGCATGTTTTGGGCGAATAAGTTTCACTTATCGTCATAATTGATACTTGGCTGCCAGTAGGCTACCCCTTAGGTGGAACATATAAGTCATACTCCTTTGTCTCTTCAAGAGTTTGTTAGAGATCACCAAGTCTCATAGACTATGACCAACAGTCAGGCTCATATAGGTGTGTTCTTTCAAGAATGCGCTGTAGGATAGCATCTTCACTAATTAAAGACAATAGAACACATTAAGGCAATAGCCAACCTGCCTTATAGATTTCGAGACTATTGCATCTTTACTCGAGTGGGTTGTGTGGTACTCTCCTTCAGTAAACCAATAGCTTGTTCTTCCCAGATCCTAATTCAAGGGATCTTCGATCATATAGGTTGGGTTACCGCTATGGTATAACTCACATGGGTCTCATACCTATCTCCTTTGATGCATTATCTACCACATTCCGTGATAGTTCCTTTGTAAATTGATCTGCCCGATTTTTAGCCGTTTGGATATAATCCAACGCTATAATTCTAGAGTTTCTTAGTTTTCTGACAGATTTCAATCGTCTCTTTACATGTCTTGAGGATTTCACTGTATCCTTAGAACTGTTCACTTTGACAACAATCGTTTGATTATCACAGTTCATAAGGATAGTCGGTATTGGTTTTTCAACCACCGGCAAATCAATCAAGAGCTCATGCAGTCATGCCAAGAGTGAATACATGTCCGCTTGTGGCCTTGATCTCATTAATATCGGATATCCAGTTTGAATCACTATAACCCTCCAGTAATGATGGGTACCCAGTACAGTGAAGTCCATAATTCATAGTACCTAGCAGGTAGCGCATGACTCGCTAAAGCGCACGCCAATGATCATCACCTGGGTTAAATTTAAACCGGCTCAATTTGTCCACAACAAATGAGATATCATACCTTGTAGCACTAGCTAGGTACATGAGTGATCCAATTATCTAGGAGTATCTCTGTTGATCCCTAACAATTATTTTATTCTTTGAAAGTATTAAGCTAGGATCATAAGGTGTTGGAGCGATCCAGCAATCCATGTAGCCAAAGCGACTCAAGATCTTTTCCATATAATGAGATTGCAAAAGTAATCTCATTCTCACCTCTGATCAACTTGATGTTTAAGATCACTTCAACCTCTCCCAGATCTTTCATATAAAACTTTTTAGACAAATATGATTTAACCTCATTAATCACATCAATATTTGACCCAAAAAATCTAGATGTCATTAACATATAGGCACAAAATAACTCCCTCACCCCCACCATGGAGCTAATACACACATCTATCAGCTTCCTTAACTGCAAAGCCCGCAGATGTTAAAGCTCTACCGAGCAAAGATTTCAAGAACTTACATATCTTGTCCTCTTGACCTTCTACTACAAACTCATCAGGCTGATCCATATAAATTTTCTCATCCAACTTTCCATTAAGGAAAGATGTCTTAACGTCCATCTGATGAACGAGAAGATCATGTGAGACAGCCGAAAAAAGTAGTACTCTTATCGTGGTCTGACGATGAATTATCTAGGTACCCAGGGTCTCCCATATTCTAGAGGCATATCTTTATCTCTACGAAGGGGAACCCTGGAAGAAAGGAAATTACCCGTGGATACCCAAGGCGTCCCGTAACCGGGAAGGCCTATCTCCAACAATAGGAAGGAAGAGTCCAGAGGGCGAATGACACCCCATATATATACAAAGCCAAGGGGCACTGCGGAGGAGGAAGAGGGACACGAGTTCCACAAGCCTGTACAAGCCAACAGAAGCCAAGGAAGAAATCGCCGACTAGGTTTAGATCCATCTAGACTAGCTAAACTCTCTTGAACAGGCTCAAATCAATACAAGATAAACATGACGTAGGGATATTATCCTCAGGGAGGCCCGAACGTATCTAGAAAACCCCTTTGTGTCCCCTTGTGAATCGTCTACTCAAAGCATCCCCTATTCTTCAACAAGTTTGTTAGATCGGTGGTTTACCAATCGTCGCTGGTTGGCGCCATCCGTGGGCATCATGACAAAAGGCATTGAAGAGTCTACACATGAAATGCCATCAACATTGCTCAAAGCTTCGCTGAAAACTGGTTTTCTGGATGAGGGGTTCTACGATAACTTTACCTCTATCCCTAATAAACCGGTGATCGATCGGGTAGATTTCGGCGATGAACTTTCTGGTGATGATTTAAGTGATGAGGTAAGTCATTTTATGGATCAATGCACCAAAGATTGCAAAATTTTGTTTGAACCTCTCGGTTGCTATGACAACTGTGAATATCCAATTCACAGCAAGTCGAGATCAATCCCCGCAACTTCTGACAACATGGATTGTCAAGATACCAACCCAGAGCAATCTGATGACACATCTATGATGGATCTAGACACCTGATGCATGTAAAATGCATACATGAACTTTGCATTTTTATTGTCTAATTTCAATCATATTTGCATCATATCAGGGTTATATCATGGTTTTATAATGATTTTGGGAATAATTCAAAGTTTCCCTATTTATTTGGAAATAACCCTGCGCTGTCAGAAAACCCCCCTTTCTATATTTTGATGTTTCAGGGACCCAAACGACGTCCAATTGAGCTGAAACTTTACGGGGGTCAATATTTCCACGGAAGAAGACTTAGGAGCCAAGGAAGAGAACGAACGGAGGCCCGAGGGCCAAAAGAGGATGGCCCACGCGGGCCCTGTACCTGGCCGCGTGGGACCACCCATCTTGGCCCCCGTGGCTCCGATGCCGTCCATCTTGACGCCCACGCCTTTGTCTTGACCTAAAAACGCCTATATAAGAGGTCCCCCGACGTTTTCCAGAGGGAGGCGGCGACGAACACAGAAACACCGAAACAGAAGACAGAAGGCTGCCGCCGGAGAGATCGGAGGGGGGAAACGCCGCCGGAATCGCCTCCGGAGGTCTTCTCCATCCCCCCTCCGGCATCTCCATCAACTCCACCGTCAAGACCAGCACCATCTCCATCACCATCTCCATCAACATCTCGTGATCCACTTCATCCCCCTCATAGTTTGGGATTGATCTACCCCTAGCTATTGTCTAAGTGCTATTTTACATGTTTGTGAAGTGCTACTTGTCATTGTTTTGTGGGGAGATCATAGTTTCAGATTTTGTTGTATCACTTCCACCACTGAATCATATCATGGCTTGTCGTTGTGAGTAATTCTCTCATGTTCCTGGGGGTATAGGATGAATTGGCAATGATCTCTTATATGACATGTGTTGGTATTTGGTCTAGTTTTTATCTTTGATGTGATTCTATGATGGTGTTATGCGAACGTCGACTGCACATCACTTCACCTATATGGGCTCATAGGAGAACACCGTAATGTAATGAATTGAGGAAGGCTTAGGAGGACAAGTAAACCGGAGTCGGAATCATGAAGTTGCATTGTGGGGGATTTATATGGGGGACCTTAGAACTTAAAGCTATGGTGAGACTTTTTGTCTTAATAACTCTTATGCAGTCATTTACTTGGCCACATTATACATCATAAAGGGTTTAGTTTATTTATTTAGCTATTCCCAATTATGGCTCCCTCCAAAGAAGATTAAAACTTGACAAAATATGCACCTTGTTGTTCTAGAAATATTTATGCCATGAAATCTAACTAGCCCTTGGGAACACTCTCCACCTAAAAGAAACACACACTTGAGCTTGTCCTCTTGCTGCATAGAGGATTGGGCTTTCTCTCTCTTTGAGAGCTTCCAACTGTCATATTGCATTCTCATCATTTTACCCCATTGCATCTTATACACCAAAAACACAAAAACACTTGCATCATTTTATCATTGTACAGTGACACTTTTATTTGAAAGGATAAACATTTACACCTTCTACTCCTCGTGGGATCGACACTATACTTACACATCGAAGACTTCAACGATCTCCTGCACTTGGGAGTTATCAAGACAGTTTTCTGGCGCCGTTGCCGGGGAGTGTAGCGCTTAAGTGTTTATTCTTGTTTGCACTAGATCCTCATTTTCAGTTTTGCATTGCATATAGATTAGCTTACTTTCAGTTTTGCATTTATCAAAAAACCCAAAAAAAATAAAAAATGGAAATTTATAAAAATGCCCAGGATATTGCTTTGTTTAGAAAAACACGTGAAGGGATGAGATTGGGAATGTACATGGCATTTCTAAATCAGCATGCTAATGAGTTGCTTGATTATCATAAGGAAAAAACTTGTTGCTCTGAATATCCTAGACACTTTGAATTCCAATGCCCCTCTAATAAAGATGAACTTGTTATTGCATCTTATCATACAGGGAATTATGCTCACTTGGGGATGAAAGAAGTGGAGCAATTTGTTATTTTCATGGCAGCCTATGAATTACACACCTTCATTGAGGAACATGAAACCTGCCCTATGGCTTCTCAATTTAAAGATTTGATTTCCATGATCCTTAATATCTGCATAAATGAATTTGATGAAAATATCTATGTTGCTGACACAAGGAAGAGAGCAAGATCTAATGTTTTGCAGGAGGAAGATGATGAAAACATGAGCTTGGAAGAGGAAGTATGTGAAGAAGATGACAAAAGCCTAAGCTTGGGGATGCCCATGCACCCCCAAGAGGAGGACAATGAAGAGCAAGAAGATGAAGAAACTGATGAACAACTGAAGAATGAAGAAAGGAAACATCCACCTTTACCACCTATGGATGGGGGTAACACTCAAGATTCTGCTGATGATAAACCTTGCTTTGATGATTCTAATGATATGGAAGAATATGAACCTATGCCTAATGAGAACAATATTGATAATGATCTTAAAAATGATGAAGAACATGGTTTGGACATGCTATATGATAATTCTCTAGATGATGGTCCTATGCTTATTGATAATCCTCCATGTTTAGTTGTTACTACATTATGTGAGGATAAAAATGATATGCTTGCTGCTTGTGATGATACTTTCACTCATGAGAGTCCTACTCTATTCCTGAACTCTCCTATTCACACCATGGAGGAGAAACTTGCTTATGTTAAGAAATACTTGTGTGGTTTGCAATTATCTCTAGTTCGAAATCTTTCTTGCAACCATGATATTAAACTTGATATTGATCTTAACAACTATTTTGAAAGAGGGAAGCATGCTAATGAATGCCAAAATAAATTTTATGATCCTCTTTATGTGCCTAAATTATCTAAGTTGAATGATTCTTATGGTTATATGGATGAACTTGCTTCTACTACTTACAACTATTATGAAAGAGGAGGTGATGAGAACCCTCTTTATGCTTTTAATAAATATATGCTGCAAGTTACTACTTTTAATATGCATGGTGAAATATCTATTTATTGTGATTCATTCATATATAAAATGCCAATGCATAGGAAAAGAGTTAGACTTAAAAGTTAATGGCTTAATGTTTTGTGGTGTGCTCCTTATGCTTTAAACTCCCTATTCAGTTTGGGCACACCTTTATATCTTGAGAACTTGGAAAATAACCTTGCTTACTGTTAACTAACAATCAACTTGAGATTTTCACTTTATAAAATTTGGGAGAGTAAATGAGAAAGATGAGTAATGGAGATGTTGGGGTCGACCTTGAACATGTGTTGTTCATGCCAATGGAACCATTGCAAAGTCTCTATCATTAAAACTTTCCCAAATCTAAAACCAAATAAAAAGAGTGGTTGATTGAACAATAGTGATTTGCTGTCCAGAAAACAGATTCCTAAGCTTCACTGCGAAAAATGTTAAAAATCACAGAAGTTGAATTTCGACCTGAGATTTTATGACAGTATTTTTCAGCTATTAGCACACATTTCATTAGTTCAAAGTTTTCTGATTTGAGCAACGTACGTGCCTCTAAAAATTCACTCATTTTGGGCTGTCCAGTTTTTTTACAGATTCTGTCTTTATTTTGCATTACTCTCATTACTTGTGTTTTGTGTGGTTCTATTGATCAAAGAGCAATGCACAGCCATAAGTAACAGTAGCTAATGTTTAGAATCAATTCATGATATGTCTTTGCTGTACCTAAGGAGATTTAATCTATGGAGACACTAACCGTACCCCTCTAATCAAGTTTTATGATGAGTTATGTGTGAAGAGAACTTTCAAGTGGAAGAGTTGAGGGAGATAAACAAAGATCAAGAGGGACAACCACTCAAGCTTGGGGATGTTACCCTAAGCTCACCCTACATATATCAAGTAAATGCAAGAATTCAAGCTTGGGGAAGCCAAGCCACCTCACTCCAACCATCTTGATATCAGGTAAGTAAGCCTAGCTATATGGCTATAAAGAAAGCGCTTTACGGGAGGCAACCCGGTTGTTTTCTTTGTGTCCTCTTGCTGTAGCAAGAGAGTTAGTTTTTAGATGCGGTACTAATGGCCTCTCGTATGTTACGATATTACTTACAGGTGTTTGCATCGGGTACTAGCACCAGATCGATCACGGCACTTCCTTTAGGGTTTCCCCTTTGACAGTGAGTAACAGAGAGAGAGGACAGAGAGGGAGAGGGGATCGGCGTGTCTACCTATGGTGGGCGCCGAGCTCGAACTGCCGGCCATGGTGGAGTGGTGGCGGCGGTGAGGCGAGTGGATGAGAGGGTGGCGACGGTGGTGCTTGCCGTCAGCCTAGCGCTAACCCTAGATCGGAAGGGTCTATCGGTGGGGTGCTGGCAACGCGACGAACCTCGTAGTGCGTGCCCCGGCCCCCACCTGTCTTTATAGCGCTGGTGACAGGGGCCCACCAACCATATTGGGTTGGGCGCTCCCGATCAGGGCGCATTGGATCTAAGGCCCGTGTGGCCGTTGGGCCACATCGGTGGAGATCGACCTAACATTCTCCCCCTAGATCTCACCTTTGCTTTTACCTTTTACTTTACTCGTTTCATTACAAATCGATACATAGATCATGTTTCATCGTCTCAGCTCAATTGCCAATAGAATCAGACAACTACAATATGCGTGTTTGTTTTGAAACAAAAACTTTTACTTTTGGGCCTCTTATGATCCAGGACCATAGGCTCTACCTTAAACCCATGCCGGCTAAGTGTTCCTTGAACACATTGGGAGGTAAGCCTTTCGTTAGCGGATCCGCAAGCATATCCTTTGTCCCTATATGCTCGAGACTTATAGTGTGATCCTGGATTTTATCCTTCACAACATAATACTTTATTTCTATTGGCTTTGTAGCATTACTCGACTTGTTGTTGTGAGCGTAAAATACTGCGGGCTGGTTTTCACAGTACATCTTTAGTTGTTTGTCGATACAATCTAGCACTTTCAAGTCGGGTATCAATTTCTTTAGCCATATCGCCTGCCCCGTGGCCTCATAACATGCTATAAATTCTGCATACATCGTGGATGATGCAAGTATTGACTGTTTGGAGCTTCTCCACGAAATAGCCCCTCCTGCGAGAGTAAAGACGTATCCAGACGTGGATTATCTATCATCTTTATCCCCCGCAAAATCTGAGTCTGAATACCCTCTTATCTCTAGGGTATCAGATCTTTTGTATGTTAGCATGAGGTCTTTTGTGCCTTGCGCATAACGCAATGCTTTCTTTGCCATCCTCCAGTGCTCTATGCCTGGATTCGATTGATATCTACCGAGTACCCGGTAACAAAAGCTAAGTCAGGGCGAGTGCACACTTGTGCATACTGTAAGCTTCCAACAGCCGAAGCATATGGTACTGATTTCATTTGATCGATCTCATATTGATTTTTGGGACATTGAAATTTCCCAAAAACGTCGCCCTTGACTATAGGAGCAGGTGTGGCATTACTCGCATGCATATTATATTTCTTTAGAACTTTTTCTAAATATGCCTTCTGCGACAGTCCTAACACTCCATTCTTTCTATCTCGGTGAATTTCTATGCCCAAAACATATGATGCTTCACCAAGGTCTTTCATATCAAAGTTTGAGGACAAGAACATTTTTGTCTCTATTAGTAGACTAACATCACTGCTCGCAAGCAGGATATCACCCACATATAGGATTAGGAAAATGTATTTCCCACTTTCAAACTTTGCATAAACGCAGTTGTCCTCAACATTTTCTTTAAATCCAAACCTTTTAATAGTCTCATTAAATTTCAGATACCACTGTCTAGAGGCTTGCTTTAATCCATAAATGGATTTCTTTAGACGACATCCCATATCTTCCTCCCCCTGCATGATAAAACCCTTGGGTTGTTTCATGTAAACAATTTCTTCTAAATCTCCGTTTAGAAATGCCGTCTTTACATCCATCTGATGCAACTCTAAATCAAAATGTGCAACTAGTGCCATTATGATTCTGAAGGAATCCTTACATGAGACTGGGGAAAATGTCTCATTATAATCTATTCCTTCTCTTTGTGTAAATCCTTTTGCCACAAGATGTGCTTTATACTTTTCCACATTCCCTCTGGAGTCATACTTTGTATTGTAAACCCATTTACAGCCTACTGTTTTGGCTCCTTTAGGGATCTTTTCTAAGTTCCAAACATCGTTGGAACTCATCGACCTCATCTCATCTTCCATAGCCTCCTGCCACTTCGATGAGTAAGGACTGCTCATGGCTTCTTCATATGAGGTGGGATCACCTTCCATATGACCTATCTCTGTATTATATACATAATCACTAGATATACATAATTCTCTTAAACCTTCCAAGGGTTTCTGTCTCTGGTGGATTTGGCTGCTGCACCTCCCTTTCATGCTCAACAATGGGTTCAGTCCGTTCCTGACGAGCAGGCTCCGGATCTTCGCCCATTGTAGTCACGGGTGGAGTCACAACAGGTGCTTGCACCTCAATCTCAGGGACTGTTGGTGTAGGCACAACAGGTAGCGAGAAAAATGGCTCCTGAACGATCGGAATAGGTGCATGCACCCTCTTCTCCTCAAGATCAATTTTTCGGGCTACCATGCTCCCCCTCATCAGTTCGTCTTCTAAAAAGACTACATGTCTCGTTTCTACAAACTTTGTATATCTGTCTGGACAGTAGAAACGATAACCTTTTGACTTTTTGGGATAGCCAATGAAGTGGCAACTGACTGTTTTGGGGTCTAACTTTGCAATGTTTGGATTAAACAATTTTGCCTCAGCTGGGCACCCCCACACCCTAAAGTGTTGAAGGGAAGGTACCCTTCCTGTCCATAGTTCGTACGGTGTTTTGGGCACCGACTTACTTGGCACTCTGTTGAGAATATGAACGGCGGTTTTTAGCGCCTCCATCCATAATCCCAATGGCAATGTGGAGTAACTCATCATGCTGCGCACCATATCCATAAGGGTACGGTTGCGCCTTTCAGCTACTCCATTTTGCTGAGGTTCGCCCGGCATGGTATACTGGGCGACTATTCCGGTCTCCTGCAAAAACCTCGCAAAAGGTCCAGGGACTTGTCCATATGGAGTGTGCTGACCGTAGTACTCCCCCCCACGGTCAGATCTCACTATTTTAATTCTTTTATCGTGTTGATTTTCAACTTCAGCTTTGAATATTTTAAATTTATCCAATGCCTCTGACTTTTCTTTGATTGGATAAATGTAACCAAAACGGGAGTAGTCGTCTGTGAATGTTATGAACGAGTCATAACCATCCACACTTTTCACCGGAAATGGTCCACAAATGTCAGTGTGGATAATTTCAAGTGTCGCTGTGCTTCGATTTGCGCCCTTTTTAATTTGGTTTTACAAATTTTCCTTTTATGCAATCGATGCACTGTTCCATGTCCGAGAACTCTAACGGAGGAAGAATATCATTTTTAGCGAGTCTTTCTATTCCCCCCCCCACAAAATATGGCCTAATCGACAGTGCCACAATTTCGATGAATCATGAGTTCTTTTTCTTTTCTTTTGTTCTTTATTCGACTCGGAATTATGTTCATCCACATTGCACACAGAATAAACTTTATCACACAAGGATAATAAATAAAGCTCATTGTGGAGGTAAGCAACCCCCACATGAGTATTATTACACCAAATGGCACATTTGCCATGTCCAAAATAACACTCATAACTGTCTTTGTCCAAGCGTGAGACACTAATCAAATTTCTATGTAAAGATGGAACATATAAAACGTCACGAAGCAGGATGGAGAATCCATCAGCTAACTCCAGAGAGATGTCGCCGACAGCTTCAACGCCTGCTTGGACTCCATTCGCGACTTCAATGCATCTTTCGTTTCTTTGCATAGTCCGGGTCGAATGGAATCCCTGTAAAGAATTTGCAACATGAACCGTTGCACCTGAGTCAATCCACCAAGTAGATTTCGAAAACTGTGTATACAGGGATTCATTAACAAATGAAACAATATTATTACCGTTTCTTGCCATTATGCTCTTTAGAAATTCGGGGCAGTCTTTCTTGTAGTGCCCCGTCTTCTTGCAGTGGACGCAGGTGTCTTTGTCAACTGAGAGAGGCTTTTGATAACTTTGATGATGAGCGGGACCTTTACCATGTGGCTTTGAAGGGGAACCACCAAAGTTCCTCTTCTTGTTGTCCTTCACATAGTTGAGTGAACCACCATGTGCATCTTTGAGTCTGTCCTCTTCCAGGACACACATGGCTATGGTCTTCTCTATGTCCCATTTTTCAGGGGTCATGTTGTAGTTGATCACAAAGTTTTCAAACTCTTTGGGCAATGAAGCCATGATGAGGTGGACCAGAAGAGCAGGCTTGAGCTCCAGGTCAGCATCCATGGGCTTAAGCTTAGCAGCCATGGTGCTCATCCTCAGGATGTGCTCTCTTATGCCGTGCCCACCTCCTGTATAATTTTCTGTGACCAGCTGCCTCAGCAGCTGGGTGGCATAAATCTTTGAAGAGCCAGTACTTTCTCTAGAAACTCCCTAATGGAAGCACACTCTGGAATCGAGCCCGCAATAGCTTTCTCGATTGTGTTCTTTGCGAAGGCCAAGCACTTCTTGTTGGCTGAGAGCCACTTTTGGTTGTCGATGGACCAAGACAACTCCAAAGGAGCATAGTCCTTCTTCTTTCTGTCCCACTCCTCATCAGAGTCTTTTGCCTCTCTTTCAGGCTCTTTTGGCTTGACTGGCTGTGGGGTTTCCACAACCCAGTCCAAATCGGCACAGCAAAAGGCCAATTCCACTTTCTTTCTCCAGTCGGAGTGGTTGTCACCTCGGAGTGTGGGGACATCTTTAAGGCTGCTCATCAAGGACTGCCCTCCTGTGGTGTCCACAATGAGGTGAGAACATTAAACAACAATTGCATGTAATAATTTATCGTTGGTCAAAATTAAAACACACAACTGTTCATGCAATTTAAAACTACATCACCGTTGGGCAGAAATAGAAATAAATGCATTTACAAAACTATAATTTATCATGATCATGTTATTAACGACGTTGGTCATAAAAATAACAGGACCACAATAATCACAATAAACTTTTAACATGCTCTTTTTACTTTTAATTCTATTACAAAGGAATTTGAAAGAGCAATTACTCTATTTGTAGCGGAAAACTATTAATAAAAAGTTCTATTTTCTTTATACTTTTCAGAAGCATTTCTTTTACTTTTCTGTTTCCTACACAATAATTTCGTTGGATAATTTTTGCATAGGAAAAACTAGATGAAAATTTGCCTAAAAAGGACAAAAAAAAACACCTAAAACATGCTTCTGATAAAAAGAAAAAAACATTAAACAGGAAAAGAACAAGTAACTGAGCCGCACCCCAGCTCTTCTGCGCAGCGCGCGCAGCACACTTTCGGCCCACGGCCCGTTAACATCCACGACGCCCACACTCGGCACGCCGTCACGCACGGCGGCCCACGACCACCTTACTTTCGGCCCATCGGCCCGAGACCATGCTAGGGTTTCTATCTCCACCGTCTGATGGCATCGGACGGCCACGCGCGACGATCGGCCGATCAAAACGACCAGACCGACGGGGGGGGGGGGGGGGGGGCAAACCCTAGTTTCATTTCCCCCGGTACGCGCCGCTCTCCCCTCCTCCCCCGATCCAGGGTTAGGGTTCCGGCCGTCCGGCGGTCGCCGCCGACCGACGGCGAGCTGGAGACGACGACCACCACCGCAGCGCGCCGCTCCAGCACCTCTTCCCCTCCCCCATCTCTCTGTCCCGCGACCCGCACGGAGGCGAATCCGGTGATAACGGCACCCCCCGCTGGCCCTCTTGCCGATGCGTGCGTGCACCCGAGGGTGGGCGCACCGCCGTCAAGGGGCTCAGCTGGCGGCGACCTTTCTCCGGCGACGGCCGGCGGTGAAGCTTGTCTTTGCCCCCGAGGGGGTTGGCTCCTTCTTCCGATGCCTCGGCTTGCCAATGAGCGTCGGATCCAGAGGGAATGGGGCGGCCTTGCGGCGGCCCCCTTTGCCGGCGAGCCCGAGGGCAAACGGTGAGCTTTCTTTCAATTTTTCCCTTTTTCTTTTGGATTAGGGTTTCGGGGAGGGGACCTTTTCTTTGATTTTCTTTTGAAACTGAACCAATCTAGTTGCTAGTAGGCTCTGATACCAATGTTACATCCAGTACTAGCACCAGATCGGTCACGGTACAACCTTTTAGGGTTTCCCCTATAACAGTGAGATTAATAGAGAGAGATAGAGGACAGAGAGGGAGAGGGGATCGGCGTGTCTACCTGTGGTAGGCGCCGAGCTCGAACTGCCGGCCATGATGGAGTGGTGGCGGCGGTGAGGCGAGTGGATGAGGGGGTGGCGGCAGTGGTGCTTCCCGTCAGCCTAGCGCTAACCCTAGATCGGAAGGGTGTATCGGTGGGGTGCTGGCAACGCGACGAACCTCATAGTGCGTGCCCCGGCCCCCACCTGTCTTTATAGCGCTGGTGACAGGGGCCAACCAACCATATTCGGTTGGGTGCCCCCGATCAGGGCGCATTGGATCTAAGGCCCGTGTGGCCGTTGGGCCACTACGGTGGAGATCGACCTAACAACAGGCTCACAAGATCACCATACCATCAATATTTTCATTGGGTGAGATCCTGCACAACAGAGATGCAATTGGCTAAATTGCAAAATGGTCAATTGAACTCGGAGAGTTCAATGTCTGTTTCGTGCCTTTAACATCAATCAAGCAAGTTGCAAGCACTTGTTGACTTTGTGGCTGAATTGACACAACCAGATCAACCCCAGAAGGACCAAGGAAACCTATCAGATGTATGGACTTTATTCTTCCACGAATAACTCATGCTTCAAGGCACTAGGGCTTGATTATACTGATCTCTCCAACAAGACAAAGCTTGCAATACACTTTGCAGATCAGTTTTCTGGCTACGAATAATGTAGCTGAATATGAGTGTCTGCTCGCCAGATTCTGAGTAACTTGTGCTCTTGTTATCCACTGCTTTTTTGTGAATGGGGATTCATATTGGTGGTGAAGCAAGTTTGCAAGGAGTATCGAACCTCGAATAAGACCATGACAGATTACCTCGCGAAGGTGAGGAAGCTGGAAAAGAAATTCATCTAAATTGAGGTCAAGTATGTCTCAAGGGATGACAGCTGCCTCGCCAATAGTCTTGCCTGCAAGGCATCCTCACGGTCTCCAGGGCAACACGAGATTTTAAAAGAGAAACTCTCGAAGCTGTCTATGAAGTCATTAGAGAACGCAACCGAAGGAGTGGTGGTCTACGAAGCCTATAACTAGCTCCAGGGCTCGCCAGGGATTGATGCCCCAAAAGGAGTTGCGAGGGAACTTGTGGCTTAGCTCAAGAGCGAAGTTTTGTGGATGATTGCAATTGGCATGTACCTTCAAGATCGAGTTGTGCCTGAGGATGATGCACTAGACGAGCAAATTTTCCATCGATCCAAGATTTATACCTTGGTGGATGGCATTATTTATCGAAAAGACACTCACGGAGAACTCTTGAAATGCATCTCTCAGAAGCACAGGGTAGATAACTACTTGAAGAAATCCATTGAGGTGTGTGTGGAGCTCACGCTTCCTTCCAAACCATAGTCAGAAAGGCATTTAGACAATGTTTCTATTGGACTGCGGCTCTCCATGCTGCAACTGAGTTGGTAAAAAATGTACAAACTGTCAATTTCACAGCAGAAGAGTATATCAACCCGCTAAAGTCTTACGGACGATTCCTTTGTCGTCGTCATTTGTGACTTAGGGCTGGATATTCTAGGGCCCTTTCTGGTAGCACCCGGAGGCTTCAAGTTCATATTTGTTGCAATTTACACCCTCACCAAGTGGATTGAAGTTGAGCTTGTCAGAAAAATTACATCGATTTATGTCGCCAAGAAATTCATCATAAAAAGCGTCATGATAAGATTCAGCGTACCGAGTAGGATCACCGGCACGACGTTCATTGATTACTGTGAGAAACTTGGCACTACAGTCTGCATTGCATCCGTGGCAAACCCACAAAGCAACGGACAGGTTGAGCGGGCGAATTTCCTGGTACTTAAGGGAATCAAAACCCATGTCTTCAACTTCTTATCCACCTACGCTAAAGCCTGGGCTTCCGAGTTGCCTAATGTACTGTGGGCACTTCCAACTACATCCAGCAGGGCGATAGGTGAAACACCTTTCTTCCTAATCTATGGGGTTGAAGCAATGCTACCCTGTGAACTAAAGATCAAATCTCCCCGAGTCGAACTATATGCCAATAACAATGAAATCCCGAGAAGACATGATGTCCTCAATGTTCTCGAAGAAAAAATGACACAAGTGTTGATAAGATCGGCGTTGTACCAGCAAGCTCTCCGACGCTACCACAACCAGAACATCCGTAAAAGATCTTTCAAACCTGGAGATCTGGTTCTACAACTCGTACAATGCCAGAAAAATAGCAACAAGCTGTCTCCAAAGTGGGAAGGTCCCTTTAGGGTGGTTAATCTAATCGACCAGGATCGTACAGGTTACCTATGGAAGATGGTCAAGTCCTTAAAAACTCTTAGAATATTGACTACCTTCGTAAGTTCTATATGTAAGTACTTAGAATATGTTTTGTAACATTTGTTACCATATTATCAATATATATCTTTTAGCCTATCTTTGAATGCATACCTTTAAAAACTGAGGTAAGGCGCAATTTAGAAACTTATACCCACACGCGCACTCGGTTTTTTAGACTGCTCATCCAAGAATATTTTCCCGATAGCTAGTCGGGAGTTTCATTTACATTGGGAGTACTAAACTTGTCGTGCTTATCTTTTCCTATTGAGAAGGGAAGAATTTTCCTTTTGGGACTGCAGAGAACCTTATCGGATCCCCGAGTGCCTGAAAACTTAGATGTTTTATGCTTGGAATCGAGCCTAAGGTCGTAGCAACAAACATCCCAATAAAAATTCCACAAACCTTAGAGCTATCCAAAATAGATGCTTGATACCTATTAAAACTCCTTTGTATTCAATAGAAGGATTACAGTCATACGCAGGAATTCTAGTAGAATTAGGAATCTCCCATTTAATAAGGTTTTCTGAGATCTTTTACAGATAAGCTAATGGAGAGATGATTAAAAAGTCCTAAAAGAGCTACCCGGCGAAGACGAAGGAGAGACTACCCTGCCCATTGAGAGGTCAAGGTCAGTAGTGCCCCAATCCCCAGCTAAACTCACCGGTGTTGCAGCTGGAGATAATTGACATCTCTGATGATGATGATTTGGACTCTCCACCGCCGGTAGCTTCTCTACGACGACGGTTCGGGGGAGGGATTGGCACCCAACCACCCTCGCTGGAATAACGCGAGGACACAAATGATGAAGCGGCGAGCGTCTTGCCATCTTTAATGGAGACACTACCAAAAGCCTCCTTCTTCTCCACCTCAACTGGCGCTTCTTCCTCTTCTATTTCCACCTCCGAAAGATCCCAATCCACCTCATCTTGGACCATAGGTTGGTGGCTTGCCATTTTTAATAGGGACGCCACGAGTCGCAGCCCTTTCTTCAACCTCCTCATCGGAGGAGACGTCGATGACCTAGACCACTGAACCAGATTCTGTGGTAGGCAATGGAGGGGTGAGAAGTGTGTACTCAGGGGAAGAAGATGAGTAGTCAGGAGAAGAAAGCATGTACTTAGGAGAAGGAGGAGAATCCATGATCCGACTCAACTTTGGTGCATCTGAAATCCAGCGCTCGAAGGTTTATATAGACCTCACCTACCGAGCTTTAATTCCGGGCATGGCTGCATTATGAGTCATGGGCGCCCAAGCGATGCTTGTTCATCAAAGCTATGTCTTTTTAGCTGATCGACATGTATAAAGAGGCGGACTTTGGTGCCAAATGGATGGAGCAATGATCCCTTCGCATTCATGATGGAGAATTTTTTCACCACCACGCAAACTTTCTACTGCCACGGTTCAACTTCCAAGCCTAGCCAGTGATGAGTCATATCTCCCTTGTACTTGGCAAGGATGGGATAATTTTTCAAGGCGACTAAAAAACCTACCCGGATGTGACAAAGAATCCAATACTCTCTTAAGAACTCGGAGGTGTTCGAAATCTTGTGTAGGTGATCTTAGAACCCAGGAAACCCGTTTAGATGTTTCATCCTAATCGGAAATCTGAGTCTGCTCAATGATATGATCGGACAAAAGCTTATCTTTGCTGGCTATATACTTGAACTGTCGAAGTCTCACTTCATGTGCTGATGGCGGGGCTTGACGATGAATAATGGATAGTTACCATATCTGCATACCCCAGGGTCTCTCGTAATTCTCAGGGCGTATCTTTATCTCTAGGAAGGGGATCCCTGGTGTTGAACGATGTGTTGTAACCGGAACCGGTTCGGTTCCGTTAGGGTTAGGGTTTTCCTATTCTCTCTCCCTTGTACTCCTATATATTGTACCCTGTGGTGAATCAATGCAATATACACAAAACCAATCTATCTTCTTGGTATCAGAGCACCAGGCTTCTCTCCGCCGCCGCCGCACCTCTCTTCTTCTTGCACCGCCATGGCCGACACCACCTCCTCCCCTACCACCTCGTCTATACCACCATTGACAATTGGTGCTCCCCTTCCCACGGATCTCCAAAACTCTCCCCCCTCTTCATCTCAAACCCAAAACCCTGCCATCACCACTGACGCACTCGATCTGTGCAACCTCAGCGCCACTCTACCGCTCATCAACACAACAACGGCTCCGCCATCCATGGCCTTCCAGAACCCACTCGCGCCTTATCCCTCCTCCCACCCTCTACTCGGCATCCACATCACCAACTACATCAAGTTCCAAGTCACCTCCGCCGGCGAGAACTTCTCCAAGTGGCGACAGATTGTCACCTTCCTTCTTACCATGTACAAGGCCATGGATCACATCACCGACGGTGCCGCTCCCAGCGCCCCCGACGACCTCTGGATGGCCGTGGACATCCACATCTCGCTGTGGTTCATGACGACTCTCAGCGACGACCTCTACCGCCTCGTCTCCAGCATCGACGGCCGCGCCTGCTCCACCTGGTCCAGGCTCATGAGGTTCTTCCTCAACAACGAGGCCTCGCGCTACGTCTTCCTCAGCAAAGCCTTCCGATCTATGACACGCGGCGATCTCCCCATCTCCACCTACGTGTGGGGACCCCGGACTAGCTGTCCGAAATACCCTTGTGCCTACAACATCAGCGATCCCATGATCAGTCTGTCGCTGAGCACAATCAAACTGGTATCAAAAGAACATCCATAAATACCGAAGGAATTTACTTACTTGATTGAAGCCATAAGCTTCAATAGGTACTTGCAGCGGAAATCACCAAACAACGTGGAGCCCAAGTCATATGCCACAACCCCACAGGCAACTGACTGGGAAGCGCCCTAGTTCGCATTGACGTCATTAACCACTTCTTCTTCGAACTGCTCCTCTTCAGAATCTGGCTAAGATAATAGCCAGGGACGAAACCAATATGAGTACATTTGAATGTACTCGCAAACTACCCCCGGAATGAGCATGCAATAGCATCATTTTTATTATAATAAAAACCTTTATTTTGAGAAGACATCTATATATCTTTGTTGAAAAAAAGGAAATAAGGCTTTTAGAACATTTTCCCATAAATCTATCTTTGTAAGAATTTTCTTTTAAAACTTTTTCCCGAAAATACATCTTTGTTGAAAAAGGTAAGAAGTCTCTTTAATAAACATTTTCCCCGGAAAACCACCATTTGTTTATTTCTCCAAAACTCCTCCTTTTCCGACCAAAACCATTCCTGGTCAAATCATTTTTCCAACAACCTTTTACCAACCCTTTGGTATAGTTGCATAAAACATTTTCCACTTTCAAGACACAAAACTTTGCACTTCTCGACCATAGCCCCTCAGGGTACTCTCCTTTTCCAGCAACCTCATACCGACTCATCGGTATAGTTGCACATAAACAACATCTCCATTTTGCTTTCAAATCTTAAAACATTCCAAAACTTGCACATGGTCAGAGGACAGCCTCCCAACTGTCCATATCCGAGGACTCGGCTATTCGAATAGTTTTACCCTCTGCAGAGGTAGCACGCTTTTAACCCACATCCATCCGGTAGCTCATCGTGTCAGCCACGTCCCGCCATACAAGCTGTATGCGAAGTTGAGCCACCGACCATAGCCTCTCCTTTGCTCATGCTAGTATAGGATCCTACCCATATGATAATTCCCATCGACACTCAGTCCGGTCCCCGTCGGCAACCCCAAGTGTGAGGACTCATATGTTTTTCCCGGCGACCACATTTATGAAGTCTTCAATCCTCCTCCTTATCTTTCCATAGAGTTTGAGCGAGGACCCAGGTCAGGGGAGTTCACAAACCATCCCCTCACGCATAACGGAGTCATCTCCGTCGATGAGGTATCCCATACTAATAAGAGCAAATTATATGACTAAGCCCCGTTCCCATATGGGGGTAAACGTGGTCGCACAGGTTATTGGCTGGTCGTCATAGTACAAAGACACAATGTGCATTTTTCATAAACACCACCATTCTCCATTTCTCCACTTCAACACCGATATCACGGCATTCCACATTTGTCCAAGTACTTCCAAAGGAGTTTTGAGTAAACCATATTTTTCCCATCCTATAGTTTGATATACCCTATCTTATATATCTACATTGGTGGCAAAATAGTTTCCATATACTTTTTGGAAAAGGTTTTATAAATCTTTGCTTTAAAAGTAAAACATTTGATCAAAGTAGATGCATATATATATGTAGGTGCAAGCTCAGAGAGTAGCTTGCCTGATTTCAGCATGATGTTCCTGGACTTCTCCTCATTGATCAAAGAAATAAACTCTCATCATTCTCCGATAAATCCTTTCCAAATACCACCCCGGTAGCGTTTATCTCTAGCGTCGCAACATGAAAATAAAACAACACGCAATAAGCAAACCAAACCACAAGTGGTATACAAACAAGTAATCAACCACATCATAGCACTAATTTAATCAAGCAACAAACTAAGATCTACATTTACAAGGGCATTATACTCACAGGAGTATAACACCAAACACATGCTAAAACAAGAGGGCACAAAGACACCCTCAACTAGAGGTAGTTAACAACCATTTTTCCCTAATCAGGAAATACTTCAGACAAAAGTTAAACTACCAAGTAATCTTGGTAATTCAAAATATCTCACCAAGCTAAGGTGGATACACTAACAAGATATTTAAGCTAGTACTCAACTCAAGACTATCAAGTTTATCAAGCCATGCAAACATATTACCCATACCAATATGTCTAACAAATACCACTAACAGTACTAACATATTATAACCTTCTAAACAGTAATAACATGCAAACAACAGTACCACAACAATCATTAACCAGCAAGGCACACATATTAATCACACACAATATTCTCACATTAAAATAAATAAGCATAGCAATTCTTAATTACTAGAGGAAAAGTTATATAGGGAATAAAACCCTAACAAATACATGACTCACAAGTAGTTCCCCTAACATGCTAGTAAAATTAGGAAACATGTCACAACAGTGGATTACCACCCTACACATGCTAGGAATCACATTTGTAACAATAAAGTTATAATACAATAATTAATAAAGGTCTAATAAAAATAGGCAGAAAAGGCCTAAAACTTGTAATTAGCACCACAGTCAAACCATGACTCCTAAATTCAAACAAAATTAGGGGTAGGTTCTTCTATACATATAGAAGACAATCCAATTGGATTTACCCCAAAAAGTATTTTTAATCTAGAACTAAAAATCATCAAAATGCTACTGTTGTCAAATTTAAACTTAATAGAACTTTAGTTTCACAAATCTCCTGCATGCTTGGCTTATAGATCTAGAAAGGTATCACTTCAGACTATCCATAGAATTTTAGTTTGCAATTTTTGGATATATAAAACTCTAGATATTGAATATTTAGTGAAAAAGATACTTTTTACAAGTTTTAGTCTAGACAACAATTAAAAATATATTTTAACAAGGAACCAGTTCTGCATGATTAAGAAAACACATAGGAACTCTACAAAATTTGAATCACTCAAATTGCTAGCACAGATTTACCACAAACGAATTAAATCTACACTGTAGTTTTAATAGGAAATAAAAACAGATAAACGATTTGCTGGAAAAACTAGAGGAGTGGGCCAAATCTGGCTAGGCCTGGGCAGCACAGTGCTGGGCCGGCCCACGGCCGTGCGCGCGCAGGCGAGGGGTTAAGTCACCGTTGATCTCCCAATGGACGGTCTAGATTAGATCGTTTTGGAGTTGAACGGGACCGTCGATCTTGAAATCGACGGACCTGGCTCGTTTCCTTCCTCTCGTCTCGCTGTGCAGAGACAGAGGGCTCGCAGTGGCGTCGAGCAAGGGCTGCTCACCTAGGGGTTCTGCGAGGCGATGCGGAGGACTGGTCCGTGGTGCGGAGGGCTTGGGGAGGTCGGGGCTGCAGCAGTTCTTCTCGGCGAGTTCCCAGAGACGGCGTGGTCGAGGACGTCCGCGACGGACACGGCGGCAGCTATGGTCACGGGTCCGTCGACGGTGAGCTTCCGTGTGGCTTCCTCGGATTCCAGCGAAGCGTGGCCGTGCTCTGCCGTGGCAGCGATGCGCGGCAGCGGCGTGCTCGCCCTCCAGGCGGTGCACGGGAGAGAGTGGAGTGAGGGAGAGAGAGACGGGAGCGGTGTGTGGTGAGAGCATGGTGCGGGCGGGGTATTTGTACCCCGAGGTCCGGTCCATGGTGGACGCGGCGCGGGAGAGGTGCAGAGAGGGGGAGAGTTCGCCGTAGGGGCGGCTACGGTGCCCAAGGTGCTCAGGGGTAGCCGTGGTGCGTGGTGGCGAGCTGAGCGTCGACGAATTTGGGACGGGGCTGAGATCAAAGGGGCGGTGCGCGGCGTGCTCGGGCACGGCCGTCTCGGGCGGGCGCGGCTGCGGCGTGGCGCGAAGCGGCAAAGGGGGTCCTCTCTGGGCTGGCTGTGGAAGCAGAGGAGCAAGGGAGAGAGAGGGGGGGCACGGTGCGGGCTCGTCACGGCGTCGCCACGTCCTTCCTTCACTGCCGACAATGGCGACGTGCGGCGCGGGCACTGTCCCCTGGAGCTCCTCCTCGACCCTAACCCAAAATCTTCGACTCCGGCGAGTGCAGTGAGGCTAGAGATGCTAGAGGGATCGAATGGAGGCTTCAAATCGACGGATTAAACACTGAATCAACGAATTAATTCTCGGATTTGAGGATTTGGGGAAGAACACACTTCCTGTCCACCAAGTGCTCGATGAAATGCTTGAACCAAATTCAACTTCTTATTTTTGGATTTTATTTTCAAAATTTGCTGCACATATGTTTATCAAGATTTGTGGTGATGCTTAATTATTTATTTGACATGTGCAACATAGCCCATTTTATGATTTAAATAAGATAAAGAAAGATGTTGAATTTAAATTTGGGATTTTTTTTCTTGGAAATATTTATTTGAGAGAGAAAAGTTGTAGGAACAAAATGGGAGTGCTTATATTCTCACTCCACTGAATTTGGTACAAAAGAAATTTAGTTACTTGCTTGGAGAATTTTGTTTGTCACTTGTCACATGATTTCTTGTTTTTAACTTTTGTTTTACTTCTTTTCTTTTCTTCAAGATTTTAATTTGGGGCAAGCAATCAACATAAAACAAATCAAGAAGCAAGCACCACAAGCCACAAGCATAACCAAAATAGCAAAAGTTTTTGTTGGCCCTCATTTTTGGACTAATAATACTTGTTAAAATTTTGGGATGTTACAGATCCTTCCCCCCTTAAAAATAAATCTCGTCCTCGAGATTTGCCCGGTGGTAACAGGGGAGTACGAGGGCACGGGTTTTGGGTTGGCTATACTTCTGAGGTCGATGCTTCTTCAGTGAGGTCGCCATGTGAGATCTTGACAAATTGAGGTTGTGAGGCTTTCTTTGTCGATAGACTTCTGTGCTGAATTCAGATCCTTGATGATGGGGTTGTCTTGATGATTGGCTCGGATGGATAGTCTTGGTCGGCTGTTTCTAGATACTATAAGACTAAAAGCGCACGGATCTAATTATTACCACGTTCTTGTATACCTATTGCAGGTCTTCCCCCCTTAAAAAGGGATTTTGAAGGTTCATGTTGAGGGTGGCATCTGGAGTTGAATTGGAGGCACTATTCTTCCGAGGTATCTTGACGATCTTTGTCGTGGGTGTCATTCCTCAGTGCTTGGGTCAGTGCAGATGTCACTTAATGATTTTATCTTCTTACGAGGCTCGCAGATAGGGACGCGTTGTTCTCAGGATGCGTCAAGTCTGTGTACTTGACTCTCTCCGGTTTCTAGTTAGAAGAAGGATGTTATAAACTTCTAAGTGTGTCTGGACTTGCTTGGTGGTTGATGTTGTCACTAGTAGGTGCTTCCGTCGTTTGATTCTTCTAGCCCTTCTTCAGCTGAGTAGAGGAGGTACTTCCTTCAAAGAAGGTCTGTTGTGACGTCAAATTGCCTTAGTCATACAAGAAGGATTGGTTAACAAGGTAGTCATCAAACTACTTTTCATATTCCAGAGGCGGAGATGTACTGGATTATCTGACGTTTCGTTTATTTGGATATGACACTCAATTGTTTGAGCATACAAAAGTGATTTGTTAACAAGTTCATGAGGCTTGTTACCAAAGTACTTCTATACAACACGAACATTGGAATATCACATTATTTCTAGAGAGATTAACAATAATAGATTTTGATATAAGAGTTTCGAGATGCCCCATGATAGTCTGGTATATTACTTCTTTGCCAACCTAAGAAATCTCTCTTTAATGTCTGCTTGTCGTAGTTCTTCCTTCCGGTGGTCTCTGAGATTGAATCTTCATAGCAACTCTTATACACTCTTTGAGTTCCTCTAGTTACCAATCCTAAATGAGTCTCCTTATGTCTTAGTTTATTGTCAAGGCATGCAGCCCTGTGTTATAAGTTAGTACTATCGCGGTTACTTAGGTCAGGTGTCATTCTTGAGTTAGATACGATCCGTTGGTGTGGTATTCCTTCACATATTAATCATACGGTATAAGCTTGTGTTAGACATGTCAACATTACTTGTCTTGAAGAGTCTAAAAAGGATTTTATTAAAAATGACGGATCTTACATTGAACCCAAACACTGCTGACTAAATAGGACCCATACTTCTTCTCGATGGTTAATGATCTTGAAAGGCCCACTATTCCTTGGTGCTAATTTTCCTTTGACATGGAAACGCTGCATTCCTTTGAAGGGTGCTGAACAGTCTCCTTGGGATTGGGGCATTCTCTGGCGTAGTGACCCTTGTTGCCGCATTCAAAGCAGACAACATTGGCACGGTTGGAGTTGTTTGGGCGCTTAGGAAAGGTGGGGCGCGGGACTGACGGGGGTTGATAGGCAGGCTTGGGGGCTTGCTGACAGGGCTTCTTCCTGTGAAGGGTTCTTCCAGAGCGGAGGCACAACTGGTGATATGTTTCTAAGGTTGGTGTTGGCTCCTTGCGTTTTCTCCCCTCCTGGTGCCTCGGATTGCAATATGGGCTGGATGTTTTAGTGGGCGTCTTTTTCGGTGTGTGGACGGCGTCTTGAGCAATCTTCTCCTGAGCATCTTTTACTGCGTCTATTATGAATTTCATAGGACACTTAGCCGGAACATGATCATCTCCTTCGCATAGGTAGCAAGTGACGCTAGCGGTTGGGCACTTGCCAGTTGGATGAAAATTAAAACAGTGCGGGCAGCGGCCAGGGCATTGACTGGCCTGATGTCCACCCCTTCCGCACTGACTACAAGCCTTTCCTTGGGGTGGTCCCTTCCTTGTTTTGTACGTAAGGGGACACTTCCGGGTCATGTGTCCACGTTCGTTGCAAGTGTAGCACCAACGGTGTTCTCTGATGACGTCCTCTCTAATTCTCTTGGGCAGATCTTTAGACGTATGGGACTCTTCTCTTTCAAAGGTTGTCGAGTGGGTTCCTGGGGCGGCTTCGATTTGATGGAGCGAAGGACTTTGGGTTGCTTCCAAACCGGAACTGATGTAGGAGTGCTCCCGGGACATCTCCGTCTGGGGAACTATGATTGCCGGAATTGAGTTAAACAAAATTTTGTAGAGGTAGTCAAAACGAAATTTTAAAATCGCAACTGAACTACCGTGATCAGGATACCTGATTACTCTTCGTAAGTAAGTACTAGGGGTTTATTAACTAGACGTGTTTTGAAAAACACACAGGAGAAACAACACACAAGCAGAGAACTTACTAACAAACAATACACAAGGTACATCTAGTACCACTGGACACCTAATACTCGTGGTAACCGGGTAGTACAACCAGGGTTCCTATCATATGTTTTTCCTACGGGTTTTTGTTAAACATGGTGGCTGAAATCTTCATTCTGTCGCCTTTGACTTCGGCTGAAAGATATTGAGATCGTCGAAGTCGCAACTTGAGTAGAATTGTGGATGTTGAGTTGAGGTCTTCGGAGGTCTCTTGCTTTGTTGACATTGACGATCCTGGTATTTGCTGATCAACCGCGTTGATGTTGAATGTTGAATATTCGAGATGGGAGCTTCCTCTTGTAGGTGCTAGCTAATTTAGGTCTCACTTGGATTCATCGTCAAGTATTTTGAACAGGTAAGAGGGAGTAGAGAAATCCTTAGAAAATCGTAAAATAGAGGGATGAGACTCGGAATTTTTTTTGAGAAGGTGAGAAGAGTGGAAGTTATTTTTGGACTTCCTTAGATAAAAATATGTTTTTGGTAGCAATATACTTTTAACAAAATATTTCTTTCCTAACTAACGTCCATGCTAACTAAGGTCTGTTACAGTCAGGATGGCTCTGATACCAAGTCTGTGGGGACCCCGGACTAGCTGTCCGAAATACCCTTGTGCCTACAACATCAGCGATCCCATGATCAGTCTGTCGCTGAGCACAATCAAACTGGTATCAAAAGAACATCCATAAATACCGAAGGAATTTACTTACTTGATTGAAGCCATAAGCTTCAATAGGTACTTGCAGCGGAAATCACCAAACAACGTGGAGCCCAAGTCATATGCCACAACCCCACAGGCAACTGACTGGGAAGCGCCCTAGTTCGCATTGACGTCATTAACCACTTCTTCTTCGAACTGCTCCTCTTCAGAATCTGGCTAAGACAATAGCCAGGGACGAAACCAATATGAGTACATTTGAATGTACTCGCAAACTACCCCCGGAATGAGCATGCAATAGCATCATTTTTATTATAATAAAAACCTTTATTTTGAGAAGACATCTATATATCTTTGTTGAAAAAAAGGAAATAAGGCTTTTAGAACTTTTTCCCATAAATCTATCTTTGTAAGAATTTTCTTTTAAAACTTTTTCCCGAAAATACATCTTTGTTGAAAAAGGTAAGAAGTCTCTTTAATAAACATTTTCCCTGGAAAACCACCATTTGTTTATTTCTCCAAAACTCCTCCTTTTCCGACCAAAACCATTCCTGGTCAAATCATTTTTCCAACAACCTTTTACCAACCCTTTGGTATAGTTGCATAAAACATTTTCCACTTTCAAGACACAAAACTTTGCACTTCTCGACCATAGCCCCTCAGGGTACTCTTCTTTTCCAGCAACCTCATACCGACTCATCGGTATAGTTGCACATAAACAACATCTCCATTTTGCTTTCAAATCTTAAAACATTCCAAAACTTGCACATGGTCAGAGGACAGCCTCCCAACTGTCCATATCCGAGGACTCGGCTATTCGAATAGTTTTACCCTCTGCAGAGGTAGAACGCTTTTAACCCACATCCATCCGGTAGCTCATCGTGTCAGCCACGTCCCGCCATACAAGCTGTATGCGAAGTTGAGCCACCGACCATAGCCTCTCCTTTGCTCATGCTAGTATAGGATCCTACCCATATGATAATTCCCATCGACACTCAGTCCGGTCCCCGTCGGCAACCCCAAGTGTGAGGACTCATATGTTTTTCCCGGCGACCACATTTATGAAGTCTTCAATCCTCCTCCTTATCTTTCCATAGAGTTTGAGCGAGGACCCAGGTCAGGGGAGTTCACAAACCATCCCCTCACGCATAACGGAGTCATCTCCGTCGATGAGGTATCCCATACTAATAAGAGCAAATTATATGACTAAGCCCCGTTCCCATATGGGGGTAAACGTGGTCGCACAGGTTATTGGCTGGTCGTCATAGTACAAAGACACAATGTGCATTTTTCATAAACACCACCATTCTCCATTTCTCCACTTCAACACCGATATCACGGCATTCCACATTTGTCCAAGTACTTCCAAAGGAGTTTTGAGTAAACCATATTTTTCCCATCCTATAGTTTGATATACCCTATCTTATATATCTACATTGGTGGCAAAATAGTTTCCATATACTTTTTGGAAAAGGTTTTATAAATATTTGCTTTAAAAGTGAAACATTTGATCAAAGTAGATGCATATATATATGTAGGTGCAAGCTCAGAGAGTAGCTTGCCTGATTTCAGCATGATGTTCCTGGACTTCTCCTCATTGATCAAAGTAATAAACTCTCATCGTTCTCCGATAAATCCTTTCCAAATACCACCCCGGTAGCGTTTATCTCTAGCGTCGCAACATGAAAATAAAACAACACGCAATAAGCAAACCAAACCACAAGTGGTATACAAACAAGTAATCAACCACATCATAGCACTAATTTAATCAAGCAACAAACTAAGATCTACATTTACAAGGGCATTATACTCACAGGAGTATAACACCAAACACATGCTAAAACAAGAGGGCACAAAGACACCCTCAACTAGAGGTAGTTAACAACCATTTTTCCCTAATCAGGAAATACTTCAGACAAAAGTTAAACTACCAAGTAATCTTGGTAATTCAAAATATCTCACCAAGCTAAGGTGGATACACTAACAAGATATTTAAGCTAGTACTCAACTCAAGACTATCAAGTTTATCAAGCCATGCAAACATATTACCCATACCAATATGTCTAACAAATACCACTAACAGTACTAACATATTATAACCTTCTAAACAGTAATAACATGCAAACAACAGTACCACAACAATCATTAACCAGCAAGGCACACATATTAATCACACACAATATTCTCACATTAAAATAAATAAGCATAGCAATTCTTAATTACTAGAGGAAAAGTTATATAGGGAATAAAACCCTAACAAATACATGACTCACAAGTAGTTCCCCTAACATGCTAGTAAAATTAGGAAACATGTCACAACAGTGGATTACCACCCTACACATGCTAGGAATCACATTTGTAACAATAAAGTTATAATACAATAATTAATAAAGGTCTAATAAAAATAGGCAGAAAAGGCCTAAAACTTGTAATTAGCACCACAGTCAAACCATGACTCCTAAATTCAAACAAAATTAGGGGTAGGTTCTTCTATACATATAGAAGACAATCCAATTGGATTTACCCCAAAAAGTATTTTTAATCTAGAACTAAAAATCATCAAAATGCTACTGTTGTCAAATTTAAACTTAATAGAACTATAGTTTCACAAATCTCCTGCATTATTGGCTTATAGATCTAGAAAGGTATCACTTCATACTATCCATAGAATTTTAGTTTGCAATTTTTGGATATATAAAACTCTAGATATTGAATATTTAGTGAAAAAGATACTTTTTACAAGTTTTAGTCTAGACAACAATTAAAAATATATTTTAACAAGGAACCAGTTCTGCATGATTAAGAAAACACATAGGAACTCTACAAAATTTGAATCACTCAAATTGCTAGCACAGATTTACCACAAACGAATTAAATCTACACTGTAGTTTTAATAGGAAATAAAAACAGATAAACGATTTGCTGGAAAAACTAGAGGAGTGGGCCAAATCTGGTTAGGCCCGGGCAGCACAGTGCTGGGCCGGCCCACGGCCGTGCGCGCGCAGGCGAGGGGTTAAGTCGCCGTTGATCTCCCAATGGACGGTCTAGATTAGATCGTTTTGGAGTTGAACGGGACCGTCGATCTTGAAATCGACGGACCTGGCTCGTCTCCTTCCTCTCGTCTCGCTGTGCAGAGACAGAGGGCTCGCAGTGGCGTCGAGCAAGGGCTGCTCACCTAGGGGTTCTGCGAGGCGGTGCGGAGGACTGGTCCGTGGTGCGGAGGGCTTGGGGAGGTCGGGGCTGCAGCAGTTCTTCTCGGCGAGTTCCCAGAGACGGCGTGGTCGAGGACGTCCGCGACGGACACGGCGGCAGCTATGGTCACGAGTCCGTCGACGGCGAGCTTCCGTGTGGCTTCCTCGGATTCCAGCGGAGCGTGGCCGTGCTCTGCCGTGGCAGCGATGCGCGGCAGCGGCGTGCTCGCCCTCCAGGCGGTGCACGGGAGAGAGTGGAGTGAGGGAGAGAGAGACGGGAGCGGTGTGTGGTGAGAGCATGGTGCGGGCGGGGTATTTGTACCCGAGGTCCGGTCCATGGTGGACGCGGCGCGGGAGAGGTGCAGAGAGGGGGAGAGTTCGCCGTAGGGGCGGCTACGGTGCCCAAGGTGCTCAGGGGTAGCCGTGGTGCGTGGTGGCGAGCTGAGCGTCGACGAATTTGGGACGGGGCTGAGATCAAAGGGGCGGTGCGCGGCGTGCTCGGGCACGGCCGTCTCGGGCGGGCGCGGCTGCGGCGTGGCGCGAAGCGGTAAAGGGGGTCCTCTCTGGGCTGGCTGTGGAAGCAGAGGAGCAAGGGAGAGAGAGGGGGGGCACGGTGCGGGCTCGTCACGGCGTCGCCACGTCCTTCCTTCACTGCCGACAATGGCGACGTGCGGCGCGGGCACTGTCCCCTGGAGCTCCTCCTCGACCCTAACCCAAAATCTTCGACTCCGGCGAGTGCAGTGAGGCTAGAGATGCTAGAGGGATCGAATGGAGGCTTCAAATCGACGGATTAAACACTGAATCAACGAATTAATTCTCGGATTTGAGGATTTGGGGAAGAACACACTTCCTGTCCACCAAGTGCTCGATGAAATGCTTGAACCAAATTCAACTTCTTATTTTTGGATTTTATTTTCAAAATTTGCTGCACATATGTTTATCAAGATTTGTGGTGATGCTTAATTATTTATTTGACATGTGCAACATAGCCCATTTTATGATTTAAATAAGATAAAGAAAGATGTTGAATTTAAATTTGGGATTTTTTTCTTGGAAATATTTATTTGAGAGAGAAAAGTTGTAGGAACAAAATGGGAGTGCTTATATTCTCACTCCACTGAATTTGGTACAAAAGAAATTTAGTTACTTGCTTGGAGAATTTTGTTTGTCACTTGTCACATGATTTCTTGTTTTTAACTTTTGTTTTACTTCTTTTCTTTTCTTCAAGATTTTAATTTGGGGCAAGCAATCAACATAAAACAAATCAAGAAGCAAGCACCACAAGCCACAAGCATAACCAAAATAGCAAAAGTTTTTGTTGGCCCTCATTTTTGGACTAATAATACTTGTTAAAATTTTGGGATGTTACACTACGCCAGCAAACTGCAACGCCTTGGTGACGACCTAGCCGCGATCGGTCGCCCTGTCGATGACCGCGACCTGACCCTCCAGTTCATCGACGGTCTCGGTGAAAAGTTCAAGCTTCAGGCTGAGATCCTCAAGATTGCGGTGCCCACCTTCTCGGATGCCTGCTCCCGTCTCCAACTTGCCGAAGTCGACGATGCCTCTCAACAGCAACAAGCCGGTACTCAGGCGATGGTTGTCCACACCGGTTCACATAGCACCCCTACCAGTGGCACTCCCCCGCGCATCCCAGGCGTCAGCCCCAACTACAAGGGTCGGAATCCGATCCCTGGGTTCCAACACCCTAACCAGGGCACCAACGGAGGTCGTGACAACAACCGTGGCGGTGGTCGTGGCCGCAACGGCGGCGGTGGCCGCACTGATCAGGGCAACGGCCGCACTGACCAAGGTGGCCGTGGCCACAATGACCAAGGTGGCCGTGGGGGTGCCCAGCAGCCCTGGCTTGGCTACTTCGCACCGATGGGACACCCTTCCCTCCCCCGCTCCCCCTGGATTCCGCCGAATTCATCCGTGTTCTTAGCCCGCGCCCCGGCATGCCCACTCAGGCATACCCAATGATGTACCAGCCTCCCGCTCCACCTGCCTAGACGCCGTCATGGGATCACACCGCCCTCTACCAAAGGGCTCCTAGCTACGGCAACGCGTTCCCTCAACGCAATGACTGGATCATGGACTCAGGCGCCACTTCTCATGTCACCGGCAACCAAGGTATATTGACCTCATCTCGTCCCGTTTTAGAGCACAATTCTCATCATATTGTTGTTGGTAATGGTTCTCGTCTTCCTGTGCTTGCTACCGGTACGGCTCACCTCACATCTAGACCTTTCACCCTCCGTGATGTCCTTGTCTCCCCTTCCATTATTCAAAACCTTTGCAGCACTCGTAAATTTGTTCGTGACAATAGTTGCACCGTTGAATTTGACCCATTTGGCTTCTCCTTGAAGGATCTGTTAACCAGGAAGGTCCTCATGCGCTCCAATAGCTCCGGCGACTTGTATCCGTTCTTTGGAGACCACGGCACCTCCACTACCTCCGCCCTCACCGTCACTAGTGACGTCTGGCATCGACGTCTTGGCCATCCCAGCGCTTCCGCCCTGTCACATTTACCTTTAGATTTTTTATCTCATTGTAATAAAAGTACTCATTCGCAAACTTTGTGTGATGCTTGTCAGTTAGGAAAACATACTCGTTTACCTTTTTCCACCTCTCATTCTCATGCGTCGTCTCCTTTTGATCTTATTCACTGTGATCTTTGGACATCACCGATTATTAGTTGTTCTGGCTATAAATATTACCTTGTGATCTTAGATGATTTCTCTAGTTTTTCGTGGGTGTTTCCTCTACGAGCTAAATCCGACACTTGTGACACTCTTCTTCGTTTCTTCTCCTTTGTCGCCACACAGTTTCATCAAACCATTCGCTGCCTCCAATGTGATAACGGCGGTGAATTCCTTACTACTACCCTATGCACCTTTATGTCATCTCATGGTGTTTTGTTACGCCTCTCCTGCCCCTACACTTCACCGCAAAACGGACGTGCTGAGCGCATGCTTCGCACCACTAATGATGTAGTTCGTACCCTTCTCTTCCAATCCAAACTACCACCACACTTCTGGGTCGAAGCACTACATACAGCCAACCATCTCTTAAACATACGACCCTCCCGTGTCATTGGAAATTTCACTCCCTAGTTTCTCCTCTATGGCGTGCACCCCGCATATGATCACCTACGCACCTTTGGCTGCCTTTGCTTTCCCAACCTTTCACACTCCATCGACCACAAACTCTCCCCTCGTTCTACACGATGCATCTTTCTTGGATACCCACGCGAGCAAAAAGGCTATCGGTGTCTTGATCTTCACACACGTAAAGTTATAATCTCACGACATGTTGTCTTTGATGAAACTTGTTTTCCCTCTGTAACTAACAATCCTACTCCCTCCACACCACCATCTACGGATGATTTCGTCGTCCAATCCGCCCTACCCACCGGACCCCTGCCAGTCTTCCCCGCTCCGCGAGCTCCTTCCCCATCGTCCCCACCGCCTGTTCATCCCACCACCCCGACATCAACTCAACACACAACTCCGCGCCATTCACCGTCTCCTACCTCTCCGCCACACCCCATCTGGACGCCAACACCATCGCCAACCCAGCCACCAACACCTATGCCTAGCCCCATTAGCTCGTCCTCACCTCTCTCGTCATCGATTACCACTGCTAGCGCGCCCCCTCCTCTATCCATTCCAGTAACTCCTCCTGAAAATTCCCATCGCATGCACACTCGTGCCAAATCTGGTTATTTCATGCCCAAACAACACTTTAGTAACTCCGTTTCCACCGCTATCTCACCTATTCCTTCGTCGTACCGTACAGCACTTAAGGACGCCCGTTGGCACGATGCTATGCGTGATGAATTTGATGCTCTAATTCGGAATGACACTTGGTCTTTAGTTCCTTGCCCTGCAGGTGTTAATGTTGTTACTGGCAAATGGATCTTTCGACATAAACTTCACCCTGATGGTACTTTGGCACGGTACAAGGCTCGTTGGGTTCTTCGCGGTTTCACACAGCAGGAAGGAGTTGACTATAGTGAGACCTTCAGTCTAGTGGTGAAACCAACAACAGTTCGTGTGGTCCTCAGTATTGCCACCTCTCGGTCTTGGCCTATTCATCAGTTGGATGTGAAGAATGCCTTCTTACATGGGGAACTGACTGACACCGTCTATTGCACTCAGCCAGATGGTTTTGTTGATGCAGCTCGACCTACTCATGTTTGCAAACTGAAGAAGTCCCTATATGGCCTCAAACAAGCACCCCGCACCTGGTTTCTTCGGTTCACTGCTTATCTTCATACACTCGGGTTTGTCACCTCCAGAAGTGATTCTTCACTCTTTATTTTCAGATCCTCGACGGTCACTGCCTACTTGCTACTTTATGTTGACGATATCATATTGACAGCCAGTACTCCTACCTTCTAACAGCAAGTTATTGCTTCCCTTAATTCGGAATTTGCCATGACAGATTTGGGAGCTCTACATCACTTTCTTGGTGTCAATGTACATCGTACATCTCATGGGTTGTTTCTCTCGCAGCAGCAGTATGCTAATGAACTCTTGGAACGGGCCAACATGCTGAATTGCAACCCCATCTCTACACCGATTGACACCAAGTGCAAATTGTCTGCAACTGATGGCAAACCTGTTTCGGATCCGTCTCACTATCGAAGTATTGTTGGAGCCCTTCAGTATTTGACACTCACCCGGCCAGACCTCTCTCATGTTGTACAACAAGTATGCTTGTTTATGAATGATCCACGTGATGCTCACCTTCAGCTGGTAAAACGGATTTTGCGCTACGTCAAAGGGACAACTCATCTTGGTCTTCAGTTACATGTCGGCTCCTCATCCGACTTGGTGGCATATTCCGATGCTGATTGGGCCGGTTGCCCTGACACCCGGAAGTCTACTTCCGGCTTCTGTGTTTTTCTTGGCTCCAACTTGGTCTCGTGGTCTTCCAAACGACAACAGACAGTGTCTCGGTCCAGTGCTGAAGCAGAATATTGAGCTGTCGCAAACTATGTTGCTGAATCAGTATGGCTACGCCAACTTCTCACCGAGCTTCATCAGCCGCCGTCCAAAGCCACAATTGTGTATTGTGACAACATCATATGTCGACGAATCCTGTGCAACATCAGCGCACAAAACACATAGAGATCGACCTGCATTTTGTTCGTGATCGAGTTGCTCTTGGCGAAGCTCGTGTTCTTCATGTTCCAACAAGCTCACAGTTTGCCGATATTTTCACCAAAGGATTACCTACACCAGTGTTTGAGGAATTCCGAACCAGTCTCAACGTTTTACCAAGCCACGTTTCGACTGCGGGGGGGTGTTGGACGATGTGTTGTAACCGGAACCGGTTTGGTTCCGTTAGGGTTAGGGTTTTCCTATTCTCTCTCCTTGTACTCCTATATATTGTACCCTTTGGTGAATCAATGCAATATACACAAAACCTATCTATCTTCTCCTGGAAGAAAAAATTGCCCACAGATACCCAAGGCGTCCCATAATCGGAAAGGTATATCTCCAAGAATAGGAAGGAAGGGTCCAGAGGGTGAATGAAACCCCCATATATATGAGCCAAGGGGCCTTGCAGAGGAGGAAGAGGGACACGAGTTCCACAAGCCCATACAAGCCAACAAAAGCCAAGGAAGAAGTCACCGACTAGGTTTAGATCCATCTAGGCTAGCTACACCCCTTGTAACAAACTCAGATTGATACAAGAAAAACAAGACATAGGGCTATTATCCTCAAGGAGATCCGAAGCCTGTCTAAAAACCCATGTGTGTTCCCCTTGTGAATCGTATACTCAAAGCATCCCCTATTCTTCAACAAGTTCATTAGATTGACGACTGTTTACCAATCGTCAACATGGTCAGTCTAGCGACAAGTGAATAAGTATCTAAGAAATCTTCACCTTCCTTTTGGGTATAACCCTTGACCACAAGCCGAGCCTTATACTTTCCAATAGTACCATCAAGCTTTAGTTTTTTTTAAACACCCACTTGCAACCCACAAGTTTATAACTATAAGGGCAATATGTGACTTCCCAAGTCTTCTTGGATAGAATGGAATCCATCTCACTACGAACTGCCTCCTTACAGTAGTCTGCATCTAGAGATGCATATGCTTATAAAATAGACTTGTGAGTGTCATCCACAAGGTACACAATGAAATCATCACCAAAAGATTTTATTACCATTTGTCTCTTACTCCTCCTTGGAATCTCACTGTCATCCTCCCCAGCAAATTGCTCACGTCTTTGTTGTAACACCTAGTTTTAAAGGAACAAAACCAGGTACAACCACATGTATGCAGGGATCAAGTTTCATACATGCGTTACATCATTAGTGTATCATCACAGTGTCAAAATTACATTATCGATATAACTTATTACAAAAGGACCCGAGGGTCTAAAAGAAAAACACAACAAAAAGGTAAACTCCAACACCAGAGGGCCTTCCATCTTCCACATGTGTCAACTGGGGGAACACCAGCCTAGAACAGGAGCTCCGAGTCAAAGTCATCTCCATCGAACAACTTTATTCATGGCTTCTAAACAGCAGAAGAATGCAAGAAAGGGAGCAACGGGTGTGAGTACATAATGTACTCTACAAGTGTAGGAAAGTATGATATGGGACTTAAGTCAAGAAAATGTTAGACACTGGTTAACTACACGAAGCAACCTTAACCTATGGCTCCAACAACAGGCATCCTATTTATTAAGTGAAGACACAACTATAACAAGAGAGATAACTCATCGGATTCCATTCGACTACCAAGACTCACCAAGCAATCCCATTACCTGGCTACCCAACCATCCAATCTAGAACCCTAATCCCATGTAATCAAGAAGTTCAAGCCGCTCTTGACTATGAGCAGCGAGTATCAATCTTTACCTTTCCGATATCTGTACCTGGCTCAATGGAAGCTGTAAAAAAGTAGTCTCTTGTTCTTTATTAATTGAAAGAGAGGGTTAGCCAGTTTACTTTCTTGGAACTCCAAACGAGCCAGTTGCTGTCCTAATAGAAGTTCATGTCGATCCAGCCAAGCCAGTGCCATCATTAGAAAGTCCGACCATTTTAGTTTCAGCCAGTTCAAGTTAGGGCAAGGAGGAAAGGAAGAGAGTAATGCAAGGATGTAAAGAATGAGGCGCTAGAAAAGACTGGCCCGCAGGCTTCCAACCTGACACCACTTTGCTACTTTTCGAAAGAGGAAGAGAAGTTGCTTGTACGAGACTGCGCCTCCCGGCTGGAAACTCCAATGTTATTTTCGGTAAATGAAAGCAAAGTGAAGCTTTATGACAAGGAGAGATAAGCATATTTTATGAATGATAGAAGGAGTGCTCCCCGAGCACAGGCTCGCTTGGAAGGATAGAGCGTCGCAAGACAAGATGGCATATTGAAGGGAAGGCTATGAAAAGAATTCAGGTCTCTCGAACGCCTGGCATACTAATACGAGCCGCATACTTGAATACTAGTGACATATTGGAGGAAATGAGATTATTGGAATACTAGAGGGAGTTACGCCCATAAGAACTGCAGGATGCAAACGTGACTTGCTCTGCTCCTCCTGAAACCCTTTTCGATAGTAAGATAGATATAGATCTAAAGGGCCTAGAAGGGCAAGCATGGACCGAATAATACACATACTCTGTCTAGATAGACGATTTCTTCTTTCATTTCCACTCAAATAAAAGCACTTCTTATTTGCTTGAGCTGTAAAGAAAAGAGCAAAGCAATTCCAACATAAACTGACACTTTAGGATCCTCTAAGCCTTTCTATAGACCCCCTAAGTAGGTAAGGTTCCAAAAACAAACTCAAAACTAGCACTACTAACACAGGCTGAAGAGGATGACCTCGAAAAAGAATACAATTAAAGATGTGGCCTTCCCTCCAAGCACATATATGGATATGGAGCACTCTTTTCCACCGTAAAAAAGAATAGCCAGAGATGGCTTTCTTTCCGTATCAATAGGTAGCCTTGCTTGCATATGGCTACTTTCAAATGAAAAGGTCAAAAAAGAACTTGATGTAATAGGCTCATGATACGTCGAAAACGTATCTACTTTCCCGAACACTTTTGCTATTGTTTTACCTCTAATTTGTGTGTTTTGGATACAACTAACACGGACTAACGCTGTTTTCAGCAGAATTACCTTGGTGTCCTGTTTTTATGCAGAAAATCGACTTTCAGGAAAATACGTGGAAATTATGGAAAAGTTCTTAATTCGTCAGGGGACTCACGGTGCCAGAAGACGAGACGAAGGCGGGCCACGAGGGGCCCACACCATGGGCCCGCGCAGGTCAAGCCCATACGCGCAAGTGCATGGTGTGGCCACCTCGGCCACGCCCTCGGCTCCCCCTCTGGACTACATATTGGTGACGACCTAAAAACGCGAGGGGGATCGACCATATTTCAGAAAACACTCCAGAACGCCGATGCCACCGAAAACCCTATTTCGGGACCAGAAACTCCGTTCTGGCACCCTGCCGGGACGGGGAATTGGAGGAGATCATCGCCATCATCATCACCGACGCCTCTCCATCAACCATCCATGATTCCCCCATCCATGTGTGAGTAATTCCCGCTGTAGGCTGAAGGGGATGGAAGGGATTGGATGAGATTGTTCATGTAATAAGTTATAAGATTTTAGGGCATGGTGCCTAGTATCTATTGGTAGTACTTTATGACATTGTTGCAACTTGTTATGCTTAATGCTTGTCACTAGGGCCCGAGTGCCATGATTTCAGATTTGAACATGTTATTTATTCATGATAATAATCATTGTTTTAAGATCTTACCTGCAAGTTGTATGCACATATTATTGTCCGGAACCCGAGGCCCCAAAGTGACAATAATTGGACAACCGGAGGGGATGGCTGTGATATGAGGATCACATGTGTTCACGGAATGTTAATGCTTTGCTCCGGTACTTTATTAAAAGGAGTACCTTAATTACCAGTAGATTCCCTTGAGGCCCCGCTGCAAACGGGCTGGTAGGACAAAAGATGTTGTGCAAGTTTCTCATTGCGAGCACGTACGACTAATATGGAACACATGCCTATGGTTACTTAGTACTTGGATACTTTATTATTATTATCTGCAAATGCCTTGTCTTGATTATTACATGAATTATTCCATCCATGCAGCGCCCGTTCATCCATCCCTATGCCTACAATATTTTAATCCTGCTGTCTACTGCAATATTTCTGCTGTCTTTATTTACTGCTGTCTTTATTTCACTACTGCTACTGCTATAAAACTGTTGCTACTGATAATCTGTGTCGAGCAAGTCTATTTCCAGGTGCAGCTGAACTGACAATTCATCTGTTAAGGCTTATAAATATTCTTTGGCTCCCCTTGTGTCGAATCAATAAATTTGGGTTTTACTTCCCTCGAAGACTGTTGCGATCCCCTATACTTGTGGGTCATCAAGACTATTTCTGGCGCCGTTGCCGGGGAGCATAGCTTTATTTGTAAGCTCATCTGAAAGTGATATTGTTCGCTGCAATTTATTCATCATGGGTAAACCTCATGATGGGAAGGTCCGCATATTGCCTTCCACTACAAGAAAGGTACGACTCTGAGTTCCTCAGCTGCTCTTGACTCACCTACTGTTATGAGTCAACTTACTACACCACCACAAACTTCACGTGTGGTACTTCTGCTGAATCTGAAATTATCTCTGAAATTTGATGATGTTTCAACTGTGGTTGATAAAGTATTCCATTAGGTTCTCTTTTAGATGCTGCTATTGCTAAGTCTAAACAAATTGAAAATACTGAAACACCTAATGAAAATCCTTACACCTGCTGGTTCACCTGAGTCTATAGAACACTCTAGTGATGATCTTGATGAAACTTATGTGGAAATTGATGATAACTTTATTGATGAATGCATGCTACTGATGCAAGTGGTATTAAAAGACCTTCTTGCAAAATATGCTGTTAAATATAAACCACCTCTGATCCTAAATTTTCCACGTCTCCCATAAATATTAAAGATAAGGATTATGATTTCTCTCTTGATTTATCACATATATCCATTGTTGAGAAAACACCTTTTCGTGGTACTGAAAATGAAAGTGCTGTAGAGCACATGAATGAGCTCTCTACTTTGAGTGGTTTGTTTTCTGATGATATCAAGAAACGTAGATTTTTTGTTGCTAAAATTTTCCTTTCTCATTAAAGGATGAAGCTAAAACTTGGTATAACAATTTGCCTCCTGATTCTATTCATAGTCCTACTGTTGCTTGATGTTTTCTTTCAGAAATATTTTCCTGCTAGTGCTCAACAAGCTGCTTTGCAGAAAATTTACAATTTTATCAGGATGAAGGAGAGAAACTGCCGAAGCATGGGCAAGGTTTTGTTCTTTAATTAGAGCTCGGCCTGGGCATGATTTGGAAAAGCATGACCTTCTAGATATATTTTATAGTGGACTAACCATTGAATCTAGGGCATACCTGGATAGTTGTGCGGTTGTGTTTTCAGGAAAAGAACCCCAGATGAAGCTGAAGAATTAATGGCTAAATAAGCCAAAATCATGATGATTGGTCCACACCTGAGCCAACTCCAACCCAATATCAAAGAAGAGAGGTATGATTGAATTAGATGATGAAAGGATGGGAGAAGCCAAGAAATCCTTAAAGAGAAGGGTATTAAATCTGAAGATGTGAAGAATCTACCACCTATAGAAGACTTATGTAAGCCAATTCCCCATTCATCTACAATTGAGGTACACTCTCTCCAACACTTTAATGAAGGAGATATCCCTTATTCTAAACCTCCTGATCAATGCTTAGATGAGTTGATAATTTATTGAAAAGCAAAGTAACTTTAATATGAGAGAAATCATCTGATAGGAAATTCTCGTGCTATTGATAATTTGCATGATATTGTGGAAAGAACTTCAATGATGTTAAAATGCTTGTTAAACATTTTCATATGGTTCAAACTCAAATTGATCAACTCACTAAAGTGCAAAAAGACATGCTAGTTAACACTTCTAAAGAAAAAGAGAAGCATGCTTATGAAGTGACAACTAGAGGTGGTGTTTCTACTCAGGATCCTTTATATCCTGAGGGGCATCCCAAAAGAGTTGAACAAGATTCTCAACGAATTAAAGAAACTAGTGCTCCTTCTAAGAAAAAGAAGAAGAAACATAAAAATGTTGTAGAATCTCTGAACTGTTAATGATCCTAATAGTATTCTATTTCTGATGCTGAAACTGAAAGTGGTAATGAACATAATAATGATAATGATAAGAATGATGCTTCTGATAAAGAAGAAATTGAAAGGAACCTGAAAAGCATGCTAAAAATAAAAAGTACACTAAGGAAGATTTCATTGCTAAGAAACATGGTAATGAAAGAGAACCTTGGGTTCAAAAGCAAATGCCTTTTCCTGTTAAGAAACTTAAATCAAAGAGAAGAACACTATAATAAATTTTGTGATGGATGAAACCTTTTTCTTGCAAATTCCTTTGACTGATGCTATTAAATTGCCTCCTTATTCAAAGTATATGAAAGATATTGTTTCTAACAAAAGGAAAATTCCCAATGAGGAGATTTTACTATGCTTGCTAATTATTCTTTCAATGGCAAGGTTCCAAAGAAGTTGGAGATCCAGGTATACCAACCATTCCTTGTCCATCAAAAATAATTATGTTAGAACTGCTCTATGTGATTTGGGAGCAGGAGTTAGTGTTATGCCTTTCTCTCTTTACAAGAGACTTTATTTGGATAAATTGATACCAACTGATATATCTTTGCAAATGGCTGATAAATCTACTGCTGTTCTGTTGGTATTTGTGAGATGTTCCAGTTCAAGTAACTACTAATTGTTTAATCTTAACTGATTTTGTTGTGCTTGAGATGCCTGAAGATGATAATATGTCCATTATTCTTGGAAGACCTTTTCTTAATACTGCAGGTGCTGTTATTGATTGCAACAAAGGAAAAGTAACTTTTAATGTGAATGACAAAGTGCACACTATTCATTTCCCCAAGAAAATTGATAAAGTGCTTGGAGTCCATACAATTTCTAATTTGAGAACTATCAAAGTGGGAAGTATTGATTGCCCCGTATATGATCATCAAGAAGGATATCAAAATATTATGATTGGAACTATATCAATACAATTTAAGGTAACATAATTGTTTCATGAAGTTTAATTCATTTATGTCATTTAAAATCTATTTGGTGGCAAGACTTGATCAACCTTGTTAACAAATATATTTTAATGCATGAATGGGCTAAACAACTTTGTATTTCTCACCCTTGTTTTACCTACTGTAGTGTTATTCAGTTTTCAAAAGTTTTAGTTGTGTTTGATTCTTAAAAATAATTTTTCTACCCTGAAGTTAATGGTTTGAACACCCAGAAAATGTGCATTTTTGAAAGTTTTCAAAAACCCATAAAAATTATACCACTGGTCTTATAATTCCAAATGGAGCGTGGGAGTGCCTGGAACCGACCAGGGGGACCCACCATGCCACCACACCACATGGTGGCGCGGCCAGCCCTGGCCCACGCCGTGGCATGGTGTGGGGCCCTCCTGGCCCTCCACTTACTCACTCACCTCCCAGCACACTCTCTCTCCCCGACCATTCTCAACACCATTGTTCAAACCCTTGATCTTGCTGCCATGAAAGTCCATCAATTTGTTACAGCTAACTCTTGTGCGGGGAACCTAGTTTATAGAATGTTATTTACTGGTGGAGACGAGATAAATATTCCTTTGCCGCAGCCTCGTTTGTTCAGTATTCGCAGGAGACCGTGGTCGCGCTCAAAGGCGGAGTTGGACGAGCAGCTTGGTTTGCTCGGTTTCCATGTGCAACATGACTCCGGTAACCAGGAGGGTTACGAGGCACCTACTGAGGACTACACGGTGCACTACACTGGGGCGACCTCGAGTTCATATCAGGACGGAGATGCTTCTTCGTCGTATTTTGGAGGCGCCACTTCTTGGCCGAGTTGGGATTGACCTCCACTTAGGCCAAAAGCCTAAGCTTGGGGGAGGTATACCGACATCTCACTCATTTATACATCATATTCTGTCGGTACTTTGTATATTCATGTTTAGATTTTCTTTCTTTCTTTTCGTTGTTTCTTCTTTTGATTTGCTTTCCTAAACACAAAAAGACCAAAAATATTTTCGTTGTTTCTCTTTACTTACTTCTTTAGTATTTAGTATTAGTTTGCTTAGTTATTTAATTTCAGTTTGCTATTTATAAAAAAAAATCCAAAAATATTTTGGTTTGTTGGTTTGTTTCCTTTGGTTCTTGTTTTTAAAATTCGAAAACCCAAAAATATATGTTGTTCTTCTTTGGTTTTGTAAAGTTTGTTGCAGAGATTAGCGTTCTCCGGTGGCTCATGGAGCTTGGTTATCATTTCATATTATTCAACTCGCACAAGTGAAAAGCAATAATGACGATTTGCGACAATTTGAGTTGGGGTGAGAGGTTGGTATGAACTCTATTTGTTTTCATTTTTGTATATATACTCATTTATGTGAACATGCTTAGCTGGTTCGTGTGAAGATATGTCATTTAATGGATGCTTAGTAGTTTATGTTCTCTCATGTTTAGTTCCAAATTATTAATAGTGGATAGCATGTCATATTAATTTGCTTGCATTGTGTTGTTCATAAAATGGTATGACATTGTGGTATCCTCCTCTGAAGAATTGATTTGAATTGACTTGGCACATGCTCATGCATGCATATGACTAAACAAAAAGTCAATAAGCCTTGATGATTTACTTTGCTTCAGAGTACTTGTATCACTTTTATGCCTCAGTTAATTTTATTTTGTCGCAAGCATGATTATGACGGTTATTGCTCTCTTGATTGTCGCTTCCCAGTCTTTTGCTAAGCCTCCACCTGTATTGAGCGGGAATACTGCTCGTGCTTCCAAATCCCTATAAACCAAGTTATTCCAAAGTGTCCACCATACCTACCTATCATATGGTATTTTCTGCTATTCCAAGTAAATATTTCATGTGCTACCTTTAAACATTCAAAATATTCCATTTTGTGTCTCTGTTTTTAAGCTCATAAGGAAGTAGTAGAGAAGTTCATTATATCTGACGTTGAGCAAGGTCTTCCCTTTCTTTTTCACCTGGTGAGCATGGTTCACGTGCTCACTTAAATTTGCCGAGAGCTGGCATGGGTTCCCAGCCCGCAAAATATAAATATAACCTTCACCAAAACTCCTCCACACATTGCAAACCTGAGAAATCAGTCAAACATTGGTTAGTGTTAAACAAAGGAGAATTAAGAAGAAGGTTCTAATTCCTCATATGGGAGCCGCTCTCAAAACTCTAAGGCCTTGCTTGAC
The DNA here is from genome assembly GCA_947311845.1 of Poa pratensis. Lineage (NCBI taxonomy): Eukaryota > Viridiplantae > Streptophyta > Magnoliopsida > Poales > Poaceae > Poa > Poa pratensis. The sequence goes on from CAMZMU010000088.1 coordinate 11,735,256, forward strand.
TAGGGGACTAATGGATTCTTTTTGCTATGGAATTGTTGACAAAAGCATGCACCTCTCAAAACTGTTTTACTTCTATTTAAAAAATAAAAAGCTCTAGCACATGACTTATCCCTGCTTCCCTCTGCGAAGGGCCTATCTTTTACTTTTATGTTGAGTCACCATCCTCTCTTTTAGCACCTTCTCGAGAGCATAACTGTCATTCTTAGTGTAATGTGCTTGTCCCAGAATACGGTTAATTGCGGTATAACTTTGATGCTTTTATCTTTGATAATCTTTACTTCTAGTCTTCTCTTGAACTTCAGAGGTGCCTGGGCATTTATGTTTTGCGTTGTTAAAAAACGGGCAAGCGAGATACCACCTTATAATGTCTTATTATGAACTTTGCAATCCTGCTGATGGATATGTTTCATGTTGTTTATTATTAAGATGTTGGTATCTTTTCATGATTGACATGACTATTAGGTGACATTATTTGCATGTATCTTATTATGAATTGCCTAAGCTGTTGTCTATATAGTGAGAATGTATATATCATATGAAGCAAATGTGTTCATGAAAGTTCTTTTATCGCACTCAGTTTTTAACTGAATTGCTTGAGGACAAGCAATAAGCTAAGCTTGGGGGGGAGTTGATACGTCGAAAACGTATCTACTTTCCCGAACACTTTTGCTATTGTTTTACCTCTAATTTGTGTGTTTTGGATACAACTAACACGGACTAACGCTGTTTTCAGCAGAATTACCTTGGTGCTTGTTTTTATGCAGAAAATCGACTTTCAGGAAAATACGTGGAAATTATGGAAAAGTTCTTAATTCGTCAGGGGACTCACGGTGCCAGAAGACGAGACGGAGGCGGGCCACGAGGGGCCCACACCATGGGCCCGCACGGGTCAAGCCCATCCGCGCAAGGGCATGGTGTGGCCACCTCGGCCACGCCCTCGGCTCCCCCTCTGGACTACATATTGGTGACGACCTAAAAACGCGAGGGGGATCGACCATATTTCAGAAAACACCAGAACACCGCCGCCACCGAAAACCCTATTTCGGGACCAGAAACTCCGTTCTGGCACCCTGCCGGGACGGAGAATTGGAGGAGATCATCGCCATCATCATCACCGACGCCTCTCCATCAACCATCCATGATTCCCCCATCCATGTGTGAGTAATTCCCGCTGTAGGCTGAAGGGGATGGAAGGGATTGGATGAGATTGTTCATGTAATAAGTTATAAGATTGTAGGGCATGGTGCCTAGTATCTATTGGTAGTACTTTATGACATTGTTGCAACTTGTTATGCTTAATGCTTGTCACTAGGGCCCGAGTGCCATGATCTCAGATCTGAACATGTTATTTATTCATGATGATAATCATTGTTTTAAGATCTTACCTGCAAGTTGTATGCACATATTATTGTCCGGAACCCGAGGCCCCAAAGTGACAATAATTGGGACAACCGGAGGGGATGGCTGTGATATGAGGATCACATGTGTTCACGGAATGTTAATGTTTTGCTCCGGTACTTTATTAAAAGGAGTACCTTAATTACCAGTAGATTCCCTTGAGGCCCCGCTGCAAACGGGCTGGTAGGACAAAAGATGTTGTGCAAGTTTCTCATTGCGAGCACGTACGACTAAATATGGAACACATGCCTATGGTTACTTAGTACTCGGATACTTTATTATTATTATCTGCAATTGCCTTGTCTTGATTATTACATGAATTATTCCATCCATGCAGCGCCCGTTCATCCATCCCTATGCCTACAGTATTTTAATCCTGCTGTCTACTGCAATATTTCCTGCTCTCTTTATTTTACTGCTGTCTTTATTTCACTACTGCTACTGCTATAAAACTGTTGCTACTGATAATCTGTGTCGAGCAAGTCTATTTCCAGGTGCAGCTGAACTGACAATTCATCTGTTAAGGCTTATAAATATTCTTTGGCTCCCCTTGTGTCGAATCAATAAATTTGGGTTTTACTTCCCTCGAAGACTGTTGCGATCCCCTATACTTGTGGGTCATCAGCTCACTTCATTAATGCTTTCAAACTCGATTGTAAACTATTCCCACCTAAAAGATAAGCTTACTACTTCAAATAGGTAGATGGAAAGAAAGCCATATTTTCCATCTTATCCTTATATATTCCATTCCAGCCATTGACAGCAACTCACTCTTTTTGAACTGCACTTTGAAACCAAACCCAAGAAACACCATATCAACTACTCTCCAAATTGCAGGATAAATCACGAAATTCAAATGGAAGACATAAAGAGAAGGCAGTTCAAACCTAATGGCCAAACATTACGAATCCAAGACAGAAAGACTTATAGCCATAAAAGAATGACAAGAGAACGAAAACAACTCCATATTCTACTGGCCTACCTCTCCGATCTACTCTCCAACTTCCATGGAAGCACCACTGAAGACTGGCTTCTCTGACCTTCCACCCGATCCTGGGCGATCCCGGATCGACAAGCCGACGGTGTGGATTCCCTATATATGGATGGTAGGAACGCTTCAACTGCAGAGCCCTGAATGCGTCAGTGAGGTTCCCTCTATGAGAGAAAGAGAGGTTGCTAATCTTGGATCAGACGGCGTGTTGGTATTATTGATAAGGCTTGGATTAGCAAATTAGCACCGCTGGAGTTTAGGTATTCGAAATAGCGAAATACATAAATTATCTGTCTCAAGTATGTCTCCAACTTATCTTGAGCCATCAGTCAGATTGAATGCAGTGCCCTACCGGCAGCTCCTGACCTATGTTCCTATGGGGGAAAGAAAGTGTGGTTTTGGACCCCAAACTCTTCTATGACGCCCTTCTTCTTATAGCGTGGGTAAGTGATCAATACAAAAAAAAATAACACCTATTGGATCCAATCCATCCTGATATGATTGGATGATTTGCACGTTCCCTTAAGAACAAGCACACACACACACACTAAATCCTGAAAAGAAAGATAGATGCTCATCTTCACACCGATAGCAGCAGGCTCACTATGTACGTTATCCAACCCACCTCGTAAGACATCTTCGGATAGCCAAGCTCACACCTGCGAGCTAAAAAAAGGAGCAAGCCAAGGGAAAGGAATAGCTGCTGGTTATGGAACCCATGGTCATGCTAATTGAGCAAGCCGCGCACGAGACAAGCCACAGGAGCTTAACGAGTCAAATCCCCATTAACTAGTCAGTCAGCGCTTTCAACTCTCTCTTTCATCTATTCACTCATGTCTCAAACTTCTTTCACTTTTATTGACTTTAGGCACTTCAAAGAATAAAGCCTCTCAAAGACACCAAAAACTAGAATGCCTTCTTTTCTTGAAAGACCGAAGTGCTTTCACTTTCTTGCCTTTCCGAAAAGGGCTGACTTCCTTATCCTTTTCTAGGCTGAGGCTAGGCTGAGGCTAGGCAGAGGGTGAATTGAAATCCAAAAGAAATAAATCGGCACAGTTGCGATGCGCTCACTCAACCTTAGGCACCGAAGAAGCATTCCATTTCCTTTCAAGTAACGAGAGGGCTATCTGTTAAAAATGAAAAAGAGAGGGAACTTACTTAGCTGGCGTACGAGACCAAATCTTGTTTTGCTTACGGGATGTAGCTACCGGGTCCGAAGGAGGCTGATCGTGAATCAATTCCATCTGTTAGGGCGGGCAAGTTGCGGTGAAAGAGAGTCTGTCTTTCTCTTAAAGTTTTCTTTTGTGAAGAAAGTATGGCTGCCGAAAGCTCTGGGGGAGGCTCGCTCCTCCTACATCGAACTCTTCTTTTCTTTTTTTATTCAACAAATGCAAGTTCGTCTTCGTCTGATAGAATTTGTCAATGGGAAAACGAAATCATGGGTGGAAGAAGAGGCTGTGATCGATAAAGGGGATGATGATGACTTCCATCTTTCTATAGATTTTCTCTCATTATAAATCGAAAGATCAGGTCAAAGCCTTCCAAACCATCCACTGCGAAATGTATCATCATTAGAAAATAAGTCCAATACATATGGCTGTATATCATTTGTCAGGAGAAATGAGATATTTCGATAACCTTCAACAACAGGTGCATAATGATTGAATTGATTAAGTGATATCGATCTAATGACATCTGGTATGATCATAGGGTCACTGTCTCCACAAGGGAGAAACTTATACCATACAGTGCACACTACCCCTGTGTGTATTAGTGCAACAAACGAACAGTAGACATATGCTGCGAAATGAGGGTGATAAAATATTGTGGTTAATTCCAATCTTTTGTAATAGATTGGAGTATGGAAAAGTTGTTTTATACCTGCTCCAAAATGAGTCTTCTCTTTGAATAAGTTATTCAATTTTCAGGATGAAATCCTTTCTTTATAGATAACAAACCTAGGGAATTATATATGGATTGCAACTTTGTATAATACCGAACTAAAAGAGGTTTCTTATTGATCCCTGTGTAGAACTCCCACCTTGAAGTAGGGCCCTGTATCTCAACTCGATTGGCATAATCTGTATGTGGCATATTTCGATGTGTTATCCAAAACCGTATTGTGTCTCTAATATGCAGGCATTTGAGGATAGGTATTGATATAGTAATACAGTGAGAACTAATCTTTTTCATCTGAGTTGACAACTCCTTACTGGTGGATGTAGCACACCCTTGTGCACTAGGGTCATCTCTTCTGCTTATAGGAGACGATTTCTTGTCAAGGTTAGTTGATCCTCTTCCATCATTAGAACCACATTCTTGATCATTTTGAGTATTAGAATGAGGGACAATGAGTCTTTCAAGTGAATCATCACTATTACCTGAGAAAACATCATTGAACTCTAAGTATAGTTTCTTAAGAAAAGAAGTAAGATAGCTTTTCATGAGATATTTGTATTTCATTATTGGGAATTTAGGATTTTACAGATATCAGAACCTTGATTTAGTGATATGCAAGTTATCATAACCTTGCTTGTAGTCAATAGAATGTCTACCACTAGTTCTTCTCTAGAGACATGACAACTGTGGGTTAGACACAACCCCATGTACACAACTATAGGACTAGGATCACTCATAACTATAAGAAGAGTTTGGGATGGATTACGGAGGGATGGATTACGGAAGGAGAAATATTCTAGAGAAATGGATTAAGGTGGGTTTCGGTGGAATCAGGTTCTCATGAAATGTATTAAGGTGGGTTTCGGAGATTCTACTGAGACTTCGTGGACATATTAGATACTACCTCATTTCCTATCTTTTCCAATCTTTTTTGAAGAAAGAACATATTGGAGATTCATTGATTTGGGTAAACGCATTCTCGACCTCCTCTTACTCTTAGCTGTATTTCTCTCTGCTATACCAACATCTTTTGAATCTTTCTCACGTTAAGCTTAAGCTGCATTCTCAATTCCTCATTATCAACGAGAAGATTATTGATTAAACTTACCGATCTACTGCTCTCTGCCAACTGTCCATTTAGCTCTTTTGTGCCCCAGACAACTGGTTTGGTACCGACCCATCTCCCATCGTCGTCGAATACTTTCTCTCTCTTTTTACTGGCATTTGAAAAAGTAAAATTTTGAGATTGTGATAAGACCTTAAACTCGTTCCAATCAATCCTAAAATTGTTATTATAACTTAGAATTTGTGTTTCAGAAAGAGAATCTAACTGACTGAAAAAAAATCTTTTTCCACATTCCCTTTAGGAACTCCCTTATAGCGAAGAATATCCGTCTCTCCTTTAGTTTAGCTTCATCAAACGAAATCAGAGCATAACACTTAGGTGCGAGAAATATCCCCAATTTTTGCATCCCACCATATTCTAGCTTGAACTTTCCAAGCTTAGTCTCAGACACATCCTCCTCTGGGAGAGGATTAGACAAAACCACCGAGTCGGCGTCCGTGTAGTGACAGTCATCTCTTTGAATAAATTGATGCATATAGATTCGACCATAGGCAGTAATAGCAGCCGACATCTGAGGACTTGTATTCACTGGTGGTTACCAGGGACCAGAATTCTCATATACATTTTGAATATAATGTAACAGAAATACATCACCAAGCTCTTCAAGGCTCTCCATGGACCACCGCTATCGAGATATTGCCTTGATTGCTCATAACTTAGCAATTCTGTTGTATTACTTTCTGGTGCTATAGCCCGCCGGCCATATAAAGAATTGAGCAAATTCTTCAGGATATACGAGTAGACTTTGAGACCAGCACCTTTGGCTTTCAACCTTCTCGCATACAGATCTATCACATATGAATCAAACGGACTATCCATTGGCTCAAAAAGATATCCAGAAGTACAAACAACTACCGTGTAACCTTGCGTTACGGCATACTTGAGTTCATCTATAAAGTATAAACACCAAAAAGGGGTCCTGTAGGATAGTAAAGACCTTTCTCCTCAGGATGTCGTGTTGGTAAATACGGTTTGTCCACTTTGGGCTAATAATTAATGCTTCAACTAATCCTAACATATTATCATCTAGTTTTCTGCCGGTTAAGTCATCATGCCAGACACCTTTGCCACCTGGGAATTTCTTGCCCACCATGGCAAAAGGGTAGAGGGAATTCACATCATACACATAGACATTTTCCACAAAGGGGGTATACACATCACTATGCCCACCATAGTAGCCCCTCCTAATGAACTTATCTACTCTCCAACTGCCATGGAAGCACCACTGAAGACTGGCTTCTCTGACCTTCCACCCGATCCTGGGCGATCCCGGATCGACAAGCCGACGGTGTGGATTCCCTATATATGGATGGTAGGAACGCTTCAACTGCAGAGCCCTGAATGCGTCAGTGAGGTTCCCTCTATGAGAGAAAGAGAGGTTGCTAATCTTGGATCAGACGGCGTGTTGGTATTATTGATAAGGCTTGGATTAGCAAATTAGCACCGCTGGAGTTTAGGTATTCGAAATAGCAAAATACATAAATTATCTATCTCAAGTATGTCTCCAACTTATCTTGAGCCATCAGTCAGATTGAATGCAGTGCCCTACCGGCAGCTCCTGACCTATGTTCCTATGGGGGAAAGAAAGTGTGGCTTTGGACCCCAAACTCTTCTCTGACGCCCTTCTTCTTATAGCGTGGGTAAGTGATCAATACAAAAAAAAAATAACACCTATTGGATCCAATCCATCCTGATATGATTGGATGATTTGCACGTTCCCTTAAGAACAAGCACACACACACACACACTAAATCCTGAAAAGAAAGATAGATGCTCATCTTCACACCGATAGCAGCAGGCTCACTATGTACGTTGTCCAACCCACCTCGTAAGACATCTTCGGATAGCCAAGCTCACACCTGCGAGCTAAAAAAAGGAGCAAGCCAAGGGAAAGGAATAGCTGCTGGTTATGGAACCCATGGTCATGCTAATTGAGCAAGCCGCGCACGAGACAAGCCACAGGAGCTTAACGAGTCAAATCCCCATTAACTAGTCAGTCAGCGCTTTCAACTCTCTCTTTCATCTATTCACTCATGTCTCAAACTTCTTTCACTTTTATTGACTTTAGGCACTTCAAAGAATAAAGCCTCTCAAAGACACCAAAAACTAGAATGCCTTCTTTTCTTGAAAGACTGAAGTGCTTTCACTTTCTTGCCTTTCCGAAAAGGGCTGACTTCCTTATCCTTTTCTAGGCTGAGGCTAGGCAGAGGGTGAATTGAAAGCCAAAAGAAATAAATCGGCACAGTTGCGATGCGCTCACTCAACCTTAGGCACCGAAGAAGCATTCCATTTCCTTTCAAGTAACGAGAGGGCTATCTGTTAAAAATGAAAAAGAGAGGGAACTTACTTAGCTGGCGTACGAGACCAAATCTTGTTTTGCTTACGGGCTGTAGCTACCGGGTCCGAAGGAGGCTGATCGTGAATCAATTCCATCTGTTAGGGCGGGCAAGTTGCGGTGAAAGAGAGTCCGTCTTTCTCTTAGAGTTTTCTTTTGTGAAGAAAGTATGGCTGCCGAAAGCTCTGGGGGAGGCTCGCTCCTCCTACATCGAACTCTTCTTTTCTTTTTTTATTCAACAAATGCAAGTTCGTCTTCGTCTGATAGAATTTGTCAATGGTAAAACGAAATCATGGGTGGAGGAAGAGGCTGTGATCGATAAAGGGGATGATGATGACTTCCATCTTTCTATAGATTTTCTATCATTATAAATCGAAAGATCAGGTCAAAGCCTTCCAAACCATCCACTGTGAAATGTATCATCATTAGCAAATAAGTCCAATACATATGGCTGTATATCATTTGTCAGGAGAAATGAGATATTTCGATAACCTTCAACAACAGGTGCATAATGATTGAATTGATTAAGTGATATCGATCTAATGACATCTGGTATGATCATAGGGTCACTGTCTCCACAAGGGAGAAACTTATACCATACAGTGCACACTACCCCTGTGTGTATTAGTGCAACAAACGAACAGTAGACATATGCTGCGAAATGAGGGTGATAAAATATTGTGGTTAATTCCAATCTTTTGTAATAGATTGGAGTATGGAAAAGTTGTTTTACACCTGCTCCAAAATGAGTCTTCTCTATGAATAAGTTATTCAATTTTCAGGATGAAATCCTTTCTTTATAGATAACAAACCTAGGGAATTATATATGGATTGCAACTTTGTATAATACCGAACTAAAAGAGGTTTCTTATTGATCCCTGTGTAGAACTCCCACCTTGAAGTAGGGCCCTGTATCTCAACTCGATTGGCATAATCTGTATGTGGCATATTTCGATGTGTTATCCAAAACCGTATTGTGTCTCTAATATGCAGGCATTTGAGGATAGGTATTGATATAGTAATACAGTGAGAACTAATCTTTTTCATCTGAGTTGACAACTCCTTACTGGTGGATGTAGCACACCCTTGTGCACTAGGGTCATCTCTTCTGCTTATAGGAGACGATTTCTTGTCAAGGTTAGTTGATCCTCTTCCATCATTAGAACCACATTCTTGATCATTTTGAGTATTAGAATGAGGGCAATGAGTCTTTCAAGTGAATCATCACTATTACCTGAGAAAACATCATTGAACTCTAAGTATAGTTTCTTAAGAAAAGAAGTAAGATAGCTTTTCATGAGATATTTGTATTTCATTATTGTGAATTTAGGATTTTGATCTTTTAGGATTTTACAGATATCAGAACCTTGATTTAGTGATATCCAAGTTATCATAACCTTGCTTGTAGTCAATAGAATGTCTACCACTAGTTCTTCTCTAGAGACATGACAACTGTGGGTTAGACACAACCCCATGTACACAACTATAGGACTAGGATCACTCATAACTATAAGAAGAGTTTGGGATGGATTACGGAGGAATGGATTACGGAAGGAGAAAGATTCTAGAGAAATGGATTAAGGTGGGTTTCGGAGGAATCAGGTTCTCATGAAATGTATTAAGGTGGGTTTCGGAGATTCTACTGAGACTTCGTGGACATATTAGATACTACCTCATTTCCTATCTTTTCCAATCTTTTTTGAAGAAAGAACATATTGGAGATTCATTGATTTGGGTAAACGCCTTCTCGACCTCCTCTTACTCTTAGCTATATTTCTCTCTGCTATACCAACATCTTTTGAATCTTTCTTCACGTTAAGCTTAAGCTGCATTCTCAATTCCTCATTATCAACGAGAAGATTATTGATTAAACTTACCGATCTACTGCTCTCTGCCAACTGTCCATTTAGCTCTTTTGTGCCCCAGACAACTGGTTTGGTACCGACCCATCTCCCATCGTCGTCGAATACTTTCTCTCTCTTTTTACTGGCATTTGAAAGAGTAAAATTTTGAGATTGTGATAAGACCTTAAACTCGTTCCAATCAATCCTAAAATTGTTATTATAACTTAGAATTTGTGCTTCAGAAAGAGAATCTAACTGATTGAAAAAAAATCTTTTTCCACATTCCCTTTAGGAACTCCCTTATAGCGAAGAATATCCGTCTCTCCTTTAGTTTAGCTTCATCAAACGAAATCAGAGCATAACACTTAGGTGCGAGAAATATCCCCAATTTTTGCATCCCACCATATTCTAGCTTGAACTTTCCAAGCTTAGTCTCAGACACATCCTCCTCTGGGAGAGGATTAGACAAAACCACCGAGTCGGTGTCCGTGTAGTGACAGTCATCTCTTTGAATAAATTGATGCATATAGATTCGACCATAGGCAGTAATAGCAGCCGACATCTGAGGACTTGTATTCACTGGTGGTTGCCAGGGACCAGAATTCTCATATACATTTTGAATATAATGTAAAAGAAATACATCACCAAGCTCTTCAAGGCTCTCCATGGACCACCGCTATCGAGATATTGCCTTGATTGCTCATAACTTAGCAATTCTGTTGTATTACTTTCTGGTGCTATAGCCCGCCGGCCATATAAAGAATTGAGCAAATTCTTCAGGATATACGAGTAGACTTTGAGACCAGCACCTTTGGCTTTCAACCTTCTCGCATACAGATCTATCACATATGAATCAAACGGACTATCCATTGGCTCAAAAAGATATCCAGAAGTACAAACAACTACCGTGTAACCTTGCGTTACGGCATACTTGAGTTCATCTATAAAGTATAAACACCAAAAAGGGGTCCTGTAGGATAGTAAAGACCTTTCTCCTCAGGATGTCGTGTTGGTAAATACGGTTTGTCCACTTTGGGCTAATAATTAATGCTTCAACTAATCGTAACATATTATCATCTAGTTTTCTGCCGGTTAAGTCATCATGCCAGACACCTTTGCCACCTGGGAATTTCTTGCCCACCATGGCAAAAGGGTAGAGGGAATTCACATCATACACATAGACATTTTCCACAAAGGGGGTATACACATCACTATGCCCACCATAGTAGCCCCTCCTAATGAACTTATCTGCATTCTGGTTTGGGATAGACATTCGATGCTTGACATCGTCGTAGTAATCTAGCCTAAAAATGGCCAAGGCCAAAGAGGCAATTGTTCGCTTCGTGACGACATCCACAAGAAATTCTTTGCAAAAGAATTCTTGTGTCAACTGCATGCACCTACCTAATAATAGAACGTCTTGGCTGAGATAGCTTTTATAACGGGCAACATCATCTTGATTATTTAATGATTCCAATGTCACTGTTGTATGATCCAACACTTCTTTACAACCTAATTCTGGACACATTTCCTTTGCCAACTTGTTTAGTGAATCCGGTAGTAGTAAAATGGAACATCGCGTAGTTATCAGTAATCTTCCCCTCTCTTTTTTCGAATTCACATTTGTTTTCACTTTATAAATACATATTTCATAAACAGTATTATTTCGTACAGAAGGACTCACTATCAAATCATGCGAGCGATTATTAGTTAAATGATTAACAAGGATGATGCCGTCGAATTTTGATAAGTTGTGGAAATATATAATAACACTTTTCTTTCTCTGTTTCTTCGACTCAATTATAAGCTTATCGATGAAATCATCAAGCATATTCCTACTTTGTTGAAAAAAATCACTCTCTGTATTACAAAAATTATAAGTGGAACTATGGACAACAGAATTCTTAGATAGCACCCTATCTGAATGGACAGGCATATAAGCCGCGGAATAAGCAAAATGAACTAGTCGTGGTCGTGATTGCTCGCTCGAGACATCCGTCGTTGGATCTATCAAGCGAATTGTCTCAAGATCACCCACTAGAAATAGTGAGGGTTTTGGAGGCTTTCCTAGAAATCTTGGATTATCCGCCACCTTCTGCTCGTATTCCAGCTTTTTGATTTTATTTTTATTTATAAGCTTTGTTATATAAGTTGGGAATTTGGGATTCTCAACCTCCTGTTTTGGATTGATGGATATCTTATCAATTAGATGTGTTAATGTGTCAGATATTATGCAGACATCCATCATTTGAGATAGAACCTTCTCATCAGAAGGGATGATAATATCTTCCTTTTGCATCCTTGTCGGCGAATATATATTCACGTGTACTGCAACGATTTTGAAAATAGAATAATTCTCGTTCATCTTCAATAATAATCGGAATATTTTATTTCCAATGACTTCAATAGGTACGATTTTAGTATTCTCATGTGAGCGTAATGGGAATGAATTACAAATAGGCGCATAAAATCTATCTTTCTCATCCCGATTATGCTTGCCGGTCAGAATCTCTAGTGCCGGTGTGACTTTACACCAATCATTTGTATTTTTATCAATTCTTGGATATATGTGTTTTATAAAGAGAAACATGAAAGCTATGGAAAGTTGATATGTTTCAATCCCTTTAGGGAAAGGCTCTTTGAATTCGAGTCTAGCCCATGATTTTATTAACCAACCTCCTCTTGCGCAGAAGGGAAGGGGAAGGAAAGAAATGGGGAGGAGCGTGACTGACGGGGTGGGTCGGCCGTGGATACGGCGGGCGGGTAAGCTCCGTGAGCGGTGAGAAAAAAACGCCGATTCCACCAAAAGTATTTTCTAGCGTCGAAAAAATGGTTACTCCCTCCCCTTTCGTCTTGCAATTGTGGCGATTTTGGTGGGCCTCATCTGACCAGTGGGTCCTCCTGTGAGGGGGTACGGGGTAGATCTTTTGGTGAGAATTGTTTTCAAAAGAAGTCGTTTTTTATAGTAATTGATGATGCATGCGTCGAGCACCAGCCACCAGCTTGTAGTTTGTGGGCGTGGGGATGAACACGCCGGAGCGCGATGCACGGACAGCCGCTTGGAAGCTCTGCACTTTGTAATTGTGTTCCCATAAATAGCAATACACAGAACAGAAAAGCTGCCGCTTCGCCGCAGCACCAACTCAGGTGTTCCACGTGTCCGCGTTGGCTTTGGCTGCGTTTCCAGCTAGTGTTCATCTTCTTGGTCTTCCGTCTCGCCGGCCACCTCGCCGTCGGCTAATTCTCCGCCGATCCGAGCGTAACCAAGCACGTAAAAGGTGATCTAATTGCTCTTTAGTGTCGAGGCCTGCAGCCCACCCTCATCGTCATCATTGGCAATGATAGCATGGGGCGGGGCTCCACGTACGGTTGCTCTCGCAGCGGCGGCGGCAGCGCTGCTGGTGTCGTTGCCGATGCTTCTGGTGTCGCTGCCGGCCGCGGACCCGTACGAGCAGGAGAGCCGCCGGATGTTCGTGGAGTGGAAGGCCAAGTGCAGGAAGTCCTATACATACGCCGGCGAAGAGGAGTGCCGGTACGCGGTGTTCAAGGAGCGTCTCCGCCGGGCCAGGGCCGCCGGCGCCGGGATTTCGTCATCTGGCCTCAACGGTTTCAGCGCCACCACCGTTGAGGAGTTCAAGTTCTACCACAACTACCTCAGGCACGGGGACGGGGCCCGAGTGGGGGACGAAAAATTGTACGAGCAGGAGACCCGCCGGATGTTCGTGGGGTGGAAGGCCAAGTACGGCAAGACCTACAGAGACGTCGGTGAGGAGAAGTGCCGGTACATGTTGTTCATGGGCAACCGCCGTGTCGTCGTCGACCGGCTCAATGCCACCGCTGGCGGGCAAAACATGTATGGCCTCAACCAATTCGGCGACCTCACCAACGAGGAGGTCCAACAACGCTGCAGCTACCCGGAGATAATGGAGGATCGAGAGCTGAGCGCCAGGTGCCAAGCCGCCGTCCCCGACCACGAGAGGCTGATTTGGTACCAGGTAATCATGCATCTTGCTGACGACTATTTTTAGTTTATTGTTGTTTCTTTACATGCATGTGGTTTCTGATTACCATTTGCCGCATCAAATGGCACGAGTTTCTTTCCACTAGACTAGAAAACTTTGAGGTAGCTGGTGGTGATTTTGTTGCCTAGCTTACTAACGAATCTAAGTGCAAAGCTAGCTGCTAGAAAATACTAATCTTGATGTTATCCAGGTATAGTTCATGTAGTTTGATAAACAATTTAGCGTTGGGATATATTATTATATTTATCAATTCATAAACTGATATAGTTTTACAGCACAGAAAAAATGTGCTTCATTCATTTCTTCTGTAAAACAAGACTTCGATACATCTATCACAACATGTGCCTGCATTTTCTAGTTTGATAATCTGGCCTGGAAAGTTTCGAAAGGATCCAGGCTGCAATTTTACCTGTCTAGGAGAGTAAATTTCTCGTACTCGATCATTGGTTATATTCAAATCATTATGATTTGTCTGTACAAGTATAATTAGCAGTAAGCGAATTGAATCAGGGCCAACATTATTAGAAACATAAATGTACCAAATGCAGCAAAGCTCGTGATTAAACTATTTGAGAAACTCGCACGAAACATCAATACAGTGCAATAGTTCCGTTAGTTACGTGAAACTTAATTTGGAACAATGTTTATTTTTATTGTTATGTTCGTTTTATTTTCATGAACACCTCAGTAGCACCAGACTTTAGTAGGAGGTCCCATGTTCAAACCCCTTCGGAAGCCAAGTTTGGAGGAATTTTTCTAGGCTGGTGCAACCTCAACCAGTGTTTCACATTTCGTTTTCGATTTTCTTTTCGCCCCTAGCTGAGATTCGCGAATTTCGCGAAATTCACGAAATTTCGAAGAACTCGTCCATCTCTAGGTGTCCAGCCGCTTGAGCTTCTGCAGGAACTCGTCCATCTCTCCCACTCTTCGCACCAACTCCCCCGCAGCCGCCGGCGCAGAACGGCAGCACTCTCACGCTAGCTCTCGCTCCGGAACACTACCCGCCCCTGATCCGAGCTCCCGAGAGCAGGCAGCCTGGTCCGTGGAAACCGCGGCGACGCGGCGCGAGGTGGGGGGCTTTGACCGCCGCTCTCGATGCCGCCGGGCTCTAGCACAAGTCCACGACATCGAGGTTTCCTAGTGGGCGTACATAAGTGGGACCGGCCGGTACAAAACGGGTAGAAAAGCCCGCGGTAACAAAAAAACAGGGCGCGGGAGGGATTTACAAGGTGGAAGTGAATCTCCCCCCCTCTTTGGTACTCAATTTTTGGTCTCTTAGGTGGGGTTCAAGCATGACATGTGGGCCACTCTGTGAGGGGTACACGGGTATAATTCTGGGTGAGAATTGACATCAATTCTCTCGCTCTTTTTAGTATAGATTTGATTAACCCAGCAGCTCAATTTGAATTATTACTACTAGTATATGGTAACCGGGAATTCCTACATTGTCCCAACATTACCGACTGGAGTACACAATATGGAAGAGAATCCAGGGTTTGATTTTATGATCAATGAGTGGTGTTATAGAAAAACCTATTCCTTTGATCAAACATGAACACTAAAGTTTCTCGGCATCAGGACTGAGACAAGCTTAGCCGAAGAGGGAAAAACTATAGTGTGATAATGCTTGATAAGCTGGTGGATCCATAAGTCGTTTTTCTCTAATAATGGATGATCTCACCATGCATCTGCTGTCATTTGACATGATGCTTTGGTCTTGGAAACATCTTAAATCCGAATCTCATGTGTATGTTTCTTAATCCTATAGTTACTGGTGTCTACTCATATATATTCTCATTCGTTACTTTACTTTTTTTATATAGGTTTGCCGGTGCATTGCTACGGAATGAAACAAACAGTCTGGAGGTAGCGCCATTCCTGGAGATGAAGCACACATGTGAATCTAAACAACACTTGTGTTTTTTGCCCTATAATTTTAGAATAAAATGTTGCTAATGTAATATGGTAAATTTGAGATGAAAATGTATGAATTTCCGATCCAACCTATGATAAAGATTGTTTCTCAAGGGTGTTTTCAGCTATTTGCTATGTCAAACTGGCGGGCCGGATTGGACTGGCAATTGGACCGGTAAAAGATCAAACCAGAACCTCCGCCGGTCCAGTTCGCTTAAAAGATCATCCGCGCAATCGAACCGGTAAGACCGGCTGGGTTTCTTGGAACCTGGTGAACTGGTCGTTTCTTCGCTCGGAGTATGTATGAGGTACACGATCCGACTCCATTTCCCGCCTCCAACAACGTAGCCGAGTACGAGGCTTTAATCAACGGCCTTCGCATCGCCATTGAGCTCGGGATCCGACGGCTCGACATCCGCGGTGACTCTCAACTAGTCATCGACCAAGTCATGAAGGAATCGAGTTGCCACAACCCCAGAATGGGCGCGTACTGCCGGAAGGTATGCCGTCTGGAGAACAAATTCGACGGCCTCGAGCTCAACCACATACCGAGGCGACTCAATGAGGCTGCTGACGCGCTGCCTAAGATGGCGTCCGGTCGGGAGCCCGTCCCGGCCGGCATCTTCGCCGCGACCAGCACAAACCCTCGATCTGATACGAGGAAGAAAAACCGACCCGCTCGGACTCGGGGCCGGACCAGACCCGACGGGGGCACCTCCCGACCCTAACGCAGGGGTCGGGCCGCAGAAAATCCCTTTCGACCTTGGCTCGAGCGCTGGTCCATCAGCAGTATCCGCCGACCCAGATTCAGGGGCTCACCTGACGATGGCATCCCTCATCAACGAGGTCATGGAGATCGATGAGGATCCGACACCGCAGCCCGATCCTCCGGTCGATTGGAGGACGCCATATCTCGACTGCCTCATCCGTGAGGTCCTTCCGGCCGACCTGATGGAGGCTCGGCGATTAGCTCGACGAGCCAAGTCCTTTGTCATCGTCGACGGGGAACTCTATAGATGGAGCCCCTCGAAGGTCTTGCTGCGCTGCATCCCGATCGAGCGGAAAGCAGCTGCTGCAGGATATCCACAACGGGGTATGTTGTCACCACGCCGCGCCTCGGACCCTGGTCGGACACGGTTTTTACTAGCCGACCGCAGTGGCTGACGCCGAGCAGGTCGTGCGCACCTGCAAAGGATGCCAATTCTACGCTCGGAAGACTCACATGTCGTCCCAAGCACTCCAGACCATCCCCGTGACATGGCCGTTCGCGGTCTGGGGTCTGGATATGGTCGAGGCCCTCAAGAAAGCCCCCGGAGGTTACACGCATTTGTTCGCCGTGGATAAGTTCACGAAGTGGATCGAAGCCCGACCGATCGCAACGACCGGTTCGGAGCAAGCCGTAGAGTTCTTTCTCGACATCATCTACCGATTTGGAGTACCGAACTCCATCATCACGGACAACGGCATGCAGTTCACAAGGAAGAAGTTCCTCAAATTCTGTGACGATTACCACATCCGCGTCGACTTGGCATCCGTAGCCCACCCCCGTACGAACGGGCAGGTGGAGCGTGCCAACGCGATGGTCCTGCAAGGGTTGAAGCCTCGAATTTATGATCGGTTGAAGAAGTTTGCCGGCCGATGGGCCACGGAGCTCTCGGCAGTGTTATGGAGTCTGAGGACCTCTCCAAGCCGGGCGATGGGTTTCACCCCCTTTTATATGGTCTACGGCTCCGAGGCAGTCCTGCCAACCGACCTTGATTACGGAGCACCAAGGGTCAAGGCGTACGACGAGCAGGGCAACGAAACCCGACTCGAGGACGCTCTGGATCAGCTCGACGAAGCGCGGGATATCGCACTTCTCCACTCAGTGAAATACTAGCAGGTGATGCTTCGTTATCACAGCCGCCGCATTCAAAAGCGGGCGTTCAATGTAGGTGACCTGGTGATCCGACTGACCCATAGCAGTAAGGGGCGACATAAACATACCCCGCCACGGGAGGGACCGTTCATCCTCTCGCAAGTCCTTCGACCGGGAATCTACAAGCTCAAGACCTCCGACGGACAAGATATGAGCAATGCGTGGAACATAGAACAGCTATGTCTCTTTTACCCCTAGCCCATATAATTTGTACATATTCCCGCATGTGAATAACATAATACTTTATGTCCCTCCCCACGGACATTTTTTCTTTTCCTCCACTCCTGAGTGACGACCGACCCTCGGGTAGAAACAGGGGCTTCCGTCCACCCCTTTAGTCCCCAAACAAAAACCGGACCGCGACTAAAGGGGTGGCAGCCCCGCGCGCGGGTACGGCCAGGCCTGGCCCCGGTCCGTCGGCCACCTTTAGTCCCGGTCGGTAACACCGGCCGGGACTAAAAGAGCGGCGGCCGGCAGCCCCAGGCGCCAAAACCATTAGTCCCGGCCCGTGTCACGGACCGGGACTAAAGAGCCCCCTTTAGTCCCGGTCGGTGATACGAACCGGGACTAATGCCCACACTATATCACTTCGCTCTGCCCGAGCCAGAGCATTCATGGTGGCCAAAATTTTCTCAAGATTTGTCAAGATTTTGAGTTTCCACACCAATCCAAGTGTTCTAAAAGGTTAGCAACTTCTTTCTTTCATCTCTAATTGCTAATTTAGCTTATTTAATGCTCTAGAAGTAGAGAGATTTGTGGAGTAATGTGGGAGTAATTATGGAGTTTATTTGATCTATATGCAATTTGAGCTCAAATTAACTTCTTAGTTTGCATATGTGTAGTGGTGGTTTACTTATGTATTGACCAAAATGAGTATGGAGTATAATTTTTTTACAAATAATAACATTCATAGCCATATGGTTGTTTTGTTATTTATTCCATATGTTGTAATTAAGTATGAGGAAATGTTCATGATTGTTGCAATGGCAATGATTATGGCTTTAGAAAAAAGAGATATTTGTGGAGTAATGTTGGAGAGTAATGTGAGAGTTTATTTAATTTATATGCAATGTGAGTTCATTTTTTCATCTCTCATAGCTAGTTTAGCTCATTTAATACTCTAGAAGCTCACATTAAATTTAGTGCATAATTTCTTAATTTTGCAATAATAACATTTGGTCCACTGTACTCTTCTTTTGTTTATGATGTACTTATATAATAATGGGCAACGAAACCCGACTCGAGGACGCTCTGGATCAGCTCGACGAAGCGCGGGATATCGCACTTCTCCACTCAGTGAAATACTAGCAGGTGATGCTTCGTTATCACAGCCGCCGCATTCAAAAGCGGGCGTTCAATGTAGGTGACCTGGTGATCCGGCTGACCCATAGCAGTAAGGGGCGACATAAACTTACCCCGCCACGGGAGGGACCGTTCATCCTCTCGCAAGTCCTTCGACCGGGAATCTACAAGCTCAAGACCTCCGACGGACAAGATATGAGCAATGCGTGGAACATAGAACAGCTATGTCGCTTTTACCCCTAGCCCATATAATTTGTACATATTCCCGCATGTGAATAACATAATACTTTATGTCCCTCCCCACGGACATTTTTTCTTTTCCTCCACTCCTGAGTGACGACCGACCCTCGGGTAGAAACAGGGGCTTCCGTCCACCCCTTTAGTCCCCAAACACAAACCGGACCGCGAATAAAGGGGTGGCAGCCCCGCGCGCGGGTACGGCCAGGCCTGGCCCCGGTCCGTCGGCCACCTTTAGTCCCGGTCGGTAACACCGGCCGGGACTAAAAGAGCGGCGGCCGGCAGCCCCAGACGCCAAAACCATTAGTCCTGGCCCGTGTCACGGACCGGGACTAAAGAGCCCCCTTTAGTCCCGGTCGGTGATACAAACCGGGACTAATGCCCACACTATATCACTTCGCTCTGCCCGAGCCAGAGCATTCATGGTGGCCAAAATTTTCTCTCTCATATGGCGAGGTCATGCCAAAAAAATTCTCAAGATTTCTCAAGATTTTGAGTTTCCACACCAATCCAAGTGTTCTAAAAGGTTAGCAACTTTTTCTTTCATCTCTAATTGCTAATTTAGCTTATTTAATGCTCTAGAAGTAGAGAGATTTGTGGAGTAATGTGGGAGTAATTATGGGAGTTTATTTGATCTATATGCAATTTGAGCTCAAATTAACTTCTTAGTTTGCATATGTGTAGTGGTGGTTTACTTATGTATTGACCAAAATGAGTATGGAGTATAATTTTTTTACAAATAATAACATTCATAGCCATATGGTTGTTTTGTTATTTATTCCATATGTTGTAATTAAGTATGAGGAAATGTTCTTGATTGTTGCAATGGCAATGATTATGGCTTTAGAAAAAAGAGATATTTGTGGAGTAATGTTGGAGAGTAATGTGAGAGTTTATTTAATTTATATGCAATGTGAGTTCATTCTTTCATCTCTCATAGCTAGTTTAGCTCATTTAAAACTCTAGAAGCTCACATTAAATTTAGTGCATAATTTCTTAATTTTGCAATAATAACATTTGGTCCACTGTACTCTTCTTTTGTTTATGATGTACTTATATAATAATGCAGATGAACCGGCAATGGATGTACGGTAGCCGGGTCTCTGGCGAGTTCGTTAATGGCCTGCGTGATTTCCTCCTTGTGGCTGATGCGAACAAGCGGAATGGTTTTGTTGTCTGTCCATGTAGTGTGTGTAAGAATCAGAAGGATTACTCGGACAAACAAACCCTTCACCTCCACCTGCTTCGTCACGGTTTCATGCCCAGCTATAATGTTTGGACCAAGCACAGTGAAAGAGGGGTTATAATGGAAGACAATGAAGAAGAAGGGGATGATGACAACTATCCTCGATTCCCTGAATGCGGTGATGCTTTCATGGGGGAAGCTGATGAAGAAGAGGCACATGATGAGCCCGCTGATGAACTTGGTCGGACCATTGCTGATGCACGGAGAGACTGCGAAACTGAAAAGGAGAAGGAAAAGTTTGATCGCATGTTAGATGATCACAAAAAGGCGTTGTACCCAAAATGCGAAAATGGTCTGAAAAAGCTGGGTAGCACACTGGAATTGCTGAAATGGAAGGCAGAGATCGGTTGTCCTGACTCGGGATTTGAAAAGTTGTTGACAATAGTGAAGAAGATGCTTCCAAAGGATAACGAATTGCCCGCCAGTACGTACGAAGCAAAGAAGGTTGTCTGCCCTCTAGGTTTAGAGGTTCAGAAGATACATGCATGCCCTAATGACTGCATCCTCTACCGCGATGAGTACGAGAATCTGAATGAATGCCTGGTATGCACTGCATTGCAGTATAAGATCAGAGCAGATGACCCTGATGATGTTGAGGGCGAGCCCCCTGGAAGAGGGTTCCTGCCAAGGTGATGTGGTGTGCTCCTATAATACTACGGTTGAAACGTTTGTTCAGAAACAAGGAGCATGCCAAGTTGTTGCGATGGCACAAAGAGGAACGCAAGTCAGACGGGATGTTGAGACACCCCGCTGATGGGTCGCAATGGAGAAACATCGACAGAGAGTTCAAAGATTTTGCAGGTGACGCAAGGAACTTAAGGTTTGGTCTAAGTACAGATGGCATGAATCCTTTCGGCGAGCAGAGCTCCAGTCATAGCACCTGGCCCGTGACTCTATGCATCTATAACCTTCCTCCTTGGTTGTGCATGAAGCGGAAGTTCATTATGATGCCAGTGCTCATCCAAGGCCCGAGGCAACCCGGCAACGACATTGATGGGTGTTCAAAAAAAAACGACATTGATGTATACCTAAGGCCATTAGTTGATAAACTTTTACAGTTGTGGAACAAACCTGGTGTACGTGTGTGGGACGAGCACGAACAGAAGGAATTCGACCTACGAGCATTGCTGTTTGTAACCATCAATGATTGGCCTGCTCTTAGTAACCTTTCAGGACCGACAAACAAGGGATACAAGGCATGCACGCACTGTTTAGACGAGACTGAAAGTATATATTTGGATAATTGTAAGAAAATGTGTACCTGGGGCATCGTCGATTTCTTGGCCGACAACATCCCTTAAGAAAGAGAGGCAAGCATTTCAACGGTAAGGCAGATCACCGGCCGAAGCCTCGGGAACGTACTGGTGCTGATATATTTAATATGGTCAAGGATTTTAAAGTAATCTTTAGAAAGGGTCCTGGCGGGCAATCCGTTCCGAATGACGCTGACGGACGCGCACCCATGTGGAAGAATAAATCTATATTTTGGGATCTACCCTATTTGAAGTTCCTAGAGGTCCGCTCTGCAATCAACGTGATGCATGTGACGAAGAATCTTTGCGTGAACCTGCTAGGCTTCTTGGGCGTGTATGGGAAGACAAAAGATACACCGGAAGCACGGCAGGACCAGCAACGTGTGAAAGACCCAGAAGACCGGCATCCAGAATGGTTTCAAGGTCGTGCCAGCTACGCTCTTACCAAACAAGAGAAGGACATCTTTTTTGAATGCCTGAACAGTATCAAGGTCCCGTCTGGCTTCTCGTCGAATATAAAGGTACTAATAAATATGATAGAGAAAATTTCCAAAACCTAAATTCTCATGACTGCCACGTGATTATGATGCAATTGCTTCCGATTGCCTTGAGGGGGCTTCTACCGGACAATGTTCGAGAAGCCATTGTGAAGCTATGTGCATTTCTCAATGCAATCTCTCACAAGGTAATCAATCCAGAAGATCTACCACGGTTACAGAATGATGTGGTCCAATGCCTTGTCAGTTTCAAGTTGGTGTTCCCACCATCCTTCTTCAATATTATGACGCACCTCCTGGTTCACCTAGTCGACGAGATTTCCATTCTCAGTCCTGTATTTCTACACAATATGTTCCCCTTTGAGAGGTTCACGGGAGTATTAAAGAAATATGTTCGTAACCGTGCTAGGCCAGAAGGAAGCATCGCCAAGGGCTATGGAACAGAGGAGGTCATTGAGTTTTGTGTTGACTTTGTTTTGACCTTAAGCCGATTGGTCTTCCTCAATCGCGACATGAGGGGAGACTGAGTGGAAAAGGCACGCTCGGAAAGAAATCAACGGTATGTAGGGACAGGGATTCTTTCACTCAAGCACACTACACAGTTCTACAAAATTCCATCTTGGTGGCTCCGTATATCGAGAAACACAAGAATATTGTACGCTCCAATAATCCGGGGCAGTCTGACTCCTAGATTGCACAGCATCACATGTCGACTTTCGGCAGTTGGTTGCAAACACATCTCATGAATGACAATGATGTTGGAGATCAGCTGTACTTGTTGGCCAAGACATCATCTTCGACTATATTGACTTTCCAAGGGTACGAGATAAATGGGAATGCATTTTACACGAACGCCCAAGATAAAAAGAGCACCAATCAAAACAGTGGTGTCCGCTTTGATGCAGCAGTTAACGACAAAGAGGAGAAGTTCACATATTATGGTTACATAGAGGAGATATGGGAACTTGACTATGGACCTTCCTTTAAGGTCCCTTTGTTTCGGTGCAAATGGGTCAAGCTGACAGGAGGCGGGGTAATTGTAGACCAGCAGTACGGAATGACAACAGTGGATCTCAACAATCTTGCGTACAAAGAAGAACCGTTCGTCCTAGCAAAGATGTGGCTCAGGTTTTCTATGTGAAAGACATGGCTAGCAAACCGAGAAAAATAAAAGATAAGAAAACGAATACATCATCCGATGAGCCAAAGCGCCACATAGTTCTTTCAGGGAAAAGAAACATCGTGGGAGTGGAGGACAAGACAGACATATCGAAGATTATAATCAGTTTGGTGAAATTCCACCCTTCAAAGTGAAGACTGACCCAAGCATCAAGTTGAATGATGAAGATGCTCCATGGTTACGGCACATTCGTAAGGAAGGGACACAAGCGAAGAAATGATGTGTAATAATGTATTAAACATTTTATGTAACTGTGTTCTGAAAACTCTGAAGAAACCTTTATGTAATGTGTTGTTCCAAAAGTTGTTGAGGAAAATTGGATGACTTTGCAGCTTTTACTAATATGGGCAAGTCGGCGTTCTTTTACTGAATAGGGGTTCTTTTTTGCAAAGGAGGTACAAAAGGTACATTGCAAAACTTTGAAAATCATTCACTCCCACAAAGTAAACCACATTAGCACACCAAATCAGTTGCTGGTTGAGTGTGAAAGCTCAATACCAAGGCCTACTGATATGGGCAAGTCGGCGTTGACCAAAGTTTGACCGGAGCAGTAGAAATTCAAAAAAAATCAAAAAAATATGAAACCTTGGCACAATTCCTTTGTTTCACACCAACTACCCATTTACATTAAGAAACTTGAATTACAACAAATGATTCACAGATCTCTTCACAAATATGAACAGCAGGGTAGAAGGTTCATTGCAAGTAAGGCAATTGTGATGGATCATGAACATATCTAAGGCAAACATTGCCCAAATGGCCTCAAATTTGGAACATGGGTGCATCTTGGCATGGCAATGAATCTTCACATTGGGTGTTACAAAAGTTGTTGAGGAAAAAATGGTGATTTTGCAATTTGTAGTGAATAGGGGTTCTTTTTTGCAAAGGAGGTACCAAAAGTACATTGCAAAACTTTGAAAATCATTCACTCCCACAAAGTAAACCACATTAGCACACCAAATCAGTTGCTGGTTGAGTGTGAAAGCTCAATACCTAGCCCTACTGATATGGGCAAGTCGGCTTGACCAAAGTTTGACCGGAGCAGTAGAAATTCAAAAACAAAATCAAAAAAATGTGAAACCTTGGCACACTTCCTTTGTTTCACACCTAATACCCATTTACATTAAGAAACTTGAGTTACAGCAAATGATTCACACATCTCTTCACAAATATGAACAACAGGGTAGAAGGTTCATTGCAAGTAGGGCAAATGTGATGGATCATGACCATATCCAAGGTAAACATTGCCCAAATGGCCTCAAATTTTGCACATGGGTGCATCTTGGCATGGCAATGAATCTTCACATTGGGTGTTACAAAAGTTGTTGAGGAATTAATGGTGATTTTGTAATTTGTAGTGAATAGGGGGTTTTTGCAAATTTGCAATCTTCACATCTCTTCACCAAACAGTGTCACTCACTCAATAAGGAACCAATTTTTAAGTTGCTTTAGTGATGTTGATGAGGTTTGGGGTGATCATGAGCCTAAAAAAAGGTTTGGGGTGATACATGTGGTTTCAAAAAGTATTCTTTTACCTACAGACTTGATTCTACAAACTAGGGATTGATAAATCTAAATGAGCAGGTTAATAATGTTTAATAGTTATACAATGAATAACTAAGCCATTTTAGTAACAAATATAGCCTTACTTTAGCATATTCCACATTTTAGCAAAGTGTATTAACACATAAAATGAGCAATTCATGATTGTTTTGATCTAGATATTTTTCAGGAAACAAGACCACCATTAGTTTGTACATAAATTCAAAACAAGACTAACACAATTGGTTTCACTAAATTTGGAGTTGTAAATTTTGAGATATGAATTTACAAAGTTTCTATAAGCATATTTGGTGTATTTCAATTATGTAAAATTATTGGATGATCATAAAGATATGGGACCAGTGGCATTGGATAGATATTTAAATTTGTGATCTTTAGGATTTTGAATCACTCGATTTGGAGTTGTAGATCTCTCACAAATTGAATTCGAATTTTCAGTAAAATTTGAAATATAACTTATAAACGTTTTTCAAATGACCCTTTAGTCGCGGGTCGTATCACCAACCGCGACTAAAGGTGCGTGCGCGCGCAATTTTCGGCAACTGCCCGAATTGCCCTTTAGTCGCGGCTGTGATGCATGTAAAATGCATACTTGAACTTCGCATTTCTATTGTCATATTTCAATCATATTTGCATCATATAAGGGTTATATCATGGTTTTATAATGATTTTGGGAATAATTCACAGTTTCCCTATTTTTATGGAAATAACCCTGCGCTGTCAGAAAACCCCCCTTTCTATGTTTTGATGTTTCAGGGACCCAAACGACGTCCAAATGAGCTGAAACTTTACAGAGGTCAGTATTTCCACGGGAGAAGACTTAGGCGTCAAGGAAGTGAACAAGCGGAGGCCCGAGGGCCAAAAGAGGATGGCCCACGCGGGCCCTGTACCTGGCCGCGTGGGACCACCTCATTTGGTCCCCGTGGCTCCGATGCCATCCATCTTTCGTCCCCGACTCCGTCTTGACCTAAAAACGCCTATATAAGGAGCCCCCCGACTCACATCGCGAGGAGGCAGCGACGAACACAGAAACAAGAAAAAGAGACCTGGAGCTGCAGATTGGAGGAGAAGAACTCCGGCGGAGCCCTGCCGGTGTGGTCTCCCTCTCCCCCAACAACATCTCCATCGACTCCGCCATGAAGAGGGAGTAGTCCACCCCTGGACTATGGGTTTGTGGAAGTAACTTATGTATCTCTCTCTCTCTTGAGCTTCACTAATTAGTACCATATGAGCTGCCGAACATGATTATGGTCATCGTTGTAATTCCTATGTGGTGGATCTCTCTATGAGTTAATATATGAGTTTGAATATTGCAATTGTTTAGTTTCAGTTATGAAAGTAGATGCATATCTTGTACCCCGTTCTTTTGTACTTGATTTGATCCATCTTGTGTATGAGAGCGTGTGTGGGGTGAAGTGTGCATTAGTTGGAGTGATGAAAGGGTGGTTATGCGGTGAAAGTGAGAGAAGTTCCGTACACCACTTGGGTTTTCTACCTTACTTTGTTGCCTCACTAGGGATAAAAAGAAATACATGTTACCGGAGGTGTGGGTCTGACCATTAAATGCCACTACTCCATGACTAGATCTAACATGTTCTTATTTCAACTTCATGTCATAATGCTTAATGCAATGCTCTGATTCTATCTTAATACTAAGATGTTATGATTTAGTTCGCATCTTTAGTTGAGTATAAGTGAGACTAATAAGAAATAAAAGGTCTCTATGCTAGGACGTGATGCCCATATAATTATTAACTTGATATCCAACTTGTTTGCAATCTCATATGTCAATTTATGTGTCCCATAATCCACCACAACATTAAAGAGAGAGTGCATATGTGAAACCATGAACCCGGTCCATTTTTAATCATAAGAAACACCTTTCCAACCACTTTAGAGCAATTTCAAAATTCTGCCATTTAAAAATCCGAAAATACAAAAACATTATCATCTCTTGCATTCATCATATAAAACCCAAAAATATCATTCATCATTGTTTCCACCATCCTTGCATAATTATTTACCACCATTGCATCTTTACTACTTGCATTGCATTTGATTTATTTGATATCATTCTCACACCTTGTGCTTGACAACCACTTGGTGAGGTTGAGGGCACAAAACAATTTATCTTGTTTGCAGGTTCTCAAGAGAAGGATAAGAAGATAAACCTTTAACTACTGATTCCCCGAGAGTTCGATATAAACCCTCGAGTCACCCCTTGAGGGGAAAATTAGTCTTCCATATACTATACACTCTACACTTGGAGTCTCAACCTAACCATTTTATTTTTGATACAGGAACATCAAGACAAGTTTTCTGGCGCCTTGCCTGAGGAGAAGCTTGTGTTTTGTTGTTGTGTTGAAAGGCCATCAAGACTGTTTTCTGGCGCCATTGCCGGGGAATCATTGATGTAAAGATTTATCCAAGGAGTGCCTCACAACAAGTCAACATCAACAACTTGGTTATCAACTAAGCTTGGGGAGGTTGCACCTAAGTGAGCATCATCTTATCCATCTTTACTTGCAATCATCTTATCTTGTTTTGTTTTGTCATTGCATATTATCATCATCTTGCATAATTTGGTTTGCATCATCATTGCACTTTCTGTGGCATATTGGTAATTCGGTTTGCTTCATATAGTGTCATCTTATTTTCAGTTTTGCATCATAAAATTAAAAACACATAAAATATTACTAAAATGAACTCCAATACTGAATTGAAAAACTTTGGTCAATATTATGGTGAGTCATTAATGGAAGCTTGTTTTAGGATCAAGAACATGAGTGAAAATGGTTCTGTCAAGTACACTCCTCCTGCTGTGATAAGAAACTTTTATTATGGTCTAGATGGTTGGTCAAAAAGCTTTCTAGATTCATTAACACATGGCAGATTTGCTTCAGGAAACCCCTCACATGCTAATAACTTAATGGAAAATTTGTTTGGGAAATCTACAGAATCAAAAGAGAAATAGGGATCAAACAACTTAAATTCTCTTTAGATAGAGCAACATCAGTTCTACAAGCATGTGTTGAGGAGTACCCTACTAAAAATGTGATGCATTCATTCATCCTTCACTCCAAAGCTAAAATGAATAAAACTAGTGATACTCTGTCTGAAATATCGAGTCTATGGAAAAAGTATTGATGCATGCCCAATCTAAAAAGGAATTGACTAGAGAAGTGAATGACAAAGTATCCCTTATAATTGAACTTATGGAAAAGAATCTTGAAGAAACTGTTAAAGAGGAGAATGATCTTGAAATAATTTTGGATGCATTAATTAGAAAGAGGCATGAGAGAAAAGTTGAAGAAGTTAAGATGCTTACTGAAGTTAAAGAACCATTGCTTGATTCAGATAATTGTAGCTTGCATGAATTAATATCCATCTTACAAAAATTTGCAAGTGATTCTTCTGTTAATGCTAACCAAGCTGGTTTTGGTACTTATATTGCTAATCATGTCTTGAAAGAAAAGATTGCTAGGTACAACAAGAAGCTATGATACCACCTAAGCTTGGGATGCATGGATCCCCAAGGTATTAATCACTATTGGAAAAGAGACACATCATGCTATACTTGATCTAGGATCTAGTGTCTCAGTTTTACCAAAAGAATTATATGAAGCACTTGAACTAAAGAATCTTGAAAAATGCTCTACTCAACTTGCACTTGCTGATGATTCCATTAAATATGCTTTAGGAAAAGTAAGTGATGTTATGGTAGAGTTACATATGAACTTTGTGCCTGTTGATTTTCTAATCATGGATATGGGGAATAAAATCTCTAGTCCTATTATCTTGAAGGCCTTTTCTTCGTACTACAGGTGCTATCATAGATTCAAAGGAAGGGAATGTGAAGTTTCAGTTTCCTCACAAGAAATGCATGGAACACTTCCCAAGGAAGAAGAGATCCCAAAGTTTAAGCTCCCTCATGAGCTTCATCCTTCATAAATAACAAGTAAGAAGCCTAGCTATATGGCTATAAAGAAAGCCCTTTACGGGAGGCAACCCGGTTGTTTTTGTTTTGTGTCATCTTGCTGTAGCAAGAGAGTTAGTTTTTAGTAGAGTTTCTGTAGTTTTGAATAAAGTGCCAAGTTTTACCCATTTGGTTTGATAAAGTTGCTAAATTGCATGCGGAGATTTCATTCCAGCACAGGTCTGTGCACGGTTTGATTTTTAATTCCTATTCTGTAACTCCGAATGAGCTGCAAATTTTACTGTAACTGCAACTTTTCATCCTCTGCATGCCTGACTTTTTTCAGAATTTTTGGACATGTGTAAGTCAGGTAGAAAAATACGTTTTGCTGCTGTCAATTTTCTGGACAGATTCTGTCCCATTTGTTTGATGCATGTTTTGAACTTATAACTTGAATCTTTTTTATCCAATTGAGTTTATTAATAAGCATACAACATTATACACTTTCTGGACATTCATATGAATTTTGTCTAAGGATTATTAGCATCAAGTAATGTATTTGTTTATCACTACTAATGTCACCCCACAGAAAAGAAATGGGAGAAACGGTGTGTTGAAGTTTTTTCACAGGGATTAGAGGAGATGCACCAAGAGCTATTCAAGATGGTGAAAGCCATAAGCTTGGGGAAGTGAAGACAACCCCACTGGACCTACACACTCTCGGTTTGCACTTGTCTAACTTCTGTTTTTCTATCGATACACTTTATCGCATAAACTTGGAGCGTCTTTTTTGTTTTGTGTCTTGGTTTGAGTTTTGTGTCTTGAGACCACCACCATTTTTTGATATGAGAGAGCTACTGGAGTTTTGGGTTGAATTGAGTTGGATGCTTTTATCATGATTGGGATTGGGATGTTTGAGTTGATTTAAATGATACATATAGTTGCATTATTCATATGCTTTGAATGAGTGTCAATTTGCAAAGTGTTTATTAAGAGCTATCTCATATGCATGTTTTGGAGCTGAATGTTAATTTACTTTGTTTAACATGGATTGATTAGTTCTATGGACACTTTTGCATGCATTTAGTTGGTCAACTTTCTCCCTATTGCTAGCCCAAAAATCCCAACAAGCAAAAACTTGTTTCCAACACCTTCAACCAAAGTTTTTCCAGTGAGTCCACCATATCTACCTATTAGCTTTAAGCTATTCCGAGTATGAATATCATGTTACTTTGATTATCTATACCTATAAATGAAAATGTTATGTTATTGTTTGTCATGTGAAAAATTTGGTTATATAGCTCTCACATCTTGTTGTTGCACTAATAAAACATGAACCATTGTGATTAAAATTATGAAGTGGTGCTTTTGACAAATTAAGTGGATGTTAGTTAGTCTATATGTGATACCACATTGAAAGCTTTCAACATTGCGCTGAAATACATTATGTATAAGTTGATATCATGTGCTTTTGTCTATGGATGCTTATCATGGTGAAATGAAAGTGGAGATTTTTGCTTGTTTGAGTTTTTGTATGAATGGTTAGAGAGACACCTGGGCCGCCAATCTAAACAATTATTCAGTGGTGGAAATTTACTTACATGCTATGTGAACCTTCAGTGATACACCTCTCAATAAAAAAGCTATGCCAATGGTAAAATAAAAAAGGGTTGAGATAGTTCCTTATGTTTGTTTGTCTTGTTGTTTTGACATGGGCTTGTTCTATGTCATGGACAAGAGGTACCCCAGTTTGTTTTCTTGATGATGCTATTCTACAATGCTTTGCTTGAACTTGCTTTGTTTCCTAAAGTTGAGTAGCCATGGTGTAAGTCCTCATCCTCAAGGGGCATGAAACTTTCAACCATTTCTTGTCAAGCACACCACTCATATTTGCTTTCACTTTAAACACTAAACATTGAACATGCTATGATAAGGAGTGAAGAGAGCTTGACACCAATACCACATTGCAATCATTAACTTAAGTAGAAGAGTTTTGAAGTTAGATGAATCTTGTTCATGTTTATTACCTCTACTCATATACATCTATCCAAAGTGTCCACCTTTCATATTCAGTTTTGCAAGAAGTACTCTATGACCATGATAGGATCTTTTACTTGTCATTATGCATTCATTTGGTCCATAGTACTTTCTTCTATGTTACACTTTGTGATTTATCATTGAACAACACTACATGAGTATTGATATCACTTGATAATCTATCTTGCATATTGCTATTACTTTAAAGAATGAATCATTTAACTCTATGTAGCAATACAACATCTTTGATATTCTTTGATACAATTAAAATGCAAAGTCCATGTTTGTTTTATCACCTTTGTACTCGAGGACGAGTACAGGTTAAGCTTGGGGATGTTGATGCATGTAAAATGCATACATGAACTTCGCATTTTTATTGTCATATTTCAATCATATTTGCATCATATAAGGGTTATATCATGGATTTATAAGATTTTGGGAATAATTCACAGTTTCCCTATTTTTATGGAAATAACCCTGCGCTGTCAGAAAACCCCCTTTCTATGTTTTCATGTTTCAGGGACCCAAACGACGTCCAAATGAGCTGAAACTTTACGGAGGTCAATATTTCCACGAGAGAAGACTTAGGCGTCAAGGAAGCGAACAAGCGGAGGCTCGAGGGCCAAAAGAGGATGGCCCACGTGGGCCCTGTACCTGGCCGCGCGGGACCACCTCATTTGGTCCCCGTGGCTCCGATGCCATCCATCTTTCGTCCCCCGACTCCGTCTTGACCAAAAAACGCCTATATAAGGAGCCCCCTGACTCTGATCGCGAGGAGGCGGCGACGAACACAGAAACAAGAAATAGAGACCTGGAGCTGTAGATTGGACGAGAAGAACTCCGGCGGAGCCCTGCCGGTGTGGTCTCCCTCTCCCCCAACAACATCTCCATCGACTCCGCCATGAAGAGGGAGTAGTCCACCCCTGGACTATGGGTTTGTGGAAGTAACTTATGTATCTCTCTCTCTCTTGAGCTTCACTAATTAGTACCATATGAGCTGCCGAACATGATTATGGTCATCGTTGTAATTCCTATGTGGTGGATCTCTCTATGAGTTAATATATGAGTTTGAAGATTGCAATTGTTTGGTTTCACTTATGAAAGTAGATGCATATCATGTACCCCATTATTGTGTACTTGATTTGATCCATCTTGTGTATGAGAGCGTGTGTGGGGTGAAGTGTGCATTAGTTGGAGTGATGAAGGGGAGGTTACGCGGTGAAAGTGAGAGAAGTTCCGTACACCACTTGGGTTTTCTACCTTACTTTGTTGCCTCACTAGGGATAAAAATAAATACTCCCTCCGTTCCGTGATATAAGGTGTCTAAGTTTTTGAGAAAATTTTCAAAATATAAGGTATATTGCAATTTATGGACAATTGTACCCATTAACAAATGAGTCACAATATGTAAATGAGGGATTTGAAGTATTGTTTTAAATTTGTGGCTATTAGGGATTCCTTTTTCTTGATTTTTTTTCATAAGAAAATAAGTCCACCATATACAAATACCGATGTCTTAATATCCGTGCCAAAACCTTAGGCACCTTATATCAAGGAACGGAGGGAGTACCATGTTACCGGAGGTGTGGGTCTGACCATTAAATTGCCACTACTCCATGACTAGATCTAACATGTTCTTATTTCAACTTCATGTCATAATGCTTAATGATATGCTCTGATTCTATCTTAATACTAAGATGTTATGATTTAGTTCGCATCTTTAGTGGAGTATAAGTGAAACTAATAAGACAATAAAATGTCTCTATGCTAGGACGTGATGCCCATAAAATTATTAACTTGATATCCAACTTGTTTGCAATCTCATATGTCAATTTATGTGTCCCATAATCCACCACAACATTAAAGAGAGAGTGCATATGTGAAACCATGAACCCAGGTCCATTTTTAATCATAAGAAACACCTTTCCAACCACTTTAGAGCACTTTCAAAATTCTGCCATTTAAAAATCCGAAAATACAAAAACATTATCATCTCTTGCATTCATCATATAAAACCCAAAAGTATCATTCATCATTGTTTCCACCATCCTTGCATAATTATTTACCACCATTGCATCTTTACTACTTGCATTGCATTTGATTTATTTAATATCATTCTCACACCTTGTGCTTGACAACCACTTGGTGAGGTTGAGGGCACAAAACAATTTAACTTGTTTGCAGGTTCTCAAGAGTAGGATAAGAAGATAAACCTTTCACTACTGATTCCCCGAGAGTTCGATATAAACCCTCGAGTCACCCCTTGAGGGGAAAATTAGTCTTCCATATACTATACACTCTGCACTTGGAGTCTCAACCTAACCATTTTATTTTTGATACAGGAACATCAAGACAAGTTTTCTGGCGCCTTGCCTGAGGAGAAGCTTGTGTTTTTGTTGTTGTGTTGAAAGGCCATCAGGCTGCTGATACGACCCGCGACAAAATGGGGGGCCTTTAGTCGCGGGTGGTGATACGACCCGCGACTAAAGGGTCTTTAGTCGCGGTTCATATCACGGCCCGCGACTAAAGGCCCGTGCGTATATTAACGCGCGCCGCCCCGCCTCCTCTGCCCGTTTCTCCAGACGCGAAGATGAAGGGCAGAGCACTCCGACGCAGGGGAGGTGCTGCCAGATTTTTGCGTTGACATCGCCGCCGTTCGTCGACGCCGCCGTCGTTCTCCCATGTCGTCGCACCTCCGCCATTGTCCCCGCCGTCCCGCGCGCGCCGTCCGTGCCGTTCTCCGACGCCGCGCCGCCCCTCCGGCCGCCGTTCACGCCCGTGTCGCGCACGCCCGAGCACCGGCATCCACATCGCCGCCGCCCCCGTACCGGCGGCTACCCGAGGTAATGCGCGCGCGCCCCTTCCCGAGCACGAGGAGGAGTTAGCAATTTTGTTAATTAGATAGTGTTAGGGTAATTAATTAGTTAGATAGAATTTTTTTGTTAGATGGTGTTAGGGAAATTTTGTGTTAGCATTTTTTAGTAATTTTGTGTTAGCATTTTTTAGTAATTTTGTGTTAGCAATTTTTTAGTAATTTTGTTAGTTAGATGAGTAAAATAGGGTGTTTAGTTAGCAATTTTTAACACTATATAGATGTTTTGTTATCAATTTTAGATAGCAATTTTAAGTTAGCAATTTTTAGATAGTCATAGTCATATAGTCATAGTCATACTATGGTTAAGTAGTTAGTCATAGTAGGGTTAAGTAGTTAGTCATAGTCATAGTTATTGTAGCAATTGTTTTCAATAATATGGCAATGTACTGAAAAAGGGCACCTTTATGTAGATGTGAGCAAATAGATGGTCCATCTATTTGCTCATATCTATATAAAGGTGCCCTTTTTTTGGTCACCAAAACATTTTTTACTTAGCAATTATGTACTTAGCATTTTTTCTGGTTTTACCATTTTTCAGGAGTGAACATGGACGACGGTTCAGATCATCGCGCCAACGCCGATGTGCCAGAAGATCCTGAAGAATTTTTTCACGCCATCATACGCGGTGAAATAACATATGAGCCACCACCTGGTGACGATGAAGACGCTGGAGTAGATCTAGAAGATGAAGACGTTAATTCATGGATGAACCCATCCGGTGATGGAATGGAGATAGACCCATTTGACGAAGGGCAAACAAACAACAATGACGAAGGGCAATTGCAAACAAACATCGATGGCGAGGTATACACATATTGAGCCTCTGGTGACTAGATGGATTAAGTGATTTGAATATGCGCGCATATATGTATTAACGTCTCTTTCTTTTTTTAGCCCTCCGGATCGAGCAAATCGTCGTTTTCTACAACGAAACGAGGCCCGAGCAAGAAATTGGATTCCACTCAAAGGTTAAGCATCGACGTGATCGCTGCAAGTGGCAGACCGATGGAGCCAAAAGATCACGCGGTGAAATTCATAAATCAGTGCGGAGTGCTGATGCACCTAAAATGCATCTACTTTTCCAAGCACTTTGCTTCACAATTTGCTCCGGAATCTTCCCATAATTGAATAAAACTGCTGAATCTGACGCTGTTTTTAGCAAAGTCTCTTTTCTGTCTCTTTTTGCATGAAATAAAATCCGGGGAAAATACCACGCAAGTTTTTATGGAAAAGACGGCCGAAGGACGGACCCGGGGGAGTGCTGGAGGCCCAAAATAGGGTGCTCCACGCGGCCAGGTACATGGGCCGCGTGGGCCCACCTATCTGGAGCCTCGGGCACCGTCTCCCCCTCGTCTTCGACGTACCCCTTCATATACGAGAAAAAGTGCCTGCCCTAGGAGCACGGAGCTTTTCGCGAAACAGAGCGCCGCCACCACCACGATCTTCGACTTCGGAGTCAGATCGATCCAGAATTTCTCCCCCGGAGGAGGGATCCGGAGGCCTTCGTCACCGCCATCGACACCGCCTTCATCTCCATCAACCATGAGCTCCATCACCATCACCATGTGTGAGTAGTCCGCTGTAGGCATGTGAGGTGGATGGGGATTGGATGAGATTGATCATGTAATACTACTCGTTGTTCGATATTTTAGGGGCCTATCTTGAGGATGCTTTTGAATTGTGATTGATGCACTCTTGCTATGTTTAATGCTTGCTACTAGGGCCCGAGTGGCATGATCTCAATACTGAACCTAATTTGCCTCATCATATAATTGAGTTTGGTATCTATCTGCAAAGTGTATCAGCTGCTAATTTGTTGAACCTGCGAACCCCAAAAGTGAGAGTTGGGGACAACAAGGGGGATATGTTTTAGTTTGAGGATTCTATGTGTTCATGAAGTGTTAATGCATTGTTCCGGTCTACTTGAAAGGGTAGACCTTAATTACCTGTAGTTCCAAGTTGGCCCCGGTGAAATGGGCAGGTAGGACAATAGATGTTATGCAAATTCTCTTGGTTAGTACGCATAACTAATTATGGAACACATACCTACACATGTAAAAGCTAGAGATAAGTCCCATTGCTATGTGAATCTTATTAAATGATCAATCTCATTCATGCAACAACCCGCTACTACCTCATGCCTACGTCTTAAATCTCTGAGTTGCACCTTCACTTTTCCGGTGAAAACTGGGAAACACTTGTTACTACTGCCATCACTTCTACTGCTGCAAGTTTATTGATATACAGGTGTGGTTGAGAGTGACGTCTCAATTGCTAAAGTCTTATTGGTATTCTTGTGGTCCCACCGTGTCGAACTATAAATTTGGGTAATACTTCCCATCGAAGATTTCAGCGATCCCTTGCACTTGAGGGCATCAAGTGCTTGCTAGGGACAACATCCCGATCACCGTTCACGAATGGCTTAAGCCAAAGGTCGACCGTGCTCGAGTTAGATATGTCGACGACAGAGCCAAAGAGGACCTTTGGAACAAGCTCATGGCTAATTTCAATCTACCTTCAGACTACCAAGAAGAGGATGAAGATGGTAACCCAAATCCGGCTGGCAAAGCAAGGAGATTGAAAGTCAGGGAGTTTGCTCTTTCAAAGATGGCCGAGGCATTCCGGAACTGGAAGAAAAATTTATGGGCGAAATATTTGAAGAACGGGAAGAAAGCTCCTCCAGAATTCAAAGGAGAACATGTGAAATTGCGACATCAGTGGCCCGAATTTGTGGCGTACAAGGAATCAGAGGCCGCAAAGGAAAGGTCAAAAAAAATAAGAAAAATGCTAAAAAAAGGAGTATCACCATGTTATGGGTCCAGGCAGCTACAGGGTTTCAGTGCCTAAGTGGGAAGCTATGGAGGCCGACCTGAGGGCTAAAGGGATCACTCTAGGTACAGAGGGATGGCCCGAAAGGGCCAAGCACTGGTGGTACGGGCATGGGGGATTGTTAGACCCAGAAACAGGGATGTGTAAACATAGGAACCAATGTTTTACTCCCACCCAAAAGCTTATCGACGCTATGGCCGATGTTGCCACGGGTAAGTACCAGGTTGACAGAGAGAATGACGAGCTGACACGCGCCCTCGGGAATCCTGAACACACAGGACGAACACGACGCTAAGGCGCCGGTGTTCCGTGGAAGGAAGGGTTTTCCCACGACGAAGACCGGTACGGTTACAAAAGCCGTAAGAGAAAGAAGGACCAGGAGGCAGACGAGATGGCGAACTTTCAACGTCAATTAACGAATGTGAAGATGCAACTGGAAGAACTTCAGAGGCAAAGCTCATCTTGGCCGCAGGAAGATCCTGCGACATTGGATATTAATAGCCAGCGGGCGAGAAGCAGCGTGGCTTTCACGGAAGTCCCGGCTGATGAGAATGCACTGATTGATGATGCACCGGCGCCTCCTCGCTACCTTGTGGATGATGTCAGGGCGAAGATAGATTGTGAGCTACATCAGCCAATGAAGAACGTGTCCATCAAGGTGGCGAGCGACACTGCTTTACCTTGTCTACCTGAAGCACTCCACCATGGGAATCCGATTCCAGCTGGGTATGCTCGTGTCACGGTGGATACCCTAGTCCCGGGGTATGAGGAACTGGAGATTGACTTCCCCACACCTGAAGGGGCGGTGAAACTGGGTGATGTACACCGCAATGTCATTCTATGGCCCAAGCGATACATCAAGTTTCTAGGCTCGGCGCCAAGGCCATCGAGTCCGAGGAATCCACCTCCACCTCCAAGTCCACGTCCACCTCCAAGTCCACCTCCGGTGCCGCGTCAGGCGACGCCGCCCCCTAGTCCACCTCCGGCGCGTCAGGCAACGCCGCCGCCCCCTAATCCACCTCCGAAGCGGAAGCAAAAGCAGGGGCAAAGTTAGGGGAAAAAGCGGGGGAGGGCCACCGCTACGCTTAGTACTGCTGATCAGCCAGGACGACATAAGACGACGAAGATACCAGAGCCATCGCAAAAGCCTATTCCGGTCAGAGCTTATGACAGGACTGATGCTGAAACAAATTGGTCGTCGCTGCCGAAGTGAAGGCCCATTTCAATAAAATTCATAAAAAGTTCGAGCCCGAGCCCAAGCAGGATATAGATCCGAAAACCAGGGAGCACTTCAGGGGGATGCTTACGGGACCATCGCAGGTTCAAATGAATCAGTCAACAGGCTATGAACGCGAAATTTTTAGACAAGACTCCAGGTTTCAACAGGCCAAAAGATCTGCAAAAAAAGGGAAACAAGTTCCCCAGCTCGGAGAACTGAAAAATCAATTGGTCCCCCGCTCATAGTGAGTTCCGATATCGACAAGAACTTCAAAGCCGATATGGATGAGGACATGGATCTAATGGACCCCAAAGTCATAGCAGCTGCTAGAGAGCAGGGACTCACTGTATCGGAGGCCAAAGCAAGTGCTGTCGCAAACGGTATGACTCTTCGTCAATTGTTAGCCTTGGAACCCCCGCCAATGGGTGAGATTGCACCGAAATATGTCAGAGGGCAGGGTCTAGTCAGTCCTGAGGAGGCAGCG
This sequence comes from Poa pratensis, assembly GCA_947311845.1. NCBI lineage: Eukaryota > Viridiplantae > Streptophyta > Magnoliopsida > Poales > Poaceae > Poa > Poa pratensis. Next base: position 11,773,341 of record CAMZMU010000088.1, read on the forward strand.
AAGCTATCCGTACATATGCGAAATCTACATGAGTGGTACTTGAGCATAACAAGTTCAACGCGCACGAAAGATTTTTTTCACGCGGCCGTTAAAAAGAAGCATTGCTTCAAAGAGTACTCGATAGCTATTCAGTTTGACGAATTGTTTCAGTTATACCAGATTCGCGACCTCGACAAATCTATCCTCGGTGTCTATTGTCTGTAAGTGATTTATTTTTGTAATTAAGTCTCTAGCTCAGCTCGTTCATTGCCTGAAATATATTATCTTGACTATATTCTTTTGTACGCTATTATGCAGAATGAAGATGCAGGAATGCAAAAAAAGGGGAATATCAGTTGGGTTCATTGACCCATATATTGTTAATGAACGTATGTTACATCAATTCCCCGATGACGTGGAGCACGACATGTTCACCTTTTTAACCAAGCATGATCTCAAAAAGGAAATACTATTTCCTTACAACTTCAAGTGAGTGTTTCTGTATTGTACACATTCTTTTTCTGCTTACTCGATGTTAAGTGTAATTGATGAGTATTGCATGTCTGTGTATGTAAACGTCCGCAGGTTCCACTGGATTTTGCTAAGCATCAGAGTTGACAAGTCCCTAGTTGAAGTCTATGACCCATTAAATAGGGACGAGGATTGGAGCGACATGAAAGCAATGCTCCACAAGTAATTTCAATCATTATCGCATTATATCGGCCTCTTTCATTCATTTTGCTGATATCAAGTAATTAATAACTCCTTTGTTCATTTTCTTTGCCGAGCAGGTGTTGGACACGGTTCAAAAAGGAAATAACAGGTGAATTCAAAGATGAGCTAACTTACAAACCGGTGCGGTGGTTGGAGCAGCCACGGGGGACTAATCTCTGTGGATACTACATTATGGAGTACATTCGGTGGTCGACCAGTGAGTCGCGACCTAGCACGAAAGGCTTTCGAGTACGTAATTAAACAATATTCACAGTTCTATTTCATTACCATTAATGATATTGTTGAGTTTCATTCAACTTATACCATATTGATCTCCTTCTTAAAGATCGACCGGATACAGGAGAAGCTCCTACCAACCCAACGCGTATGAGGCCTTCAAGAGGAATTGGCGGGATTCTTGATGCAGGAGGTCATTGATAAGAAGGGAGAACACTATGTGGAGGAAGTCGAACTCTATTTGTAATTTAGTGATCTCCATGTAATTAAATAGTTGTATGGCACAAAATTATATATGTAGTTTGAATCTTGTAGTTTGAATCTTGTTTGAAATTATATAGTTGCATGCAACAAAAGTTTGAATCTTGTTTAAAATTAAAATGGAATATAAATTGAAAAAGAGAAAATAAGAAAAAACATGAAATCCTGCCGCGGAAGAGAAACAGACGATTCTCTGCCGCGACAGGAAAAGCTTTTATCCCGGTTGGTAATACCAACCGGGACTAAAGCCCCTCGGCCAGCGTTGCTCTGTCGCGGCCACGTGTGATGTTGGGGTTATGCCGAACAGGTGTCCTCACGGATGTGAAGGCAAGCCAAAATACCAGGGTGGCCCATGGTGGTGGTAAGCCGAATTCCGGCTTACCGGGCGGCCCAGTATGATGAAGCACAGGAGGCCCGTCCGGCTAAGGAAGGTTCCAGAAGGCGGCCAGCATTGCGAAAAACTTAGCCCACAAGGCAAGGCCCAAGCCGAGATAGTTTAGGACTCAATGACTTAGTCGGTAGGATCCCTCCTGTAAGCCCTAGGCCGGACGCCTTTATAAGCCGGCCTACGGGACGCCTTAGGGCAAGACATCAATCCAGCTTAGACATAGCTATCTCGGCGAGAACCTCTGTCTCGGCGAGATCCCAATGTAACTCGGCGATATTGCCCATATAGTGATTTATAGCTGCACATAGGATCACGCCACCAACGTGTGATCCGAAGCTGGGTAAACTCGTGTTTGTCCCGTCACCGGAACTCCCCACTTCTCCAAAACCCCTCGCTTTACCTAGCTCGATGGCACCCCTGCCGAGGCTAGATTCGACAATACCACGACAGTTGGCGCCCACCATGGGGCAAGAGAGGTCCAGGGTTTCGTTCCTGCCGGGATCTATGGGCGGCGTCGGCGACACCATCGCGGTCGGCTTGGTCAGCTACTTCGACGAGACCGGAGCCGGCCACGTTTTCAACGACGGCTTCTGGACGCCGGCAAAGGAGGACCCCGCCGGCTGGTCCACGATCTCCATCGGCGGTTTCGACATCTTTGTCGGCTTCACCGCCGAGGCTTTGGCGATCTCGGTTTCACATCGAGCTTGCCCACCGCCCACCCTTGCAACCTTGAAGACGGATCTGATCTGGACTCTGAGGAGCTTGTCGATTTAGATCTAGCGTTTGATGCTGATGGTGAGGACTCCGAGGATGACGCAACCTCCAAGGCGGCGCCGGGCTCCCACTTTGTCGGTATGGCTGGAGAATCCGGCTCAAACGAGTCGATGACATCACCTGAGTCAATACTCCCTGCTTTGCAGGTTGAGGCAGATTCAGAAGCCGGATCAGTGGACACTGCTCCTATGGAGCAAGACCCTGAATCTGAAGCAGAATCCGATGATTTCAAACGGAAGGTTGCGTCCTGTTTAGGACGCCCTGTCGAGGTTCTAATGGGTGATGCCATATCTGATCCAAAGGATAAACCCAATGCCTCGATACCCGCCAATGGCGAAGAAAAGACTCCAGAAGTCGGACACAAAAAGGTGGACTTTGCGCCGCCACTGGCTCCATTAAAGGGAACCAGTAAATTGCCGGCTGATGGAGGCAACAATGTCACTTAAAATGAATATTTGACGCAGAAGGGATTTGAGGAGAAGATGGCAACATATGAGGAGATACTGACCCCACTCCCCCTTGATGCGCCCTTAGAGGATATTGAGAAGCGCCGCGCTCTATTGGTTGAACAAGCCAACAAGATAACGGAGCGGGAACTCGACCTCACAAACAAGGAAACAGAATTCCGCCATAAGCAAAGGCAAGCGGGAGCCGGCGATGTTTTCCTTCCGGTTCGCGATAAGAACCTGCACAAGAAGCTAGATTTTCGCGCAAAGTGGGAGGAGGACCATGTTAACTCGGTCTGGAGAAAATACCACCACGTGCGTGACCCGGTGACAAAACTGTGCTACTTCAACACCCCAGCAAAGAACATAGAGGCAGCTCAGGAGGTCATGTTCGACAAATCATTGGACCGCGACGCTCGCCTTAAATATTCGGCTTATCTGCTAGAGGTCGCACAGCAGCAGCAAAACGACTCGCAGGTCAAGTCGGGGAAGCTATTTGATGAATCCCGTCTCTGCAATTCAACGGCTAACAAGCCGAAAGCTGCTACACCCGCGGACCCGGACGATGACCCAGCTGGATCGAGCAGCCACAACAATAGCGATGACAAAAACCTAAAGGACAAGCACCCAAAAGGTGCAGAATCCCGGACAGGTTCTTCCCGCCATCGTGAAGCTGGCGATAACCAATGAAGACATCAAAGCCGAGAGCAAAAGGAAGACCCTCGCAAGGAGAAGGTGGCACCACCCCGTCAGGAGCAACGGCGGGACGGGGAAAATACTTCAAGGAAGAGGCAAAGCAGGAATGATATGCCGCCTCCACCACCACCTCCACCGCGCAAAGAGGGAGATAACCCTTCCAAGTACGTACCCCCTGGGCGACGCCAAAGATCACCAAGTCCACCGCGTAACGCGAGTCGGGCAAACCAAAGCCGCCACAGGAAAGAACCAAGGTGAGGAAATTCAGTGGATAAGCCGCCTGTAGCCAATGATGTGCGAAGCCTAATCGAGGAGAGGAAATCGGCCAGAGATGCCCAATACCTTGGCCCCAAGTGCTTTGGCAGAGCCATCAGAGAGAAAATCTTACATCCTACTTTGTCTAACGTAACAAAGATGGTCGAGAAGTACAGCGGCACGGCAAATCCTGAGACCTGGCTCTCAGATTATGTCAGTGCCTGCGACATATATGAAGGCAGTGCCGACTCTGCAGTGCGTTTTTTGCCCCTGATGTTAACCGGGACGGCACGCATGTGGATTGAAGGTTCGCCGGAAAAGACAGTTCATACCTGGAGTGACATGAAGCGTGTCTTTATTCAGCACTTCCAGGGCACATACAAGCGCCCCAAGTCAATATTCGACTTACAGCGGTGCGTGCAGCAAAAGAATGAGTCTAGCCGTGAGTTTGTTTCACGATGGAGTGAAATCAAAAACTCTTGCGAAGGCGTATCAGAGACACAGGGAATCCATGCCTTCAAGCAATCCCTGAGGAAGGGGACGACTTTCCGCATCATGATTTACAGCGATGAGTCGGAAACCTTGGGTGGCTTGTTGGCCTGTGCAAACAGATACGCTGCAGCAGATGATGACAATAGGGAAGATGCCGTAAACCGCCGACGGGAGTCCGGGAAAAAGAAGATTGAAGATCAAGCCGGCCCTTCACACGAAATCGCCGCCGCCTTTGGCAAAGGTGGCTCAAACAACGGAAAGTGGCAGAATAAAAAGCCGCCAAATAACCAATCATCCCGGCCACCAACGGTGAAGTACGACGACATAAAGCACAATCCCTGTGTTCATCATCTCAGGACGGACGGGACAAGCTCCCACACAATCCAGCAATGTCACATAAACCGCGACATTGCCAAGGATCTTAAAGCCGGCAAATCGAGAAAATAGCGCAAGTCCAGAAAGGACGACAAAGAGAAGGAAGAAGCTGCCTCAGAGTCTGATGGTGCAACCTCCAAAGAAGGAAAAGGAAGCAAGTTCCCTAAGCATACCGAGAGTCTCATCGTCAACCTAGCAACAGATTCGTCTCGCAAGGAAAAGGCGGCTTGGAGAGAACTCAATGCCACGGTGCCTGCTGTGCCTCAGTATTTGGATTGGTCTGATACACCCATCACTTGGGATCACAGCGATCATCCGGACAAGGTCCCTACCAAGCGCACCTACGCTTTGGTCGTCAGTCCTATAGTCGACAAATATAAGTTGACAAAGGTGCTCATGGATGGAGGAAGCAGTATCAACGTACTCTATGCCGCAACATTGAAGAGGATGCATCTCTCCGAGTCACAACTCACCCACAGCAATGTGAAGTATCATGGGATTGTGCCGGGGCGACAAGCCTCTTCAATGGGAAAAATCACCCTAAAAGTCACCTTTGGTGGTGCCGACAATTTCCGGACAGAGGATGTTTCCTTTGAGGTGGTGTCATTTAAAAGTGCGTATCATGCAATCTTTGGGCGGCCGGCTTTTGCCTCGTTTATAGCTCGGCCATGCTACATCTATGGCAACCTTAAAATTCCGGGATCCAATGGGATCATCACAATCGAGGGAGACTTCAAGAAGGCAAAGGAGTGTGAGGCTGCCAATGCCATCCACGCAGAAGCAGAAATCTCCAGAGAAGAGCTGGAGGACCTGAAGAAGGCAATGAATCCCAATGAGATGCCGGCAACAGAGAAGCCGTCCTACAAGGTCGATTCAAGCTTCAATCCAAAGGATGACACGAAGAAAATAAAGCTCTCAGAAGAGGATCCGACAAAGGAGACTACCATTGGTGCTGGCCTTGACGACAAATAGGAATTCGAGCTCGTCAAGTTTCTCCATGAAAGCCGGGACATTTTCGCTTGGTCTCCATCTGATATGCCAGGTGTTCCGAGGAAACTTGCCGAGCACTCCTTAAAGGTCAACAAGGGCGCTAAGCCGGTCAAACAAGGTTTCCGTCGGCTCGGAACAGAGAAGCGCAAGGCGGTAGGAAATGAGATCCTAAGGCTCACTGCCGCCAAATTCATCCGTGAAGTTGTCCACACTGATTGGTTGGCAAATCCCGTGCTTGTCCCAAAGAAAAACACCTCAGAGCTACGTATGTGCATTGATTTCACCGGCTTAAACAAAATCTGCCCTAAATATCCGTTCGCCTTGCCGCGTATCGATCAGGTCATTGATTCAACTGCCGGCTCAGAGATGCTGTGTTTTCTGGACGCTTATTCGGGTTACCATTAGATAAAGATGAAGGAGTCATATCAAATTAAGACATCCTTCACTACGCCATATGGCAATTATTGCTATGTCACAATGCCGTTCGGCTTAAAGAACGCTGGTGCTACTTACCAAAGGTGTATGCAGCGGTGTTTGGACAAGCGAATTGGCTGCAATGTCCATGTCTATGTGGATGACATTGCAGTCATGTCGAAGAAGCGGGGCGATCTCATCGCTGATCTATCGGAAACCTTTGCAAATCTAAGGGAGTACCAGATGAAGCTTAATCCGGCAAAATGCATCTTCGGGGTACCCGCAGGCAAGCTTCTGGGCTTCATTGTTTCTCAAAGAGGAATTGAAGTTAACCTGGAAAAGATAAAAGTGATTCAGAACATCTAAAGGCCAATTTGTCTGAAGGACATACAGCGGCTTACGGGTTCCGCCGCGGCTGTTAGCCGTTTCATTAGCCGGCTTGGAGATAAAGCTTTGCCTCTGTACAAACTCCTCAAAAAGTCGGATAATTTTGTCTGGACAGAGGAAGCAGAGGCAGCCTTAGCTCAGCTGAAGTATACATTGCTCCAATCCTGGCAGCTCCAAAGGAAAGAGAGCGACTTTTACTCTACGTGTCGGCCACCAATTTTTTCATCAGTGCCGTCATCGTAGTCGAGCGCCTGGAAGAGGGAAAGCAATGGCCGGATCAGCACCCTGTCTATTTCATTAGCGAGGTTTTCTCAGATTCGAAGCAGCGCTATCCCCACTACCAAAAGTTAGCCTACGGCGTATTCTTTGCCGCCACGAAACTGCGGCACTATTTCCATGATCACACAGTCACGGTGGTCATTAAAGCTCCGCTCAAAGACATCATCAACAATGTCGATGCCACAGGGCGAGTCGCCAAATGGGGCATCGAGTTAGCAGTGTTCGGCATACAGTAGAAGCCGAGAACCGCCATAAAGTCCCAGGTCCTAGCCGATTTTGTCGCAGATTGGATGGAGCGATGGAAAGCACGCCTTTGCCAGACTCTAAGTACTGGATCATGCACTTCGACGGCTCAAAGATGAAAGAGGGCTCGGGGGCTGGCGTAGTGCTAAAGTCACCCAAGGGTGACAAGCTTAGCTATGTCCTTCGAATCCACTTCAATGCCACCAACAATGTAGCGGAGTATGAAGCCCTCTTACATGGCCTCCATATGGCTAAGGAATTAGGAGTAAAGCGCATTCTCTGCTACGGCGACTCGGATCTCGTGGTGCAGCAACTTGATGGAGCATGGGACACAAAGAACCCAACAATGGCGGAATACAGGAGAACAGTCGACGAGTTCGGCCGATGTTTTGCCGGCTTAGAGGTTCGACATATCTCCCGGGACGACAATGAAGCCGCCGACGCCTTAGCAAGGATAGGCTCAAAGCAGCAGGAGGTACCTCCAGATGTGTTCCTCCATCATCTGCACAAGCCATCCATCAAAGGTGGCGACGAAGATTATCCTTTGTTGGCAGAATCGGTTCACGTGTGCTTGGTAACTCCAGATTGGACCACGCCATATATCGAATTCTTGGTAAAAAAGAAACTGCCGAAGGATGACGAAGTGCTAAGCCGTCAGATTGAACGCCGAGCAAAGGCGTACACTGTGATTGACGGACAGCTTTATAAAAGGAGCACTTCCGGCATTTTTCAAAGATGTGTTTCTCCAGAAGAAGGGCGACAAATCCTTGAGGATATCCACTCCGGCGAATGTGGGCATCACGTGGCGTCAAAGGCATTGGTCGCCAAGGCGTTCCGGCATGGTTTCTTCTGGCTGACGGCTAAGGAGGATGTTATCAACATCGTCAAAACTTGTGAAGGATGTCAACGCTACGCAAAGCAGGGCTCATTTGCCGGCTCAGGAGCTCCAGACGATCCCCATAACTTGGACCTTTGCGGTCTGGGGGCTCGACATGGTAGGACCTTTCAAGACGGCAAGAGGAGGTTTAACCCATCTACTCGTGGCGGTTGACAAATTCACAAAGTGGGTGGAGGCAAAACCCATCAAGAAACTCGACGGAGCTACAGCTACGAAGTTCATCGTCGAGATAACAACCTGGTTCGGCATTCCGCACAGCATTATCACTGACAATGGCACAAACTTTGCCGTCGGTGAGCTGTCGATGTTTTGCAGCCGTTCCAAAATCCGGCTCGATGTGGCATCGGTGGCGCATCCGCAATCCAATGGACAGGTAGAACGCACTAACGGCATAATTCTGCAGGGTATTAAGCCGTGGCTTGAAACTCCTTTGCATCGAGCAGCTGGCGCTTGGGTGGATGAATTGCCGGCTGTCCTATGGAGTATTCGTACTACCACAAATAGGTCAACCGGCTTCACTCCCTGCTTCCTCGTTTACGGAGCAGAAGCGGTACTGCCGACCGACATGATCCACGATTCACCTCGGGTCATAGCCTACGTCGAAAAAGACGCATAAGAAGCACGTCAAGACGGCTTAGATATCCTCGAGGAAGAAAGAGAGTTAGCTCTCCAACGATCCGCCGTCTATCAGCAAGATCTACGTCGCTATCAGAGCCGTAGAGTGCGGAATCGATATTTTAGAGAAGGCGACTTAGTGCTTCGGCTTGTGCAAAGCCGGCAGCACAAGTTATCCCCACCATGGGAAGGACCTTTTGTTATCAGCAAAGCACTGAAGAACGGGTCATACTATCTCCTCGACTTAAGGGATTCCAAGAAAGATCCCAGGAAGAAAGGTTGCAAGAGGAAAAGGCTTGTAGATGATGACTTGGATGAGATGAAACGTCCCTGGAATATCGCTCAGCTATGTCCTTTTTACACTTAGCAACTTCTATTGTAACCCTGTCAATGTGATCATGAAATAAGAATTTGGTTCCTCTCATATGAAATTCGAGAATCTGTACCATCCTTTATTTCCCAATGATCTTATTGATGTTATCTGTTTACCCGAAATTGCCTGTGTTGCTAGTTGGTAAACTCTTTTTTGTTGAATCCGCGTTAAGGTGATGAAAAATTACAAGTTTCTCCAAGTAACGTTTATCTAATAGCTTTTTGCGCCGGGTTGCTTCAAAGTGTTTCGACACCGAAAGGCAGCACTTGATCTGGGTCTAAACAGATTGGTCATTGTGTACCCTGTTACTCAGCAAGTTTGCTTCGCAATAGGTTTGCCGGCACTTAAAGGCTAAGGTGTCAAGGCCAGATTAAACTGAGGCATAAAAATTGCAAATTTGCAAAATAGATAAGTTAAATACGGCAAATGGCAGTTATTTACAAAGCATTTCACACTGTTTGACTAGCCTTACATCTAAAGTTTACATTTTCAAGGCAGCCAGCTCAAACGAGCAAATTCGGCTTAAGCAGGTCAGTTCGCCTCCTCGCCATCATCGTCCGACTGGACGGGAGTGGGTGGGCATGGCACTTCCTTGAAGATGGTGGTCAAAGATACCATCTTGGCAATTTTGCTGGCGTAGCCGGAGACAGAGTGGAGAATCTTCTTGCGCTCTTGGTCGTCCAGCGGTGAGCCGTCCTCCTTTTCATGTGGAAAGCCGGACGCCACTCGCCAAGCTTCAGCCTCCGGGTAGTGCGCCATCATTAGGCCCAAGGCCGTCTTCGCACCTCCGCGAGCGCTGGAGCGAAGCCATTCGTCAAAGAACGAAGTTGCCTCGTCCAACTCGGCCGACAAGTCTGCAAGGTTCGCCAAAGGCTCGGGGTTGCCGGGAAAGAATTTCTTGACAAGCGTCTTTCCCGAAGAAAGTATCTTCGGGATAAGCTTCCCCACCTCCAGGATCCGGTCAAGCCGGTTCTCCGCTGTCAGCTCGTGGCCCAAGCCGGCCGGAGCTGTAAAAGGCGAAGTTAAATTGCTAAGCAGGCAAAGACATAAAGGCAGCAAAATTGAGTTCTTAAGTACAAAACTTACTCAAGAGCTGGTTGTCTATAGCCAGCGATTCGTCCAGGCGCTTGTCAAGGCGATCTTGCACATCACGGAGGGCATCTTTGCTTTGCTGCTTCTCCGTTTCTAGGCTTTGTTCGGCTTGGGCAAGGGCTTTCTGAGCCGACTCCAGCTCCGTTTTCATCGATTCATTAATCTTTTTCAGCTCAATGTTTTCGTTGCGAAGCTGGTCGATGCTCCCAACGTTCTCTGCGAACTCCTTGGCCTTGTTGATGGCGTCTGCGGCAGACACATTGTCAGCAATATGACATATAAGCCGGATACAAGAAGTTAAAGGTTTTTTTTGGAATTGTTACCCTGATATGTGACCCGGTCTGTTTCAAACCCGGCAATAATGGCGTCCTTGTTTGCCATCTCAGCCCTTAGCCGGCGCATCTCCTGATTTCGCAAACCCGAAGAAGTGATGGTTTCAGCGCCAATTTCTCGATGAATCTGTGTAAGGAGTTTGCTGAAAGCCTAAAACTATATTGGTATTACAAGGTGGCTACAGGACGGCATCTTATTACTAGGGGGGCTAGGTGGACGCATAACTCGGATCACTATGTCGGTTATCTTTTATAATTTAGCTCGGCATAGTGCTCGGGGGCTACTGGGGAAGATGTTTACCTGGTAGTGCTCGCGCAGAAGGGACATGCCGGCATCAAAGGATTCAGCAAAGTAATGTTGCTGGTCCTCAAGAATCTCTATGACATCAAAGCTGTCATAGGCTTTTGTTTGATCCAGCTCATCATCCCGGACTGTGGTTCCTTTCTTTCGGGGCAGCTGGGGGACGCGCATAAACCGGTTCATGAACTTCGGCTTAATATATCCCTCCGCATCAAAGGCTTCTGCCTTGATTGGAGGGAAGGTCGGGGCATCATTAGCCGGAGCTTCAGCTTGTGGTGGGGAAGGAGGTGCTGTCACCTTTCCCGTCATCTCCGTCCATTGTGAAGGAGGAGTAACCCCGGCTCTCCCTAAAGCAGGGCTTGCCGCCATGGTGTGGGTGCCCTCCTCAACAGGGTTTGGTGTTGGAACTGGAGTGACAGGAGCAACAGCGGGAGATGTCTTCTTCCGCGCAGCGCATACTTTGTGTTTAAGGGCTGCACCCTTCTTTATCCTGCAGAGGTAAAGGGACGGGTTTAGCGAATCCGGCAAAGTAGCAAAGCAAGGAAGAAGTGTTGTCAGCCGACTTACTTCTTGTAGGGGATATTGAGCCCAGCGAGAGCATCGTCATCTTCTGATGACTTGGCGCCAATCGTGATAGATTGGCTCTTCCTTTTCCGGCTCTCTGCTTGAGCCGAAGAAAAAGTGAAAGGCCGCTTGGTCACTTGAGCAGAAAGGCCTGGAATCTGAAAGAATAAATACAAGTCAGCTTGTAGGAGTAAAGCCGAAATCCCTTCAAGAATTGAACTTTGTTTCCGGCAAAGTACCTTTGGGGGAGGGTTGGATGCCGTGTACATCGGCATTTATTCTTCATATTGCCGACCCTCATTAGGGTGGGCTTTGATAAGGCGGTTGAGGCGCGCGTGGTAGAGCTCCTCATCCATGTCTTTATCGCTGGTCCTCATGGGATCAGCATTACTCGCACAAAAGGCGAGTACGGTGCTGGAGGGGCTGGATCCGTCCCTTGACCCAGCATATTATGGTGTCCTCCCCAGTCAGGGGAGGAGAGCCGGAGGTTAACTCCGAAATTCTTGCTTGAATGGCGGCATGGTCTGCCGGCAACCTCGCCGACGGCTTCTTCTTCCATGAGGGCAGGGGCGTGCCGGCTTCGTCGGTAAAGGGTGCGAGCCCTTGCAGCCGGTTTGGCGGCGCCACATCCTTGCAGTAGAAGAACGTGGACGCCCATCCCTTTGCCGAATCAACGATTGGCACCTAAGGGTACCAGTCGATATCCCGGCGGCAATTGAAGCTGATTGAGCCGACCACCAGCAGCTCCTTGTTGACAGTTTGCCTCTTGACTAAGTGATAACCCCCAAGAGCAGGGGATCACTGTAGCACCTCTCAATGTGGAAGTAAGGTATCGATCCGCAGGAGCAAGAAGGAAAAGTTATCTATCCCCTACAACTAAAGTGTCACAAGTTTTAGTTGATTATGCACTAGACAGTTTTAAAAAACAAGGTGGTTGATTTAATGGGTGGAAGTTTGATGCAACAAAACAAAGATGCAAAAGTGTCCCAATCCTCTTCAATGCAAGAGTACAAGACAAAGGTGTAAACGATGCTTGGAAATAAGGCCTAGGGATCATACTTTCACTAGTGGACACTCTCAACAATGATAATATAATTGAATACATAGATATTTCCTCTTCACTATGCTACCCCGAGCTATCTTCTAGTTTGATAACGAACACCAAACCATTGTGTAGGGCTACAAAAGCACACCTTAAAGTTGTATTCCACATCTAGGGACACTTCATACTTGTCGCTATCCGCATCCAAAGATAGTACTAACAAACACCACAATAACATAGAATAATAACTCATGATAAGTATTAATGTAATCTTTAGCCTAAGAGCCACACATGGTGCGCACACTCACACCTTCACACCATGGGACAAAGGTGACTCTGGAAATCACATCAATAAAACCACTTGAATAGCATAACTCATAAGATGATGAAGAGTAACATCTATGGATTCAACTAGATTACAAAGCTCATGATCACATAAAGATCACACCATGAGAAAGAGAGAGATAAACCACATAGCTACCGGCATGAGCCCTCAGCCCCGGTGAGGGACTACTCCCACCTCATCATGGAGACGGTGGAGAAGTCGTTGGGGGAGATGGAGACCACCCCGGCAGGGCTCCGCCGGAGTTCTTCTCCTCCAATCTACAGCTCCAAGTCTCTGTTTCGGTGTTTCTCTGTTCGTGGCCGCCTCCTTGCGATCTGAGTCGGGGGAGTCCTTATATAGGCGTTTTTAGGTCAAGACAGAGTCGGTGGGCGAAAGATCGACGGCATCGGAGCCACGAGGGCTAAAAGAGTGGGCCCCACGCGGCCAGGTACAGGGCCCGCGTGGGCCACCCTCTCTCGGCCCCCGGGCCTCCGTTTGTTCTCTTCCTTGGCTCTTAAGTCTTCTCCGTCAAAATAATGACGCCCGTGAAGTTTCAGCTCATTCGGACGTCGTTTGGGTCCCTGAAACATCAAAATATAGAAAAGGGGGTTTTCTGACAGCACAGGGTTCATTCCATAAAAATAGGGAAACTGTGAATTATTCCCAAAATCATTATAAAACCATGATATAACCCTTATATGATGCAAATATGATTGAAATATGACAATAAAAATGCGAAGTTCATGTATGCATTTTACATGCATCAACATCCCCAAGCTTAACCTGTACTCGTCCTCGAGTACAAAGGTGACAAAACAAACATGGACTTTGCATTTTTATTGTATCAAAGGATATCAAAGATGATTGTATTGCTACATAGAGTAAAATGATTAATTCTTCAAAGTAATAGCAATATGCAAGATAGATTATCTAGTGATATCAAATATTCATGTAATGATGTTCAATGATAAATCACAAAGTGTAACATAGAAGAAAGTACTATGGACCAAATGAATGCATAATGACAAGTAAAAGATCCTATCATGGTCATAGAGTACTTCTTGCAAAACTGAATATGAAAGGTGGACACTTTGGATAGATGTGTACGAGTAGAGGTAATAAACATGAACAAGATTCATCTAACTTCAAAATTCTTCTACTTAAGTTAATGATTGCAATGTGGCATTGGTGTCAAGCTCTCATCACTCCTTATCATAGCATATTCAATGTTTAAGTTTAAAGTGAAAGCAAATATGAGTAGTGTACTTGACAAAGAAATGGTTGAAAGGCTCATGTCCCTTGAAAATGAGGGCTTACACCATGGTTACTCAACTTGGGAAACAAAACAAGTTCAAGAAAAAACATTGTAGAATAGCATCATAAAGAAAACAAACTGGGGTACCTCTTGTCCCATGACATAGAACAAGCCCATGTCAAAACAACAAGACAAACAAACATAAGGAACTATCTCAACACCTTTTTTTATTTTACCATTGGCATAGCTTTTTTTTATTGTGAGGTGTATCACTGAAGGTTCACATAGCATGTAAGTAAATTTCCACCATGACAACATGGCTTAGATTAGCAGCCCAAGTGTCTCTCTAACCATTCATACAACAACTTAAACAAGCAAAAATTTCCTCTTTCATTTCACCATGATAAGCATCCATAAACAAAAGTACATGATATCAACTCAATATAATATATTTCAGTGCAATGTTGAAAGCTTTCAATGTGAGACCACATTTAGACTAACTAACATCCAAGTCTTTTGTCAAATGCATCACTTCATAATTGTACTCACAATGATTTCATGTTTTATTAAGTGCAATAACAAGATGTGAGAGCTATATAACCAATTTTTTCACATGACAAACAATAGCATAAGCATTTTCATTTAGAAGTATAGATAACTCAAAGCAACATGATATTCATACTCGAAATATATTAAAGCTAATAGGTAGATATGGTGGACTAGCAATAGGGAGAAGGTTGACCAACTAAATGCATGCAAAAGTGTCCATAGAACTAATCAATCCATGTTAAACAAAGTAAATTAACATTCAGCTCCAAAACATGCATATGAGATAGCTCTTAATAAAACACTTTGCAAATTGACACTCATTCAAAGCATATGAATAATGCAACTATATGTATCATTTTAAATCAACTCAAACATCACAATCCCAATCATGATAAAATCATCCAACTTAATTCAACCCAAAACTCCAGTAGCTCTCTCACATCAAAATGATGGTGGTGGTATCAAGACAAAAACTCAAACCAAGACACAAAACAAAAAAGACGCTCCAAGTTTATGCGATAAAGTGTATTGATAGAAAAATAGAAGTTAGACGTGTGAAAACCGAGAGTGTGTAGGTCCAGTGGGGTTGTCTGCACTTCCCCAAGCTTATGGCTTTCACCATCCTTGAATAGCTCTTGGTGCATCTCCTCTAATCCCTGTGAAAAAACTTCAACACACCGTTTCTCCCATTTCTTTTCTGTGGGGTGACATTAGTAGTGATAAACAGATACATTACTTGCTGCTAATAATCCTTAGACAAAAATTCATATGAATGTCCAGAAAGTGTATAATGTTGTATGCTTATTATTAAACTTAATTGGATCAAAAATATTCAAGTTAAAAGTTCAAAACATGCATCAAACAATATTTGACAGAATCTGTCCGGAAAACTGACAGCAGCAAAACGTATTTTTCTACCTGACGTACACATGTCCAAAAGTTCTGAACAAATTCAGGCATGCAGAGGATGAAAAGTTGCAGTTACAGTAAAATTTTCAGCTCATTCGGAGTTACAGAATAAGAACTAAAAATCAAACCGTGCACAGACCTGTGCTGGAATGAAATCTCCGCATGCAAAATAGCAACTTTTTCAAACCAAATGGGTAAAACTTGGCTCTTTATTCAAAACTACAGAAACTCAACTAAAAACTAACTCTCTTGCTACAGCAAGAGGACACAAAAACAAAAACAACCGGGTTGCCTCCCGTAAAGCGCTTTCTTTATAGCCATATAGCTAGGCTTACTAACCTGATATCAAGATGGTTGGAGTGAGGTGGCTTGGCTTCCCCAAGCTTGAATTCTTGCACTTACTTGATATATGTAGGGTGAGCCTAGGGGTAACATCCCCAAGCTTTCCCTCATCTCTTCCACTTGAAAGTTCTCTTCACACATAACTGATGGCCTTTCAACACAACAACAAAAACACAAGCTTCTCCTCAGGCAAGGCGCCAGAAAACTTGTCTTGATGTTCCTGTATCAAAATAACAATGGTTAGGTTGAGACTCCAAGTGCAGAGTGTATAGTATATGGAAGACAAATTTTCCCCTCAAAGGGTGACTCGAGGGTTTATATCGAACTCTCGGGGAATCAGTAGTGAAAGGTTTATCTTCTTATCCTTCTCTTGAGAAGCTGCAAACAAGATAAATTGTTTTGTGCCCTCAACCTCACCAAGTGGTTGTCAAGCACTAGGTGTGAGAATGATATTAAAATAACACAAATGCAATGCAAGTAATAAAGATGCAATGGTGGTAAATAATTATGCAAGGATGGTGGAAACAATGATGAATGATATTTTTGGGTTTTATATGATGTATGCAAGAGATAATAGGTTTTTTGTATTTTCGGCTTTTTAAATGGCAGATTTTAAAAAGTGCTCTAAAGTGGTTGGAAAGGTGTTTCGTATGATTAAAAATGGACCGGGGTTCATGGTTTCACATATGCACTCTCTCTTTAAAGTTGTGGTGGATTTTAGGACACATAAATTGACATATGAGATTGCAAACAAGTTTGATATCAAGTTACTAGTTGTATGGGCATCACGTCCTAGCATAGAGACCTTTTATTTTCTTATTAGTCTCACTTATACTCCACTAAGATGTGAATTAAATCAAGACATCCTAGTATCAAGATAGAATCAGAGCATAGCATTAAGCATCATGACCTAACTTGAAATAAGAACATGTTAAATCTAGTCATGGAGTAGTGACAATTTAATGGTCAGACCCACACCTCCGGTAACATGGTATTTCTTTTTATCCCTAGTGAGGTGACAAGTAAGGTAAAATAACCCAAGTGGTGTACGGAACTTCTCTCACTTTCACCGCATCACCACCCCTTTATCACTCCAACTAATGCACACTTCACCCCACACACGCTCTCATACACAAGATTGATCAAACCAAGTAGACAAGAATGGGGTACATGATATACATCTACTTTTATAACTGAAACCAAACAATTGCAATCTTCAAGATCGTATATTAACTCATAGAGAGATCCACCACATAGGAATTACAACGATGACCATAATCATGTTCGGCAACTCATATGGTACTAATTAGTGAAGCTCAAGAGAGAGAGAGAGATACATAAGTTACTTCCACAAACCCATAGTCCAGGGGTGGACTACTCCCTCTTCATGGCGGAGTCGATGGAGATGTTGTTGGGGGAGAGGGAGACCATGCCGGCAGGGCTCCGCTGGAGTTCTTCTCCTCCAATCTGCAGCTCCAGGACTCTGTTTCTTGTTTCGGTGTTCGTCGCCGCCTCCTCGCGAAAAGCGTCGGGGGACCTCTTATATAGGCGTTTTTAGGTCAAGACGAAGGCGTGGGCGTCAAGATGGACGGCATCGGAGCCACGAGGGGGAAAAGAGTGGGCCCCACGCGGCCCCTGTACTTGGCCGCGTGGGCCACCCTCTTTCAGCCCTCGGGCCTCCGATTGTTCGCTTCCTTGGCTCCTAAGTCTTCTTCCGCGGAAATATTAGCCTCCGTAAAGTTTCAGCTCAATTGGACATCGTTTGGGTCCCTGAAACGTTAAAACATAGAAAAGGGGGTTTTCTGGCAGAACAGGGTTAATTCCATAAAAATAGGGAAACTGTGAATTATTCCCAAAATCATTATAAAACCATGATATAACCCTTATATGATGCAAATATGATTGAAATATGACAATAAAAATGCGAAGTTCATGTATGCATTTTACATGCATCAACATCCCCAAGCTTAACCTGTACTCGTCCTCGAGTACAAAGGTGATAAAACAAACATGGACTTTGCATTTTAATTGTATCAAAGATTATTGTATTGCTACATAGAGTTAAATGATTCATTCTTTAATGTAATAGCAATATGCAAGATAGATTATCAAGTGATATCAAATACTCATGTAATGTTGTTCAATGATAAATCACAAAGTGTAACATAGAAGAAAGTACTATGGACCAAATGAATACATGATGACAAGTTAAAGATCCTATCATGGTCATAGAGTACTTCTTGCAAAACTGAATATGAAAGGTGGACACTTTGGATAGATGTATATGAGTAGGGGTAATAAACATGAACAAGATTCATCTAACTTCAAAACTCTTCTACTTAAGTTAATGATTGCAATGTGGTATTGGTGTCAAGCTCTCTTCAGTTCTTATCATACCATGTTCAATGTTTAATGTTTAAGTGAAAGCAAATATGAGTGGTGTGCTTGAGAAAGAAATGGTTGAAAGTTTCATGCCCCTTGAGGATGAGGACTTACACCATGGCTACTCAACTTTAGGAAACCAAGCCCATGTCAAAACAACAAGATAAACAAACATAAGGAACTATCTCAACACCTTTTTTATTTTACCATTGGCATAGCTTTTTTATTGAGAGGTGTATCACTGAAGGTTCACATAGCATGGAAGTAAATTTCCACCACTGAAAAATGGTTTAGATTGGTGTCTCTC
This sequence comes from Poa pratensis, assembly GCA_947311845.1. Classification (NCBI taxonomy): domain Eukaryota; kingdom Viridiplantae; phylum Streptophyta; class Magnoliopsida; order Poales; family Poaceae; genus Poa; species Poa pratensis. The sequence continues at coordinate 11,791,557 of CAMZMU010000088.1, forward strand.
TAACTATTCATACAAAAACTCAATCAAGCAAAAATCTCCACTTTCATTTCACCATGATAAGCATCCATAGACAAAAGCACATGATATCAACTTATACATAATCACTGGTGGAAAACGAGCCTTTAGTCCCGGGCCCAGAGGGCCTTTCGTCCCGGTTGCGCAACCGGGACTGCGCAATCGGGACAAAAGGCTCCACCCTTTAGTCCCGGTTGCGTTACCAACCGGGACAAAAGGCTCCCGACGTGGCCGCTGCGCAACGCCGCGGTGTCAGAGGACCTTTAGTCACCCTTTAGTCCCGGTTGCGTTACCAACCGGGACAAAAGGCTCCCGACGTGGCCACTGCGCAACGCCACGGTGTCAGAGGACCTTTAGTCCCGGTTGGTAACACCAACCGGGACTAAAGGTTTATTCTGTTTTTTGGTTTGTTTTGCTGTTTTTCTTTTATTGTTTGTTTGTTTTACTGTTTTTCGTTTATTTTTTCATTTATTGTTTTCCTTTTTAGGATCCTGATATTGCATTCAATTCGATGATACTACATATATATATACAACAAATAAAGAAGGAATTACACAAACATCGCCATACGTTGTCGAACCTTTACATAGTACCATATATGATGTCCAACCCTATTACATACACAAAACCCTAATTACCCGGACAATCATATTCTCCGTTTTTGTCTATGACTTGATCTAAGAAGAATGCCGCCAACTCCTCTTGAATTGCTCGCAAGCGGTCTTTTTTTAGGAGCATGTCCCGCATCTCTTCGATCTAATTTACAGAAGGGGTCAATTAATATATATATATATGAGAGAATCTCAACACAATTGATTGTAATAAAATAGTATTGTGAATATTGTTTACTTACTTCAAGATGTTGTTGGAATAGATGCGCGGGTCTAGCTAGAACTACTTACCGCCATGTCTTTAAATTCAAGCTCATCTGTCCATTCACCCCGAGCCTTGCTGGTGAACCGTTTCCAAGCCCTGGAAGTCAATGAAAAAGAATAAAGGACTTATTAATTACTAGATACCAGGAAATGAACGAAAGTTGCCGATATAGTGCCATAATGATTGAAATTACCTCTGGATCATTTCCTTCATGTCCTGCCAGTTCTCTGGTTGATCACGTAGAGGGTCCATGACTTGTACTATTCCTTTGTCAGGAATAATGATAAACAATAGATAGTGAAACCTGCGCATGAATTACTCGTCAATTACACTTAACATGGAGTATAGAAGGTGTATCAGACACTAACACTCACCCGAAGTTGTAAGGAAATAGTATTTGTGTTTTAGTTTCTTGCTTCCTTAACGCAAGTACCAAGAGGTCCTCCGTTTCCTTTTCTTTTTTTTGAAGATTTTACTGATGAATGACATGTGGGTCAACGAACCCAATGTCATAGATTCCAGTTTTTCTGCATTCGAGAATCTTCAATCTGCATAATAGAGTGAGGATAATTACAATTGTGTTTAACGAGCTGAGTTAGAGACTTAGTTACAGAAAAGAAATACTTACAGACAATAGGCGCTGACGATAGATTTGTCGATGGCATCTTGGTGGAATAACTGAAACAATTCTTCAAATTCAACCTGGACCTCGGCATTTCCACGACCGTAATGCTCTTCTTTAACCGCCAGTTTGATCCAGTTTTTCTCTTTCTTTGCTGCTTCCATGTACCATGTATTCAATCTTCGCATTTTGGTTGGAAGGTTCGGGACCTCTCTGGTCTGACAAGAGGCTCCCCGTGCTTGAATATGTACTTGTCTGTGATCACCTCAGCCATGGGATACTCTTTTAGAGAGCCTAAGTATTCAACCATGGACAAACCAAGCTCAGCGGCTGCTTCTTCGATTAGTCTGTTAGTTTCCGGATCACGAGGGACATCGGAACACACCCTCAGCGGGGTGCACGATTGCTTCTCCTGTTATCTGAGCTGAGGAACTCCTCTCCCGTATGGACGCGAGCGCGGCTTCGGAATATTGCGTGCCTTCAGAACATTGGGCGGCAGCTGAGCATCACGTGCATTAATAATTGAGCGGTCGTAGTCCGGTAAAACCTGCTCAGCCGTTGGTCACGTCAGGTTTCTCAGTGTTCTCTCAACTTTTGCTGGATCTAATTTTTCCTTTGGTGGTTGCCTCTTCGGTGCTAATTTGATTTTGTTATGCGCTGAAACAGCCTCGCACAGCTCGTCCCAAGTTTTCTCGCCAGGTAATTTCTCGACAGGCTTGGCGGGTTTCGCTTTCTTCTTGCGACCTGTAACTAGAACCCGAGGCAGAGGCGGCGCAGACGGTGCTCTTCCGCTTTTGAACACGACTATGAGCCTGAGACGGCTGACACTGCGGAGGAGATGGCTGACGCTGCGGAGGAGATGGCTGACGCTGCGGATACGGCTGAGGCGAAGGAGATGGCTGACGCTGCGAAGGAGATGGCTGACGCGGCGGAGACGGCTGAGGCGGCGGAGGTGGCGGAGACCGCGGAGACGGATGAGGCGGTGGAGACGGTGGCCTTGGCTTCCAATTTGGAAGCACAATGTGTTCCTTCCGCCATAGAACAGTAGTTTTTCTGCCATCTCTCAGTGCAGTCTCGCCTTCACCCGTAGGGTAGTCAAGCTGCAGGTCCTCAAATCCTTTTATTACTTCATCCACTACGACAACAGAATATCCATTTGGAATCGGCCGCGAATGGTAAGTTCCATTAGTTACAGCAGCTAAGACTACGCCGACCGCCACCTTCACGGTTATGTTCATCAATGGAGCATGTAGCTCACAATTTTCCCTCTCCGTGATATCATCCACGGGGTAGCGACGAGCCGAGATATCTGGCCGAAAGAGCTCCGTGGAAGCCACACTGCTTTTCCGCTGAGATGGTGGGCCGCTATTTTGCAATGAAGGATCTTCGTGCCGCTGAGCTTCCCGGGTGGTGAGTGAATCTAGGGTCTGCTGCTGCCTCGTTAGTTTATCTTCAATCTGCTTCAGCCGATCTGCCTCCTCTGCCTTCTTCCTCCCTCGGCTTCTATAACTGTCACTGTACTCTGGAAATCCATACTTCCACGGCACGGAGCCTTCAGTGCCTCGTGTTCGACCACTGTGTTCTGGATTCCCGAGGGCGCGTGACAGCTCGTCGTTCTCTCTGTTTGGAATGAACTCCCTGGCTTCTACCTCCTTCATTATCTTCTGAAGTTCAGCGAGAGGGTTGCAAGTTGTGCTTTTGTAAAGATGCACTTCCCTATTTCTGGGTGCAACGTTCCCCCATGCCCGAAGAACCAAAGCTTTGCCCGTTCAGCCCACAGCTGCGTCTCAGGAATTATCCCTTGTTCAAGCAGGGCGTTCACAAGTCTCTCCACCTTAGGCTTGATAGCCTTGTAGCCACCTGACCCCATGCTATGGTGATATTCCTTCTTGGAAGCATTTAGCTTATTAATTGCTGACCTTTCTTAGCCCCGTCCGATTTCTTGTACTCGACAAATTCGTCCACTGATCCCTTAGCTTCTCATAGGCTCCAGTGAACTCCGGAGTCTTTTCTTTAAGGACAAAGTCCTTGTACAATCTTTTCTTCCAGTTCACAAATTGTTCGGCCATCTTCTTCAGTGCCCACTCCTTGACCTTTTTCTCTATGGGATCCACGTAATTGGATCCTCCTCCTCTAATGGATGAGCGTCGTCGTTTTGACGAGGAAGCGTGAAATTAGCCATGAGCGTCTTCCAAAGATTGTCTTTCACTCTATCATCAACAAAAGTAAGAGACGAGCGTTCTTCCGCCTTCGGCTCATTCCATTCATGAATGGTGATCGGGACGTTGTCCCTAACAACAACTCCGCGCCGACTTACAAACTTTACACAGTGTGTAAGCGGTCTGCCATCTGGAGCTACTGCTTCGATCTTGTATCTCTCTTCTTTATCCAACCTTTTGGATGGGCCTCGTTGGGGATAGAAGATTTGCTCGATCCAGAGGGCTAAAAGAAGAAAGATGGTTAATACATATATATGAATTAAATAGTGGATTTAGCCAACATAGGGTTAATTAATATACCGCGCCGGAGTTTGTAGTAAGAATTGTCCGGTCACCATCATCACCGAAGGCCTCAGCTTCTATCTCCACTCCCTCGCCGGAGTCGTTCCACCGCGGATCATATCTTCCAATATGTGCTCCTGATCTTCGTCTCTACCGCGATCCATAGTTTCTGCAAAAACCGGACAATTGTTCTAAATAAGCAATCTAAATATTCTAACTAGCCATTCTAACTAAATAATCCATTCTAAATATTCTAACTAGCCATTCTAACTAAATAATCCGTTCTAAAAATTCTAACTAAATAAGCTATTCTAAATATTCTAAATAAGCCATTCTAAATCATCTATTCTAAATAAGCCATATATTTTTAACTAGTTCTATAATTTTATATAAGACATATATTTTTATTTTTACATTGCAATAATAACAAGAATTACTAAATTAGCAAGTTTTAATTAATCCAGAGAAAAAAAAGAGTACTAACGTAGCTATTTTGCCTAATTATTTTAGCATGCTATCTTGTTCTAAATTGAAATCCATTTGTTGGTTGAGGAAGCACATACTGGCCTCTTTCCAACAAGCTAAAATTTACTTAATTTGGTTAAGTGGATGTGCAGATATTTGTATTAAAAGTGGACTAATCAAAACAGTTTAAAGACTTAGTGAAATGAAGTTAAAATAGGACGGTGACATCATATGACGTCACCCATGGCGGCGACGGCCGATTCCGGCGAGGCGGACACGGACACGCGCAATGGAATAGAGAGGGAGAACGAGCTCCGGCGAGGCGGCGACCATGGCCACCGGAGTTGCTCCGGAGAGGCGGTGACCATGGCCAGCGGCGGCCGAGGCGACCATGGCCAGCGGCTGCCAGAGACACGAGAGAGGGAAGTGCGCTCACCACGAAACGGCGGGCGGAGTGGTCGACAGGAAGGCGGAGGAGGCCGAACGGCGGCGTGCCCGTGCTCCAACACAGCAGCGGAAGGCGGCGGAGTGGTCGACAGCAAGGCGGATCGCGAGGAGGTCGTTCGAGCGGCGCTGGCGGATGGAGCGGCGCGCGGCAGCGAGCGGCGGCGAGCGGCGAGGAGGATGGAGACTGGCGGTGAGGGGAGGGCGGCCGCCAGAAATTTTGGCAGCCTGCCGGCGTCGTAGAAACTCCTTAGCGATTTTGCGAGACTGAGTGAATGAGAGGGATCGGGGAGAAGAGGAAGTTAAAAGAAAGGGCCTTTCGTCCCGGTTCATGGCTGGAACCGGGACTAAAGCCCCTTCCGTCCCGGTTCCAACCACCAACCGGGACGGAAGAGTAACCTTTTGTCCCGGTTGGTGGCTGGAACCGGGACGGAAGGTGTTTTTTGGGGCACCGAAAAGGTGCGCGCCAAAAGACCCTTTAGTCCCGGTTCTAGCCTCCAACCGGGACAAAAGGTTCTTTTGGGAATTAAAATTTAGGCTCCAACAAAACTTTGCTCTGTTTTTTGTTTTAAACTTATAAATACAATATCTTTTGATCTGTTTATCAGAAAAATACAATTAAAATATCAACTTGTTCATAAAAATGTAATCTATCTATTTATTAAATCCATTAAGTTATTAAAATTATAAATTAAATATATATTTATAACAAACTATATATGGAATTTGAAATTCATTAAGTTATTAAAATTAAGTAATCCATTAAGTTATTAAAAATAAGCAATTGTAATCTATCTATTTATTAATTCCATTAAGTTATTAAAATTATAAATTAAAAATATCTATTTATAACTGTCGGCCCAGTGAAATCCAGGGTGTGCTGGGCCTGTCCTATACGGCCCTCGACACTTGATGGCGATTTTTGCTAAGGACCAAGCCTACGGCTTGGAGAGCCTCGTGAGGCGAATTGCCTCGCGAGGGGATTTGAGGCAGCAGAGGCCTGCGGAGGCCATATCCACTGCTGCCCCCTCTTTAAGGAAATCTCCCCTGGGGAGAGGTCAACGCCGAATTCTCTACAGGGCATCCAAGCCCTCGTGGAGATCGCTTCGCTGCAAAGCAACCTCTGCAGAGCGCACATGGGCTCTGCAGCGGCCGCAGAGTGACGCGCGCCCCTGCGCGCGGTGACGACGACGCCGCAGTTGCCATTTTGGTGATTAAAGGGGTCAATAAAGCTGTGCCACCCGCTCCGGACTACAAGGATTTCCTCTTTGGTGATAAGGGGACCGGCCGGCGCTACGCTCCAAGGCCAACGTCACCGTGGGCACCCCCACGTTCCTCTGCGGCCCCAGCTGGCCGTCCTGCATGGACGGTGGGTACTCTGCTACAGGAGTCAGCTTTACGCTCATGGACCGCGTCCATGGACATCCGGGCTGCGATGCACCGCGCTCCACCTTCTGCGCCACGTGACAGCCCTACCAGTGCGAGTGCAAGGAGGGAGCACGGGGCGCCTATAAAAGGAGGACAAGGTGCACCGTAGCAAGGATCGCATTCTCATTCCAGCATCGCCACTTACGCGCAAGGAAGAAGAAGACCTTGCTTCCCTTCCTTGTATACACCATTGCCAAAAGAGAGCCTCGGCAAGCTCATTGTACTGTAACCTCTACAAGCAGTGCAATACAGACAAGCAGGAGTAGCGGTATTACCTCCACACGAGGGCCGTGAACCTGGGTACGGGCTGGTGTTCATCTCTGTCGTGATGTCCCTCCGCTTGCTCGACGAGCACCGTCGCCGTGCAGGTTGAGGGTTGTTTGACCAACGTGTTCAGCCCCTTACACGAACTCTCTTCGTGAGCTTGACTATCCCTGTTTCGTGGGAGTCATTCTCCGACAATTGGCGCGCCAGGTAGGGGGCTGAGGCGCGTCTTCAACCTTCATCGACCTCTGCGCCATGGCGGACACTCGCGCAGCTCGCGCCACCCGGCGGGCGTCAGGCAGGGCAACCACCGAGCCCGCTGCCAACACCACCAACCCTCGCGGCCGTCCCCGCGCCAGCCGTGCCACGGGGCGCAACACCGCTGAACCGCGGGTGGAGCACCCCGAGGACGACGACGGCAACCACGACGACCGCTTCGACGACGACGTCGACCACGGGCACGGCGAGGACGCAGAGTCCTCGCACCCGTCCCAGCGCCACAGCGCCTCCACTCTTGGGCGTCCAGCGCCCAGCCCAAACACCGCGCTGCTCATGGCCGCGGAACTCTTCCGCTACCGTCCCACAGCTGAGGCGCACGACAACTGGCTCGGCCGCCTTCAGCACCTCGTCGACATTGCGGCGGCACCGCGCGCTGCTCCTGCGGCGTCGCGCTCTCTGGTGCACCACAACTCCGGACGCGCTGGAACCACCGCGCATGGCGCACCTCCGCCGCCGCCTCCGCCGCCGCCTCCGCCAGGTCCGCCTCCGCCGCGGCGCACAAGGCCGCATCCCACGCGTCGTCGCCGCGCGATTGTCAAATCGTGCAGCGGACACCCCCAGACGCGCGGGTGGAAATGGAGCGCCAGAAGGACCTCCAGAAGCGCATCGTGGAGGAGATCGGCCAGGCAGGGCGACAGAACCGCCGTGCTCTTCAGGGGGCATCGCCTCGTACGCCACAGGTTGCGCGGCCTTCACCCGCAACCTGCGGCGCGTCGTCTGGCCACAGAAGTTCAGGCCTGACCTACCCAAGGGCTACGACGGCACGAACAACCCCATCGAGTTCTTGCAGCTCTACACCACCTCCATCCAAGCTGCGGGGGGAGACGACAAGGTCATGGCCAACTGGTTCTCCCACGCTCTCAAGGATTCCGCCTTGTCGTGGCTCCTGAACCTTCCCGAGGACTCCATTGACTCGTGGGAGGAGCTCTGCCAGCAGTTCGTTGCGAACTTCAAGGGCACGTACGAGCGCGCCCTCACCTACAACGACCTGCGAGCTGTGCGCCAGAAGCCTGGCGAGACCCTCCGCAGGTACATCCAGCGCTTCAGCCAAGTCCGCAACAAGATCCCGAACATCCCGGACTCGCACGTCATTGCGGCCTTCAGAGAGGGCGTCACCAACCACAGGATGCTCGAGAAGCTCGGCATCCATGATACCCTCTCCTCCGTGGTGAAGCTCTTCGACATCGCAGACAAATGCGCCAAGGCAGAGGAAGGGCTCCTCTTCGTCAAGGTGGGCTCGACAGACGACCCTGTCGAGGGATCCAAGACCCAGAAGAGGCGTGACGAGATCAAACGCAAGCCTACCGCAGTCCTGGCAGCTGAACCCGACGCCAAGCATGTTCGCGAGGACTCTCCAGAGGCTGGCAAGAAAGAGGTGGACAACCGCCCGTTCTGCATCTACCACAACAGGCGCGGCCATGCGACAGAGAACTGCTATGACCTCAAGCAACTGAGCAAGAAGCGTGAGCAAGAAGAGGGCAGCGGTGGCCGCGGCAGAGGCCGTGGTTACCGCAAAGGTGGACGCAAGGGCAACTTCCAGAGGCCTCAGGGAACTCAGGCGAATGCCGCCGAGAAAAACAACAATCTGCCCGACGAAGAGCCTGGAGGCTACCAGGCCCCCAAGGGTGCCATGGCATGCATCCTCGGCGGATCCCAGGCGCCCAAGTCGAACAACCAGTTCAAGCAGTTCGCTCGCGAGCTCAACGCAGCGCTTCCCGGGGTCGAGACGTCCCGCCCCCTCAAGTGGTCCCAGTACACCATCGCCTTCGACGCCAAAGACCACCCCAAGTCTACAAAGACTGTGGGCACCCTCCCGTTGGTGTGCACCCCCACCATCAACAACATCGCCGTCGGCAAGACGCTCATTGATGGGGGTGCAGGCCTAAACGTCATCTCTGTCGAGACCTTCGAGACGCTTCAAGTGCCCTACGAGTGGCTCATGCCCTCCAGGCCCTTCACCGGGGTCACCAGCGGCTCAATCTCGCCTCTGGGGCAAGTGAGGCTCGCGGTCACTTTGGCACGCAGGAGAACTACCGCACCGAGCTAATTGACTTCGACGTCGCGCACATTGGCCTGCCCTACAACGCCATCCTCGGCTACCCCGCCCTCGCGAAGTTCATGGCCGTCACGCACCACGCCTACAACATGGTCAAGATCCCTGGCAGCGGTGGCACCATCACCATACGCGGTCACGTACAGGACGCCACGCGCGCCGTCGAGATCGCCTACAAGGCCGCTGCCATGGCATTCCCCGCTGACGAGGACATGGAGCCTCTCGAGAGGCCCAAGAAGAAGAAACAACTGTTCACTCAAGAGCAAGCATCTACAAAGAAGGTGTCGCTGAGCACCAGCGGCTCGGGGGCTGAAGGCTCGGGGGCTAGCGTCACCATAGGCGCTGGCTTGCCTCCCAAATAGGAAAGCGCGCTCGTCGCCTTCCTTCGGGCAAATTCTGACATGTTCGCATGGACTCCGTCAGAAATGTCCGGTGTACCAAGGGAGGTGATCGAGCACCACTTAGCCGTGTGTCCAGACGCACGCCCTGTAAAGCAAAAAGCGCGGAAACAAGCCCCCGAGAAGCAAGCGTTCATCATCAAAGAAGTAGAGAAGCTGAAAGCAGCAGACATCATTCGAGAAGTTGCCCACCCCACTTGGCTCTCCAACGGTGTGGTTGTCCCAAAACCCAATGGAGGAGGCCGGCTCTGCATCGACTACACAGACGTGAACAAGGCTGCCCCAAGGATCCTTACCCCATGCCAAGGATAGACCAGATTGTGGACTCCACCGCCGGCTGTGATCTCCTCTGTTTCCTGGATGCCTTCTCAGGCTACCACCAGATCAAAATGGCCAAGGAAGACGAGGAGAAAACAGCATTTCTCACCCCTTGTGGTGTGTATTGCTACACTTGCATGCCCTTTGGCCTAAAAAACGCCGGCGCCACCTTCCAGAGGCTCATGAGGATCGCCTTGGGGGCTCAGATGGGAAGAAATGCAGAAGCTTATGTCGACGACATCGTGGTCAAGTCTCGCGAGGGAGACACTCTCTTGAAGGATCTCGAGGAAACCTTCGCCAGCCTGCGCAAGGTGAACATCAAGTTAAACCCCGCCAAGTGCGTCTTCGGGGTGCCTTCAGGCAAGCTCCTCGGGTTCCTCGTGTCCCACCGCGGCATAGAAGCCAACCCTGACAAGATCAAGGCTATAGAAGACATGCAGCCACCTCGCCGCCTCAAGGACATGCAGCGCCTAGCAGGATGCATGGCCAGCTTAGGCCGCTTCATCTCCAAGTTCGGCGAGAGAGCCTTGCCATTTTTCAAGATCATGAAGAAATCCGGCACCTTCAAGTGGACTCCAGAGGCTGACGAAGCATTTAAGGACTTGAAGAAATACTTGGCTAGCTCACCAGTCATGGTAGCCCCCAGGGCAGGCGAGCATCTGAAGCTGTACCTAGCAGCCACTCCACAAACTGCTAGCGCCGTCCTGGTGGTGGAAAGAGAAGAGCCAGTTCTCCCCAAGAAAAGCACTGCCACACCAAGTCCAGAACCTCCCGACGAGGAACAGTCTCTCCAGACCCAGCGCCAGGCCCACAGCCTCAAGTCGAGCCCTCCACGAGCACTCCTGCCGAGGCTCCTCCACAGGCAAACCTCGCCAAAACTCCTGAGGAGCCTCTCGAGGGAGCCGACGCTGCCACCATCAACGACCCTCGTCGAGCATCCAGTCTACTTCGTCAGTACTGTACTGCGAGATGCTCGCGAGCGGTACCCAGTGCAGCAGAAGCTCCTCCTCGCGCTACTCATCGCCTCCAGGAAGCTGCGCCACTACTTCCAGGGTCACCCCATCACGGTGGTCACGTCCTTCCCCCTGGAGCAGATCCTGCGCAACCCCAACGCTACTGACCGCGTCGCAGGGTGGAACATTGAGCTGCAGCCATTCAACTTGCGCTTCGACACCACAAGAGTCATAAAAGGGAGAGCGCTGGCGGATTTCGTCGCCGAGTGGACAGACCCAACTCCTGAAGAGCCTCGCGAAGAAGAAACCGCGTCATCGGGAGATACAATGCCAAGTCACTGGACCATGCACTTCGATGGAGCTTTCGCCTGCCGCAATGGTGGGGCTGGCGTTGTCTTAACCTCACCAAAAGGTGACAAGCTCTACTACGCCATCCAGCTGTGCTTCACAATAGACAAGATCTCCAACAACATCGCCGAGTACGAGGGCCTCCTCGCCGGGCTCAGAGCCGCAATCGCCCTTGGCGTCAAGCACTTACTCATAAAGGGTGATTCCCAGCTCCTGGTTAACTTCTCCAACAAGAGCTACACGCCTAAGACGACCACATGGCCGCCTACCTTGAAGAGGTCCGCAAGCTCGAGAAGCACTTCAGGGGCATGGAGCTCATGCACATCCCGCGAAAGGAGAACCAAGAGGCAGATGACATCGCCAAGCGAGCATCACGAAGGCAGGCCCAGTCGGCCGGCGTGTTTGAAGAGAGACTCTCCAAGGCGTCCATAAAGCAGCCACAAGAAGCAGCAGCCGCAAGCACAGACGAAGTACTCCCACCACCTCCTATAGGTGGGGCACCCAACTGCGGTCCATCCTCAGGGGAGCGTCTGCTGCTGGCTATGGTGCACCAAGAGACAGGCTGGGTTGACGAACTCAAAGACTACCTGCTGAAGGGAGTCCTTCCTGAAGAAGACGCGGAGGCAGAGCGAGTGGCTCGACAAGCCAAGTCATACTACATCCTCGAGGGAGACCTGTACCGCAAGCGCCCAAATGGAATTGCACTCAAGTGCGTCCCCCCCGAGGAAGGCCGCATGCTGATCAGAGACATTCACAGTGGAGAGTGTGGCCACCATTCCTCTGCACGCACCCTGGCAGGCAAGGTCTTCAGGAGCGGTTTCTACTGGCCCCAAGTGCTTCAAGATGCCACCACCATCGTCCAATCTTGCGATGCGTGCCAGTTCCACGCCAAGCAAGTTCATCAGCCTGCACTGGGACTCCAAACCATCCCGCTCTCGTGGCCTTTCGCGGTCTGGGGCCTTGACATTCTGGGACCCTTCCCGAGATCACAAGGGGGCTACCGTTTCCTCTTCGTGGCAGTCGACAAGTTCACCAAGTGGGCAGAGGTTGAAGCAGTGCGCAGCATACCGGCCAGGGCGGCAGTAAAATTCATCAGAGGCCTGGTCTGCCGCTTTGGTGTGCCTAATCGCATAATCACCGACAATGGCTCACAATTCACCAGCGGCATCTTCAGGGCCTACTGCGAGAGCCTCGGCACCAAGCTCTGCTTCGCCTCGGTGGCTCACCCACAGAGCAACGGCCAAGCCGAGCGAGCAAATGCTGAGGTCCTCAAGGGCCTCAAGACAAGGAGCTTCAATCGCCTGAAGGGCTACGGCAAGGGCTGGATAGACGAACTCCCGTCCGTGCTCTGGTCCATCCGCACGAACCCCACGAAGCCCACTGGTGAGACGCCATTTGCTCTCGTATATGGAGCTGAAGCAGTCCTCCCCACAGAGATCAAGCATGGATCCGCACGGGTCCTTGCCTTCAACGAGGACGATCAAGCAGACCTCCACAGCGACGACCTGCTACTCCTTGACGGGTTGCGCCGCCGTGCCGCCCTCAGGGCAGCCAAGTACCAGCAAGACCTGCGACGCTACCACAGCCGCCACATACGTCCGCGCACTCTCGAGACAGGCGACCTCGTCCTCAGGAGAATCCTCTCCAGGGAAGGTCTCCACAAGCTCTCGCCAATGTGGGAAGGCCCCTACAGGGTCTCCCACATCGCCAGGCCTGGCGCGGTACGCCTCGAAACGGAGGACGGCATTCCGGTCAAAAATCCATGGAACATCGCGCATCTACGCAAGTTCTACCCGTGATCATAGTCACGCCAGACATTTTTTGTCTCTAGAGGGAAGCACACAACTTCACCTCCAAGCTTCACAAAAGCTTCTCCTCCCGAGGGCCAGCCCCTCTGAGCTCTCCTGATTACGTGCCGCCGCAGGCCGTGAAGAGTCTCAGCCACTGAATGTGGTCCCCATGCCTCGACATGGAAAACTTTATCTTGGTCACACCAAGTGTAATGAACCAATTCGTTTCTCGATGAAACATTGCGCTGAGGCGCCGCTATGTAATATTTTGGTGGTGAGTTTTACTTTTCATCATCTTAGTTCATTTCGCGCTTATATTCTTCCCCATGCGCACCTCGCGAGCGGGGGCTGAGTACGGTGACTGTGCCTCAAGAGCACCCCAACAGCACCGCAAAATCCAAAGGATCCGAGCTCTAGCACGTGAGCACGCTCTCACGCCTGTTACCTCCCCAAAGAGCTCTGGCCCATGGGCTTGCTCCCAAAACACGCCACCTCACCAAAGGACCTTGGTACTTACTCTCCTCGCGAGATACCCATGAGGAAGCCTATAAGCGCGCATGGGTGTTTACTACCATGTGCCGCTTTGGGTCTGCCTCTCTAACCAATACAGGGAACAAGAAGTCCTCCCCAAGGTCGAGAAGTCGCTCCGACCCCTAGAAGGGAGCGCACCATCAGGGAAGCCAACGCCCTCTACGAGGCCAAAGTCTCACCAAGCTAAGTCTAGCGCTTGCGCTCCTCAGAAGTGTTTTCTCCCTCTCACGGGCACCTGTCGCCCCTCGAGCGGTTTTTTCTCTCTCACACTCCATGGACTGCTTGTGCGTCAAAGGGGAGCCCTCGAGCACCGCGACTCGAGAGCCCTTACCTCTCCAAGCCTTAAACACCCCCCGGCCTTGCCGAGTCACGCTCCGGCATACCGTAGCGGCGGTGTCATAGCGCAAAGAGACGGGTCCTGACGACGTAGAGCGAAGAAAGACATGGAACAGGGACAAAGGACCCTTCGAGGGGCACACACACATGTTTGCATACGATTAAAGTATCTTACAAGCCAGCGTGAATTAAAACAAGTCTTAAAACAAAGATAATTGCGCCAAGCGCATCTTGTTGCAGGAGTGGCCTAGGCAGAGGGTTCACCATCGCCGCCCTCTTCAGCCTTCTCTTCTTCGGCGCCTTCATCCTCCTCAGCGGCCTGCTCCGCCTCAACCCTCTTGAAGCGGTCGACGTAATCGTTGACTTCTTCTCGAACCAAGTTGGAGAGCTCCCAGGCCGATCTCCCTCGATGGGCTCGGTCACTGACTCGAAGTCGAAGCCGGGGTGAAGGCGCTGGAGGTTGGCGAAGACGCGATCGATCGCCACGGTCAAGAGCTTGCGACACTCCTCATCACCAACCTCGCCAAGTTCCGCCACAGGGCCCTCGAGCACAGAGAAGAGCTGATCGAAGTAGGCGAGGTATGTGGCGGCGTCAGCGTTCCCATTGACGGGAACAACAGGAGCATCCACTCCTAGCTGCCCCGCGAGAGTGTTCCCCCGGGTCACCAAGGACTTGAACACGCGCTCCCGCTGCTGCGTCAGGACCTGCGCCGCCTGCACGCTGTGCTCATCCTCTGCAGCACGCTCCACAGCAGGGCCTGCCTGCGCAGCCAGCTCCCTCATATCAGCCATCAGGGAGGCGAGGTCTTGATCAGCACGTTCACGAGCCTCTTCCGCGCGGCGACGACCGTCCCTGGCGCGCCTCACCCGGGCGTTCAGGTTGGCGTTCTGGTGCTCCAGTTGAACAATGCGGGCATTGTCGTCCGCGCGTTTCTTCTTGAAGCGGTCCTTCTGCTTCCTGAGCTTCCCGGTGTATTCTTCGACGACGGCGGAGCGATATTCTTCTTGCTTGGCGGCGGCATCCTTCTCAGCCTCTTCCTTCCTCGCGGCAAGCTTTCGTTTGGACTTCTCTACAAGCTTTTTGTGCTTGGCCACCTCCTCGTCATGCTTGCCTATGGCCTCGGCCAGTTTGCCCTCCCGCGCCTCCAGATCCGCGCGCTGCGTGGACAACTCCTTGTCAGCCTGCAGTTGCCGCTCTTCGCGTTTGAGCACCTCCGCTTCGCGCCGCCAGTACTTGCTCACGGGCATCCAAGGACACGCGGTGTTGGTCCAAAGACTTCCGCGTAGCCTCCGACTCCGCGGCGAATTTCCCCTCGCGGTCGGCAAGCTCTTGGCGCTGAGCGGCTAGCGTGGTCTCGAGGATCGCCCGCTCTGAGGCAGCGGTTTGGCGCTCCACCGCGGCCGCCTCGCGATCTTCTGCAGCGGCCTGGCGCTCTGCCTGGAGTGGCTCCAGGGTCTCTTGAGCCTCGCGAACCGCGCTCTCGCGGACCTCCTTGGCGAAGCGCAGCGCCTCCTCTCGCTGCGCCTGCATGGCCTCGTTGTCATGGCGGCGTTGCTCCACGACCTCGAAGAAGCGGGTCCACGCCCTCTCAAGTTCGTCGTACTCTCTGGCGAGCTCGGCCTCCTCGAGGGCGAGTTGGGCCTCCAGCCCATCCAGGGCACCCCGCGCCAGGCGGAAGGTAGAGCTGCGGCGAGCGCCGCTCCAGCTCGTGCCACCCAGGACCAGAGCCCGGGAACTCCCACGAGACATGGAGGCTCCCTCGTGCGCACTAGTTTCGAGGGTGGGAACCTCCAAACTTGGGCCCGCGTCAACCTCGGCCTGGGGGCTGTGCGAGCCCTCTCCGCCATTGGGGCCATGGGCTCCAGCACCGTCGTTTTCAACCGGCGCCTCCTCTCGAGCTTCAGGGGCAGGGGAAGATTGCCCAGCCACCGTGGGGTCCGCCGCCGCCGAGCCCGCTGCGATCCCAGAAGAAGCCGCCGCCCCCTCAGCATCTGCGTTAGGCGGGGGCGGCGGAGGGACATTTTCCTCCATCGCGGCGTCGGTGCCTTGGGGCGGCGGAGTAATCCTCTCCCCCATCTCAACGTCAGCGCCTCCTTTCGCCGGCGAGCCACTCCCCGTTTCCTCCGCGGCGACCTCCTCTTGCCGCTCTGGTGGAGTGACGGGACGTGGTGGTGTCGGTGTGCGCACCACCGCCTCCTCCTCGGGGCGCGCCTCCGCGGTAGAAGACGAAGTAGCTGCTCCGGCCAGAGGCGTAACCACCACATGCCCTACGTCTTCCTCCGCCACAGGCTTCGTGGCCTCCTCCGCCACCGGCTCCGAGGCCTCGGTCACTACGGGATTAGCAACCTCTTCAGCTGAGGGCTCCACAGGCTCCTCGACGGTTGCCGAGGCCAGGCCCCGGACCTCCGCAGCCTTGCGGAGCCTCCGGCGTTTTGCCGTCACAAGATCCCTAACAAACAAACAGGGAAGGCCATCAATAGGAGAGCAAGAAAACTCTCGAAAGATGCAAAGACAGGGGCCAACGCTTACCCAGATGACTTGGCGCGTGAGTCGACCCACATCGTAGTGGATGACCGCCACGACCTCGACGAAGCAGCTCCAGAGCCGGGCCCCTCAGGAGCAGCCTCAGCTTTCCTCTTGAGAGGGGTGCCCACTGGGCTCTTGGCGGCCCTGTCGTGAAAAGCCTTGGAGCGGGGGTCGCAGCGTCCCGCTACGGCCTCCTCATCACTGTCTTCCTCCCCCTCCGCGACCTGGCGCGAAGGGGCCACAAGGAAATCCTCGTCCCCGCTGGACGAAATTTCCAGAACATCTCCCTCTGGAGGAGCAGGTTTCGAAGAGCTCGCCTCCCCTGCCGAGGGATTCGCCCCTCCACAGGTGGCGCCCAGATCCTCGTCAGATGCGGCGGGTGACTCCGAGGCCCAGTCCTCTTCCACCACGGGCGCCGCGTCCTCTTTCTTCTCCTCCCCAGCCAGGCCCTGAGGGGTGAACTCCGGCATCAGCTCCAGGATCGCGAGGCGCTTCTTCGGGGTAATCTGATGGAGTGGCTTCGCGAGCTCACTGCGCGGCACAGGAACCTCCGGGGCGGTGAAGAGGATGCCCATTATGGAAGCTACGACTTCAGGAAGGTGGGAGCTGCAGTGCAGCCGCATTGCGTCCGCCGGGCCTGAATACATCCACATCGGCTTTGTGTGCTTCTGGAGAGGGGCGATACGGCGCCTCACGAAGTCTTCAGCAACCATCTGCCCCGTGAGGCCAGCGTCGCGGACGAGCTTCATGCGTGCGACCAAGTCCGCAATCTTCGGGCTCTGAAGGGTCGCACTCGACCAATTCGAGTTCTTCAGGGCGGCGCCTCAGGGACGTCGAAGAAGGAATTCTGCGTCTTGGCGTCCACGAGGAACCACCGCTGGCGGAAATCGTCCACCTTCTTCGTCACCCGTGTGACGGGTTTGTCGCCGTCCCAGGACATGGGGATGTAGATACCTCCCATCCCATCCGCGATGCGGAAGGACACACAACCAGACCGCTCGCCAGGCGCCGTGGAGCGGAGCGCATAGAAGCTCCGGAAGAAGGCCACGGAAGGCATCACCCCCAAATACGCCTCGCAAAGATATGCGAAGATGGCGAGGATCAAGATGGAGTTGGGGTGCAGATGCAGGAGTTGGATCTGATAGAAGGCCAGACCTCCTCCAGGAAAGGAGAAAATGGCGGCACCAAACCAGCGAAAATGGTCGGGAAGAAGATGGGATACAGCCCCGCCGCGAGCTTGCCGAATCGCGCCGCCTTGAGAACGGTGGCGCCGTGCTCGTTGTTCTTGCCTGCGGCCATCAGCCGGATCTTGTCCAGCGCCTCAGCAGTGTGGATGCGAGTCCCCACCAGCGCCGGCGCGAGCTCGTCCTCCTGCTGCGCCTCGGCCGGTACATTCGCCATTGCCGCCTTGCCCTTCTTGGGACCCATGGTCGAAGAGAGAAGGGCGGCGGAGCTCGGTGAAGGAGGAGGAGCGCCGGAGACACAGGAGCGCAGGCGTCAAGAGCAAGGAGACGGGCGCAAATGATGCAGTAACTGCTGCCTGAACCGGCGCTGCAGGCTTTATTCCCCTCAGAGCAGTTACCGAGACGTGGTGGGACCCCCCACTACGCCCATCATCTCCGAGGAGAACGTGTCGTCGCGGCGTAACTGCCCTGCACGTGTCTCAGGCCGGCCGGACACTTTGGGCCCATGACGATTCGCCTGCGTCCATTGGACTACATCGTGCCCATCATGGGCCCGGGGGCTACTGTCGGCCCAGTGAAATCCAGGGTGTGCTGGGCCTGTCCTATACGGCCCTCGACACTTGATGGCGATTTTTGCTAAGGACCAAGCCTACGGCTTGGAGAGCCTCGTGAGGCAATTGCCTCGCGAGGGGATTTGAGGCAGCAGAGGCCTGCGGAGGCCATATCCACTGCTGCCCCCTCTTAAGGAAATCTCCCCTGGGGAGAGGTCAACGCCGAATTCTCTACAGGGCATCCAAGCCCTCGTGGAGATCGCTTCGCTGCAAAGCAACCTCTGCAGAGCGCACATGGGCTCTGCAGCGGCCGCAGAGTGACGCGCGCCCCTGCGCGCGGTGACGACGACGCCGCAGTTGCCATTTTGGTGATTAAAGGGGTCAATAAAGCTGTGCCACCCGCTCCGGACTACAAGGATTTCCTCTTTGGTGATAAGGGGACCGGCCGGCGCTACGCTCCAAGGCCAACGTCACCGTGGGCACCCCCACGTTCCTCTGCGGCCCCAGCTGGCCGTCCTGCATGGACGGTGGGTACTCTGCTACAGGAGTCAGCTTTACGCTCATGGACCGCGTCCATGGACATCCGGGCTGCGATGCACCGCGCTCCACCTTCTGCGCCACGTGACAGCCCTACCAGTGCGAGTGCAAGGAGGGAGCACGGGGCGCCTATAAAAGGAGGACAAGGTGCACCGTAGCAAGGATCGCATTCTCATTCCAGCATCGCCACTTACGCGCAAGGAAGAAGAAGACCCTTGCTTCCCTTCCTTGTATACACCATTGCCAAAAGAGAGCCTTCGGCAAGCTCATTGTACTGTAACCTCTACAAGCAGTGCAATACAGACAAGCAGGAGTAGCGGTATTACCTCCACACGAGGGCCGTGAACCTGGGTACGGGCTGGTGTTCATCTCTGTCGTGATGTCCCTCCGCTTGCTCGACGAGCACCGTCGCCGTGCAGGTTGAGGGTTGTTTGACCAACGTGTTCAGCCCCTTACACGAACTCTCTTCGTGAGCTTGACTATCCCTGTTTCGTGGGAGTCATTCTCCGACAATAACAAACTATAAATGGAATTTGAAATTCATTAAGTTATTAAAAATAAGCAATCCATTAAGTTATTAAAATTAAGCAATTGTAATCAATCTATTTATTAAATCCATTAAGTTATTAAAATGCAATAAAATATCAAATTGCTCATAAAAATAAGATACACATGTGTGCCAAGTTTGAGAACACTCATACATAACTATTTAATATATTATTACACATAACCAACATCCCATCTAGCGTATGCCCCTTTCTTATGGTCGCACCGGCCGTAACCATGGAGCATCTTCATCATTCAACACGATGGCTGGGTCAGTTTTCACCGTGAAGGGGGGAATTTCATCAAACTTATTGTAATCTTCTCACATGTCTGTCTTGTCCTCCACTCCCATGATGTTTCTTTTCCCTGAAAGAACTATGTGACGCTTTGGCTCGTCGGATGATTTATTCGTTTCCTTATTTTTCCTCTTTCTCGGTTTGGTAGACATGTCCTTCACATAGAACACCTGAGAAACATCATTGGCTAGGACGAATGGTTCGTCTCCGTAACCAAGATTGTTGGGATCCACTGTTGTCATTCCGTACAGCTTGTCTACGTGAACCCCCACTCCATTCAGCTTGACCCATTTGCACCGGAACAAAGGGACCTCAAAAGAAGGTCCATAGTCAAGTTCCCATATCTCCTCTATGTAACCATAATATGTGTCCTTTTGTCCATTGTTGTTTATTGCATCAAACCGGACACCACTGTTTTGGTTGCTGCTCTTTTTATCTTGGGCGATCATGTAAAATGTATTCCCATTTATCTCGTACCCTTGGAAAGTCAACACAGTCGAAGATGGTGACCTGGCCAACAAGTAAAGCTGATCTCCAACAATGTTGTCATTCATGAGATGTGTTCGCAACCAACCGCCGAAAGTATCGATGTGTTCATGTGTAATCCAGGTGTCAGACTGTCCCGGGTGTTGGGACCGTACTATATTCTTGTGTTTCTCGATATACGGGGCCACCAAGGTAGAACTCTGTAGAACCGTGTAGTGTGCCTGAGTTAAAGAATGCCCGTCCCTGCATATTTCTGCTTTCTTTCCTAGCGTGCCTTTTCCACTCAGTCTCCCCTCATGTCTTGATTGTGGAACACCAATCGACTTAAGGTCAGGAATAAAGTCAACGCAGAACTCAATGACCTCCTCTGTTCCATAGCCCTTGGAGATGCTTCCTTCTGGCCTAGCACGGTTATGAACATATTTATTTAAAACTCCCATGAACCTCTCAAAGGGGAACATATTGTGTAGAAAAACAGGACCGAGAATGGCAATCTCTTCGACTAGGTGAACCAGCAGATGCGTCATAATATTGAAGAACGATGGTGGGAACACCAACTCAAAACTAACAAGACATTGGACCACATCGTTCTGTAACTGTGTCAGAATTTCTGGATTGATTACCTTCTGAGATATTGCATTGAGGAATGCACATAGCTTCACAATGGGTACTCGAACATTTTCCGGTAGAAGCCCCCTTAGTGCAATCGGAAGCAACTGCGTCATAATCACGTGGCAGTCATGAGACTTTAGGTTTTGGAATTTTTTCTCTGCCATATTTATTATTCCCTTTATATTCGACGAGAAGCCAGACGGGACCTTGATACTGTTCAGGCATTCAAAAAAGATTTCCTTCTCTGCTTTGGTAAGAGCGTAGCTGCTCCGGGTCTTGTTCTGTGGATGCATGTTGTTTGGGTCTTTCATACGTTGTTGGTCCTCCCGTGCTTCTGGTGTTTCTTTTGTCTTCCCATACACGCCCAGGAAGCTTAGCAGGTTCACGCAAAGATTCTTCGTCACGTGCATCACGTCGATTGAAGAGCGGACCTCTAGGACTTTCCAATAGGGTAGCTCCCAAAAAATAGATTTCTTCTTCCACATGGCCGCGTGTCCGGTACCGTCATTCGGAACAGATTGACCGCCAGGACCTTTTCCAAAGATCACTTCTAGATCCTTGACCATATCAAATATATCATCACCAGTACGGTGGTCAGGATTCCTCCGATGATCGGGCAGACCTTGGAAATGCTTGCCTTTTTTTCTTACGGGATGCTTGGTCGGAAGAAATCGACGATCGCTAGAAATTGTCTTTTTCATGTCTCCTGCCCATTTTCGTGGGCTATAGCGCACCGTTTTCGATTCCCGGAGCGATTTCTGGCAACCGTGACCACCGGTACACAGTTTGAGGGGCGTCCCGAATATTCGTCATTTTCATGTTTTCTGCCCGTTTTCGTGGGCAATATCGCACTGTTTTCGGTTCCCGGGGCGTTTTCCAGCCACCGTAACCACCGGTACACGATTTGAGGGGCGTCATGAAAAATTGTCTTTTTCATGTTTCCTACCAATTTTCGTGGGCTATAGCGCACCGTTTTCGGTTCCCGGGGCGATTTCCAACGACCTTGACCACCGGTACACGGTTTGAGTGGCGTCACAAAAAATCATCTTTTTCATGTTTTCTGCCCATTTTCGTGGGCTATAGCGCACTGTTTTCGGTTCCCGAGGCGACTTCTAGCGATCGTGACCACCGGTACACGGTTTGAGTGGCGTCACGAAAAGACAATTTTTCGTGACGCCCGTCAAACTGTGTACCGGTGGTCACTGTCGCAGGAAATCATCCCGGGAACCGAAGACGGTGCGCTATAGCCCACAAAAATGGGCAGGAAATATGAAAATGATTGTTTTTCGTGACACCACTCAAACCGTGTAGCGGTGGTGACGTGGGGTTACCATGCCAAATCCCTCGGATGACATCCTTGGGTTGAGAGAATAGGAGAAGAAGTTGGTGGTACTGGTGGATCCATCAGCTGACAAGCGGGATTTACCCAGGTTCAGGCCCCCGAAGGTAAAAGCCCTACGTCCTGCTTGTCTGGAATTGATGATGAACTTTACACATTGGTTACAATGGCGAGATTGTGAGATGCGATCTCGCTAGGGTTTCTGGTGGTGAGTATGAGCGTACCCTAGGTCGGCGGCCCTCCCAGTCCTTAAATAGTGGGACTGGGTCTCAAGTCATTTACCGACTAGGTTTACATCTGGGCCTACCGACCTAATATTTGTAAGTCTTTCCTTCGGGGCCTCTTTCTTGGGCCTTATGATCGATGGGCCTTCGTCCTTTCCCGCACGAGGGTAGTCCACGGTGGCACACCCGAAGGGTATAACCACGTCAGGTGGTCATGGTCGCTAGAAATAACCTCGGGAACCGAAGACGGTGCGCTACCGCCCACAAAAATGGGCAGGAAACATGAAAAAGACAATTTTTCGTGACGCCCCTCAATCCGTGTGCCGGTGGTCATGGTCGCTAGAAATTGTAGGGACTCCTCCGCATTATATCGTCCTGGTGCGAGTCGGTCCTTTAGAGATTCATTCGTATCCGTATTTCAGGATGCTTAGTGGTGTATCTCGCACAATAATCCTGGTACTCTCGACGGATCGGGACCAGTTAAGTGCTCTTGGTTAGCGATTCCTTCGTATCCGTATTTCAGGACGCTTAGTGGTGGATCTCGCATGATAAGCCTGGTACTCTTGATGGATCGGGACCAGTTAAGTGCTCTTGGGCACAAGCATCATTGGCGTACATCAAACTCGAGTCTCCAGTCTCAAGCTTGGAGGCTAGTCCCTTCGACTCCAGCCGCTTGGGATCTTACGGAGTCGAATTCGGCCTGAAAGGGTACCCAACGCGTCCGTCCGGATTTTTCTTCACACCTGCTGGTGCGGCATATATGTCAAGCTACCACAGCTGCTGCCAGTGGGCCTGGCCCTACACGACGGATCGGTGGGTCTTACCTTTGCACTATGGAGTGCAGCATCCGAGGGTCAGCTGTATTTGATTCATCTCGGGTGTTTTGCTTGGTTTAGACCGAAGTCGATAACCTTTCGAGTGTTGCACGGTCGTGCTTTCATCGAGTGCGCGGTGGCGCTCCTGAGGGGCGTGTTTCCCAGAATTATGCTGAATTATATGCAACTGGGGATAATCTCAACCCAATTATTTTGCCGTAATCCGAGGGATTTGTTTTGCTCCCGACGGGAGTGAGCAGACCGTGCCGAAGGCAGTCTGACAGCATATGGGAGTCGATACTTTGTTGAGTAAGACCGTGCTGAAGGAAGTATGTAACTCCTGCGTCATGAATGACGTCACGTGCGTGCGCTGCGCTACTGACGTGCTCTGCCGCTTGGCCTGCCAGAAGTGACAGTACGATGCGTCACGTCGGTTTGACTGGTAGGCGCGAAAATTTCGCCACGCCATGATGATGGCCTCCTCGTTTCTCGTGCATCGTGGGCGACGCGGCCGGTGATAGTTGCCATCTGCACGCGCCACGTGTAGGGTGGATGTGCTCTGTTTTGCTCGATGAATATCGGACGACACAAATCGCCCAATCCGATGGATAAATGGGGGCGCCCCGGCGGTGAAAAAGGCATAATCCCCAATCTCACCGCCGAAGTTCTTCTTCTCCCTTTGCGCTCTGCTTATCTGCGTGTAGCCACCAAAGTGTCCATGTCCACCTCCGGGATGAAGAATATCTCCGGAAAGAAGAGGTCCAGCGGCGCCGCCGACGCCGACGCCGACGCCGGCACGGCTGGCGGGCTGAAGAAGATTCACGGCGACTGGCAGAGGTCGTCCGTGAATGAGCGCCAGCTGGAGGTGCTGCGCCGCGACGACTTCCTGCCGCTGATGGAGAAGATGGCGACGCGGGCGCCCGGCGATGAGGTGTCCCCTCGTCCCGCGACGGCGAGCGCGTCTGCTTCGTCAATTTCGTGAATAGGGGATTCGCCTTCCCTGTTCATGGATTCGTCCGGGGGCTGATGTACGCGTACGGCGTCCAGCTCCACGACTTCACGCCGAACGCCATCCTCCACATCAGCTGCTTCATCGTCCTGTGCGAGTGCTTCCTCGACATTCACCCGCACTGGGGGCTGTGGCTGCGGATCTTCAACGTGAAGCGCAATGCCAGCACTCGCGGTGTTTACCCCGTCAGGGGTTTTGGCATCCAGTCCCGCGGGGACATCGAGTACTTCGACCTGAAGCAACTCGAGTCAGCGCAGAACTGGAGGAAAAAGTGGTTCTACGTCACCGACGTCCACCAGCCTAGGCAGAAGTACGGGGTTCCCCCGTTCCGTGCCGGCGTGACCGTGACGAAGAAGAAATCCTGGACACATCGCCCCGACCCCGAGAGATCAAGGAGTCCAATCCCCTCATGTCTCGGGTGTCGAAGTTGTGGAAGACCGCCGGCAAGGAGGTAAGTGACGTTCACCTCGTCGCCACTTTCATCAGAAGGCAGGTGCACCCGATTCAAGCTCGGGCACACCCATTGTTCGAGTTTGCCGGAGCCGCCGACGCGACGCGCACGTCCGCGGAGGAGTTGTCCGTGGGCGAGGTCAAGTCTCGCGTTTGCGCACTGACCCTACTCAAGGCCGGCGAGGCGAACGTCCTTGAATCGCCCGTGGTGCCATTCAGCCTCGAGAACCCTATTCCAGAGGTACGTGCTTTGTTCTTGTGTTTCTTTTCTCTGCTTGCTTTGTTTGCCGAGTTTTTGATTGCTGAGAGAGATTCTTTGTTGTTCTGCTCGAAGGGCTTCTCGACGTTTGTCAGCCTTCCTCCTCTTCCTGAGGAGAAGGGGAATTCTGCGGTCCCTGACTTGCGGGACGATCCTGATGAGCAGGACATTTCTGTTTGTTCCGCTGCGTCGGTTGAGGATGCAGAGGCTGCGAACAGTGATGAAGTTCCTCTCGTCCACCGCAAGCGTCTCCGCGACGCTGGCTGCAAGGGAACGGGGAAGTCGAAGCAGGGTCCCGTCACGGAGGGTTCCAGCTCATCGTCGCCTCCTGCTCATGCCGACAAGGAGGTCCTTCCGGCGCGTGATCCCGTGGAGCCTCCGCCGAAGAAAACTCGTGCTGCTCTGGACTGCTTTGACCCTGCCGCTCTCCTGGCAGTCCCTGTCTCGTAAGTTTTCAACTGTTGCTTTTCCCTTTCTTGTTGGTTAGAGTTTCTATTTGGGAATTCTTGGCTTATCGTGTGCTCATCTGTAGGGACTCTTCCTCCGGTGCGACTCTGCCGCCCAATGTGGGCAGACGAACGGACGAGGGCGGCAGCGCGGAGGCCTGTCACGCTGAGATAACGGCTCCTCCA
This sequence comes from Poa pratensis, assembly GCA_947311845.1. Lineage (NCBI taxonomy): Eukaryota > Viridiplantae > Streptophyta > Magnoliopsida > Poales > Poaceae > Poa > Poa pratensis. The sequence goes on from CAMZMU010000088.1 coordinate 11,816,645, forward strand.
CCACCGTCTGATCCCGACGTCGCGCCGGCCGCAACTACATCGACTCCTGGTGACACCCTTGTCACCATCGCCAGCGCTCCTGCGCTTGCTTCAGCCGAGCATGTAAGTAGTGAATACTTTCTGTCTGTATCGGGTGCGTGTTAGCGCTCCCTATGGGAGTTGCCCCCGAGTCTATAGGCAACAAGGAACAGTTCGGTATAGACTCTAAACTGATCTTTCTCCTCTGTTTCTTTGCTTTTTGTCTGTGATTTATCGGGTGCGTGACAGCGCTCCCGATGGGAGTAGCCCCCGAGTCTGTGGGCGACTGAATTCAGTCGTGTACAGACTCAAGTTCTTCCGCTGATTCTTTGTTCTTCTGTTTGGTGCAGCCTATGACGCTCGAGTTGTTGGGTATCGGCCGCCGTTTCGCGACCCTGGAGGCGAAGAAAACTCGCCTGGAGCAAGAGTCCGCCGAACTCAGAGGTTTGTCCTTTGTCTTCCGCTGCTTTGGAATGTTTTTATTGCTATTTGTTTGAACGCCTTTTGCCTGCAGAGTTGTTGGCACAGTCGCAACGCGAGAAGGAGAGCGCCTTGCAACAGGCTGCTACCCTCAAGGAGCAGCTGGACACCGCCGTGGTCGCGAAGGAAGCGGCCGACGTCCACAAGTAGGCCTTGGTGCAGCGCCTCTGCGCGGTGAGCAACTCCTTGTTGGGTAAGTGTTAACTCTGCTTTTATTTGTTCTTCTGCTTCCTTTGGTTTAACCGAGTTTCTTTTATGCTTTCTTCAGGTAGCCTTGGCACTGTGGCACGTTCCAGTGCAGAGGCTGCCGCCGATGACTTGGACGGCGCAGTTGCTGCTGTAGAGGGTGCTAGCCAACAGGCGGGCGACCTCCTGGAGAAGGCTACCGGTGCGCTGACGAGCTTGCACGGCAGTCTGTTTCCCACGGGGCAGCCTCCGGCTTCCCTGGGGGAACTGGCTGAGCTGTTTGGCCCTGACGGCTCCGCCATCGACGACTTCAGACGCGAGCACATGGTACGTGGCTCGCAGACCACCCTCCTTATGCTGCTGGGGCACGGCTTCGAGGGTGACTTCGACAAGGCTATGTCTGGGATGCCCTGCGGACCAGCTGGCAAGCCGGTGGCTCTTGGCAGTTTCGCCGAGCAGTCTCGCGAGTTGGCACAGAAGCTGACTGAAACCTTGGAGAAGCAGGCTGCTAGGCGTGCCGAGAAGGCCAAGAAGTCCACGAGCTCGCAGTAGTTGCTTGTCTTTGTATTTTTCCTCTTCTGTAGTTTGTTCGTGATGATGCCTATTTCCCTTTTGTAATGGCTGTGCCAGTTGCAAACTTTATATAAGAATTTACTTTTGTCTTGATGTATTTGTGCCTTGCGACTTCTTCGAGCCCCTGGGCCTTCTTCTAGAAGTATTTCTCATACTTGGCTGCTTGGCTTGCTAACAGGTGAACCCAACGATTGCCGCTCCGTCTTCTGATGCCGCGCCACATGTCCATGCGGCTGCGACTGCTGGTTGTTCTTCCGGAAACCGCAACTCCGGGAATTATCGGCTCACGATGCTCCGGGATCGCTGCGCTAGGCTTGAGCAAGACCTGCGGTGGCGCAGGGTGCCTTGGCCGTACTTAAGTCGAAGCAGCCTCGCCCCGCTGAACGGGAGGCTTTTCTTCTTGAGGAGTTGGAAAAAGGCCAACAATGACTTACTGTGTAAGTGGCTGCAAGCCCCCGAGTCTTCTGGCGTTGCTCGTTTCCTTAGTTGCTTCTTCTTTCCTTTGTGTGTAGGTGTCCCACAAGACCCTCAAGATGAAGCCTGTCGGGTGGATAGTCGGCTTCGCCATGTTCCCGAGGCTGTCGGGCGCGACACCACCTCGTTTTGGTCAGACCCCTCACGAGGACGGGTGTTAGCTGTTCTTCAAGATCGCATAAGTCAGGTGACATCCTTTGCCGGGGCGTGCCGCTCTGCCATGGCGCTTGTATACAAGGCGCTGTTCTTCTGGATCCGCAGCCGCAGGGTCTTGGGGCTCTCATGGCGCGATTCCGCAATGGCGAGGCTGCGCAGAGTTTTATCCGGACGTAGCTTGTCAGTGGTGCGATGTACGCCTTAGCTTTTGTTCGTCGGCGGCTCCCGTATCTCATCCTGAGGGGATAGAAGAAGTCCCTGACAGGGAAGACAGGGACCCTACGCCGATGGACGCTCATTATCGCGCCGTAGAAGAAGTAGCCGTCAGGTTGATTAGGAAGCTGGAGCGTGACACCGAGATTTACTCGGACTATGTGGCGTCACGGGTTCCAAAGGGCAAACCTGTAGACTGATTCCATTGTTTGTGCAAGCACATTGTATATTTGCAGAGACTTGTATGCTTGCTTTGTAAAGCTTGGAGTTGCTCTGTATATAGAATTTGTTTTGTTTTGGCCTAAACATCGCAGCCCCCGAGTATCGGGTGCCACAGAGGCGATCTTCCTTGTTTTGTTTGGCTCAACAGCACAACCCCCGGTCGTCGGGTGTTGTTCCGGAGTTTGTTTTCGGTTGGCCGTACGACGCAGCCCCCGAGTATCGGGTGCCACGGAGGCAGAGAATGATATGTGCTCGAACGGCGTAGCCCCCGAGTATCAGGTGCTACGTCCGGAGCTGGATATCATGTTTGCCCTTTCGGGTGTTTATTTTGTGCGCTGTGTGTTGGCTCATATGGTAGAGGAACACTGCGCTGTATTGTTGGAGACATGGTCTCTAAAGTTTACAGAGGTGACTGACCAGCCTTTGATAGTTGTGCTACGCGTAAAAGCGTCACAGTTGCGCCACGTTCCAGGGGTTGCGGATGAGTTCGCCTGTCTTCGGGTCCTTCAAGCGGTACGCGCCTCCGCCGATGACTTCGGCGATGATAAAGGGTCCCTCCCATGGGGGGCAAGCTTGTGCACCTTCTTCTGTTTGAGCCTGAGCACCAGGTCTCCTTCGACAAAGGCTCTTGTGCGCAGCCGTTTGCTGTGATAGTTGCGGAGATTCTGCTGGTAGATAGCCGTTCGGGAGAGTGCGATGTCCCGGGCCTCATCCAGCAAATCGACGTCGTCCTCGAGTGCGGCTTCAGCGTCGTCTTCGTCGTACGCGACGATGCGAGGTGCATCAAAGCGTATGTCATGTGGCAGGTGAAAGAACAAACAATTCCCGGATTTCGCCTAGAGGGGGGTGAATAGGCGATTAAAGCCTTTTCTAATTAGGGGCTTGATAAATGCGGAATAAAAGTAGATGTTTTAAATTAACAAGCCAACAACCTAATATGCTAGGGTTGCCTAGGTGCACCAACAACTTATGCTAAGCAATTTAAGCAACAAGGTGATAGCAAGATAATGACTTCAAGCACGAAGGCTATCACAATGTAAATTGCATAAGTAAAGCTCGGGTATAGAGATAACCGAGGCACGCGGAGACGAGGAGGTAGTCCCGAGTTCCTCCTTGTTAAGGGAGTACGTCTCGTTGGAGGGGTGTGAGCTCGCCACAAAGGCCTACTCAAGATGCCACAAAAGGCCTCACCCTATTCTTCGATGAACCTCACCCAAGGGATCGGTTCACCTTCCACTATCGGAATCCTTCGAGGCGGATTCCAGAGCCCTTTACAACTTCTTCTTGGGGCACACACCCACAACTCAATTGGGGGCTCCCAAATTCGTGCCGAAGCTTCACAACCGAAGTCTTCGCGGCACCTCCAAACCGTCTGGGGTACACAATGCACCCAAGAGGCAACAAGCTCTTGGGAACACAATGCACCCAAGAGTAACCAGCTCTTCAACGTCGATCTTCACGTATCACTGTGGAGGGAGCAACCCGATGCAACAAATGCAAAAGGCAAAACCACACAAAGTGGTCAAATCCTTCACTCTCAAATTCCAACCAAAGCAACTGATGCTTTGAGGGGAATGAGAGAGGAAGAACAAAGGGGATGAGCACAAAGCAACCCTAAATCTAGATCCACAAGATTCCCTCACTTAGAGGGGATTTTGATCAGTGGAATGGTAGATCTAGATCTCCTCTCTTGGAACCCTAAATTTGGGCAAGAATCATTGGGGGGAAGAGAGGAATCAAGCTCACAAGGATTAGAACAAAGGGGAAGAGTAAGAACAAGTGAGCAAGGTGTGTAACCAGGTTTTGGGGGGAAGGAGGCTTTTATAGCCTCCCCCAAAAACTAGCCGTTGGACACGGTCCAGGCCAGAGACTCCAGACCAAGTGACCGGAGACTCCGGCCTGCTGGGTCATCGGGGAGGCTGGAGATTCCAGTCCTTGGGGCCGAAGACTCCGGGCACCCTCCGGGGTAGCTCCGGACCCCTATCCAGAGGCGCACCACACGGATGCAAATGAGCTGGGAAAAAAAAGAGGGCTGGAGATTCCGGGGTCCTCGGGCCGGAGACTCCGGTCCTTCTCCGGGGGAACTCCGGACCCCTATACAGTACCGCACCACAGCAGACACAAACGGCAGCGAAATCAGGGGGGCCGGAGATTCTGGTCACAGGGCCGGAGATTCGGTGGGCCGGAGATTCCGGGCCCTCTCCGGGGTAGTTCCAGCAGTAAAAACAGAAACCCATATCTTTTGCAAATGGACTCCGTTTTCGATAATCTTGGACTCGTTGGAATCGTCACAATGAGCACAACAAGATTATGCAGAGAAATATCATGGTCCAACAATATATTGTAAAACCAAATGGGGAACGTTTAAAAGCTCTTTTTCGCAAACCGAAAAAACCGTCTCTTTTGCAATTGAAGTCCGAATTGAGTAAAAATAATTTTGTTGAAAAGAGGACGACAAAAGAAACCTTTGAGAATAGCAAATAAGAAAAGGAGATTTTGGAAAGGGTTGGAAAGGTTGAACCTTCCAAACGGATGAACCGGATAAATCTCCAATACCGAGAGCACAATTGAAGACGATAAGCAAACCGTTTTCGGTGATCTTAGCCTTGTCATGACAAGCACGACAAGCACCAAGACCATACCACGATAAGAGTCAAATAATAACCAATGAAGATGATTTTAAGGATGCAAGGATGCAAAGGATTGAGCTCTCCACAAATGATACGATCTAGATACTCGGTCGAGAGCCCCTCTTGATAGTACGGCTACATATCCTAGAATCTAGTCTCTCACTAAACATCATGAGACCGGTAAAATAGAAACCCTATCAAGATCATACCTTTGCCTTGCGCATTAATCCTCTTGAGGTCGAGATGAACCATCTTCTTGATTGTGCTTCGCTTGGTGAAGAGTCATATGACGCTCCCCCATACACCAAGACGG